>CM033391.1:51304655-52504655 GCA_019426215.1 Buddleja alternifolia
AAAATAATTATGAAATAAAAGTGTGCAGAGGAATTGGAGTAGGAAATTTGGGAACTCATTGAATATATGATATATTCAGTGACTTCTTTTCCCCCATTAGTTTCTGTACAAGTCTTCAACCATCTCAGTTATAAATAAAGTATAGTCTGAATTAAACAACTAATGCTTTTATTTAGGTGATATAATATATATCGTTGTGGACTTATAACTTATGTGGATATATATGGTTGTTGCTACTCTTCTTCTACATTACTAAACAAAACACATCCTCTATTTCAAATTGTATTTTTCTCATATTTTGTTTAATATGTACACGTCACTTGAACATTTTAGGAAAAAAAAATGTTTTTTTATAAAAAACTAAAAGAAAATTATTTGGATTTATAACACATGTATATATGTACATATACAAATTTTATATGAATAGTTCCTACGGTTTGGCACACTTCTGCATATAACTTTCAGTTCAAATCATAAAATGTTTTATTAGATTTAATGAGTTTTGTTCATAGAAATTGTTAGCTCCATATCAATTGCAGTATTCATTGATTGTAATATTGGGATAAATACATTTGTAGAACTACAAAAAATATATATTAATTATAAAATACATTGATGAGCTAATTCATTAAAATGTATACATAACATATTAGCATTAGCAGTCAACTGTATTGAATACATTCTACATATACCTTGTCAATATTTTCTTTTACGCTGATCATCAAATTTTTTCTATGAAGTAAGTAAATATTGACTAAAGTAATACATTAATATAACAAAAATCAAACATATACTAAATATTAAAGGGAAAATTACACTTTTCGTCCCTGGTTCAATTTTGGTCCCATTCGTTATGAATTTTTCAAATTTAGTTTATAACTTTCAAAATGTCTCACATTTAGTCCCAACCGAAGTTTCCATCCAAAATTTGATGGTCAACTCCGTTAGTCTACCTTTCGACCGGTTTTTTGGGAGTGTATAAATGCCCTCACACACTGATTATATTCATTATTATGATATTTCTATTCAATATCACGTACCACTCATGAACAAAATCACCCCAACAAAATCGGTCAAAAGGTTGACTAACTGAGTTGACAGTCAAATTTTGGATGGAAACTTCGATTGGGACTAAATATGAGACATTTTAAAAATTATAGGACTAACTATGAGAAATTCGTAACAAATGGAACCAATATTGAACTAGGCCAAAGTTATGGGATGAAAAATGCATTTTTTCCAAGTATTAAATCACATACCTCAAACAATGAAAATATTTCAGTTATCTTTCCTCATACCATCACAATTCAAATTCTGATATTCGTTATTAGAAAATTGCGCATGTACATCCTAAAAACAAATAAATAGTAAGAATTAACACTTTCGAACAGAAAGCAACACAAAAATAGTCAATATTACTGTTCAACTATTTTTTATATAGTATTAGTAAGGATATTACACTTTCCGTCCCATAACATTGTCCTAGTTCAATCTTTGTCCCCTTCGTAACAGATTTCTCACATTTAGTCCTATAACTTTTAAAATATCTAACATTATATCCCATCAGAACTTTCCATCCAAAATTTAATGGTCAACTCCATTAGAACCTTTAAACAGTTTTTTTCGGGGGGATTTTGTGTGTGTGTCAGTAAAACGTGATATTGAATACAAATATCGTGATAATGAATATAATATGTGAATGAATGCATTCATGCACTAATTCTCAGCCAAAATATTGGTCAAAAGGTTGACTAACGGAGTTGACTGTCAAATTATGGATGAAAAACTTCAATTGAGACTAAATGTGAGACATTTTGAAAGTTATAGGACTAAATGTAAGATATTTGTAACAAATGAGACCAAAATTGAACTAGAAAAAAGTAATGGGACGAAAACTGCAATTTTCTCTTGTTATTAACTTAATATACATTTTATGCAAATTACAAAATGTCCCCAAACTATACTCAATGTCGCATATACCCCTGAACCAAATAATGTACCAAATAGGTCCCTCAGTCAAACTTATGTTTGCTAGCATTAGAATTTTTTAGTATAAGTACCAATTTTACACTTCTCCACATGGACCATGGCTATTTTTATGTGGAATAAATAACTTTTTTATAATAGCTTTTAATACCAGTAAAATACACTATACATAGTATTAGTAAGAAAATTTAAATACACATATTTACTCATACATATCTCTTGCCCCAAATAAGTTAAATGCATATTTGGATGAGAATTGACATTAGCACTCCCAAAAGTGATAACCACACTCCAAATCTACTTTATTGTTATTCAAATTATCAAAGTGCCCATATATTTTTTGAACACACAATTTCTTTTAATATATAAGACAAATATAACATTCACTATACTATTCATCATTTTTAAGATTTATTTTCATATTTTAATGTTTGAACACATTACACAATATATGTTGCAATTTTAGCATAATTTTTGTTCATTTTGAACTATAATACATCAATTCCTTCGAATATTGAACAAATTTTTAAATCGTATTATCATCACATATTTGTGAAATATAGTCTATTTTTCATAAAGAAATCTCCTATGGCATTATAAGTTCAACATTTACAATACAATTACTAATATGAAATTCAAATCACTATTCCATGCGATTTCTATGACATCAACTCAAATACCAAAATGAAAAAGAGAATTAATTAATACACATCACAGATTTGAAATTATTATTTTATTTTACTTTTTTTGTCTAATAAATATTGAACTTCATATGTGAATTAAAAACTTGACCTGGTGTAAGAATACTAATATTATTATTTAGTCAAATATTATTGATAACTAATATTATTCTTCCTAATGTTTGACCTAATGTAAAAATTTGAAGTAAAAACATTTGACCTGATGTAAGAAATTTTGACTTGATTTTAACTAATATATGTAAGAAAACTAATATTATTACTTTAGATAAATATTACTGATAACTAATATTATTTTGAACTAATGTTTGACCTGATGTAAAAATATGAAGTAAAGACTTGACCTTATGTAAGAAAATTTGACCTTATTTTAACTAACGTATGTAAGAAAGTTAAACTTTTTATTTCTAATTAATTTTTTAAATAATTAATAATGATGTTTAAACATTAAAATTTTGAGGATAAACCTTAAAAAAGGATGAATAGTATAATAAAAGCTATATTTCTATTAAATATTAAGAAAAATTGTGTGTGCAAATAATACATGGGTACTTTGGTAATTTAGTTCAAAATAAAGTGGATTGGGAGTGTGGTTATCATTTTTGAGAGTGATAATATCAACTCCCCAAAAATATAATATCGATTAAATACCTCTCACCAAAAAAGATATTAATGCAAAATTATTTAGTAACATCTAATCATTTTGTGTGCACAAATGTCTAGACCAATGCATTCTTTCATTTAGCTATCTGCGACTTTAGCCCAAAATTAATTAATAAAATAAGTATCTCATCTGGGCATATGCTACATATCTAATCTTTTAGTATATAGCAAATGTTTAACAAAAAAAGTAATATTAGTAATATCATGTATCTTTTACTAAGAGTACAAATATTTTTCCATTAACATTGAATAAAAAATCATGCGAAAAATCGAGTGAAAAAAAGTGAAAAATTACACGACAAATAAAATGAAAAAGAGAATAAGAAATTGGCAGGAAACTAAAACAAAAAAAATCAAGTGAAAAAATTTGTGTTGAAAAATCGAGAAAAAATGCCAAGTGAAAAAATGAGATTGACAAATTTTGGAAAAAAAAAAAAGGTTGAACTTTGTAGGTAGAATGATGTACAGTTGTGGAAATTTAGCTTCAAATCATGTCATGTATATATAAAAAGGTAGAAGGGCAAATTTAGAAAATAATTTAACAATCATAAAACAAATTGCTACAAAAGTTGACTGAGAGGCCAATTTGGTATATTATTTAATTTTGGGGGTAAATGCAACATTGAGAGGGGACATTTTGTATTAGCTGTTTTTTTTAAAGATGTAATACCTTATCACAATATTATTTTTATTCCAACCAAGTTCAGTTTAAACATATATAGATGCTACGCAGGTCAAGTGTCCAAAATTGATCCAAATTAAAGGCATCGTGAACACTGACCAATTTAGAAATATAATAAATACTATTCATTTCATTTCAATCCATTTTTTTATGAAAGATTACTAAAGTTCTATTCCAAACAATATCATTACGAATGAATATATATATATATATAATTCTACGAAAAAATGGGTTAAAACTACTCAAATTTAACTTTTATATCCAAAAACATGCATGACGATATTTTCCATCCAAAACACTTATTGCACTAACTTTTAACTAAAAGAATCCAATAGTTAAGGGTTAATTCACTCAATTATCAGTAACTTTTTGATAACGACATTACTTACTATTTTACATTTAGGCAACAAACTGTTTATCAGGGGAAATCCTGAGAATCAGATATCTGATAATCAGATTTCTAGTTATCTGATTCCATAATAGTGTTTGTTTGTGTCTAAAAAGTTGAATAAATTTTTTTTAATATTTATTTCATGAATAATTCATAAGAAAAAATTCACATTTGAAAACTTTCATTAAATCAATTTTATTTTTTAATTTATTTAATTATACATGCACGTGTCGACCAAACTATTTTTAAAATGCGTATTTATTTTTAAATTTTTTAGCAATTGACTTTTTATTAATAAATGGGAAACTATTATCATTTGCGTAGAGAGATAAAGAAAATTGGAGCTCCTATAATAATTTGTGAAACTCCAATATCAATTCCAAAAATATATATATATATACAGACGCGCGAAATTGTTGGATAAGAACTTTCTTAATCTTTAATAAGAAAAATGGAGTAGTATTTTATTAGTATTTCTAATCTGAATACTGTTATATATTCATCAAAATTTGCTCAATGGGTCTTGAGCTGAGTAACATTTATATTTGGATCGAACTAAAATTCTTTTAACATGTTGTACTAGAAATAATACTGTAATAATTAAGAAAATACATAGTCATATAAGATTATCATTTCAAAATAAGATTTATCTTCTCTCATCAATCATTAATGTCTCCATCTCTCGTTATAAATTCCAATATATAGGAATCTAAACACTTTTTTTGAAATTGTGAGGATCGGAATCTACTTTCCAAAGTTGGGTCTTATCCCATGAGAACATAATTCAAATTTGATAGAAATAGTGTGGATAGCTTGATTCTTTAGCAACTTGCTATTCATGCATGCATTCCTCGGTCGTACCTATAAATATGAATGGTCGTTGCCTTTCTTTTCATCAATTCGAATTCGATATATTTTTAAGGAGTATTTACAATTTCTAATTACGAGAATGGATGTTCAAGTTATTACCCCGATTGGCGGAATTAAGCTTGGCCTTGGAGATAATTGTCCGATTGGCGAAACTAAGCTCGGAGATATTACCCCGATTCCAGATGCTGCGCACAACCCCAAAATCACAGATCTTGCTCGCTGGGCCGTCGATGAATACAACAAGGAGAATGTATGTTTTCTTCTTTTCCTTTTCCATTTATATTAGAGGGTGTTCGGCCAAGCTAATAACCTTCTTATAACCGTTTATAAGTTGTTGGGGAGCTTATAAACTTTTACAAGGTATTTGGTAAATTTTAAGGTACAACAGTACATAAGCTTTCAGTATATGCTGGAGCCTATGAGCTCCTAAAAGAGTAAGTCAAGAAATCCCAACTTATTTTTTGAACTTCAAAGACATGTATACCCTATAAACGTTTTCAAATAAGCTTAGCTGAACACCTTAATATGTTTGATTTACTTCTCTTCATAATGGGTTTAAATTTCCAATGTTCCACAATTTTGTGGTGGTTTCAGAAAACATCATTGAAATTTATGAACGTAATCTGTGCGGCAAATTAAAGCAAGAGGTATCCGGTACGATGTACTATATAACACTAGATGCTGTTAATGGGTGCCTCATGGGAGTATACGAGGTCAAGGTGTGGGTGCAGTCATGTTCGAATTCTAAGAAGTTGGTGGAATTCAAGCACATTCGCCCTTGTGCTTGAAATTTGGTTATAAGCCTGATCAGACTATGCTGTAATAAAACAAATATGAAATAAAGTTATGTAGAGGAGTTGGAGTAGGAAATTTAGAACTCGTTGAATATATATTTATATATATACATATATATATAGGGTATAAATCAAATACATCTCTATATTTTAGGTAAGATATAAGACACAATCTAGACCATTTAAACCATTTGATCCCAAGGTCCATACTTAAAGTCATTATTTCAGTTTTAATCTTTAATTTAATGATGATAGGGGCGTTTTAGTCAATAGATCTAACAAATCCATGCAAATAACATGCAGTATCAAAATCAAATCCCTTATTATACGCATAACAGATTCATCTTCCATGTTTAATTATTCCTTCCAATTTCAGCTCCCAGAAAGTTACGATTGATACAGAAAACCTAAATTCATATTCAATTCATATATCATCAATTCATCATCGGCAATTTCAGCTCGGAATCATCGATAATTCAATATCAAAATCAATGAATATTCATCATCAATTCATTATCGTCATCAGTTGGGCATGTTTTCAAACATTAGCATAGTTTTTTATTATGGTTTCATGGATGAGATCGACACAGGTATGCGTAATTATCACGATATCTTCTGAGTTTTACGGAAAAAGTATGTTTATGTTGTGCATCAGATTAGATGTCAATATACAGTATATATAAGTGTGATATACAACAACGTATATATACCTGAAAGTACAGTTGGTTTAATTGGTCATGCAGCCAGTTTTTGTGTATTTATTATACAGTAAATTAATCACCATTATATAGTTTATTATATTACAGTATACAGTTCATATAGTGGGGTTATACTGTGCGAAATTAAATACAATACTCACAGTCAGTTGAATACTATATACAGTAGAATGTACACAATTGAATACTAATACACACAATGCATGTTATGATGTGTTATACTGTATATTCTTAACATGATCAGTAGTGGTTAGCAATAATGATGTTGAGAATCAATGTGTCGGATCTTCATTGTCATCCAATTCGATCACATCACCTGGAGGTTCCAAATATTGGGTTCCAATGTGTGTCCCAGAGGTTATACCTTGCATTGGTAAGACATTTGAAAGCTTGAAGACTGCATTTGAATTTTACAAAAACTATGGTCGCTTATGTGGTTTTGATGTCCGTAAGTGCTCACAAAAAACACATAAGGTGGTACGGTCTTATCGAAACACTATGTATGCAGTCGTTCCGGTATTTACAAAAATTCTGATAATGTCGGTAGGAAGAAGAAGTTTATGATTGTAATGAGGTTTAGTGGTACAGAGGGATATGTTATAAAGAAGTTTGTTGAGCGGCACAATCACGAACTTGCAACAGATGAGGGTAAACAATTTAAGAAAATCAATCGGAATATTGATTCGTCACAGATAATGTTTTGCCTAAATGCATCAAAGGTGAATGTTGGTGCGGTTAGATCACATTCATTTCTAAAGGAAATTGCGGGTGGGGTTAATAACGTTGAGTCAACATCTACAGATTTTAAGAATGCAAAAAGAGATGTGAAACAATATGTCGGTGAGAATGACGGGGAGATGATTGTTAGGAAATTTATGAATATGAAAAAAGCGTGTGAAGGTTTTTTATTTGATTATGACACAGATGCCGATGGGTGTATGAGTAGGTTGTTTTGGGCCGATCCTATTGCAATACTGAATTTTGAAATTTTTGGTGATGTTTGCTCTGTCGATGCAACATTTCGATCCAACAAGTAAGCACATTTACTTCATAATAAGATATGATAATGTACATTCCTTTTCAATAGTTAATGAATATGCACTGCATAACACATTATAAGTTTCTGTATAATTTAGATACATTGACTGTATAATGATAAGGTGAATTTTTTATTATAGGCAGTGTCTATGTAATGTATAACTCCTTGTTAGTCACTGTATAATGTATATACAGTTATTGTATAATACCTCATTAATTACTGTTTTTTTTTTTTGTATTTTTTTTACATATTGTTTTATACTACATTTGCACGTATCAAATGAAGTTTGTTCCTTTTACCGGTATAGATGACCACAAGAAAATAGTCACATTTGGTGCTTCTCTAATCGCAAAAGAAGAAATTGAGTCGTACACGTGGGTTTTCGAAGCTTTTACCCGTGCGATGGGATGGGAACCAAACTATATTGTATCTGATCAATGTCTGGCCATGAAGTAAGCTATTCCTAGTGTGCTTAAAACTGCTAGGCATCGTCTGTGCGCGTGGCATATTATGAAGAAGTTTCTTACCAAGGTTTGTGTCATACCGTATAATTAAGCCGTAGGCAGTGTATATTGTATATAGAACTTGCTAGTTTCAACTTTCGATGTATATTATGTTTTCATCAACTTTATGATGATATCTGTTTATAGTGTATAATACTAGTTAACATACTGTATATCATGTTATTAATTTGAGTTTTACGTTTGATAAGCTCGTATTTTACTCCTTTTAGGCACTTCTTTTTTTGTATTTTGATGAGTTCTTGAGTGTATTTATGCCACATATGCTTTGATTTTGTAATTGGTTGTGTTTTTATAGGGTATTTGAGAATTGGAGCAAAAATGAGTGAAGAGATCAAAGAATCTCTCAAATTACACCTTTAGCCACGGCTATGATGACCCTTAGCCATGGTGATCACGAAGGAGCCTTTGTGCTTTGAAGATATGAAGTTACCAAGGCTAAAATAGGCAAAAAAACGTGAACAACAGATTTTAGCCGTGGCTACCGTCTTTTTAGCCACGACTAAGGGCCGATTTCAGCATCTATAAATACGCGCTATTAGGTCAAATTCGGGACTTTTGCCCAGTTTTGAGGGTTTGACACTTTGAAACACACCAAGAGGGTTGAGAGAAGTCTGGGGAAGAAGAAAAACGCGAGGATACTCCATCTTTGTCTATGAAGACGGAGAATTCAAGCAAGATCTATCAAGAAACGTTATTAGGGAGTTTTAATTTCATGTTTTTAGATTTGTTTTCATTGAACATGTCTTTCAAGATGAATTATTGCTTTTCTTTTACAATTATGACTTAATTTCCCTTTGATTGAGGCCATGTGAAATCCAATTACTATGTTTGATTTATGAGTATTATTTTACCGGATTAAATTTGTTTTAGGTTATGTGTTTAATACTTGTTCTTAATGTTTATGATTGATTAGATACCAATTGTATGAATTTGTGCTTAGTTTTGAGACCGAGAGGAGATAAACTAGGGATGCATCTAGGTATTAAACACCACAACGTAAAATTAACTAGAGATAGATTCGATTTCCTTGTGCGTGCTTTCCGTGAAAACGGGAAATTCCATGAATCTTTGTAATGCGTTTTCATTAATTCGAATTTCATATAGAGATATAGAAATCATTAATAAAAATAGAATTGCTATACCAAGAGATTGGATAGTGAGTAATTTAGGGAATTTCGCCTTAACCTAATCAATCTAATAATCCGGTAAGATAGAATTATAGTCAAATTGAATAATTGGTTAAATCATGTGCCTTAATCACTTTTCTCATTGATTTAAATTCAAAGTTGATTTCTCTCATTAGTTGGTAATTGTTATTTAGTATTTTTATTCATACTTCACACCGTTATCGATTGATTTAACTTAGAATTAGATAACACAGTAATTTCAGTACTTAAATACAATTGTCTCTAGGGTACGATAATCCGGACTTACATCCACTATATTACTTGCACGACCTAGTACACTTGCTAGAATTTTTGTGTGTCAAGTTTTTGGCACCGTTGCCGGGGATTTTTAGGCATTTTACCCAAAGCAATTCAGGATTTCATCCATGGCTAAAAAAAAAATCGAATTTTGCTCCCAGGTATTTTTAGCCACGGCTACGTTCATTTTAGCCGCAGCTTAACAGTACATAGTTGGCAATTTTTGTTCCCAGGTATTTTTAGCCATGGCGACCCATCACCATAGCCACAGCTACGCAATTGGATCCTCTCTGTCCTGGTAGCCGCGGCTACACCCAGTTTTAGCCATGGCTAAATTGCGTTTTTAACCCAAAAAAAAAATCGTAATTTTTTTTTTTTAAATCCCAATTTTCCCCAACCTAGTACAATCCATAATTCCCTAAAACCCCCAAAACCTCCCCAACACATCCAAAGCAACACCAATCACCTGAGGATTTGAGATTAGATCATAATGATTTCTTTTGAGCTTATGTTATGATTTTCAAGATATGCTTATTGTATTCTCGTATTATCGTTATGCTTTTCTGAGACATTTTGTTAGTCGTTCTTTTCTGTGTTTTTCTTTTAGTTTTATCTTGTTAGACCTGTAATGAATTCGAATTCCCTGATTACTACCGTTGATGTTTGATTTCTGATTTATTTTGTTTATTTCTTTAGGTCACACTTATTCTCCAGCTTAGCGAGTGCTTTTCGTTAGGCCCCATGCACTTTCTGTCTCGCCAACCTCACTCAATGATCAGGGCAGTATTCTTTCACCTAGCTATTTTTATTTTCCATCATTTGTCTCATTGAGGACAATGCGCTAATTAAGTTTGAGGGTGAATACATGTTATGCCCAGAAATTGATGCAATTTATACACATATGTGCAAGTGAAAATGCCTTGATGAAGTTGTCATTTTTCTGATGAAGTTTGATGATTTTGCTGTCTCATTTGTTTTTAGCTTCCAATTCTTTTCTCTGTGATCAACATGCGTTTCAATGTGGCTATCCGCGACCTTAGCCCAAAATTAATGAATTAAATAAGTATCTCATCTGGGCATATGCTAGATATCTAATCTTTTAGTATATAGTAAATAGTTAACAGAAAAAAAAATATTAGTAAGAAATTAATATCATGTATCTTTTACTATATGTATAATATTTTTCCATTAACATTGAATAAAAAATCAAGAGAAAAATCGAGTGAAAAAAATAAGTGAACTATGGCATGACAAATAAAGTGGGAAAAAAAGGAATTGGTAGAAAATTAAAACAAAAAAATCAAGTGAAAAAATTTATGTTTAAAAATCTTGAAACAATGCCAAGTGAAAAATGAGATTGACAAATTTCGGAGAAAAAAGTAGGTTGAGACCATCTCCAATGTGTTGCACTATTTTACAGCAGCGACAGTACTATTTTACATCAGCTACAGTACTTTCACTCCAATGTACTGCACTATCTTTTGCACCAAATTACTATTCACTGTAATAATATTATTTTTACACCTCATTTATACTATTTCTCATATTTTACAAATACCCCAAATTCTAAGTTTATATTACATATTCATCCAAGTAAATATTTTTCTCATTTATAATAATAAATAATATTAAATAATTAAAATTTATTAATCTACTTTAGTATGTCGTAAAATAAAATTAAAAATTACCCAATAATATAAAGACCGAGTTTTACAACTTATATATTACATAAAACAAAACTTTCATATAAAAGAGGCATACAAAACAAACATGATATTGATTAATTAACAATAATACAACGCGATTGAAAAGAACTTGACAACATTATTCACTATTGTCTTGTGCATTATTAAGTTCCTCCCATAAATGCTCTATTAATGCATTACGAAGTTCAATATGAGCATCTCTATTTTGGATTTGTCTATATCGACCAAGAAATTGCTGAAATCGAAGATGTTCATCTCGCGGATCAACCATTGGAGCTGGTGTTTCCAGCGCATCTCTAATTGGTGCATTGAGATCACATTCATCCTCGATTATCATATTGTGCATGATAATGCACGTAGTCATTATGTCATGTAGCACATCTTTACTCCAAAAACGTACGGGTCCTGCAACAATTGTAAATCTTGATTGTAGAACTCCAAACGCAAGCTCCACGTCTTTCCTACATGACTCTTGTTTCCTTGCAAAATGTTGTTTCTTTCTTCCACGCGGCTGTTGAATACTTTGTACTAGAGTGGACCATTTTGGATATATACCATCAGCTAAATAATATCCCATATTGTATTGTTTTCCTTGAATAACATAATGAGCTGGAGGAGCAATACCTTGAGCGAGATTGGAAAAAATATGTGATGATTTTAACACATTAATATCATTATTGGTGCCTGGCATACCAAAATACGCATGCAATATCCAAATATGATCATAATCAGGCACGGCTTCAAGAATGATAGTCGGTGATCCACTACGTCTTGCATATTGCCCACCTAGGCTGTGGGACAGTTTTTTCACTTCCAATGCATACAATCAAGACTACCCAACATTCCAGGAAAACCTCAATTCTAACCAATGTGAAGTAACCTTGCGATATCATTAGCATTAGGCGATCTAAGATATCGCTCTGAGAAAACCTCAACAACAGCTCGACAGAATTCTTTAAGCTTTCAATTGCCGTTGACTCACCAATCTTAACATACTCATCAGTAGCATCTGCCGCTACACCATATGCCAACATTCTTAACACGACTGTTGTTTTTTGTAAAGTTGATAATCTAAGTCTACCAAATCCGTCTCTCCGCTGTTGGAAATATTCATCATGATGTTTGATTGCATCAACAATATGAATGAACAGAGTTCTAGACATTCGATATCGTCGATGAAACATTTCATCATTATATCGTGGATTAGGATTTGCTACCAGATTAAGATTTGTTGCTTCACAATCACAATTGATCATTCTATGACCTGGGACAGAGCCACGACGATGGGAAGACTGGTTGGGAAGGCTATTTTGATAATACTCCATTATCCTATTATTATTTTGCAGCACAAGTTGAGCCACTGCTTCATCATGATCAAGACTTTGCATGAATAACTCATTATCGAATTCACCATAAGAAGAATAAGAAGGAGGAGATGGTGTTGGAGATGGAGATGAAGATGAACTCTCAATATTGATATCAGAAGGACCTCCAATATTGAAATTCATTTTGAAATTACATTTCTTGGCTAATTTGAAGAAGAGAAGAAAGAAGTGGTTTGTAAACAATGTAGATGAGGAGAGTGATGAGGAAATCGATTCATTAAATCCATTTATTTATAGAATAAGAATAGATGATAAGAAAATCCATCTAGTGGTTAGGATGAGGAGGAAATCCATCCAACGGTTGATATTGAGATAATATTTTGGATAAGATTTGGATGATGATGATATCCATTGAATGGTTAAGATGATAAGAAAACTAATCCAATGGCTAGGATGACGAGAAAATCCATCCAACGGATAAGATTAAGATAATATTTTGGATAAAATTCGAATAACGATATATATACATATATATATATATATATATATAGATATGTATTTTATGTGGGGGAAGTGGATCCGATTGACCACCATTTTAAATTTATGTGGAATATGCATTTTGTACTAGTTAACAAACAATATATAAATTAAAACAATATATAATCAAGTGGAAAAAAAAAACATAACTTAGGACCTAATTGTAACTTTTCAGAGTGTAGGGATCAAATTACAATGGACATAATTGTAACTATTACAAAATAATGGACTTAACTAAAAACAAAAAAAAAACTAAAAAAAATTAAAATACCAGCGCTATTTTAGTGCTGGTTTTACAGCTCCATTGGAGAGGTAAAATGGTGCTTTTACCTCTCCATTGGAGATGGTAGGATGATGTGAAGTTGTGGAAATTTAACTTCAAATCAAGCCATATGCATATTATGCCTTGATCATACTAAATTTTGACAAACCTCTAAAGTGTGCCCATAGTCTTACTGTGAAGATAATTTTTCTACAATACTCGTGCAATTTATAGCATGAACCTTATTGTTTTTGTCATAAATTGACTTAGATGAATATGGCAAATATCACATTTTTACTTTATGTAAAACTTCGAATAATTTCATTTTCTGAATAAAAATATAAGTTCTGATAAAATGAAAATACAAATTACCCTTGGACAATCATGCAACTTCATTTCAAGATCAAAGTTTATATATTATTGGAAGAGATCCAAAAGTACTACATCAACAGCATATAATTTGACAAAAAATAAAAGACATCCTAGGCTCCAAAAGGCAAAATGTCCAATTAAAGCTATAATAATACATGAAACGTGTAACAAAATTGGACAAAGGATAGCAATATGTCACAATTGACATGGCTCGTGAAAAAGAAAGTTGCAAGATCCATCAAACTAAAGCAAGTAATGTAGAATTGTGTATAAGGTCCCATAAAATTACCACCATGGTACACCAAATTTAGAGTGACCCAAAAGCTTTTGCCATCAATACATCCTTTGTCACAAATTCACATAGTTCTCATGTACAACACCATCGGCAGTTCTCTCAATCAACTTTTGTTCCTTGCAAATTACCATCACCATATTTCGATTGCAACCTGTCTCTAGAACTGCTAAAAATGTTAGCGTTTTCATGGATTCAATTATCAACCACCACGTTACCAAATGTCTATTCACCATCTTCGATGCCACCATGTTGATTCCATCATGGCCTCCGGACAATCTTCAATATTGAAACACAAAGTAAAAAAAAAAAAAAAGGGGACAAATAAATCACTTTCAATTGAAGGGGGGAAAAAAGCAAGTAGAAATTGAAGCTCCAAAGAGTAAAAGAAAGTCTCTAAGTCACTAAAATCATCAACTTGTCATTCTCAAATGCTTATACGAAGTCTATTTATCACATAATCTCAAATCTTTCACTTCCTTCTTATCCAATTCATCCTTGCAAAGTGAAAAGTTAGAGTAAGAAAAAAGACTTGCTATAGATACTCTTGAAATATAAAATTCAGAATGAAGGGAATAAAGAATATTAAAATTTACCTACAAATAAAAAACATTCTCTATTACTTGCTTCATTCTCAGTCAATTAAAAATTCTACCAACATAAAGGATGAGCAGAAAAGGTTTCTGAAAGGAACTCTATAAAGAAAATCAAATCTCATATTGATCCATTATGTATTTAACAAAAGAACTTATTAAAACATAAATCTTGCAAAAAGAGCTCCCTTCGTACTCACCCGAGAGAAGATAATTTTCTCAAACTGAAAGACACTTCAAAAGGTTCCTGTTAGTTTCGGCAGAACTATAAACGTTGGATGTCTTACTTGGTTAGTAATAAAGTACCTGTTAATCTAAAGTCATTACAGCCAAAGAAGTTCAATTTCTACACATACAAAATTTTACGATTCTTAAGATGAAAGACAAAAAAATGTATAAGAGGCCAAATAGAATGAAATTTTACCTTTTCTAGTAATGTCTATATGAAATTCAGGGTCGTCCTTGGCCATAAAAGTTATGAATGCTTCATACATCGAACATTCAAGCAACAACCAAATGATTCCTAAAATCGTCATTGAGGTGATTATATGTAGTAGCAGGAAGTAGAGGAAGAGTGATGTTCTGATTTAATTTCTATAAAGACACCGACAAACAGGTTGAGCAAAGGGTTCTCTTTTTTCCGTGACCAATTCTTCCTTAAAAGGTGCAAGTTATAATTTTGTACAGGTCAAAAATTAAAAGAAAAAAAACATATCCTAAAACCACAGTGTTACCCGAAGACTGTTTACTTTCAGAAGCAAAAACAATTTCCAACGTCGGCTTATTCGGAAGATTTATCTGCAATCAATTTAGGAAGATAGAAATGTAAATCAGAAAAATCCACATCAAAAAATAAAAACCTAAAAATACATAATATGTGAAATGGTAATTATAATTTGCAGTTTGCCAGCATATTGTCTACTTTATTTCCATTCCTTCAAATATCTTTTTTCCACTGAGTAATGGAAAATCATGAGACAAAATTCAGTGTTTATCATGTGAAGTGCTTTGAATGGAAAAAACATATCCTAAAACCACAATGCAACATAAAAGAGTAGTGTTCCAGTCAATCAAAGTCAATTTTGCTGGAGGAAGAACGGGGGGCGAGGGGGGAATGAAAGCATAACAATTCTCTCAAATCAGAATTTTTTTTTACCTTATTCAGAGGGTGGGAGAGTTCCGGACATTTTCCGCCTTTCGCCTAACTTCCCCGAGAAAGAAGATCTAAATCTGATTCCAAGTGAAATTTGGGAACAACTATAAGCGCCTCAAATCACGTAATTCCGATCAGAACTTGTAATGAATTTGTGCAGAAGTTATAAGTCGGAGTGGGGCGAGAGAGAAGAGACGCATTACAGCAGTTTTGAAGAACGTCTTCGGAGAAAGGGGGTAGTTTTCCAGGACGTGAGTTTTGGGAAAATACAATTGTGCCCTTAGTGCCTCTTTTGTTTCACATACTAGTCAACAACACATGCGTTGCACGTCAATCATATAATCTCATTAAAATAATTCATATACATAGATATTATTCAACTTGATAAAGCTAAAACTTAAACAATAATTTAATTAATGACTTAATAAATATTAATTCATAAACTATAATTATTTTTAAAAATCAAATATTGATTGACATGAAAGGTTGAATAAATATTTAAAGAAGCTAAGTTAACTTATTTATTCTCCATCGTTGGATCATTGATGATCAATCGTTAGATGCAGGAGGAGTTCTCTTTCAATGGTTTAAATGTGATTCCATTAGAGTCCTACTGTAACTATACACTTCATTGTTGTAGATATTCAAAATAGGGGTGTCCTCGGTTGAGTTCGGACATTTTTACGAAAAAAGTTCAACACGACCCAACATGTGCGAGTTGACAAAATATCAAACTAACACTTAATTATCTTTTCATAATAAGTAGTTTGGGTTAGGGGTTCAAGGTTTTTGGAGGACGGATTGGAGAATATTTGAATATTCATTATAGCTCCTACAATTTATTTATAGTTACAAGTAATAAGGAATAAAGTAAAGAACATGAATGTTATTGTAGATTTAATTGAAAAAAATTGAGTAGGTGAGATAAGAAACAACAACAAATAGATATTATTAAATTAAAAATATATTGTCATGATTTGCAATGAGTAAAAACTCTTAAATACTATCAATATAGATTGTTATATAAATTCATGATATGTAAATATTTGTTTCCTTTATTACAAAATCGAAATTTTTGTTCAAATAAAATAAAAACAAATATTCTCAAACATAATACTCAATTTTTTATCCAAATCATCCAAATAAAATATAAAAAAAATTACACATAGACCTCCCCCCCCCCCCCCTCACCCCAACTTATTGTGTAATTACCAAAACTTCCCAGCACTTATTAAAAATTATCAACACCCCCCTCTCAAGGGGTCTATTTGTAAGGTTTATAGGGGTAAATTTGTGAAAATTGTTAAGCACACAGGGGGTGTAATAGTAAGAAATTCTTAACATGATGGGGTGTGTTGGTAAATTTCAATAAGTGAGGGGAGTTTTGGTAATTATATAATAAATGAGGGGGTCTATGTGTAATTTTCCCTAAAATAACTGGGTTACATAAGTATGAATAAACCATTCTTGTTAGAAAGCATATATGCATTTATTTTTTCGAAGTGCTATACATAGCGGTTGGGTTGAATAGATAGATAGATAGATAGAATAGATTAATGAATATTGGTCAAACTTAGCAATTCCACATGTTAATTAAGTACTGATAATTAAGTTATCTACTATATGCTTCTTGTAGTGATACTTAATTTTTTGAATCAATGCAATATTTACTTAATCTTGGAAATTAAATTATAAACAATGACAATAATCTTTTATATTGCATGATCGTTTTCATTAATTTCATATTTCCATCTTCAAATTGCTTATGCTTTACTTTTATTTTTCTCCTTCTTTAATAACATAGACTTATAATTCTTTTTTCATGAAATTTGTAATGCATATCTTGTTAAGATCACAATTAAGAAGGTGATCAAAGATGAATAAATCCCACTCAAATCTATGAATTATAGTGAACAACAAAAATCATTAATAATAAAATTTAGAGTAAAATACACTCCCCCGAACTGTAAGACATGTAACAAATGCCCCCTAAACTATCAAATGTAACACTTAACCCCTAAAGGCCTAAACCCATTTCGTATAAAATAAATATCCATTATTGTCTTCATTGACTAATGTTTATTTATTTTGCGCGTGATTTTTCTTTCTTTTTTCCCTCATTCTTCCTCAATGTTTTTTTTTCTCTTCTTTCTCTTTTTTACTACATCCAATAAGCCTCTGACCAAATTCAAATTAACCAAATATGTCAATCCAAGAGCTATGTGAGGAAAAATAGATTAATTTGATTAGTTTGTGATGTTGTTTGAATTAACTCTCATCTTTAACTGAATTAAGAATGAGAAAGTTGTATTCTTTGAGACTAATTTATTATGAAGGTGATACCAAAGTTGAGTATTGAATTAATTTGAATTTGATGAGTTTAGAAGTGATATAATTTGAGAAGTATTATCTTTTTGGCAAGAGAAATTTTGAGAAGTAATAAAAGAGAAAAGAAAGTCAAAATTAATGCTAAGAGTTTTAATGTAAATACATATTATATACAAGAGTAAAAATCGTGTCTCAAATAAATAAAGGGGGTGAATATCTGTGACATCCGGGTTTTTCTTAACTAATGCAATGATTAGTAGTATAACCTATTGAAAATTGCTAGATTGAATATGTATTAGTATTAGTATTAGGGGCTTATATGTCAATTATATTCAAGTAGGGTCCATGGATATAATGGTTGTAAGGGCTAAGATATAAATTGAAAATTTCAATAAAGTTCCATCACAACTCTATATATATAGGGTACCTTGTATCTCTTTCTTCCCAATCCTTTCTTGTTCCAAGAAGCATCAAACCCTTACCTCCATTTACTCCTTAAAAGACCTGAAAATCGTCCAATATATTAGAGCAAGAAAGGGAGAGATCAAAAAGAAAAAGAAAACCCAACAATTTCCAGCTACTTTAGCCAGAAATCGTTTCCGGGCATTGTTTCTATCTTCAGGAGTTCAGGTACCAAATGATGTCCAAATTGGAATATTTTTAGATAACTTTCATCCTAAGAGGATAAGGAACAAGTATGTGGAGTCCGATTTTGTCAATTGAGTCCATATATTTCCAGAATCAGACATGCAAACTCTACATCAGGTGCCCGGTTTTCAACTGCAGCAACATGTCTCCACTTTTGTTTGCCAGAAACCATGCTTCTAGTGATTTGATCATGCATGCAATCCCACCATTGGAAACCTATGTTCGTGTAGATGATGTTACTGGTAAGTTTTAATGGTTTCGGTTATGTGGATAGTTCATAATTGTTAGTCAAAGAATCATTGCCACTACCCGGGTTTTTAACCCAGAATCTGCCTCTCATTTCGTTTCCCCTGAAATGCTACTTATGATGGTCCAATTCCTTATCCAAGACCGCCTATAGAATCCTTTTTGAGTGTAGATTCGTTTACTTGAGTATTTCGTTGAATAACGCTTGGTTAAATGTCCATTAATTGCCAGGGAATTATCATTGCCACTGCCTAGTCTCCAATTCAGAAATGTTCATTTGAATTGTTGCCCATAAAACATCATTACCCTATTTTGATTGTACATGCAATACCACCATTAGATGGCCCTATAAGATTAGATGTTAATTACGGTTGGAATCACTCAAATCCATGGGCTAATGTGACCGGAAAGTGGAATTTTTGCAGGCTGCCAGGAAGTAATCAGAAATTGACAGTCTTGGTTGTTGACTTCAAAGACATGATTCACCAAATATTTGGCCACTCTTGGAGATGAGGTTTTTACACAGGTTAAGATAAGTTCATGGAGAATCTATGAGTAATAAGTTTTAGTGTTGGATGTGACATTAAAGGGATGAAAAAGTGGTAAGAGCAGAGACGCGCGATGTCGGTGGGGGTGCATGGTGGATCTAATTGAAGTAATGTTGTTCCCGATCAACAATGGAGTTTCGATATTCTGGACCCGACTTTAGTTTGCATCTTGACTACTGGGTAAACTTTGGGTAAGATGGCTTAGCTTAACCTTTGGTAATTCATGTGAGCAATCGAATCATATTGAATCGGTATTTCCTAGAGACTTGTATTCCGATCATACTATTGATTACATCCTTTTTTTTGGAATAGGGGCTTGCTTTATGAGACATTGTGAGGAAACTTGGTTGGACAAGTTGGTAGTGTTGGAGATTGGGCCGATCATGATTAGCTCGGAAGAGTAATGTGAGTTGTCTTTCAAAATTATAGTTATATGTCTTTCAAAACTGGAAGGAGCACGTCGTATATATATCTATGTACTTTCATCATACTTGAATGCTTGACATGAAAATGAGTTTCAACACTTTCAAATCAAATCATAGACTCATTTTGCATTAACCATTTCTTGGCACGTTTCAAAGACATATCTTGCGAGAATAATTTTCTAGGCAGGTTTTGTGAAAATGATTTCAAGAAAACATTCTTTTAATGAAATTCTGAAAAAAAAATATTTGCTCGATTCAATATTCCTTCGTGGGCCAAAACGCTTCATTTAATCATTCGTCACATACATGATTGCATACTTGTTTCAAATGCATATTTTGCAAGCATGATTTCAAAATAAACATCGGTTTTTATGGATTTCGTGAAAGTACTCCATCATTTGGTTCTTGTATTGTGATCATTTCCCATGATGGTGTTCTCGTGACATGTTTCATCTTGCGTGGTTGTGTTGGGCCCAAGGTCGGGCGATGGATAGGGCAGGGTTCGGCCGGTCAAGTTTGGGCTTGCGGTCTTAAACAGTTCCCGCTATCCACGTCCAGATCCATGCACCTAGGACGGAGTGCTCTGAGGGTGCATGGGTCATTTATCGTGTGGCATATTCCGGATATGACCAAATCGGGCATCGCGAGCCTGCGTGGGGAGGTATAAGGTGATGGCTTTTAAGTCGCGTGTTCAGGGGTGATAAGGAAGAAGCAGAGGGACCCAAAGTGCTATGGGTAAATCATCGGACGCGATAGTATTGCTAACATGGCCCCCTACTGCTTAAGCGTGACGTGTACGTGTTACTTAAACATGTCTTGTACATGATACTTGCATGGAGTCTTGTACATGATACTTGCATTGAGTCTTGTACGTGGTACCTACATTGACTGCACACTTTTAAAATGCATGTTTTAAAACTTAAATATCATGCCACCAATCGTTCCAGTTTTATCATGAACGAAATTGTTTTAAGCATGCTTTCCATGATATTTGAGAAAATCTCATCGTGCATACACTAAGACCTTTGTCTCATACTAACTATTGCTTACTTGTTACCTTGATCATAAATTGCTTTTCTTATTTAGGATTTCAATGATCCTTTGAAAATCAATAAAAACTATTTTAAAGCAACTTACACACACGCACTGGCACTCACTAAGCGTTTGCTTACGTATTTCACTTTTTTTTTCCTTCCAGTTAGAGTGAGTTAGGCAATGAGATTGGCTTGGATGATCTGAGCGTAGACATGGACAATCCTAGAGGAGAGTTTTGCAAATTGAGCCATGAATAGTAAGTTACTTAAAATGTTTTGTTGACGTTAGGGCAGTGACCCTACTAGATTAGTTGTCGAAGTGTGTCAATTTTGGATTGTACTACTTAATTGGAAGGTTCACGCTTTTAGTTTAGGCCCCTTTCAGGGCTAAAAATTGGGGCGTGACAATATCACATTTGATAGTTTAGGGAGCATTTGTAACATATCTCATAGTTCAAGTAGCCAAAGTGTATTTTACCCTAAAATTGACCTATGTACAATGATAATCCTATATACTAAAAGCTAAAAAGTATGAAGGCATTTTGTATTGTAATTAAATATAAAAAAATTCATGTATCATTATACTGAATACATGTAATTTCAAGGGCTAAGCATTTTTTTTCCTACATCACTGTAACTCACCTTTTTCAATGTGTAGCTTATGACGCCTTATTATTTTTTCTAATGAGTAAATTATAGTGTTTTTATATGACTCAACCTCTATTATTATCTATTTATTGAAGAGTTATAATGTAATTATACTTCTGATTGTTGTAGTTTTGTAGATAATTAAAATTAATTTTTCTCACTACAAGAAAAACACCGATTAGCAAGGAATGCAATTCAATGCTAAACAGCCAATATTTGTTGGTAATTCACATTAGCTACAAAATTATCAACAAATAGGTTTTGTTCTTATATCGCTTGTAAGTAGATTTTAGGAACAAAGAGTTTTGTTGGTAAATTTGGCAACAATATTTACCTACAAATAATTTAGTTGGTGATTATCAACAAATATTGCCTACAAAAGCCTTCCTTCCGAATTCGGAAGGAATGACTTTGTTCCTAATCTTTAGCAAGCAAACAATTTGTTGGAAATTTTGATGGTAATATATTCGAAATATTATAAAAAAATATTATTCAACAACAAACATTTTTGTTCCTAATTTCAAAATTAGAAATCACCAACAAACATTTGTACCCCTAATTTATTTGCTAAATATATCCAATAATTTCTTTTTTAATATTTTTCAATTATAATTAATATTAATTAAATAATAATATAATAGTAATATACATAAAATGAGTTTACCAAAATAAAATACCAATATAATAATTATAAAATGTCATACGTAACCAAATGTAGATAAAATCATAAATGTAAAATATCTTGTCATAACATATAACTAAAAGT
The DNA here is from genome assembly GCA_019426215.1 of Buddleja alternifolia. Classification (NCBI taxonomy): domain Eukaryota; kingdom Viridiplantae; phylum Streptophyta; class Magnoliopsida; order Lamiales; family Scrophulariaceae; genus Buddleja; species Buddleja alternifolia. The sequence goes on from CM033391.1 coordinate 51,327,326, forward strand.
TCTACACGAATTCAATCAAAATAACAAATGCAATAGGAGCGAGCAATGGACTAATCCCGAGTATGGTGTTCGTCGGGAGAATGATCTCAACTAGAAGGCTGGTACTGGAAATGATGATGTTGACTAGGAGCCGGAGGAGCCGGATAGTAGCCAAGAGACAGATAATAGCCAGGAGGAGGTGGCAAGTACCCGAGAGCTGAAGCAGATAAATGTCCGGAAGAAGGATGTTGGACTGGATACATACTGAGAGATGTAAGAGCATCCTTGATACCATCCTTAATACCCTGCTCGATATTCTTTTTCATTTATACTCGTTGCTTTTCCAATTCTTTCTCTAATTCTTGAATCTTTTTCGCATTCTTTGTTTCTACTTTGAGCGATTGATGCTTGAGCTATGAATAGATGAAGAGGAGCTTTCATTGTACGAGGTACCGAACACATAGCAACGCCCGGATTTTGGTCCACCAGATGCCTCAGCCCATGCTTTGGGATAAATGATGCATGAAGCTTTAATAGAGGGCAACATCGTTGGTCCATCACTCTGAGATTGATTTTGCTTTAGTTTCTCAGTATGAGTCTCCTACAAAATAAATTAGAAAAATAATTAATATATTACTAATTAACAACTGATATCTTGTAAGGGGTAATATCTATTAATAAGTAATAATGAGAAAAAAAACTCACCAATGTATTCTTCGACTTCTTGTCCACAAAAGGTCCTTGTCCTTTGTTTCTCCTATGACACAGCTCAAAAGCTTTTTGAAAAAGCACCGGATTCCCACCATTCTTTTTAGACTACAGTTTAAGAAAAATATAATTAAAATAATCAGAAGTAAGATAGATTTATCAAATCATAAGCAACACATATAAAGGACATAAATTTATCGTTTTGAATATAACAATACCATAAAAGTTATTTATACAGATCACGTCCAAGCAAACAATCTAAACAGAGTTATCAAATCCTAAAAAACACATGTCAAGTACATAAAAATTTCTCTTTTTGCATATATCAATAGCACACTAGTTATTTATACACATCACATCCATACAAATAACCTAAACATAGTTATCAAATCCTAAACAACACATGTCAATGACATAAGTTTCTCTTTTTGCATATATCAATACCACACTAGTTATTTATACACATCAAACATACTTATATCAATACTACACTAGTTATTTACAATAGCGATCAATAAATAGGACTTGAATTGATAGCGATCAATAAATAGGACTTCTACGTAAATAAAAGATAGCGATCAATAAAGAAAACTATCAAAATATCACTTAACTTCACAATAAGTTATCCACAATACTTATATCTTTAAGTTATCCACAATACTATAACTTTACCCGATCCTGAATTTTAGTAAAGGTTGGCCAAACTCCATTATACCATCCATGTAAAGACAGTAAAATGGTCTGAGGTGCAGCAGTACTAACGAAACTGAAAAAAAATGTTAAGTGTCGAAAAATAAATCAAGAAAACGGTTTCATGGGAAGACAATTTTGAATACAAAAATGCTTTATTCTAGATGTCTTCTGATTATGTGCGATATATATATGGATAGCCTATGTGTCTAGTTTCATGGGAAGAAAACGATTCATGAATCCGAGCTTTCTACAATGAGTTATGAATTTTCTCGTAAAAACGCGCACAGCTGTCTGCACAGCCGACAGATTTTTAGCTAACTTTGAATACAAAAATGCTTTGTTCTAGACATCTACTGATTATGTTCGATATATGTGTGGATAGCCCTATGTGTCTAGTTTCATGGGAAGAAAACGGTTCATGAATCCGAGCCTTGTACAATGAGTTATGAATTTTCTTGTGAAGACGCACACAACTCTCTGTTTTTGTCTTTCTTTTTTTGCCACACAACAAATAGGATCCTATTTCATGTTTTTATCTAGTGTTTTCATAACCTCCTTTTTTAGGGAAATGAATGCTGAATGATCGTGAGTTCATCTTTGGGTGGTAATAATTGGTCCGTTATGTAATAATTAAACAGCAAACTGCTACAGCTAGATATTTATTAAGCTAAAACAAATATGTATATACATGTATACGTTCTTGGTTAAAGCTAGTATTATGTTAGTAGAGCGCACGTATAACTAATTAACCAACACTCTATTTTTTCGTACACATTCTAAACTTAATGAACAATATATATTCGTAATTTTCATTTAAATTTAAAATAACGTAGTATACATATTATGTACTACACTTAATATAATGAATAATACTTTATTTTGATGTATAATTTGTTAAAAAGTGAGCACAAACAAAATTTATCTTTTTTTTAAAAAACCAAAAATTGCTCCAAAATAAGAAAAAAGATACACAAATTTCAAAACCACCATAACTCAACCCACACAATGGCCGGTGCCGCTGACGCTGCCTTCACAACACAACACAAACCTATTGTGCCCATATCATCCACCTCCAATCTACTCCGCACATCACAATGAAAATTGCAAAATGTAAACCCATACTTGAAAATTCACAAGTGCAAATCAAAATGCATACCCAATCAAAATATGTTCCTGAACCCCACCCTCAACATGGTACCCAGAGAATCTATCTTAATAGACCATTTTCTTGATTATTACTCAATTCTAGATTTTCCTTCAAGATCTTGATTTAGTTCACAACACCCATCAAAATACGATGAGAGAATGAACAAATTACAAAAAAAAATATTAAAAAATGAGGAAAAAAAATGTATACCTCTTGGAGCCAAAATTCCATACTTCAAAGTTAAGCAAATCAAATTTCACTTGGCATTCCTTCAAGTGTAGCCACAAATCTCTGTTTCTTCCCCCATATTTTCTTCAAAACCCTCTGTAAAATAGAAAAATTAGAAATGAATGAGAAGGCTCAAGAGATATTGTAGCAAGATATCAAAAAATCAAGACTTCTAAATGATTGAACCATGTTTTTCTCTCACTTGAGAGAAATTAATGAAGAAACCCCAAGTAATTTTGTCTGAAAATGGTGAAAGAATGGCTAAAGCTAACCCACCTGGAGAGAGAGAGAGAGAGAGAGAGAGAGAGAGAGAGAGAGAGAGAGAGAGAGAGAGAGAGAGAGAGAGAGAATCAAAAGACAAAAAGTAGACATATTTGCCTAAAAATTGAAAAAAATTTAATTGAAAAATATTTCTTCTTTACGCATTTGGCCCGCCAAATATTTCTAATTATTTCATTTGAAATTTTAGCGCTAAGTGTTAAGACTCAGCACTGAAACTTAATTTTTTATTTTTTTTTCAGATTTCGAATCAATAAGTAATTATAAAAGCAAGATAGGATTTGCAACATATTGATATATGCTTTAGTGGCAGGTGCTCACTTTTCTAAAGGGTAGGTTGCTGGTTCAAACCTTAGGAATACCCTCTTTTTTAAAAAAATTTACTAACAAACAATATTATAATTTTAGGGGCTCGCCCTTCACTTTAATTTACTAACAAAAAATATTATAATTAACTAGATTTAGTCAACAAAATCCTTTGCTAAATGGCAACTACTACTTATATTCAAATAAGAGTACATGTACGTACATTATAATTTTATTTTTGAAATCAATTATTTTTTAATTTAAAGAATAACATTTTTTTCATGGTCATTTACCATTAAAAATTTAATATGTTCATGTCAATTAATAATTAGATATGCTAAAACTAGCTCATGCAAAATTCTTGTGTCATATCTTTCCTAAATGCTAAAGTGTAGTTTTTTTTCTTTTTTCTTTTTAAGTTTAGGCGAAGGCGGATAAACTGACCTGACAAATCTGGACAGATTATTCTTAATCATTAACCACACAGACATTAGTATACTAGTGTAGTTTCTTATACTAATCTCCTATCCACAACCAATTAAGATAAATAAAAACTATATATATAGACAAAACTCAATCTATTGAATTATTAAGTTAGAGAATAAATGAAAGTACTAAGGATAGTTTAAGGAGACTTAAATTATATATATAGACAAAACTTAATCTATTGTATTATTGGCATGTAAAAATACTGTGAAATTATTTTCCTCGACAACGTTTTCATTACTTCCCTTGAGCTGTTAATTATTTTCTTCTCTTCATCCGCATATAAATTCTCATAAAAAAATACAACATTGTGTCAATAAATCAAAAATTTCAAAGCCCTCTTCATATATACATTGCCCTTCATTTTTTCGAGAAATTGAAAGACTTTCAAGATATATACATAATTGTGTCACTAAATCAAACACCTGGTGTACACCATCAAACACTCGGACTCGGTGCAATTTTCATTCTCCTCTAATTCTAGGATAAGCCCCTTTTATGAAACGAAGTTGCACATTGTTTGACGCGGTAGCTTCATACGCTCTAATTGATGCCTTCTTATACATACCAATTGGATCATCAAAAAATTGATTAACACAATAGATATTTAATGTACCCAACTCAGTTGCTTGCGACAACACGTACAGAATGTAGCTTAGCTCACAATCAGAACCCGAGAAGTTGAAGATCGTGGCCTCATTCAATGCCTCCAATCCCATTGCTTGCAACTTCCAGTCCTTTACGTAGTTGGATACACTAATGCCCGCGTTTTTCCATGGTGCACCCTACACATGTTAAGTCAATTACAATTTTATTTTAGAAACCCAAACAAAGAACGTGCTTAATAAACCATGTAATAACTAATAAGCGAAAAACCATAAAACTTAAAATATTACCACCAAATCGACTTTAAGCTCATTCAAGCTTGTACATCTACTGATGAGCACCAATGTGACTGCAAGATTGTCAAGCAGCTTCGAACACCTGATCTCTAGGCGGTGCATATTAACAAAAAAGTACCTCGCCATAATGTGATGTAGAGACTCCACATGCGCCAACCTCTAAACAAACAATTCAAAAAAAAAATCAAAACAACTTCTTAAAAGCATTTGCACTTATTCAAACAATGATAGATAGATATACCCTAACAAAATCAACCGGGACACGTGCTCGTTCGCTGGACAGCAATTCTTTCGTCATTTTTACAACCTCTCGAAGTAGTCGGTATGTCGAGTAAGTTGATCCGATGTAGCTTCGATGACGGTGTACTATCCACTGTAAAGAACGAGGTAACGACCCCAATACTTGTAAATGCCCCGGACCCTGTTCGTCTTGTTTCAATAAAATAATAAGGACATCTGCATTGGGGAAGTGTACTTTTATATTCACATTTCCTTGGGCCCGATTGAATGACATCTTGAATATTTTTACAGAAGGCAAATATGCCTCAAATTCTGTTAGTCCTCTAAAATCACAGTTGAATAACTGCAAATCATTCAACTCGGGACACCATTTTCCAAGGCGGGAAGAAAATGTGTTATCATACAGCACGATGTGCTTCAATATGAGTCTTTTTAAATTTCGTAAATTATATCCATCTTCCCACCTAACAATGTAGTTCGGTAGATATAATTTTAACTGAACAAGAGTATGTGAGAAAAACAGGCCATTAGGGAGTGAAGTGGACAACCGGCCGACTAATTTCAGTATACGCACAGAATGATCTATTCCAAACGCCACCCACTCTTGCCTTATCCAATGCAATGCCTCGGCCCCCATTGGTAACTCAAAGCTCAAGGTTTCAACCACACTTTCATTATGTTCAAGTATAGTGCGATTAACAAAATGAATAAAATCTGAACCATGATAACCCTTTTGTTCGAAACGGTTAATATCGAATAAAAGAGTAGGGATGGAATACCAACAATGTTGAAAATATTTTGATAAAAGACCCAACCGGGCTGCCTCCACAATGCATGCATCCCTTGATAACCTTCCCATAACATGAAAAATTATATCCTCACAAAGGAAACTAAGTCCATTATTAGAAATTCTACCTCGTTCCATGGCGGAGCTTGAGCAGCAGAGGTGGATCTGGTCGGAGCTTGGCAGAGTTGGTTTGTAGATTTTTTGTGAAATTTGCCAAGTCCCAAATAATATATCCCTCTTTTATCTTGACTCTTTGATAAAAGATATAAATATATTTGAGCTTTTGTAGTTAAAGGTAAAGGTTAACTTTAATTAACCTTTACCTTTAACTTTAATTAACTTTAACTTATTAGGTAAAAAAATAGTGAAAAAAGATAAAAACAATGCAATGAAACGATGAACCCAATTGACAACTTTAATTAACCTTTATCGAGGATATGGAATTTCAAGACCTGCCTAAGATTTTTCATCGAGATAAGAAAACAACTTTAGGGTACAAAGAATTATTATTAAACATAAGCACATTAAAGGACACGGCGGCTGAGTAAAAAATGTCTCTTGACATTAAAGCGAGCACAGTCACATGTATCCCTTGATAACCTTCCCATAACATGAAAAATTATATCCTCACAAAGGAAAATAAGTCCATTATTAGAAATTGTACCTCGTTCCATGGTTGTTTATATGAACTATCCCCTGTTTATACTCTGTTGCTACTCGTGTAAGATGATCCCCTGTCTCCCCTCTTTATATCTCCCCTTTTTCGTGGAAGATGATCTCACAATTATCCCCTGTTTATACTCTGAAAATTCTTTGTAGGGTTTGGTGGAGGAAAAGATTGTTTGATTTTGATCCTCACTAAATTTAATTAACCTTTATCTTAAAAATAGTGATTATATAGTTAAAGGTAATGGTTAACTTTAATTAACCTTTACCTTTAACTTTAATTAATTCTTTGTAAGGGCATATTTAGTTTATTAGGTAAAAAAATAGTGATAAAAGAGAAAAACAATGCAATGAAACGATGGACCCAATTGACAACTTTAATTAACCTTTATCGAGGATATGAAATTAAAGGACACGGTGGCTGAGTAAAAAATGTCTGCTGAGTAAAACCAGAAATGTCTTCTCTTCCATATATATAGATATATATAATCCCAAGATCTTTCATCGAGATAAGGAAACAACTTTAAGGTACAAAGAATTATTATTAAACATAAGCACATTATTAGACATTAATTAATGATAGATATATCTTTTTAAAGTTAAAAAATCAATAATGATTACCCACCATTGGTCATTGCAATGATTAACTTTAAAACCCACCAATCAATGTTGATACGGTATTTATAGGGATGTAAATGAGTCAAGTGGAGCCGAACAAGTTGTTGTTCAAGCTTATTTATGTGAAACATTATCAAATTATAAAATTTGTGTTTGATTTTGATTTGATTGTTAATCGAGTCGATCTCAATTATCGAATAGCTTGATTTGTATTTCAGCATTATATATTTATATTAATAGTACTAAATAATATATATTTATTTCTAGTTAGTATTAATTACACTTACATGAAAATTATGAATTTGTTATCTAATATCAGTCATGTTGACATTGATCATTAGATTTGAAAAGCAATATCATCAACCCCACTCACACACAAAAAAGCGACCAAAAAATGAAAAGTTTGTTGTGGAAGTAGAAAGGTAAAGATATGAGTAAATCTTCTTTTCCTAATACATACACATATACATATACAAATATATGTATAACCCCATTCACACACAAAAAGAAAATCCTCAAACTCCACCCCCATAAATTCTCTTCCACATCAATGCACTTTTTAAGCTTATTTCTTCTTTAGCAAATTCGCACAGAAAGAGTGAATTCTTATAAATTCTAAAAATGTTCATTTTCAATCAAAAAATCAGAGGTTTACTTCACTAGTTTTCTTGCTAAGTTTAATGATCAAGAGAGACCACCTTCGGTCGCTAAATATACTTTCTCAAATAGCCCCAAAAGTAATATCATCCGAACAAATAATTTTTAATCATTGACCACACAAACATTATACTAGAGTAGTTAGTATACTATTGTAGTTTATTATATTAGTCTCCTATCCACGACCAATTAAGATAAATAAAAAAAGAAATAGAAAATTAAACACAGCAAATCCATTAATTATGTCTCTAATTGCTTACAAGAATATCACAACTTAATTTCAATTTATGTATAACTCATCATTTTATATAGGGGTTAGGGGTTAGGGGTTCGGGTTTAAGGGTTTAGGACACATAACACTTAGCTCGGACTTAAGCTCTATATATAGACAAAACTCAATCCATTGAATTAATAAGTTAGAAAATAAATGAAAGTACTAAGGATATTTAATAATTTAACAATAATTTATATACATAAATAATAGCAACTGACATTTTATAAGATGATCAATTTTAACCCTAAATCATAAATAACAACTTTCTTAATTTTAAGAAAAAATTCAAAATAAATAACATCTAAAATAGATAAAATAATATATATATATATATATATGCGTGTTTTTTTTTTTACGTTTTTGTTAACAATAGCTTCATGTTATAATATATTCCACAAAATATTTTTAAATCTATTAGGTAATTATTAACATTTATTTATTATTTAGTTTTAATCATTAGGGTATTCAGCATCAATTGCTTTGTTCCTAAAAAACAATATTATATTTCCTCTCATTTTCCAACAAATATTTTTGTTGGCAAATTTTATTAATTTCTTATTTAATTTTATAGAATATTCAGCTACAAATTTAGGAACAAGAAAAATGGAAGGAAGTTTGCCTCCATTTTTTGATGGAACGAAAAATTTGCTACAAATTTTGGGAACGAATAAATTTGTTCTTAATTTTTACAACAAAATCATTTGATGTTAATTTTGTAGGAGAGCTTGAAATCACATTGGTTGCTAAATTTGTAGCCAATTGCCAACAAATTTACTTTGCTTCCTAATTTTTTGTTCCTATTTGATGTTTTTCTTGTAGTGTCTTATTTGTTTTTGACTTTTTTGCCATTAAAAAATTGAATTACTTAGGGATATTTTAAGTACATCAAAAATGTAAAAAAATTAACTCGTACTTTTATAATAGAAAATAGATAGATTACTCAAAGGATAAATTTGGAACGGTAGTAAAATTGGTATCCGTACTACTTTTTAGTGTGTTAAAAGACACCTTTAACCTCATCTCCAGACAACCGGTTTTAGAGGTAAAAACGTTTTAAGGACAATTTATGTAAAATTACGCAAAATAACTTCCATTTGTGAGACAAAATGAGGTTTTTTTTTATAATAATATAGATTATTATTAATTAAGGGTAAATATGTCAAATGCAGCCCTTTGGCTCTGGCATTATCACCAGCCTAAAACAATAAGTTAATAGTCCAATTTATGAATTTATTCATAATATTTACCTGACATAAATTACAGTAATGGTACATCCAATCCCATTCCACTTTTTCATTCAATTAAGTTAGTTCTACTTTCTTGCAATATTTTGAAAACTTGTGTCTTTTGCTTGATATGATTTTTGTAAGTTAATTAGCACATTGATGAATTTGTTCAGTATGCTTTATAAGTATGAAGTAACATGTATTTCCAAGTAACGTAAATTATCGTAAAATTGATAAATTATATTCCTATATTTAACTCAAATATCCAAACATTTTAATCTCTACATATAATATACAAATAAGTGACAACTTTCTTGGTTCCAATCAGACATTCTTGATCTGAAACGATTTCTTTGATCTGACACAATTACACCATGCTTTTTTTTTTTTTTTTGGGAGCAAAACGGTAAAGATCAATTAATTGCAAAAACGCAAAGACAAAAGAGCATCCTGGGCCTGAGGAGGAAGGGCAAGAACAGACTCTTGACCCATCTCCGAAGACCGAGCAAGAAAATGAGCAACATAATTACCACTACAAAGAATAGAAGAAAAAGAAATAGACGAAAAAAACGGAAACAAAGTCTTAATTTGTTGAGTGAGAGACCCCAGTGAAGATAGGTCCTCCTCTGAATTTGAAAGCCGGTTGATAACAGAAGCATAATCTCCCTCCAAGATGATATGTCTCCAGCCCTCTCGAATAGCCAACTCGATCACTTCCTTAGCTGCCATCAACTCCACATCTTCCACTCCCGTACATTAAGGAAAACGCCGACGACTCCATGCTAAGCACATCCCTTGCATATCTCTCCCAACAGCCCCAGAACCCATTTTAGACAGATTCAATAAGGTAGCTCCATCAAAATTTACCTTAATCCTCCCACTTGGAGGCGCTAGCCAGTGCACTTGAGGACTGAGATTCTTTTTCGATGGTTAAGAATTCACCTCGAGCTGAAAGGAAGAGAGAAAAGACCGAGCAGCAGTATTGAGACCTTCCGGATTCAACGCAATATATTCCATTAGACTCTTATTGCGTTAGTGCCAAATAAACCAAGCGATAACCATGACAAAGCAGAAATCCTCTCTATCCAACCTACTATGAACTCCACGCATCCACTCTTGTGCATTATTCCTCCAATCCGAAACCACAACCCACGGGATCAACGAGAGCCCCCAAACTAAACGAGAAAAGGAGCATTGAATGAAAATATGTTCCATATCCGTCTCATGCAACCCACACATTGAACAGGCCCCCTCCACTTCGACTCGCCGTTGGTGAAGATTTTCAAGAGTAGGTAAGGCATTATTGCACATTTTCCATGCAAAAATCCTCACTTTCGGTGGCACCCGTGCTTTCCAAATAAAGCTCCAATGGTTCCTCACAACGATCGGTCGACTCGAAGACGCCGGCAGCTGTCTAGAGATCATTCTTCGAGCCAGGTAATAATTAAGCGCTATTCACAGCAAACTTTCCATTCCTTGTTCCATTCCATATAATCCGATCCGATGCTTGTAGATTACCGAGAGGTATTGAGAGGATACTCTCTACATCTTCAGGACAAAAAATATCATTTATTAGAGGAACATTCCACATTTCCACCACCCATCATGGTCTATCAATTGATTAACTCGAGCATCAATGGGAAGGGTATTTTGTGGTGTAATAACAGTATGAATATCCTCTCTCGGCAGCCATTTAGAGGTCCAAAGACGAGCATGAGTCCCTGATCCAATGCGCCAGCCGCCAGCGCAGCCCCTCAAAAAGCAAATCCCGAGCCTCCATAATACTCTTCCATGCAAAAGAAGCCCCTGCCACCGGTTTAGCTTCAAAAAAAAAAGAGGAGTCCTGGAAATACTGTGCTCGAAGCAGACGACTCAAAAGGCATGTCGGGTTTTGCAAAATCCGCCACCCTTGTTTCGCCAGCATCGCGAGATTAAATGCTTTCATTTCGCAAAACCCTAATCCACCATCATCTTTACTTTTACATAATTTCTCTCATGCAAGCCAATGGATTTTCTTAGTTTGTCGATTATCCCACCAAAAATTCGCCAATGATGATTCGATTTCCTTGAGTAAGCCATCAGGTAATTTGAACACACTCATAGCATACGTAGGGATTGGCTGAATAACCGTTTTAAGCAACACCTCCTTCCCTGCTTGTGATAAAAAACACGCATGCCACCCTTGAAATCTCTTATTTATCTTCTCCCTTATCTCTCCAAACACTGCTTTCTTTGAATGCCTGACCACCGCGGGTAGTCCTAAATATTTGTCAAACTTCTCCACTATCTGGACTCCTAAGATTTGTGCCAGCTCCTCTCTTCCTTCCACCGGTGAGTTTTTGCTAAACACCATTGATGATTTCTCCAAGTTAATCATTTGTCGCAAAGTTAGCTCGTATTTTCTAAGAATATCCCGAATACACATCACAGCCTCCTGTGTCGCCTGACTATAAATGACCGTGTCATCCACGAAAAGAAGATGAGATATCCGAGGAGCATGTCTTTCCACTGCCACTCTATGGATTCGCCCCTGATTTTCAGCTGCCTGTAAGAGAGAACTAAACACCTTTGCCATGAAAAGAAAAAGGTAAGGAGAAAGTGGGTCCCTTTGACGGAGACCCCTTTGAGGAATAACTTAACCAAATTGAGACCCATTTAAAAGGAAAGAGTAGGAGACTGAATTCACACAACGCACTATTAAGTCAATGCATGCCCTATGAAAACCTAACCTTACCAGGACTTGTTCCAAAAAGTCCATTCCACCCGGTCATAGGGCTTGCTCATGTCCAATTTAATAGCCACCTGTCCTTCTTTGCCCCACGTTTTGTGCTTCAGAAAATGATTGATCTCAAACGCTATAAGAATGTTGTTAGATATGAGTCTGCCCGGGATAAAGGTCGACTAAGATTCAGAGACAACGGTAGGAAGACAGAAATTTAGTCTATTAGCAATGGTTTTTGAGGCTAGCTCATGTCCAATTTAATAGCCACCTGTCCTTCTTTGCCCCACGTTTTGTGCTTCAGAAAATGATTGATCTCAAACGCTATAAAAATGTTGTTAGATATGAGTCTGCCCGGGATAAAGGTCGACTAAGATTCAGAGACAACGGTAGGAAGACAGAAATTTAGTCTATTAGCAATGGTTTTTGAGGCTAGCTTATACACTACATTGCAGAGACTAATAGGACGAAATTGATTCATATTCTCCGGGCTATCAGATTTAGGAATAAGGACGATATGCGTAAAATTCATTTTAGCAATGAAATTTTTTTTAATCAAAAAATTAAGAACGCACCGACAGATATCTTGACCCACAATAGGCCAGAAACACTGAAAGAATATAGGGGACATACCGTCAGGGCCCAAAGATTTGAAAGGGTGCATTTGAGTTGGAGAAGTCATGACTTCGGCTGTAGTGTATTCCTCGCGGAGTCATTGATTCATATCCGGAGTCACTTTCGGTTGGATAACGTTAAGAACTTCTTCCATGAGCTTCGGGTCAGATTTAATAGATGAAAAAATAAGCTTAAAATAGCGTTGAACTATCCCCTGGATATCACTTTCCTTGTCACGAACAATCCCAAACTCATTGCGAAGTTTAGTCACTGTATTTCTACGCTTCCTCTCTTTAGCACTCGCATAGAAGAGATTCATATTCCGATCCCCATCACACATCCAATGCGCTTTACTTCTCTGATGCCACCCCGTCTCTTCTTGAGCTCTAATCTCCTCCAGTTCATTCCGAATGTCTTTAATTTCCAAATTAACATCTGGATTAATCCGCCCTCTACCAAGTTCGATAAGTCTCTTTTCCATGTCTCCAATCCGCCTCAAGATAGAACCGAAAGACATTATGTTATTCAATGCATGCATGTTAGGGTCGTCCCCTCTTATCGGATCCCACGAATCTTTGATAACCTGTTCACATTCACTAGAACACAGCCATAGTGATTCAAACCAAAACATTCTTTTTTTCTTCCTCCGAACCGGCTGCTCGGGCGGGTCAAGTTATATAAGAAGTGGGTTGTGATCAGATGCTGCTATCTCAAGATGGAGAACTTGGGTCCTAGGAAACCTTTCCACCCACAACAAGTTCGCACACGCTCTGTCTAACCGCATTCTAACTGTATGAGGCTCTTCATTGTGATTGCTCCACGTAAATTACTCTCCCACATAGCCCAAGTCAGTTAGCTCGGCTTTTTCCAGAGCCAGACGAAAATCTCTCATCTGCCATTTCGGTTGCGGTCTGACCCCCTCCTTCTCCTCCTGGTTTAGTATTTCATTAAAGTCCCCCGCCATGATCCAAGGGGCGTGCCATTCAGAATTAAGCCGAGAGATTAGTTCTCATGAATTCTTTCACCATGCCACTTCAGGTTCCCCATAGAATCCTGTGAATCACCAATTATTAGAACCATCAATTGGGTAAACTTGCACATCTATGTGATTCTTAGATAAAGATTGTAACTGCACATCCAACTTCTTATCCCATAACAAACCAAGCCAGCCACCGATACCAAGAGAATCCACGTTCATTCCAAACATATTTAACCGAAACTTCAGATCTTCAAACTTTCTAGTTTTACATTTCGTCTCAGATAGAAAGACCAAAGAGGGATTATAAAGGTGGACAAAGTCGATCAGCTGACGAACTGCCCCGGCTCCCCATAAGCCTTGACAGTTCCAAACTCCATTCGATTATCTGTCACCTGCTTCTTATTTGCCACTCCTGTCTGTTCAATCTGGACTTCTTCTATTTCCATGAATTTTCTTTTGAGTTCTTGGGGCAGTAAAATCCCACGTCCCCAGTCCTTTTGATGTTTCATTATCCGAGTTTTGCGAAGAGAGAGGATAGTAGAAAATTGGAGAGGTATATTGATCATGATAAGGCTGGACATATTTGGAGGGGAGATTTTGGGGTATTGGAATGAAAGATGTGGCTTGGACATCATTTAGGGATGTTTGGATTTGAATACTAGGTGAAGATAGGTTCGGATTTTGAGTACTGGTGGGGTTGTAGGGTGAGTTTTTTGTAGCAGCAGGGGTTTTCAAAGAAAGATTAATTAAAGGAGAAGAGGGGAACGTTGCAGGGACCATTGTTCCAATCACCCCTATATCGTCAGAAAATGGCTTTCTTGACAATCTTGAATCTGTCTCACCCGACTCCTCCCGTTGTTTAGCATTATTATGAAAGCGATCAGTGTTCGGCGAGAGATCCATTTGGGACAAACGAAACCGAGCTAATGAGTTTGAAAAAGACGAGGAATCCGAGAGGCGGGATGAAGACCCCACACGTCCCGGTTGCCACTGTCCTTTACCACGCTCACTCGGAGTCAAAGACCGTCAACTAGTTCTTCCTATCACAGCTGAACGACTAGCCGGAGGAGAGAATCTATGGGGTGGTGGGGCACGAAGGTCCGAATTGAAAGGGGTATCACTTCCCGGGTCCACAAAACCCTCTTCATAATGGAGATCACAAGAGTCGCTCGTGTGAGCAAGTTTGCCACATAGGTAATAGAAATTAGCCAGTAAGCAAACGTTATCCTAACCTCCTGACCATCTGAAGATTGAAGCATCATGAATCTATGTAGAGGCTTAGTGACATTCATGCTGACTCGAATGCGCATAGGTGCGCCTCTATTCTGACCATACTCCTCCATATCAATATCTTTGAACGAACCTATTCTATTTCCAATAAATTCGGCCATATTCCTCGTCCTTTTCCCTATTGGCAGCCATAAACATGAACATACATATCAGTCCAATCTAGCTCAGTAGTATTCGGATCCTCCGTTTCAGAAAAGAGTTTTCAAGACTATAATATCATTACGAAAATTCCAAGGACCCCTTGAGAAAACCCTATCCCTATCAACAATATGCTTAAACACGAATAAGAACCTCCAATTCTCCAACTTTTCTACTTGCATACCTGTTGGTCCCAAGTGGCATACGAAAGGGTCTAAAAGGGAGGGGGTTGAATAGACCCTGAAGTCTTTTTCGACTTCAAAAGGGGTTTCGTATTAAAATGGTTTTGGACGCTTGAAATGTGAACGCTTGACTGAGCGTTTACTTAGAAATATAGACGCTTAGGTTAAGCGTCTGATGAAGACTGTTTTTAGAGAGTTAACTTAGACTTCAAGATTTGAATACTTTAACCGAGTGGGTTTAAGCGTTCAGTTCTTTAATCAGTGTTAGCACAGCGGAATAATTTTTGGAGTCTTCTCTTTGAAAGCTTTAGCGTCACAAAGTTTTCCTTAGTTGCTTTTCTTTAAAACGTTTTGAACGCTTAGAGTGCTTAGCGCTTAGTCAAGCGCTTAAGACTGATTTGAAAGCTTAGTGTTCACTTTGACTTAAATTAGACGCTTGACTGTTTTATATGCATTTTAGATATGTAATATGCAAATGCAAGTAAAGCAAATAAAACAGTAGAGTGACACAATAAATTGAAGGTTCACTGGGTGGTGTAATCCCAGCTACGTCCTTCTTCTCCTATGCACTTGGAGACAATCCACTAAATTGATTCTCGAAAATTCACACAGAGACTTCTACAAAGTAGGGACAAAGGAAGAGATGGATATGGATGACTTGAGCTCCTTGGTCACACAGATTTCAGCTCCAACCCACTTCAATCCTCTGCTTCTGGAAAGACGATCTCGAGCTCCTTGATCACACAGATTTCAGCTCCAATAAAGATCTTCTCCAAGATGGCCTTGAGCTCCTTGATCACACAGACTTCAGCTCCAATAAAGACCTTCTTCAACAAGCTTCTCTTACTCAAAAATACTGCTTGTGGAAGTCAACAATCTTTCTCACTCAAATGAAAGATGTTGAGGGTTTATTGTAACAGGTTTGTTTGATGTTGGGAAGTTCAAACAACTTGGGATACCTCAATAATTGTTTGGGTTCTTCTTTAAAGAGGTTTGAGATATCGGGTGACTGTCTTGGAATGTATTTGAGAAACTTTAAAGGATATTGGAACTTCAAGAAATATCTTCTTCAACAAGCTTCTCTTACACAAAAATACTGCTTGTTGAAAGAATTAACTTTCTTGAATTCCAATTGGCTATGGAGTTTGGAAGTTTTTTCTCTCAAATTATTTCAGCAAAGTTTTCGCTCTTCGCACATTCTCTCTCACGTCTCACACAAAAGGTTTTGCTGAAGGGTACTATTTATAGGGTTTCTTGGGATTTGTCAGTTGGACACAATTGAGCGCAAATAGTCCCTTTTCTGACATTCCTTAATTTCTGCTGAATCCGATTTGACAGGAGCAGACTTGAACTCTGAAAAGCTAACAGTCTAGTCAAAAGGTGGTTTGTCCACAAGTCAGATCGCATTTAATGCACTTGAATTTATTTCCTGCTGGAAATAAATGACCGTTGAGGATTAGATGACTTGAGGATGTATTTCAGGTGAATCCTTTCGATGAACGCTTGAGTATCTGAGCTCTCGGTTCACACTTCTGGAACAATCCTTTAGCGTTAGCTAGGCACTAAGAACATTCTCTCGAACGCTTGATTCATAACTCCTGAAATAGACTCTTAAGCGTTTGACAGACGCTTAAGACAAATCTTCATCTTCACTTGACTTCAGACGCTGATCTTCAACTTCATCCTTGATAGACTCACTCAGAATTCTACCAGTGACTTGGTATTAAATACTTAGTCTAAAATCTACAAAGATAAAGATTACAAGCCTAACAAACTAATGCACTTTCAAACGCTTATACAGATATTCTATGAAAGTATAAACTTACATTCTTTTGGGGTCTAACATGAAATCCTATCTTGTCATCATCAAAACATCTAACAATGAATTTCCTAACAATACCTTTAGTGGATTTGAAAACGTTCATAAACGTATCATGTACCACCGCAAAATTGTAACAGCGTGAAGGTAAAACCTGCCCACCAAACAAAGATCATACTCCCTTTTATTCTTCCCCCCAAACCCCGTCCGGTACCTTGAACTTCCTAGCCTCCACATCCAAAAGGGATAGATGCTCAGTCATTCATTCTATCTCTTTGTTCATTCAAAACCGAATCCAGGTAACCACAAAGCAAAAGCTCAAAATTATCCTTTCGGAAGATGACTTCGAACATGATTCCTTGAATCCGACGGGATAACACTGCAACAGAAGAAATAAACCACCAAAACTCAGAACCGTAGAAAGAAACGAAAAAGCAAAAAACCAATAACAGAACGGAAAAAGAAATAGGTAAGTAAGACGCTAAAAGAAAAAGGGGAAAGAACAGGAGCAATCCAATGAAGAAGACTCTAAAACACAAAGAGCAGCAACAAACTTGGACCGAGCAAGAAAAACTCCCACAAACAAAACTAAGATCCACACGAAATCAACAATCCCGGACGTCCAAACGCTCGTGTATGCCTAGACTAAGAGAAGAATCTCACAAGAACTACGTGTATCGCTCACAACAGTCTCCTACTCAAAAAGAATAATGAAAAAACCCTAACCCTAGACGCTCATGCAGAGCGAGATAGTACTCTCACGAGGAGAGAGAAAAATTAAATTTTAAGTAATATATAGAGATAGATTTTATTGGTTGTAAATCAATTACATCCATACTTGAGTATTTATTTTCTTAAAAGAAAATTACTTTTTTGGTCATGTAATTATAGGGCACTTTTCGTCATTTATATTCCATAATTTCACTTTTAGTTCTAAAATTTACACCGATATTTCAATTTTAATCATTTTTTCACCTTTTTGGTATTGAGTCATACATTTATTCCTAATTAGCTAATTTTTTTCCCACACATTTAGTCCTACAACCCTCAAATTAAAATCAAATTAATTGCCGAAAAACTTCGCACATGCGGCGCACACATGATTTAGCTATTTTTGGTTGATCTAAAATTCTGAATCCTTTTTACTTATGGTTCTTGAATCTGTAGCACTAGCAATATTATCGGGTGTCATAAGTTTGTTAGTTTAGTGGTATCAGCTTCAACTTTCATTTGGGAGGTCATAGGGTCAATTCCAGGCTGTCACAAGTTGTGATTTTTCTCTTCTTATTTGGAGTCTTATAGGGTCTATGTGGCCTATGATTAAAAACTATCGGCCCAG
Organism: Buddleja alternifolia; assembly: GCA_019426215.1. NCBI lineage: Eukaryota > Viridiplantae > Streptophyta > Magnoliopsida > Lamiales > Scrophulariaceae > Buddleja > Buddleja alternifolia. The sequence goes on from CM033391.1 coordinate 51,345,603, forward strand.
ATTTGTCGGTTCAGGGTATCCCCTCGTCTAGAACTAAAAAAAAATCACCTTCTTAGCTGAAACTGAACTGGTAGAGGTAAGATTCTTTCGGTTTACACTTGATATATATTGAAGGAATTGATGAGTAATTGGCTTGATTTTTTATGAATGAATTTGGGGAAGAATTTAGGGTTTTATAAACCCATATATCTGTTATAGCACGTGCGAAGTTCCGGGCATTAATTTGGCCGGAATTTTTTCAATTTGAAGATAGCAAAACTAAATCTGCGGAGAAGATTAGCTAAATATGATTAAATGTGTAACTCCGGACCAATAATGTGGGAAAAAAGGACTAAAGTGTAATTATGGAATATACAGGACAAAAATGCCAATACCCATTAATTACACGGTTCTTGGTTCCAATAAAATTTTCTATCGTTTACACTACTTTCTCCATATCTTTATATTTATTTTTTCGTAAAAAACTAAAAGAAAATTATTTGGATTTATAACATATGTATATATGTACATATACAAATTTTAGATGAATAATTTAGTTGAATTTATTATACTCATTTATCTTGACACCCGGTTCCTATTATTTGGCACATTTCTGCATATAACTTTCAGTTTAAATCATAAAATGTTTTATTAGATTTAATGAGTTTTGTTCATAGAAATTGTTAGCTCAATATCAATTGCAGTATTCATTGATTGTATTTGGATAAATACATTTGTAGAACTACAAAAAATATATATTAATTATAAAATACATTGATGAGCTAATTCATTAAAATGTATACATAACATATTAGCAGCCAACTGTATTGAATACATTATATATATACCTTGTCAATATTTTCCTTTACACGCTGATCATCAAATTTTTTCTATGAAGTAAATATTGATGAAAGTAATACATTAATATAACAAAAATTAAACATATATATACTAAATAATAAAGGGAAAATTACACGTTTCGTCCCATAACAGGTCTAGTTCAATTTTGATCTCATTCATTACGAATTTTTCAAATTTAGTTCTATAACTTTCAAAATATCTCATATTATTCCCAACAGAAGTTTCCATCTAAAATTTGACGATCAACTCCATTAGTCAACCTTTTGACCGATTTTTTGGGAGTGCATAAATGCATTTACACACTGATTATATTCAATATTACAATGTTTGTATTCAATATCACGTGTCACTCATGCACAAAATCACCCCAAAAAATTGGTCAAAGGGTTGACTAAATGAGTTGATCGTCAAATTTTGGATGGAAACTTCGATTGTAACTAAATATGAGACATTTTAAAAGTTATTGGACTAAATATAAGAAATTTGTAATGAATGAAACCAAAATTGAACTAGGCCAAAGTTATGGGACGAAAAATGCAAGTACTAAATCACATACCTCAAACAATGAAAATATTCCAGTTATCTTTTTTCATACCATCAGAATTCGAATTCTGATATTCGTTATTAGAAAATTGCGCATGTACATCCTAAACACAAATAAATAGTAAAGAAGTAACACTTTCGAACAAAAAGCAACACAAAAATAGTCAATATTACTGTTCAACTTTGTTTTTTCCTCCCTTTCATAATAATCAAGTATCTATGCATCATATCCATACCATCTGGAAAGTCCCATGCTTTAGCCATCACATGCACACGTGGTATTTACTTTTGGTCAGACATATCATGAAAAAGAGTGAGCTTATATAAAAATATACGAAACATAAAGATTATCTCATATTTGACAATGAACTGAAAATAAGCATTGTTCTGATGGGATTTTGTGTGGAGAACAATTCAAAGTGACAAAGGAAAGGGGGAAAGGCGCCCAGGCGCAGTTCAACTCGCGCCCAGGCGCGCAAGGCCGAAGCAAAGATTTTTTCAGCCTTATTGGTGCCCAGGCGCGGGCCAGAGGCGCCTAGACGTGGGCCCGACGGCGCCTAGGCGTGGGCCCGACGGCGCCTGGGCGTGGCCCGCCGAAAGGTGACCCCTAAATGCGTTTTTGGACCTGTACACGCGGTTTATCTGAGTGGATGCGTTTTCATCATTGTTTAGACGCGTTTTATGTCTTCTAAATGCCTATAAATATCTTCCTAATTGTCATGAATAAAGAGTAAGAAGTTGTCATGAATAAAGAGTAAGAAGTGCAAGACTTTGTATATCAAAAGACTAAAATTATACATACACTATCCTCTTGTAATTGCATTTCATACAAAGAAATAATATCTCTCTAGCATAGGTCCGTGGACGTAGGCATTATTGGCCGAACCACGTAAATCATTGTCTCGTTTTCTTGCTTTCTATTTCGCTTTTAATTCCGTTTATGCGTATTGATTCCTAACATGTTCAACCTAAATTGAAGTGATAAACATAGACACATACCTATGCAATTGTTGGTATTTGGACATTCCTAGTTGAAGCGTGAAAAAGTACTGACAATCAATAATATTCCTATCTATTGTATTAAATTTGAACCATGGTATATACATAGGCTACGTTCTTGTCATAATTTTACATATAATAGATATGTTGACAATTTAACCTACCATTATCCATTTTCACACTTAAATCTTAAATCTTAGAGTTTTTTTTATAAACTATTTAATTTTTCAAACTTTCTCAATGTGGGATCATTACAATCACCCTTGCTTCGAGGAGCGACGTTCTCATCGCTACGTGACTCAATCCAGACCCACATCGGGAAAGTTCGAGAAATTAACTTTGAACGATGTATTGTATTGTATTAACTTTGAATGATGGTATATACATAGGCTACGTTCTTGTCATAATTTTACATATAATAGATCATTGTTTCTGTGTGACAAACCTACAACACGCATTGGACTTTGGTTCTCTAGGAAAATTACACTTTTTGTTCTGTAACTTTGTCTTAGTTTGATTTTGGTCCCATTCATCACATATTTTTCACAATTAGTCTTCTAACTTTCAAAATGTCTCACATATTGTCCAAACCGAAGTTTTTATCCAAAATTATAACTGTCAACTCCGTTAGTCAACCCTTGACCCATTTTTTCGGATGATTTTGTACATGAGTGACACGTGATATTGAACAGAAACAGCGTAATAATGAATGTAATCCGCTTGTAAGTGCATTATGCACGAATTCTCCCCCAAAGAATGGGTCAAAGGGTTGACTAACGGAGTTGACCGTCAAATTTTGGATGGAAACTTGGATTAAATGTGAGATATTGTGAAAGTTATAAGACTAAATGTGATAAATTCATAACGAGTGGGACCAAAATTAAACTAGATAAAAGTTATGGCACGAAAAATGCAATTTTCCCTTGGTTCTCTCTATGGAAATGCGTCCATGTCAAAGTATCGATCGGCCAATAGGCTATATCCTTCTGTTATCAAAAGTTTTCTTATTTATAGTTCTAACATACAATGAAATCAATTATCATTATATCATATAATTATTTATAGTCATAACATCAGAACATGATCTTCTACTGCACTTGCAATTAAATTTCATTCTTTATTCTATATATTATATTCACGCCAGGTGCATAAATTATTTTCTAAAATGTGCAAGTGCCGTGAATTTGTACTCGTGACATATACATATTAAATAGAGGACGATATGAAATGCAATTTCAGAATAGAAAATTCGGTGTGATTGAGTCCCCGTAGCGGCGTGACTCAGTCCAGGATTCGTCACAAGGCGTCGAGACTCTAGTGGTAGCTCCCACGGGCTCAAGAGGTGGCTCTCACGTGCGTATTACTTTGCGTCGCAGCCTCAAGAGGTGGCTCCCGCAACGTGTAGTATTTTGCCCCGTGCAACACTTAGCTACCAAAATTTTGGCTGGTGGACGGCTCTGATACCATTTGTCACGCCCCGGGGCCATGAGCCCGTTGGATTAGAGAAGTCCCATCGAACCCATTGAACGTAACCTTGAGTTGAGCATTTGAATCACGACCCAAAATGAATATCCATTGTTTTCTCAAATTTCCCCGATGTGGGATCATTATAATCACTCCTGCTTTGAGGAGCGACGTCCTCATCACGGTATAACTCAGTTCAGGCCCACATGGGGAAAGTTTGAGAAGTTGACTTTGAACGATGTATTGTATTGTATTAACTTTGAACGATGGTATATACATAGGGTACGTTATCATAATTTTACATATAATAGATCTGTGTTTCTGTATGACAAACCTACAACCAGGGACGGAGCTAGGATTTTCAGCAAGGGGGGGCGAGATTTTGTGATATAATTATACATTATTTTTTTTGCATATAGACGAAGGATTTAAGGGGGGTGCGAGGGGCTTGCCCCCCGCGGTACGGTACACTATATTTATGGGGGGAAATTTAATAAGAAATTAGGTTCAAGTATGAAATATCTATCTTTGATCTATACTATATCATCAATTTCTCTCTTCTTTAAACCATTTCAATTGTTTTATAGATGCCAATAATCTATTTGTTAGAATTATTAAACCAAAAATATTTTTAAACTAAATTTTAGAATAACTGATGAAATATGTAGTAAAGTATTAGGATTAAATTTTAAAGATTTGTATTCAAATAACACAATACCTTCTTAGTCTTTGAAATGAGAAATCTATAGATTTTCATCACCCAAAATCTTGATTCTTGAGAATGCAATTGAAGGAAAAAAACCCTAAATTTTAATTTATATCTTGAATGGGAGTGTAGAACCGTGTGACTTGAGGGGGGCGAAAATAGATATTTTAAAAAAATTATGGGTAATAGTAAGAAAAACAAAATTGAGGGGGGGCGAAAATAGAAATTTTAAAAATTTTATAGGTAGTAATATTAAAAAAAAATTGAGGGGGCGGTGGCACCCACCTCCCCCCCCCCCTACCCCCTACAACACGCATTGGACTTTGGTTCTCTCGATGGAAATGTGTCCATGCCAAAGTATCGATCGGCGAACATATCCTTCTGTTATCAAAAGTTTTCTTATTTATAGTTCTAAGTAACATATAATGAAATCAATTATCATTATATCATATCATTATTTATAGTCATAACATCAGAACATGATCTACTATTGCACTTGGTATTTAATTTCATTCTTTATTTCATATATTATATTCACACCAGATGTATAAATTATTTTCTGAAATGTGCAAGTGCCGTGAATTTTGTACTCGTGACGTATACATATTAAATAGAGGACGATATGAAATGCAATTTCAGAATAGAAAATTCAGTGTGGCTGAATATGCGTTGTATGTACTAATGTCGAAAAAGTGTAGCAACAACCATACATACATCCACACAAGTTATTACCACAACGATGTACATATATGATACTATATTCAAATTTCTTGAAACTAAATAAAAGCATTAATGTTTAAATCAGACTATGCTTTATTTATAACTGATGGTTGAGGATATACAGAAGATAATGGGGGGAAAGAAAACATTGATTACTTATATATAAATTCTCAATGATTTCCTAAATTTCCTACTCCAATACCTCTGCATAATTAATTTTATTTAACAACCAGGCCAGTTTAACATAGTCTGATGAGTAGCTTAGAACCAAACTTCAACCTTAATGATGGTGAAGTTCCTTGAAATCCAGCAATTCCCTGGAATTCATTTCCCACACCGTAGCCTCGTATGTTTTCTTGTGGTGCCCAGCATGATCAGTAGCCTCAAGTATTATATAGTAATTGATCCCGGAGACGATTTGCTTCTTCGCACTTACTACCCTCTTAAATTTCAATGATGATTCCTGAAAGGTACGTACCACATTATAGAGAAATGTAATTATCAAATTAAATCAAGCATGCATATTATATTTATATTTATTATTATTCTTAAAGAAATTAAGTGGGAAAAAAAGGAGAAGAAGAGAATAATTATAACCGTCTCCTTGTTGTAATCATCGACGGCCCAGCGAGCAAGATGTATGATATGGATGTCGTGCTGAGCATCTGGAATCTGGGTAATACCTCCATACTCAGTTTTCTGCTCACCATCTTTAGTATCTGCATATGGCTTATTGATTCCCTGAATCGGGCTAATAACTTCAGTTGCCATTCTCCTTCGTAAATTAGAAACTATATATATATATATATATATATATATGTGTGTGTGTGTGTGTGTGTGTGTGTGTGTGTTTGAATTCGAATTGATGAAAAGAAAGGCAACAACCATTCATATTTATAGGTACTAGCTATGAATGCATGAATCTTAATTAAGTTGCTGAGGAATCAAGCTATCCATACCATTTCTATCAACTTTCGAATTATGTTCTTATGGGATAAGGTCGTACGAATATGCAAATTTGAAAATCAAATTTAGAGAACGAGTTACTTCCTAATTCCTATATATATGTTTGAATTTTGGAGAGATGGAGAGACAGAACAATTGAGGAGATAAAGATGAATCTTATCTTCGGGGAGATGTTGTGCTTAGTGACATGTGATATTGAATAGAAACATCTTGATAATGAATATAATATGTGTGTGAGTGCATTCATCCAAGAATTCTCCCTATAAAAACCTGTCAAAAGGTTGACTAACGGAGTTGACCGTCAAATTTTGGATGGAAACTTCGGTTGAGACTAAATGTGAAACATTTTAAAAGTAATAGGACTAAATGTCAGATATTCGTAACGAATGGGACCAAAATTGAACTAGGGAAAGTTATGGGATGAAAAATGCAATTTTCCCTTGTTATCAACTTAATATACAGTTTAATTAAGGCAAAATACAAAATGCCCCCGAACTATACTCCATGTCGCATATAACCTCTGAACTAAATAATGTACCAAATAGGTCCCTCGGTCAAACTTATGTTTGCTAGCATTAGAATATTTTAGTATAAGTACCAATTTTACACCTCTCCACATGGACCATGGCTATTTTTATATGTCAGATCATAAAAAAAAATTTATAGTGACTTTTAATACCAGTAAAATACACTATAAAAAAATATTATTAGTAAGAAAATTTAAATACACATATTTACTCATACATACCTCTTACCCCAAATAAATTAATACATATTTAGATATATAATATCGATTAAATACCTCTCACCAAAAAATATATTAATGCAAAAATATTTAGTAAAAAGTAATCATTTTGTGTGCACAAATGTCTAGACCAATGCATTCTTTCATTTGGCTATCTGCGACCTTAGCTCAAAATTACTGAATATAATTAGTATCTCATCTGGGCATATATGCTACATATCTAATCTTTTAGTATATAGAAAATAATTAACAAAAAAAAGCAATATTAGTAAGAAAATAATATCATGTATCTTTTATTATATGCATAATATTTTTCCATTAACATTGAATAAAAAATCAAGCGAAAAATCGAGTAAAAAAATAAGTGAAGAATGGTGTGACAAATAAAGTGAAAACAAAGAATAAGAAATTGGCAGAAAATTCAAACAAGAAAATCAAGTGAAAAAAATAGGTTGAACTTTGTTGGTAGAATAATGTAAAGTTGTGAAAATTTAGCTTCAAATCAAGCCATGTATATATAAAAAAGGTAGAAGGGCAAATTTAAAAAATAATTAACAATCATAAAACAAATGGCTACAAAAGTGGGCTGAAGGACCAATTTGGTACATTATTTAGTTTAGGAGGGTAAATGTAAAAGTGAATATAGTTCGAGGGGGCATTTTGTATTAGCCCTTTTATTTAAAGATGTAATTCCTTATCACAACATTATTTTTATTCCAACAAAGTTCAATTTAAATAGATAGGGTAATTACAAATGGTGAATGGAATTGGCCGAGGACTCAATCTCTTGTTACAACTAATATTTGTACGTCTTTACCTTTACTGAATTCGGACAAAGAGGACCGAACCACATGGAAACATGTGAAAAGTGGAAAATTTTCTACTTCATCAGCTCGGGAGTTTTTACATGAAAAAGATGATGCACAGGTATGGCACGCTCTTTTACATGGCCCAGGTAAAATTCCGAAACATATTTTTATTTTTTGGCTAGCTATCAAAGAATGATTATCTACTAGGGACAAATCTTGGATTGGAACTCATTGCCCATATTGTGTACTTTGTAATCTTGATATAATTGAAACTCATGAACATCCCTTCTTTGAATGTTTGTTCTCACAACAATGCCTCTATATTCTTAAGCAACAGGTGAATTTTCAATGGCCGGGCGCCCCTCGTGGAGTCATGGGATAATTCGAGCTTCCTGTAAATGGAGAGCTAAACATTTGATTAATGTATCTTAGCGAATGCTAATGGCTTCTATCGTGTACATTATTTGGCAGGAACGAAATGCTAGATTGTTCAATGGGAAATCTTCTGAAGCTAGAAATGCGGCTCATCAAGCATTGAACATAGTTAAGTCTCGATTAATTTCTCTTAACATTGCAGATTCTTTACAAAGTGTTGCCTTGAAAAGAGTATGGAGTATAGCATGGTAGTGTTATTAGTGTTTCTAGATATAGTTATGAAAGATCTTGTAAATTGGTTTGGCTAAAAGTGTAGCTTGATTTTCGTGTATAACTATACTTTGTGTTGTCAGTGTTGACGGGTCAAATAGCAAAGATAGAAGCATAATGATCTCAGTACTCTTCTTAAGTCTTTGTTACCTAAGTGATTACGTTCTTAGGGGTGTCTTAACACCTAATGCCCTAAAACCAACTGGTTTGAGAGCCATTAAAGGAAAGCTTGTTTAAGGGTAATATAGTAACCTAATTGTAGATACATTGCACGGATTATAGAGCTTCTATCTTTAATTTGTTCGATCCGAATTCATCGTCATTTCAAAGTGTAAGATCGAAAATTAAGTTTGTTTCTAGACTTGTGGTTAGGGATGGCAATGAATCCAGGTCTAACAAGTACCCGCCCCGGAGTATGAGTCCAAAAAAATTGGTCAGGGACCAGGTATTGAAATCAAGACTCGGCCGGGTCCGGGGCGGTAACGAGTCCAGTCGATACCCGGCCAGGTCCAGGGTGTGTAACGAGTCCAGTCGATACCTGCCCCGGACCAGGACCTGCCACGGTTAATAAAATTATAATAATTTTTAATTTTATATATCTAATTATTATTAAAACTTATTAGTATTTATAAATTGTATCAAAAAAAGTGTTATTTGCAATAGCAACTTACCTTACAACCTTAACTAAATAAAAAAAAAAGAGTAAATATTTTAGAATCAAAAGTCTAAACTCAAAACCCACTTCTCATTCTCTAATAACGGATGACTTGTAGTGGATGTATTTTCATTGAATCATCGATTTGATATTATTTACTTATTTATTTGTTTTGAATACGTTTGTGAGAAACAATAGGCAAAAAAAAGTAAGAAAAAGTAAAAAAAAAAAAAAAGAAATCAACCGGGTAGGACCCGGACTCGCGGGGTACCCGCCTGGTCCGGGGCGGGTAATGACCGAGTCCGAGTATTGAAATTTCTTAACGGGGCGGGTCCAGAGTCCTGCCATACCCACCCCGTTGCCACCCCTACTTGTGGTCTAATTTGGTGGTGGCAAGGAAGTTTTTTGGGCACTTTTATTGTAATTCCTTTTTTTATTAATGCAATTGTCTTTTAAAAAAAAAGTTCAATTTAAATATATATATATATGGATGCTACACAGGTCAAGTGTCCAAAATTGATCCAAATTAAAGGCATGGTGAACACTGACCAATTTAGAAATATTAATAAAATACTATTCGTTTCAATCTATTTTTTAAATGAAAGATTAAGAAAGTTTTAATCCAAACAGTACCATTCACGCGTATATATATTCCAGGAAAAATGAGTTCAAACTACTCAAATTTAACTTTTATATCCAAAAACATGCATGATGATATTTTCCATTGCAAAATATTTATTGCACTAACTTTTTAACTAAAATAATCCAGTAATTACGGGTTAATTCACTCGATTATCATTAACTTTTTGATAACTACATTACATACTATTTTTACATTTAGGCTCCGTTTGTTTATCGGGTAATGAAATCTAAATTGGGAATCAGATATCTGGTAATCAGATTCATAGTTATCTGATTCCATAATACCATAATAGTGTTTGTTTTGTCTAGAAAATTGAATAAGAATATTTTTTAGTATTTAGTTCATGCATAAGTCATCAGAAAAAAATCTACATTTGAAAACATTCATTGAATCAACTTTTTTTAAAATTTATTTATTTATACATGCACGTGTCGAACAAACTATTTTTAATATGCATATTTATTTTTAAAATTTTGGGCAATTTACTTTTTAATCAATAAATGGGTACTATTGTCATTTGTCTAGAGAGACAGAGAAAATTGAAGCTCCTATAATAATTTGTGCAACTCCAATATCAATTTTCAATATATATATATAGATATATATATATATATATATACTCGCGAAATTGTTGGATAACAACTTTCTTAACCTGTTTAGCAACATCTCGGGACAACTTCAAACAATTTCGCGGAACTTTCAGCCCTTCGTCGGGGTCTTCAAATCTGCAAAAATCAAGGATATTCAAAAATCTGGATTGAATTAGACTCTCTATTTGTCATATCTCTAGTGCAATCCTCTCAACTTGGTGCTTGGCAATTTCAACATTTTTGGCTGATGTTAAACAGCTTATGAATGAAATGGAAACTAAATTGACACACATATACCGTGAAGGAAATAAAGCTGCTGATTATTTTGCTAAAATTGCATGTGATAGCTTATGTTCTGTTATTTTGAATCCGGGCGACATTGAAGGAACTATTATCGGGATCCTTAAAATGGATAGATTAAATCTTCCGTCTTTTCGCTTTTCTTGAAATGGACTGTGCTCATTTAGGATTTTTGGATTTTTGGAATTTCTGGTTATGCATCATATTGGAACAGGTGTGTTCATTGTCTCTGCACAGGAGCTGTCCCTCCATGGCTTCAGACTGGCTGATTATCCTCTCTTCTCCAGCTTGTGGAACTGATTTTTAACTGCTGGGCTTCTTTTTTGTAGATGGTAGGCTTAATCTTTTGGGCCCTTTTGCAATTTTGTGGGCAATAGATCAAGTTGTCCATCTCTACTAAATCGGCTCATAATGTAGTTTGGTAGGTCTAGTCTTTTGCCTTTTGAGCCTCAATATTTTGTACGTCTCTGGATCTTGACGAGTATTTATATACAGGTTGGTGGGTCATTGCCTTAACCCCTCACCCTCGGTGTCTTGTGTGAAAAAAAAAAACTTTCTTAACCTTTAATAAGAAAAATGGAAAGCGCGAGTAGTATTTTATTAGTATTTCTAGTCTGAGTACTGTTATATGTTCATGAAAATTTGCTCAATTTTGGGATCTTGAGCCATGTAGCATTTATATTTGGATCGAATTAAAATTCATTTAATATATAGTTGTACTAGAAATAATACAGTAATGATTAAGAAAATACATAGTTATATAAGATTATCATTTCAAAGTAAGATTTATCTTCTCTCCTCAATCATTATGTCTCCATCTCTCCTTAAAAATTTCAATACATAGGAATCTAAACACTTTTTTGAAATTGTGAGTATTGGAATCTACTTTCCGAAGTTGGATCTTATCCCATGAGAACATAATTCCAATTTAATAGAAATGGTGTGGATAGCTTGATTCTTCAGCAACTTGCTATTCATGCATGCATTCCTCGATCGTACCTATAAATATGAATGTTCGTTGCCTTTCTTTTCATCAATTCGAATTCGAACATATATATATATATATATATATATATAGAGACGGATCCAGGATTGACTCCTTGGGAGGGCCGAAGCAAGTAAAATTTTTTGACAATATTTATGATTATATATTTAAATTTATTTACTTTTAACTGATAAAAAAAATAAAAATTATCAAGTTACGAAAAACAAAACTAAATTTTAATAAGCTTATCAGCGATCCCTTTTTATAGTTTTTAGGAAAAAAATTTATTAATTCTAATTCTAATACGTGTAGAAGAGAGGTTTTTAAATGAAGAAGTTTTTATTAATTCTAGCCTTAATATGTATAGAATTGAATTTCCAAAAAGGAAATTAAAGCTATTACCAATTCCAATTTTTTTTTTACGGTAATTAACTTTTTAAAATTAATATAAGAATGTTATATGATAATAATGCTTTGTATGACAAGTGAGAGGAACGGTCCACTTTCAATTTAGAGAAAAAGTTTAATAATTGAAAAAAAAAAAAACAGAAACAGGGGGGTGGTAAAGATTCAAACCATGCACCTCCTCTGCTAGGTATAACTTATTGCTAAAAAACCCACCAACTCGGCCAAGCATTCTCATGTGTTGTGAATGGAACAGAAAAGATATATTGTTGGGGGGGCCGTGTTATAAAATTCTATAAACCCTATAGAGAAAATTTAAAGTCTCGTAGCCCCCCTAAATTCGTCCCTATATATATATATATATATATATATATATATATATATATATAGTTTTTAGGAGTATACACAGTTTCTAATTACGAGAATGGATGTTCAAGTTATTACCCCGATTGGCGGAATTAAGCTTGGCCTTGGAAATAATAGCCCGATTGGCGAAACTAAGCCTGGAGATATTACCCCGATTCCAGATGCTGCGTGCAACCCCAAGATCATAGATCTTGCTCGTTGGGCCGTCGATGAATACAACAAGGAGAATGTACGTTTTCTTCTTTTCCTTTTCCTTTTCCTTTTCCATTTATTTTAGAGGGTGTTCGGCCAAGCTAATAACCTTCTTATAACAGTTTATAAGTTGTTGGGGAGCTTATAAACTTTTACAAGGTATTTGGTAAATTTTAAGGTAAAACAGTACATAAGCTTTCAGTATATGCTGGAGCCTATGAGCTCCTAAAAGAATAATTCAAGAAATCCCAACTTATTTTTGAACTTCAAAGACATCTACCCTATGAACATTTTCAAATAAGCATAGATGAACACCTTAATATGCTTGATTTACTTCTTTACATAATGGATTTAAATTTCCAATTTTCCACATTTTTGTGGTGGTTTCAGAAAACATCATTGAAATTTATGAATGTAATCTGTGCGGCTAAGCAAGAGGTATCCGGTACGATGTACTATATAACACTGGACGCTGTTAATGGGTGCCTCATGGGAGTATACGAGGCCAAGGTGTGGGTGCAGCCATGTTCGAATTCCAAGAAGTTGGTGGAATTCAAGCACATTCGCCCTTGTGCTTGAAATTTGGTTTTAAACTGATGATCAGACTATGCAGTAATAAAACAAATATGAAATAAAGTTATGTAGAGGAGTTGGAGTAGGAAATTTGGAACTCTGTTGAATATATATAATCAGTGATTTTTTTTTCCCACATTAGCTTTTGTATCATCAACTATCTCAGTTATAAATAAAGCATAGTCTGATTTAAACAATGCTTTTATTTAGTTTCAAGAAAATTTTGATATGGTATCATATATGGTTATGACTTGGGTGGATATCTGGATGTTGCTACTCTTGTTTTATATTAGTACATACAAAGCATGTTCGAACACTACCGGATTTTCTTTTCTAAAATCAGTTAATGTGTGGCGTATGGTGCATGGGTCCCATTCAACGAGGATCAAAAATTCTCATTTCTGGTCAAACTAGATGGAAAACGGTTGTGTATGAAACCTGAAAGTGATAAGACAGACATTATTTCAAGAGGATGGGGGGAAACGATGGACGAAAAAAATCCTATTAAATTGATAATTTTTGTGCTTGCAGACATGTACGTATTGTTCAATTATGTATTCATCAAGCAATTATTCGGATAAGTTATGACGAAAAATGAATTGATTATTAAAAAGAACATTTATTTTTTAATTTGTTAGCAGTTGAAATATTGCTAACAAATGAGTACTATTTTGTTAAAATAAATTTTTATATTTTAAAATATAATATGATTTTAAAGTACTCAATTCATCAACTTATTACTCGAAAAAGTGCAATAGTTTTGAATAATTAGTTTGGAATTGTGGAATAAACTACTCTTTAATTTCTTAGGTTAATGGATTAATCAATCGGTTCTTTTCTATATAAAAAAATTATTTTTGATTTTGTAAGCTGATATATTGAGAATTTCACCTTTTCAATAATTAGTATTAAAATAACTGATGTAATTTATTTTTGAATTTAACATGTTAATTAACTTAAAATTCTTTTTATTCATTTTAGATGGTAAGAATAGTAAAAATTATATGTAAAATCTGAAGTAATACTATCCATAAAAAAATTAAGGATAATTTCCTCAAAAAGTTGAGGACCCTTAACTATTGGATTCTTTTAGTTGAAAGTTAGTGGAATAAGTGTTTTGGAGTGAAAAGTACCCTAACGTAATTATATGAATTAAGATTTTAATTTGCGGGGCTTTTACTAAATTTTTTTCTAAAAAATATATGGGGAATGATATTGGTACTTCATGAGTTATTATAGGAGCTCTAACTTTGAAATATTAAAATATGACAACAATCCCATAAAATATAAAAGCATTATAAAACTTCAAAATTAAATTACATAACTATCTTTATGCAATATTTTGATTAAACTAATCAAAATAAGTTGCTATATACTCTTCACTGTTTAATTATATATCAAACAATAAGTACATAAATTAAAAATTGAATAATTTTAATCTAGATGAAATGCAAATATAAGCCCGTCGATGAAAAATTGGCATCATCAACAATATGACATAGAAAGTACATCAAATTCGATCATGACAAAATCTCAATTTTCAAATGAAAATCACTTAGTTTTTAGCACGTAAACCATCGGTTTGGTGTAGTTTATTATGGCAATGAATTACAATTTGGGGATAATTAATGCAAAGATAATACATATAAAAAGCCAAATAATAATAATGTTAGAAATAACTATTAATTTTTCAAGTTGTATATAAAGATACTATATAAATAGTTATATATTTTATATCTGAATTCCGAAGAAATTAAAAAAAAAATTACACATCCCATTTGTGTTCTTGGTTCCATAGTTTTATGATTGGACACATATATGTATCGTCCAGTATCATGCATTCATAAAGCAATTTATTTTTCCATGGAAAAAAATCAAGATACCCCCACTTACCCCCTTAATCTTAGGTGATTTGGTAATTGTCATTTCTATCTTTCACACGTGGATCTCATTTTTCACATGTGGATTTTAGTTTCTTATAAACCCAAAAATACCCTTACTAAAATAAAAAATTTGTGGTAAGAATTTTTTTGTATACCTCAATGACAAAATAACTGTCTTGCTCCCATCTAGGCCTGTCAATGGGTAGGCCAGACCCAGAAATTACATTTTGATCCTAGTCATTTTCAGTTTACAATTTTACCCCCAAAAACTTATGTAATTTTCAGT
Organism: Buddleja alternifolia; assembly: GCA_019426215.1. Lineage (NCBI taxonomy): Eukaryota > Viridiplantae > Streptophyta > Magnoliopsida > Lamiales > Scrophulariaceae > Buddleja > Buddleja alternifolia. The sequence goes on from CM033391.1 coordinate 51,360,918, forward strand.
TTAGTCCATAAATAATAAAATCAATCTGGTCCCTGCTTATTGAACTATATTCAGATACAACCCATTCTATTTGTATGATAATACTCAATATTTTAGAAACAATATTGGTGTACTCTACTGAGACGAATATGACGTTAACTTAGATGTCTTCGAATCAAAATAAATACAAGTTTAGATTATCAAATTTACCTCTTGAAAATTCCGCGTGGCGTCACAATATTTTTGATATTATATAATACTTTTTGGGTTAAAATAGGAAAAAGTATAATATTTTTTGTCTATTGTTAAAATTAAAAGGGCAATTTTTATTTTTCGTCCCCTACTTATACACCAAAATTGATTTTGGTCCCTCAACTTTTGGACGGACCCAATTAAACCAAAAACTATCTTGGTTTTATCAATCTTGGTCCCTCTGTTAACTCCTCCATCCAATAGTTAACAGAGGGTCAATTTTCCCTCAAAATATGACGATTTGGGCGCAAAAAACACATATTTCAGCCATTTTTTCTTTTATATCATATTTCACCCCCAAAAAATCTCATCCTCTCCAACACTAGAGTAGCCTAAATACAAAAAATGAGTTTGAATTTCTTCTTTCATGATTTGTGTTGCTGTTTCTTGAGTGATTGAATTTCTTCTTTCATCTTGAGTGCTAGGATTTCAGCTTGCATTTTCTCCTCTTTAATTTTGCAAGCTTCCATGTCCATATACATTTTCTGTTCTCTATGGTGTGCAAAAGTTTCTTTCATTTGGCTATTTGTGACCTTAGCCCAAAATTAATGAATAAAATAAGTATCTCATCTAGGCATATGCTACATATCTAATCTTTTAGTATATAGTAAATATTTAACAAAAAAAAAGTAATATTAGTAAGAAAATAATACCATGTATCGTTTATTATATGTATAATATTTTTCCATTAACATTGAATAAAAAATCAAGAGAAAAATCGAGTAAAAAAAATAAGTGAAAAATGGTGTGACAAATAAATTGAAAAAAAAAAAGAATAAGAAATTGGTAGAAAATTCAAATGAGAAAATTAAGTGAACAAATTTGTGTTTAAAAATCGAGAAAAAAAGCCAAGTGAAAAAATGTCCATATTGTTATATGAACATTAGCATATTTTTTTATATGGATATTTGCCAATCCCATATTATGTGATATCATTTTGTAACACTATTGTGGGATAAAATATCCATCCAGTTAAGCAAAGGGATGTGGTTCAGTGGTTTACAAGGCATTCACCGTGAGAACCCACCCTGGTTCAAAGCCCAGGAGAAGGGGATGAGGGGTTTTACTCCTACATCCTCCCCTGGGGGGCCCTGTGCTTGTTGAGTCCGTCGTCTTTCGGTAACTTAGGGCGGATTACCCCGTACGTGGTTTGCAGGCTATTGCGTATGGACAGGTTTGCTCTGCTGGGTGACTGGCGGAAATTTACCCTGAAATTTTCAAAAAAAAAAATATCCGTCCAGTCACCATCATGCTTTTCAGGGCAAGAGTTGTTGACATATAATTATTCAAGCAATACATTTGAAAACACTCTTAGTTCTTCAAGGATAATAATCAGAAATAACTTACTAGCATTAGCTCAGCAACAAGTGGAGGTGAAGTGAATTATTAAACTTGTCTACCTAATTAAACTATATAAGCTAACAGATACATGTGTATATTTTTATAAGGTGTGATTTAGTCATGGAACGATTAGTCAAGATTACTTCCAAATCAACCTCTTATCCACCAATTAACAAATTAACTAACTCAGAGCTAAATAATGAAATACCCTGAACATTAACATATAGCAGTCCATTAAAAATATAACTAAGAAAATGACTAACAACTAGCTTAATCAATAAATCAAGATTTACTAAACTATATAACAGTTAATGATCAAACTTTCAGAATTTTTCTAATAATCAAACCCCACTATTAATGATTAATGTTAAGTGTTAACTACTTATCTAATAATTAAATTAAAGAAAGGAAAACGAGAGGAGGAAAGGAGCGTACTTGCGTTCAGAAAAACGTCAAAATGAAGGTGCCAAATATATATATATATATATATATATATATATATATATATATATATATATAGGGTCAAGATCGAGTACATACTCTATCTTAGATAAGATATAAGACCCAATATACACTATTGGATGCATTTAATCCAACGGTCCAGGTTTATCAAGAAACAGGCGGGAATTTTGGGAAAACAAGGGATTAAGGGTATAATTGTCCAAAGCAAAAACATTATGCAGCACCCACTTCCCAAAAAATATGCCCACGAGCTCCTACAATCTCTCCCAAAACTACTCCAAATCTCCACTCCAATCTCTCAAAATCTTCAAGCAAAATTGACGCGATATATATATTACTCAATTAAACGTTTGTTCGCACAACAAAACATCCAAAAATCCTTCCATTATCGGCGCATAAAACCCTTCCATACAAGCAAAAAATTGACTGTTTATCGAAAAATGAGGTCAAAAAACGCTGGCCCAAGGATTGGTAAGCATTCTACAGTCAATTTATGTTTTTGTTTGTATATATACTGCATAATCATCTGTTATTGTTGTTAAAAATAGAATTTATGTTGAATTTCTGTCAATACAATGTTTCGATGTATATTGGCTTGGTTTTTGTGATATATGTGCTTTATACTCTTTGATTATATGATTCATACTAACTGCATAGTTTATAGTTTATACTCTTTGATTAGATGATTAGATAATTTATTTGGATTGATTTTTGTGATAAAATATTTCGATTTGCCTGATACTATATAATGCGTATAAAAATTTCTGTATGATATACACATATTGTATGCTTGAACACGTTATTATATACTGTATAGTTTGTTATGTGTTGCTGTATAATTTTTCCAAATCAATGGTTTTATGGACAATATGATCACACACTGCATAACATGTTGAAAAAATTGTATAGTTGTTCAATAAATACTGTATAATGATTTTCTCTCTAATCAATGTGTGCCACTAATGTTTGTTGTACAATGTCTTACTAAAACTGTGTAATGTGCAGTTACTGGGGAAGAGACAACCTCAACAGATTCTGCTAAGAGTATGCAACTTGTGACTTCAAACATGGTTGAACCTATAAGGGTCAGACAACCTGATTCAGATGATGATTTCGTACATTCAGACGATGAATTGCATGACACCGATGAAGACACTGAAACACCGAAACAACCCGCTCCAAGAAAAAGACGAGCAGAACAACAACCCAAAAAAACACAATAAAAAAAACAGAAAACACCTTCCAAAAATCAACCAAATAAAAAAATAGTTGATTATACCCAAATCAGGGTCTCAATGAAGGTATTGATTGAGGTTGTTTCAAAACTCTCCAAACGACAACGGGAATGGGTGAATCGATCAGATTTCGGCTGCTTTTTGAACTTCAACATTAAGGATCTACCGCACAAACTTGGATTTAAAATTTTATATATCTTACTGTATAATGTCTTATAACATATTGTATAATTTGATATAAGTTGCTGTATAATTCTTTCAACTCAATATTTGTATGTTACTCCTAACACACTGTATAATGTCGTTGATTATACTGTATAATGGCTTAGTCCATACTGCATAATGATTTATTGGACACTGTATAATATTTGATTTATCCACAATTAGTGATTTCTGGTAGTCGTCAATTTGCTATTAACTTTTTCTTTTTTTCAACCATAAGTTTTTTGCTGATGTGGAATGAGAAGTTGAATCTTTAAACATCTAGATGTGAGCACAAAAACATTTAACAAGTGGAATCTCAACTCACAAGTTAAATGCATACTATCATGGCTAACTCCCAAAATTTGAACCCATATACATCAACTATTTATTTTCTCAACTCTTAATACAATTTGTTAGTCTGTTGAATGGCAAATGAAAGCGAATTCATTAACTTTGAATCATCTGTAGTATGATGCTAGAACGTGAAGCATCAGTGCCGTTGATGCAGTTACAAGCAACTCTTGGAAGAAAAAAGAAAATGCAGTTCCACACTGTATAACTCCATTATATGAACTGTATAATGTAATATAATATACTGTATAATGGTATATAATTTACTGTATAATGGTATTTTATGCAACAGCATATAGATACTCAATCTGCTGGTATATTTCATGTGATTTTTTTTTCAATTAATTTCATTTCTAAAACAAGATCCAGTGCATGCTTTAGATTACTAGTGAAATGAAGCTAATGCACAGATTGTGACGACGAATTAAGTGTTGGTTTCGTCGCCGAACAGTACTTTCTCGAGCTTGAGCGGGAAGAGGAGCGAGAGAGAAGAGAACGACGGAGAGGGAGCGCCGAGTTCGCTGGAGATGGATGACGGCGGCGGCAACGCGGCGACGAGGAAGAAGCAGTGGGGGAGTAATAAACAGTGGAGCTGGGAGGTGACGGGGTTTGCGTATTAAAAAGGGAAGATGAATTTAAGGGATTTGATTTTGATCCTTCATGTTATTTACATGGGTTTGTTAGACCTATTGACTAAAATGCCCTTATCATCATTAAATTAAAGATTAAAATTGAAATAATGACTTTAATTATGACCTTGGGATCAAATGGTTTAAATGGTCTAGATTGAGTCTTATATCTTACCTAAAGAGTAGGGATGTATTTGATCCATACCCTATATATATATATATATATATATATATATATATATATATCAAAGGTTGTATCCATATTCTATGTCCATAAATACTTAGGTGGCTCTTTCTAAGGAAAATGGGTGGAAACGTGTCCTTCCACTCTTGATTCTAATTATCACTCCTCAATAGTTTCCAGAAATTACATTTTGATCCTAGTCCTTTTCAGTTTACAATTTTACCCCAAAAAACTTATGTAATTTTCAGTTTAGTCCATAAATAATAAAATTAATCTGGTCCCTGCTTATTGAACTATTTTCAGATACAACCCATTCTATTTGTATGATAATACTCAATATTTTAGAAACAATATTGGTGTACTCTATTGAGACGAATATGACGTTAACTTAGATGTCTTCGAATCAAAATAAATACAAGTTTAGATAATCAAATTTACCTCTTGAAAATTCCGCGTGGCGTCACAATATTTGTGATATTATATAATACTTTTTTGGTTAAAATAGGAAAAAGTATAATATTTTTTGTCTTTTCTTAAAATTAAAAGGGCAATTTTTATTTTTCGTCCCCTACTTATACACCAAAATTGATTTTGGTCCCTCAGCTTTTGGACGGACCCAATTGACCCATAAACTATCTTGGTTTTATCGATCTTGGTCCCTCTGTTAACTCCTCCATCCAATAGTTAACAGAGGGTCAATTTTCCCTCAAAAAATGACGATTTGGGCGCAAAAAACACATATTTCAGCCATTTTTTCTTTTATATCATATTTCACCCCCAAAAAATCTCATCCTCTCCAACACTAGAGTAGCCTAAATACAAAAAATGAGTTTGAATTTCTTCTTTCATGATTTGTGTTGCTGTTTCTTGAGTGATTGAATTTCTTCTTTCATCTTGAGTGCTAGGATTTCAGCTTGCATTTTCTCCTCTTTAATTTTGCAAGCTTCCATGTCCATATACATTTTCTGTTCTCTATGGTGTGCAAAAGTTTCTTTCATTTGGCTATCTGTGACCTTAGCCCAAAATTAATGAATAAAATAAGTATCTCATCTAGGCACATGCTACATATCTAATCTTTTAGTATATAGTAAATATTTAACAAAAAAAAGTAATATTAGTAAGAAAATAATACCATGTATCGTTTATTATATGTATAATATTTTTCCATTAACATTGAATAAAAAAATCAAGAGAAAAATCAAGTAAAAAAAATAAGTGAAAAATGGTGTGACAAATAAATTGAAAAAAAAAAAAGAATAAGAAATTGGTAGAAAATTCAAACGAGAAAATTAAGTGAACAAATTTGTGTTTAAAAATTGAGAAAAAAAGCCAAGTGAAAAAATTGAGAAAAAAAGCCAAGTGAAAAAATGAGATTGACAAATTTTGGAGAAAAAACTAGGTTGAATTTTGTTGGTAGAATGATGTAAAGTTGTGAAAATTTAGCTTCAAATCAAGCCATGTAAATATAAAAAGGTAGAAAGGCAAATTTAGAAAATAATTTAACAATCATAAAACAAATGGCTACAAAAGTTGACTGGGGGATAAATTTAGTACATTATTTAGTTTAGAGGGTAAATGCAACAGTGAGTATAATTCGAGGGGCCATTTTGTATTAGCCCTTTTATTTAAAGATGTAATTCCTTATAACAACATTATTTTTTGGCTAGTGATAATGCCAGAGCAATTCTCATATTGCCAGAGCAAATAACTGTTCATTTACATTTATACCCTTTGCTATGTTACCTACTCTTATATGTTCAATGGCGAACAATTTGGTTTTCTGCAGCCAAAGAGAGGGATCTGTCAAGGGGGTCTTTTATCTCCTTATCTCTTTTCTTTTCTTTCTTTGTCGATGACAGAATGATCTTTTGCCAAGCTAATCGGCAGAATATTGAGGAGATTCAAAATATTTTAAATGAATATGCCGCTGCTTCGGGTCAGATTATAAACATTCAGAAGTCCTCGGTGGTGTTTAGCTCAAATATTCGAGAAGAGGAGAGTGACATGTTTGTTGGGAAAGAGTGCCAAAATTAACAATGACACCGGTGCAACAGAAGCGATATAATTCTTTTCCCCACTAACTGGATAAAAATGGGACCAAACCATCGAGAACGCATCGAGAACGAGCCTTCTTCTTCATCGATACCCCCTGTAAGTTCAAATGTGTTCCCATTTGTTAATATTTTTAGCTTTGTGATTCAACAGTCAACAATACTCCGAGTTTTTTGCATTTTATAGGCACGTATATTCTTTACACTTGGTGTTGTTGAAAGAATAGAGATATACTAATTTTCCCATTGTTTGTATTACACTTGACAGATTTGTGCATAATACAGATTTTAAGTGTAACGGGTGCATGAGATTTAGTATAGATTTATTGCGATACCTGTTTTAATGTGAATTCACATGAAATATGACAATTATGGTTTATATGAAACAATATAAGTTTGTGTGGGATTTGGCATCAATAGTTGGTGTCTAAGTTGATGATATCGATGTCATTCAAACTGATTGAGTTGAAATTTGTCTTATTTATCCGAAATGAATGCATATTTCTATATCTATAAAAATGAGTTTGAAACCTTGCCATATCTATATGAATGAGTTATAAATTTCTTGTTTCAGGTCCCCACTTTGTATTTGGACCTTGAAGAATGTAATTTCAAAGGTAAAATCAACACTTACTGCCAAATGGCAGAAGAATGCAAATTTATAGAAAAATGTTTGAGCGACCATCCGGATGGGATGGCTTGGTTGATGGATTCCCAGTTTGGTCCATTATTTGACCCCGCTCCTCACACGAACATGATCTTGATGCCTTTGTGGATTCTTCTAAGCCGAAAAGTGAAGTCTCCAGAATTCGGAGGTTTGGTTTGTGTTAAACGGCATCCCAATTCGGTACTCATTGATAGAGCATGCATTAATGTGTGGGTTGAATTGTGATAACTACCCGAACGAATCTATCCCCGCAATGGGAGATGATAATTTTTGTTCAAGATATTTGGAGGGCAAAGAAATGACATTAGCGAGTATTAGCTAGGGAAGTACTTCCAAAAGTTAAAATCCCTGAAGAAGTTGAACCTTCCACTGATGATGGTGATAGTAGTATAGGTAGTGTTAGGCGAGGAGACTGAGAGATGGTTAAGGATGACAAGTTGTTTTACTATATTGCATACCTTGGTCATTATTTGTCGAAATATATATTTCTAATGATTGGTTGTTTTTTAATATTGTTAGCTTCTTTCGTTTGAGTTGATGTAGAGGCAAATATTGTTGAACCTCCTCCTTGCGTAGAAAAGCGTGGAGCGATTTGAAAACTTCGATATGAATCTGGTGGAGAAAAAGGAAAAAGGGGACAAAAACGTGTGAAAGATCCATCAATTTTCTGAACAATTGTTTTGTATTGTGTATTTTGTATTTTTTTAAAGAGACATTAGAATCTCATTAAAAGCATTCCTACTGTGATGAAATTATTGGGGGTGTTGATGGTTTGTGTATTTTTTCTGTTTACTATTTAAAATTGCAACGTCAGGACTATAGTGTCCATTCCAATTATTTTGGCGCAAGTTACTAATTTTAAATTTTCCCAAACTAACGGTTAATATGAAACAATCTAACATAGTTCATTGTAATGGACAAATCATAATCTGGTATGTCATGATTGACATTTGTGGTCATCAAAACTAATGGTTAATCTATGAAGCAATCTAAAATAGTTTATTAGAATGGACAACTAATAATCTGGTATGTTGTGATTGAAGTTATAGTGTATAACTTACCCTAAACCCTAGTACTATAACTTACCCTAAACCCTAAACCCTAAATCCTAAATTAATTATAGATTGTAAAACCCTATACCCTAAAACATGGCTCCCGCTCAAAATTCTTTACAAGATTTATTTGTGTGTTATTTGCTATAAATCTAATATCGGAGTTAGAGTACATGTCACCAACCCAGTAATATATTCACATAGACGGCAATATTAGAACTATAAAACATGTCACCAAATCAAAATACAATTCTAGAAAATACGTACAGGCAACCTACTACTCTTGAGAATGTCGCTGACTAGAAGAATTGTGTTGACCGGGAGAAGGAAGTTGGTCAGGCGACTGAGAATGAACTAGAAAATGCTGACCTGCTGCTAGATAATTACCAGCAACATGTAACTAAGTAGGAATAGAAGCAGATGCGGGAGACATGAAGTAGCCAGAAGGTGGAGTTGGATAGTAACCGGGAGGTGGAGGTGGAAACTGTCTGGAACCAATAGCTGGATACTGACTGTGAGCTGGAGTCGAATATGGAGCTAGAACTGGAGCGGGAGGTGGGTGTTGTCCAACCAAAGTTGAAGCTGACTACTGACCAGGAGATGCAGTAGAGTACTGAGGAGAAAAGTACTGACCGGGAAAAAAGTGTTGGCCTAAAAGATGAGCATGAGTTGCCCGAGTGAGAGCGAGGAGTTCACTCATATTAGCCTTTATCTCTTGTTGTTCTTTCTCCAATTCTTGCATTCGTCCTTAAGTTGATCTACTTCTGCTTGTGAGGAGTTGTTGCTTGGGATAGTGCCAGAGGAAGTGAAACTATCACTATATGACTTGCCAAACCCATAACAACGGCCATTTTTGGCACCGCCTAATGCCTTAGCCCATGCTTCAGGAATAAATGTAGATGACCCTTTTGGGGACAAAACCGCATCTCCACAACTCTGAGAGTGACTCTTCTTTAATTTCGTGTAAGTCTCCTACAAAGTACAACAGAGAAAATTAAAAAAACTTTGTATTGTGATACTCCTCTGTTAATTAACCAAAAGAGACTCACTGATGTTCGCTTTGACTTCTCATCCACAAAAGGTCCTAGTCCTTTGTTCCTTTTATGACATCGATTAAAAACCAATTCATGGGGCACCGGTTTTCCATCATTTTGGGCAACCTACAATTTACAGCATATAAATAGTGTATAAAACTATTTTCCATCATTTTTGGCAAAACAACCACAATTTCTACAAAAAACAAAACTTCAGACTATCTAATTTAATATTTCAATACATATAAAACTATTATCCAACTCCTGATAATATTCTAATAATATAATTCAATATTTCAATATGTATATTAAGTTCAATCAAATAAATCACATGTCCACAAATAGCCAAACTTTAGACTATCTAATACAATATCTAACAATTCGTAGAACTCTTATCCAACTTCTAAAGCAAATTAATATTCTAGTTATATAATTCAACATTTCAAACACGCATATGACTATCAATTTCAAGCAAATGAACCACAAGTCCCACAAAAAGGAAAACTTCAGACTATCTAATTGAATATCTCAACATGCATAGAACTATATAATCCAACTTCTAAGACAAGTTCCAATTCAATATTCTAGTTTAAATCAATATCTAATTCAATATTTCAACACGCAATAATTTAATTATCAAACTTACTATCCTCTGAGCATGATGAGCAATAGAAATAGTACCGGCAGAGCTAAGAGCCACCCCCCATTCCATCTCGATTCGAAACTCTATTTTTACGGTTATTTTCTTGAAGTTTATTGAACTTGGGACTCTCCCATATATCCCAAAGGTCCTCCAAAATATCTGACCCCATATAGTCGGGTGGAGTTGCAAACCTAGATTTCTTTCTAAGTCGCATCATCTCTGCAGAAAAAGATCTGCTACAATAGCTTTACCAAATTCTGAACCTATAATGACCATTAATATCAATATATATAATATTTTCTTTATAGGATTCCACTGTAAATAATAAAATAAGAACTCACATAATTGCAAAATCATGTGGCGAACTGTTTATTGTGCATCACCCCTAATGCATTATAAGTGAGATTTGGTATTTGAGCTAATGACAATGAGCAAAGAAGGTCTCACACCCAAGCCAATATTAATTCACACATTCAGCTTTAGTATAAAGGTTCTTAAATAATGATTTAGTACAAATCTTACAACTTCCTTTCAAGATTCAAAGCTTTTTTTTTTTAGATATTTAAGATTCTAAGCTTTATTTAACTGTGTACTTATATACTTGTATTGCATTTCTATGTAGAAATCAATCAATTAAGCCAAAACACACCAAGTAGTAGCACATCAAAAGAAGGTTATCATCTAGCAAACTCTATTATATAATTTGGCAAATCACAAAATCTAGCAAATTGGAGTTCTAAAAATCTTTCCCCATTCATTTCCCTTGTTACTCCACAAATAATGGAGTTCCAAAAATCTTTCTCCCGTCCTTGCCTCTGTTACTCCCACAATATCGTCAATATAGTTCCTAAAGAAATAGGCTAAATGGCACACGGAATCTGAGCAAAGCGAAAGCTAAGCAGCAACCATTAATTTAAATCTAACTTCCAAAACATCCTAAAATCATGCATCTAGAACATGGAAAAATCACATTAAACTATTCTTTTGATAATTAACTTACATTGGTTACAAGAATTCACGAACTTCAGCCATGGAAATCCAAGTATGAACAGCTATGTCTAGTAATATGACTTATCACTTTTCTATCTTTGATAGACCAAATCCCAAATCTTCAAAAACTCTACATAAAAAGAAAGGAAAGAATCATTACCCTGACCGAAGAGATAGCAAGCTTGGCGAACGAGATGAAATAGCCAGCCAAGATCTAGAGGAAGCTTGAGAAACATTTGTTGGTAGTCGGAACTCGGAAGTGAGAGGATATGATTTCGCTCCGCCGCTTAGTGGTGTGGAGAGAGTAACGCAGAGCTAGGGACGGGTGGAAAGAGCCGTGGGGTGGAGAGAAATGGGCTGAAATTTTGGACTACAGTAGGGTTTGAGAGTGAAACTTTGAGAATACTTGGGGATTTTTCCAATTGGCTTGTCTATTGAAATTTGAAAGTTTTGGGGATTTGCTGGCGCTAAGAAATTAAATTTTCGCATGCCGCCAATTTTAATTTTTAAGAAAACGTCCCAACTAAAAAAAATGACATCCATTTGTAAGTTTATAATTAAATGGAGATATTACATTATTTTTTCTATCCAATCAGTTTTTACTTTATCAAAGTTATTTTATTCTTATTTTTATTTTACTCTTTTTATTTTATTCTTATATTTAATTTAATATTTATTTTTATTTCAAACATACATGAAAAATACAAACGAATATATATAGTATAAATAATATTTCAACACATTTGACAACAAAGTTGACTCGGTGCAATTTTCATTCTCCTCTTATTCTAGGGTAAGCCCCTTTTATGAAACGAATTTGCACATTGTTTGACGCGGTAGCTTCATACACTCTAATTGATGCCCTCTTATACACACCAATTGGAGCATCAAAAAATTGATTAACACAGTAGATATTTAGTGTATCCAACTCAGTTGCTTGCGATAACACGTACAGAATGTAGCTTAGCTCGCAATCAGAACCCGAGAAGTTGAAGATCGTGACCTCATTCAATGCCTCCAATCCCATTGCTTGCAACTTCCAGTCCTTTACGTAGTTGGATACACTAATGCCCGCATTTTTCCATGGTGCACCCTATACATGTTAAGTCAATTACAATTTTATTTTAGAAACCCAAACAAAGAACGTGTTTAATAAATCATGTAATAACTAATCTCTTGACAAACCATAAAACTTAAAATATTACCACCAAATCAACTTTAAGCTCATTCAAACCTGTACATCTACTGATGAGCACCAATGTGACAGCAAGATTGTCAAGCAGCTTCGAACACCTGATCTCTAGGCGGTGCATATTAACAAAAAAGTACCTCGCCATAATGCGATGTAGAGACTCCACATGCGCCAACCTCTAAACAAACAATTCAAAAAAAAAAGGAAATCAAAACAACTTCTTAAAAGCATTTGCACTTATTCAGACAATGATAGATAGATATACCCTAACAAAATCAATCGGGACACGTGCTCGTTCGCTGGACAACAATTCTTTCATCATTTTTACAACCTTTCGAAGTAGTCGGTATGTCGAGCAAGTTGATCCGATGTAGTGTCGATGATGGTGTACTATCCACTGTAAAGAACGAGCTAACGGCCCCAATACTTGTAAATGCCCCGGACCCTGTTCGTCTTATTTCAATAAAATAACAAGGACATCTACATTGGGGAAGTGTACTTTTATATTCACATTTCCTTGGGCCCGATTGAATGCCATTTTGAATATTTTTACAGAAGGCAAATATGCCTCAAATTCTGTTAGTCCTCTAAAATCACAGTTGAATAACTGCAAATCATTCAACTCGGGACACCATTTTCCAAGGCGTAAATTGGGTAACAACAGTAACACACTTTCTGAACGAAAAATCAGGTTTTTGAAGTTTTATAAATACCTGTCAAGAGTGAAAATGGGGTTTGCAAATCTGATCTCTTTTTCTGCTTGAATGAGATGATGATGATGAACTGATGATTGAGAAGAGAAGGGTTGGCCTTTGTTGGGTGGATGATGAGATGACGATGATGAACTGACGACGTACGGTTGGACGGAGCTTGAGCAGCAGAGGCGGCGGATCTGGTGAGCAGCAGGTTGCAGATTTTTTTGTGAAATTTGCTAAGTCCCAAATAATATATTCCTCTTTTGTCTTGACTCTTGGATAAAGATATAAAAGTATTTTGGGCTTTTGTAAGTTACAACAAGTGCCTTAGTGTGGTTGTAAGGAGCTCAGAGTTTAAGTGGGTGGTCTCTGGTTCGATTCTTTGAAGTAGCATTTTAGTTTTGTTTTAAATTTTAGTCATTGTTAATTCAATCTAATTAAAATAAATATGAATTATATTTTTTAACTTGAATTACTTCTAGTCTTCAATTTCTATTCAAAATTAAGATAATAGAAAATTTATATTCCATCTTTGATTGAAGATGAAAATTAAATACATGCATGAAAAAACAAACATACATGAAAAATACACACGAATATATATAGTATAAATAATATTTCAACACATTTGACAACAAAGTTGGCTCGGTGCAATTTTCATTCTCCTCTTATTCTAGGGTAAGCCCCTTTTATGAAACAAATTTGCACATTGGTTGATGCAGTAGCTTCATACACTTTAATTGATGCTCTCTTATACACACCAATTGGACCATCAAAAAATTGATTAACACAGTAGATATTTAGTGTATCCAACTCAGTTGCTTGCGACAACACGTACAGAGTGTAGCTTAGCTCGCAATCAGAACCTGAGAAGTTGAAGATCGTGACCTCATTCAATGCCTCCAATCTCATTGCTTGCAACTTCCAGTCCTTTACGTAGTTGGATACACTAATGCCCGCGTTTTTCCATGGTGCACCCTACACATGTTAAGTCAATTACAATTTTATTTTAGAAACTCAAACATAGAACGTGTTTAATAAACCATGTAATGACTAATCTCTTGACAAACCATAAAACTTAAAATATTACCTCCAAATCGACTTTAAGCTCATTCAAGTCTGTACATCTACTGATGAGCACCAATGTGACAGCAAGATTGTCAAGCAGCTTAGAACACCTGATCTCTAGGCGGTGCATATTAACAAAAAAGTACTTCGTCATAATGCGATGTAGAGACTCCACATGCGCCAACCTCTAAACAAACAATTCAAAAAAAAAAAGTCAAAAACACTTCTTAAAAGCATTTGCACTTATTCAAACAATGATAGATAGATATACCCTAACAAAATTAACTGGGACACATGCTCGTTCACTGGACAGCAATTCTTTTGTCATTTTTACAACCTCTCGAAGTAGTCGGTATGTCGAGCAATTTGATCCGATGTAGTGTCGATGACGGTGTACTATCCAGTGTAAAGAACGAGCTAACGGCCCCAATACTTGTAAATGACCCGGAGCCTGTTCGTCTTGTTTCAATAAAACAACAAGGATATCTACATTGGGGAAGTGTACTTTTATATTCACATTTCCTTGGGCCCGATTGAATGTCATCTTGAATATTTTTACAGAAGGCAAATATGCCTCAAATTCTGTTAGTCCTCTAAAATCACAGTTGAATAACTGCAAATCATTCAACTCGGGACACCATTTTCCAAGGCGGGAAGAAAATGTGTTATCATACAGCACGATGTGCTTCAATATGAGTCTTTTTAAATTTCGTAAATTATATCCATCTTCCCACCTAACAATGTAGTTCGGTAGATATAATTTTAACTGAACAAGAGTATGTGACAAAAACAGGCTGTTAGGGAGTGAAGTGGACAACCGGCCGACTAATTTTAGTATACGCACAGAATGATCTATTCCAAACGCCACCCACTCTTGCCTTATCCAATGCAATGCCTCGGCCCCCATTGGTAACTTAAAGCTCAAGGTTTCAACCACACTTTCATTATGTTCAAGTATAGTGCGATTAACAAAATGAATAAAATCTAAACCATGATAACCCCTTTGTTCGAAACGGTTAATATCGAATAAAAGAGTAGGGATGGAATACCAACAATGTTGAAAATATTTTGATAAAAGACCCAACCGGGCTGCCTCCACAATGCATGCATCCCTTGATAACCTTCCCATAACATGAAAAATTATATCCTCACAAAGGAAATTAAGTCCATTATTAGAAATTGTACCTCGTTCCATGGCGGAGCTTGAGCAGCAGAGGCGGATCTGGTCGGAGCTTGGCAGAGTTGGTTTGTAGATTTTTTGTGAAATTTGCCAAGTCCCAAATAATATATCCCTCTTTTATCTTGACTCTTTGATAAAATATATAAATATATTTTGAGCTTTTATAGTTAAAGGTAAAGGTTAACTTTAATTAACCTTTACCTTTAACTTTAATTAACCTTAACTTATTAGGTAAAAAAATAGTGAAAAAAGAGAAAAACAATGCAATGAAACGATGAACCCAATTGGTAACTTTAATTAACCTTTATCGAGGATATGGAATTTCAAGATCTGCCCAAGATCTTTCATCGAGATAAGAAAACAACTTTAGGGTACAAAGAATTATTATTAAACATAAGCACATTAAAGGACACGGCGACTGAGTAAAAAATGTCTCTTGACATTAAAGCGAGCACAGTCACATGTCTTTTGATCCTCACTAACTTTAATTAACCTTAACTATACTCTGATCCTCACTAACTTTAGTTATACTAACTTTAATTATTAGACATTATTTAATGATAGATATATCTTTTTAAAGTTAAAAAAACACACGACTCTTGACATTAAAGGACACGACGTCTCTTGACATTAAAGGAAACGAAGTCTCTTGACATTAAAGTGAGTACAGTCACACGACTCTTGACATTAAAGTGAGCACAGTCACACGACTCTTGACATTTGTCTAGAGAGACAGAGAAAATTGAAGCTCCTATAATAATTTGTGGAACTCCAATATCAATTTCCAAAATATATATATATTTATATACACTCGCGAAATTGTTGGATAACAACTTTCTTATATCTTTAATAAGAAAAATGGAAAGCGCGAGTAGTATTTTATTAGTATTTCTAGTCTGAGTACTGTTATATGTTCATGAAAATTTGCTCAATTTTGGGATCTTGAGCCAAGTAGCATTTATATTTGGATCGAACTAAAATTCGTTTAACATATGGTTGTACTAGAAATAATACTGTAATAATTAAAAAAATACTTAGTTATATAAGATTATCATTTCAAACTAAGATTTATCTTCTCTCCACAATCATTATGTCTCCATCTCTCCTTAAAAATTCCAATACACGGGAATCTAAACATTTTTTTTGAAATTGTGAGGATTGGAATCTACTTTCCGAAGTTGGATATCTTATCCCATGAGAACATAATTCCAATTTGATAGAAATGGTGTGGATAGCTTGATTCTTCAGCAACTTGCTATTCATGCATGCATTCCTCGATCGTACCTATAAATATGAATGGTCGCTGCCTTTCTTTTCATCAATTCGAATTCGAGCATATATCTATATAATTTTAAGGAGTATACACAGTTTCTAATAACGAGAATGGATGTTCAAGTTATTACCCCGATTGGCGGAATTAAGCTTGGCCTTGGAAATAATAGCCCGATTGGCGAAACTAAGCCTGGAGATATTACCCCGATTCCAGATGCTCCGTGCAACCCCAAAATCATAGATCTTGCTCACTGGGCCGTCGATGAATACAACAAGGAGAATGTACGTTTTCTTCTTTTCCTTTTCCATTTATTTTAGAGGGTGTTCGGCCAAGCTAATAACCTTCGTATAACAGTTTGTAAGTTGTTGGGGAGCTTATAAACTTTTACAAGGTATTTGGTAAATTTTAAGGCACGACAGTACATAAAGCTTTTAGTATATGCTGGAGCCTATGAGCTCCTAAAAGAGTAAGTCAAGAAATCGCAACTTATTTTTTGAACTTCAAAGACTGCATCTACCCTATAAACGTTTTCAAATAACCATAGTTGAGCACCTTAATATGCTTGATTTACTTCTCTACATAATGAATTTAAATTTCCAATTTTTCATATTTTTGTGGTGGTTTCAGAAAACATCATTGAAATTTAAGAATGTAATCTGTGCGGCCAAGCAAGAGGTATCCGGTACGATGTACTATATAACACTGGAAGCTGTTAATGGGTGCCTCATTGGAGTATACGAGGCCAAGGTGTGGGTGCAGCCATGTTCGAATTCCAAGAAGTTGGTGGAATTCAAGCACATTCGCCCTTGTGCTTAAAAGTTGGTTTTAAGCTGATGATAGACTATGCTGTAATAAAACAAATATGAAATAAAGTTATGTAGAGGAGTTGGAATTTGGAACTCGTTGAATATATACATATTCAGTGGTTTCTTTTTCCCACATTAGCTTTTGTATCATCAACTGTCTCAGTTAGTTATAAATAAAGCATAGTCTGATTTAAACAATGCTTTTATTTAGTTTCAAGAAAATTTTGATATGATATCATTTATGGTTATGACTTGGGTGGATATCTGGATGTCGCTACTCTTCTTTTATCTTAGTACATACAACGCATGTTCGGCCACTAGTGGATTTTCTATTCTAAAATCAGTTAATGTGTAGCGTATGTAGGGGTGTCCACGAGCCGAACCTAGCCAAATTTCGGGGCTCGAGCTCGAGCCAAGAATTTCGAGATCAAGCTCGACAAGCTTGAGAAAAATGATCGAGCTCGAGCTTGTTCGAACTCTAGCCCGGGTCGAGCTTGAGCTCAGAAAAAAATTATAAAAAACAAATTTTCTTTAATAAATATATATATATTATTATTAATTTTGTATTAATATATATAATTAAATATAATCATCATTTTTATGATAAAATTATTTTTTATTCAGGCTCACGAGCCTTCGAACAGGTATAGTTGGGTTCGAGCTCGAGTCGAGCTTTTTTCAAGTCGACTCGCCAAGCTCACGAGCCGGCTTGGTTCGTTGCACACCCCTAGGCGTATGGTGCATGGGTACCATTTCAACGAGGATCAAAAACTCCCATTTCTGATCAAAAACTCCCATTTGTCAGGGAAACCATGGGGTTGGCTGTTAAATATCATAATTTGTCGATGATGATAAGCACTCCATTGAACATAAGATTTAGTTATGGAAAATTAAAATTGAGAAGATAACAAAAGAAAACGAAAATTGCGGATGGTTCTATAGCATTTTTTAAATCTTAACAGCAGAATACTGTATTTGAAGTTTTGATTTCAATGGAACATTGTGCAAAATGAGATAAAAGAAACATATAAATTGTTAAACACTTACAATGATTGCATACAAATTTTAAAAATGAATAATTTCTGATTGAACGAAAAATGATAGTGTACGTACGTAATAACAGGGGAAGTAATAAATGGAGAGTGGAGACTCATATACGTTCTTCTTCTTTTTTTTTTCTTCTTTTTTTTTTCTGATAATCAGGGACTCATATATATTAAAAATAATGATATTACAATGATTTATTCAAACTTATAATGTTATATATGGGTATGGAATATCTCTCGAATACAAAAGAGTTTTGGTAATTCTATAAACCTGTGACTTTTCTAGTTTAACCTCTTCTTTAATTGGAGGGCATGAAAAAAAAATCATGATAAAAGTGAAAAAAATAAGTTTTAGGGATAATAAATCTTGTGTTAAAAGTGTATTTGGATGAGTTTTTTTACGGAAAAACATGTAATGATTATGGTTGATGTGATATGTTTTTTATTTTGAAAATTTATTTGGATTGATGTTTAGATATAATTTTTCATAAACATGTCTTAATCAAACTCATCGATTTAGGCAAAATGGAACTTATTTTGCACGTTGCGTTATTTTGCATTAAAATTGTAATAATTTGACTCTTGTATTGAAAAATAGCCGGAACAAACCTTTTTAATCGATGGGTGAACTGTCAAATTATGAATAGTAAAAATCTACTTTTTTTTTTGCAAGAATTTTCAATAGAAACTTTGAGGGTTTTTCAAAAAAAAATCTAATGATGTTGTCACGCCCCCAAAATTGGGGTCGCGTGATGGTCATGTCCCCAAACCCGAAAGGACTTAAAGACACGAAACCCAGAGGTTCAAAGCAATACTAAAAATGAAATTTAAACTTCTCCTTTATTACAATTGCTCAAAAGTTCAGAAATAAAACAGGGTTTTCGTTAAAACGACAAAAATCCCAAAAAACATTTATTTAATTCAAAAAAAAATTCTAAAAGTAACATCCTAGCTAATCACCATCTTCACCACCCCAAATATTGTTCCTCGGCCTCCTTTGACTCGACTAAACTTTCTGCAAAATTTAGAATCGTGGTATGAGCGACAAAGGTCGCCCAGTAAATAGTTCTAACGCCTTCTACCGGTCTAGAGCATGTTAAGTATGTATACATTTTAAAAATCATGTGAAAGCATAAAATGAACTATTTTTGTTTTAAATCAAAGTAATTTATAAAAAGGGGTTTTGCAATTCAACAAAAACTTACATATATAGCATGTGATCGACTTTGTAGGTAAATCAAAATTTAGAATCACTTTATCAAATAATTTCAAATATATCAATCTATCAAAGAATTTTTCTAATGCTCATGAACTTCTTAGAACCTAGTAGTAAACTTGATCAAGTCCTAGCTGTTTATCCCGCTAGGTAGGCCAAAACTGCTATTAATTCGCCGCAGTAGGCTCAAAGGTTCAAACACTGCTATTAATTTGCCGCAGGAGGCTCAAAGGTTCAAACACTGTATATTTAAAGCCCTACAGGAGGCCCGGAATTAATTCCTTACCAATAGATACTAATAACTCAGAGCATACGAATCATTCACAATTTCAAATGAAATGTTTTAACACAAGAAAATTGACAGTTTAGAAAACATAGATCACATGGTAGTAATTTTATATAAGAAAACTAAATCTAGCATGCTCAAGACCTATTTTAATATCAAAATAGTTTTACAAAATATAACTTGGAGTTTTGAAATAAATTTCACAAACAATAGAAGGGTAAAAACCACTTACTATTTTGAACTCGATTTAGCTACCTGTCTGTGGGGTTTTTCGGATCCTACAATATTGGATTTCCAAAGTAAGGACCTAGTTATTATCATAAAATACTAAAGAGAAAAATTAGGATTTTTCAAAATATCTACCACACCGTCGGCCCGAGCTTGAATAACAACAGCCTCCTCGGATTCTTCTAATGAACTTCCTAAGCCTAGATGAAAATTGAGGGAGAAATATGAATAAGAGGTGCAATTTTCGTATGCATAGGTGGGGGCTATTTATAGGGGAGTCTGGGGTTCAGTTAGAAGAGTTTGAGTATGTTTCTAAGTCCCTAAGGGGTCAGATATGATGAGATAGACTTAAATCCACTAGATTTGGTAGATTTGAGGTGATATGCTCATCTAAATCATGTGTTAATTAATATATCCGAAAATTCATTATTTAATTGAGAAAACAAGTAGAAAGATACATCTATATATAAATATAAATATTACTGATAATGCATTAAAAGAGTTTGGATAAGCTCCAAGTTGTTAGAGTTAAATCTTTGTTAGGATTTGGTAACAACAACTTAGATGTAGAGTAGCAACCAAGTTATATCCCTAGATTTTAGTTGATTCTAATATATCATTTTAAATAAGTTGGTAATATCTATATATATATATATATATTCTATTTAAAAATAGCTTAATTAATAATTATATAAAACAAAAAGGGGCGGGTGTTACAGATGTGCCAACCAAACGCATTTTTGAAAGAAAAAAAATCTCTGAAAAACATTTATTCAGAATAGGAGTTGCCATCCAATTAAGCCCATTTTTTTATAGTTTCTATTTTCACGGTTGATTACTCTCACTTTTGGCAATCCAAAACTTATTTAACACAATCGTGTAACACTTGTTACAACTAATTATACACACAAACGTGTACTAACAAATTTATACATGAATGGTTAGCTAGCATGTGAAGAGAAAATGTATGGTGCAGAGAAAAAATGAAAATTCTCTCTCTCCACATTCTGATCACCGATATATACACTTATCATATACATGTACGTGTAACAAGAATTATTACAAGGTTGTGTTACATAAGATTTGAACTGCCCTTTTGATATTTTCTTTCTTTTGTAAATGAGCTGAAATTGAACTCTATTATAGAGTGAATGGCCGCCTCAACCAAGCTTATGATTTGGAGGATTTGAACTTTGTTGGAACAATTGATTTGGAACTTGTGTGTTAATCTACATTCAGTTAGATGAATTTAGTTTGTTTAGTAGCTCAAATTCAATTTGGAATGAATTAGAAATTAATGTTCAAACTGAGGCAATTATCACTAGAAAGGTTCACAAGTGTTGGTCGTGGATATGTCTATGTCTCTTTTGTTTTGTTCTTTTTTGAATTATATAATAATTAACATATATATTCATAGTCTCGATGACTAAATAAAAATTACAAGACTATGGAAAGTTTTGCAAGTATGAGGACTTAAAATTTGATTAAAATGTAGGAGAAGTACACAACATTAATTTTATTAAAAATTGAGTATTATAATTAAAATTAATTGTGTTGATAAAACGGGCTGTGATACCGACGGGATTTAAACGGGCTGAACGTGTCGACCGGGCTGGAGAAACCAAACGGGCCGAATGGGTTGAAGGCTGGATGGAGAAACCTGAGTGGGGTGGGTGAGAAAGGTGAGAAAGGATGGTAATGTAATGTAAGGTCAATTTAGGTATTTGGATAAATATTGAGTTTTTGTTTATAATTATTATTGTAAATAAAAGTAAGGGTAATTAGGGTATTTCAAGTTCAATAAATGGTTGAGGACTATAATTGAGGGTTATTTTGTGAGTGAGGCTTAGGTTGTGCAATTTAAGGCTATATGCTTAAAAAACCCTCCGACTTCCCCGGTGATGTTTAAATAATATGCTTCTGTTTACTTAAAAAAAAAAAAAAAAATCTTTTCATCCCTAATTTCTAAGCTCGCCACTGGTATGCTTTGCAGTTTGCATCATGACCTTGCAACCATGATAAATTACTTGTGTATTCCCAGGAATGTGGAATATCTGAACTCAATGATTATTCTTTGAAATGCTTTATTGCTCTAATCTCACAATATGAAACCCATTTGCAATAATTTGATGAAAGCTACAATTAAGAAGTTCGTATTTTACATATTCTATTGTCTTGTTTAGATATAATAAGAATTAATGATTTACGCTCTCCGTTTTGTTTAATTTATGAGGGGGTTATATATACATATATATATATGTATGTATATATTCATTTTCGTCATACTTCGTTTCCTGATTAATTCTGAAAATAAGTAGAAGGCCATTAAAAATCGAATTAGGACAGTGCAATGTAAGCTTTTACATGCCATAGAGATGCATAAATATAGCCCGTTTGTCATTTTTGGTGCTTGCAACTATCACCATTGAGATTAAAGTGGTGGTGGTCTTATGCCATTGAACAATAAATGGTACTGCTTGGGAATCGAGTAGTTCTGAAGTGGTGTATGCGGCGAGGAAGAAGACGTAAGGTATGAAGAGCCCATTGCCGAAAGAAATGATATAAATGAGAGTAGAGTTGGAAATAAAGATATATTGCTCTGCCAATATGAGAATTGCTTTGGCATTATCACTAGCCTTATTTTTATCACTAGCCTTATTTTTATTCCAACTAATTTCAATTTAAATATATATAGATGCTACACAGGTCAAGTCCAAAATTGATCCAAATTAAAGGCATGGTGAACATTGACCAATTTAGAAATATTAATAAAAAACTATTCGTTTCAATCCATTTTTTTTTTAATGAAAGATTAAGAAAGTTCTAATCCAAACAGTGCCATGTACGCGTATATATATTCCAGGAAAAATGAGTTCAAACTACTCAAATTTAACGTTTATATCCAAAAACATGCATGATGATATTTTTCATTCCAAAACACTTATTGTACTAACTTTTTAACTAAAATAATTCAATAGTTAAGGGTTAATTCATTCAATTATCATTAACTTTTTGATAACTACATTACTTACTATTTTACATTTAGGCTCCGTTTGTTTATCGGGGAATGAAATCTAAATAAAAAACCAGATATCTGGTAATCAAATTCCTAGTTATTTAATTCCATAATAGTGTTTGGTTGTGTCTAGAAAATTGAATAAGAATATTTTTTTAATATTTAATTCATGCAAAATTCTAAGAAAAAAATTCACATTTGAAAACTTTCATTAAATCAACTTTATTTTTTAATTTTTGATGTATAATTTTTTAATATTTAATTTTTTAATTCAAGCACATTCGCCCTTGTGCTTGAAATTTGGTTTTAAACTGATGATCAGACTATGCATTAATAAAACAATATGAAATAAAGTTATGTAGAGGAGTTGGAGTAGGAAATTTGGAACTCTGTTGAATATATATATTCAGTGATTTCGAAATTTGGAACTCTGTTGAATATATATATTCAGTGATTTCTTTTTCCCACATTAGCTTTTGTATCATCAACTATCTAAGTTATAAATAAAGCATAGTCTGATTTAAACAATGCTTTTATTTAGTTTCAAGAAAATTTTGATATGGTATCATATATGGTTATGACTTGGGTGGATATATGGATGTTGCTACTCTTGTTTTATATTAGTACATACAAAGCATGTTCGAACACTACCGGATTTTCTTTTCTAAAATCAGTTAATGTGTGGCGTATGGTGCATGGGTCCCATTCAACGAGGATCAAAAATTCTCATTTCTGGTCAAACTAGATGGAAAACGGTTGTGTATGAAACCTGAAAGTGATAAGATAGACATTATTTCAAGAGGATGGGGGGAAACGATGGACGACGAAAATCCTATTAAATTGAGAATTTTTGTGCTTGCAGACATGTACGTATTGTTCAATTATGTATTCATCAAGCAATTATTCGGATAAGTTATGGCGGAAAATGAATTGATTATTAAAAAGAACATTTATTTTTTAATTTGTTAGCAATTAAAATATTGCTAACAAATGAGTACTATTTTGTTAAAATAAATTTTTATATTTTAAAATATAATATGATTTTAAAGTACTCAATTCATCAACTTATTACTCGAAAAAGTGCAATAGTTTTGAATAATTAGTTTGGAATTGTGGAATAAACTACTCTTTATTTCTTAGGTTAATGGATTAATCAATCGGTTCTTTTCTATATAAAAAAATTATTTTTGATTTTGTAAGCTGATATATTGAGAATTTCACCTTTTCAATAATTAGTATTAAAATAACTGATGTAATTTATTTTTGAATTTAACATGTTAATTAACTTAAAATTCTTTTTATTCATTTTAGATGGTAAGAATAGTAAAAACTATATGTAAAATCTGAAGTAATACTAGCCATAAAAAAATTAAGGATAATTTCGTCAAAAAGTTGAGGACCCTTAACTATTGGATTCTTTTAGTTGAAAGTTAGTGGAATAAGTGTTTTGGAGTGAAAAGTACCATAACGTAATTATATGAATTAAGATTTTAATTTGCGGGGCTTTTACTAATTTTTTTTCTAAAAAATATATGGGGAATGATATTGGTGCTTCATGAGTTATTAGGAGCTCTAACTTTGAAATATTAAAATATGACAACAATCCCCATAAAGTATAAAAGCATTATAAAACTTCAAAATTAAATTACATAACTATCTTTATGCAATATTTTGATTAAACTAATCAAAATAAGTTACTATATACTCTTCACCGTTTAATTACATATCAAATAATAAGTACATAAATTAAAAATTGAATAATTTTAATCTAGATGAAATGCAAACATAAGCCCGTTGATGAAAAATTGGCATCATCAACAATATGACATAGAAAGTACATCAAATTCGATCATGACAAAATCTCAATTTTCAAATAAAAATCACTTAGTTTTTACCACGTAAACCATCGCTTTGGTGTAGTTTATTATGGCAATGAATTACAATTTGGGGATAATTAATGCTAAGATAATACATATAAAAAGCCAAATAATAATAATGTTAGAAATAACTATTAATTTTTCAAGTTGTGTATAAAGATACTATATACATAGTTATATATTTTATATTTGAATTCCGAAGAAATAAAAAAAAAAATTACACATGCCATTTGTGTTCTTGGTTCCATAGTTTTATGATTGGACACATATGTATCGTCCAGTATCATGCATTCATAAAGCAATTTATTTTTCCATGGAAAAAAATCAAGATACCCCCACTTACCCCTTAATCTTAGGTGATTTGGTAATTGTCATTTCTATCTTTCACACGTGGATTTCATTTTTCACATGTGGATGGATTTTAGTTTCTTATAAACCTAAAAATACCCTTACTAAAATAAAAAATTTGTGGTAAGAATTTTTTTGTATACCTCAATGACAAAATAACTGTCTTGCTCCCATCTAGGCCTGTCAATGGGTAGGTTAGACCCAGACCCAAAAATTTGGGTCTATGTCTAGGCCCAGCTGACCCAAAACTAAAATCTAAGCCTAAGGCCCAAGCCCAACCCATATTTAATGCAATTGATATCTAATCCATATATATATATATATAATATAATATATATATATATATATTTATATATATATATAATATAATATTTAATATATTATTTTGTAAATTAAATAAAAAAGGGAGGTGGGGAACAACACATCGTCTTCCCCACCCCCACCCCCCCACACACACCCACAACAACACACACAATAATACAAACACATATATATAAAACCCACACACACGCACAGTAATATACACACACATATATATATAACCCACACACACACGCATAGTAATATACACACACACATATATATAAAACCCACACACACACGCACAGTAATATACACATATATATATAGATATAACCCACACACACACGCACAGTAATATACACACACACGCATAGTATTATACACACACACACATATATATATATATATATAAAACCCACACACACACGCACAATAATATACTCACATATATATATATATATATAACCCACACACACATGCACAGTAATATACACACACACACATATATATATATATATATGTAAAACCCACACGCACAGTAATACACATATATATATATATATATATAAAACCCACACACACACACGCACAGTAATACACACACACACACACACACATATATATATATATATATATATATATATATATCTAATCCAAACTTTTTGCAATTGAAATTAGATTCAACAATTTGTGAGCAGATTGGGTATTTGGGTCTAATAGACCCAAACTTTTGGGTTTGGGTGTGGGTAAGACCTACCCATTGTCAGGCCTACTCCCATCGTACCCTCACAAATTAGACAAAATTTTGGTGGGTTTTTCGAATCTTTGACAACATTAAGGTATTTTACCTCTTTTTTTTAAGTGCTACATTTCTGAAATTCAGTATACAATTAATTAATAAAATATTGTTTTTTTTAGTGTAGGCTCGTGAATAGGTATAATTGGCTCGAGTTCGGCCGTTAGATCATAATATCTTGAGCTCGATTCGATTCTCACCCCTACCTTAAAGGGCCTGATAGACTCTTGTAGCGGTCCGAGAGTTTTCTATTATAGTGTAGTGCTTTTGTCAATTTTCTCTTTTATTTACCTTTGTAACAAAAAAAAAAAAAAAAAGGATGAAAAATAAAGTGATTATTCTATCTATCTTTTTATTTTGTTCGGTAAATGATTATTCTGTATAGCTTTATTTGTATGTCATATCTCATGGGTCATTGTTTCTAAGTATTGTTTCCAATCTCCTCTAATGTCTAGATAAGCTAATTTCAACATATAGCAATGATAAGTTTTCAGAAATAAATTTAAAATAATGTTTTATATTTGGTAATAAATTGAAGAAAGAAGAGAGAAAAGAAAAGGGAAGAAGACTTTGATTAGATGTGTGTAAATCTTTTACCATACTAGCATTAGTTAAGGTTATTTTTGGGTTAATAAGAAAATAAAATCCACATGTAAAAGATAGAACAAATCACCTAAGAAAGAGTAAGTGTACTTAAGACTAAATACAAACATCATAAGGATGTATACGCATTTGAGTAACAATTGCGTGTTGACACATAACTTCTAATATTTCCTATGGTCCTTTTTTTTTTTCCTAAAGTATCCCCACAGCTGACTGCCGTGAGACTAATCCCTCGCCCCACTGTCAGTACACTAAGCGGTAGTAGGCCGGCTAAAGAATTTTTTCCATTCACAAGAGTTGGGATTCGAACTCCCAACCACTTGTTTAAGGGACGAAGCACTGAACCACAACATCAACCCACTTGGTTAATATTTCCTATAGTCCTATTACCAAGTAGGTATCAATTAATCTATTGAATCCAACCACCATTAAATTTATTTAGACTAAATAGTTGAGTTACCATCTAGAGTGGATCTTCACATTCACAAAACAGTATCACATTAATATGAGATTTATAAGTGTTCATTTAACTTGAATTATTATTAGCATATTTTTTTATATGGACATTTGTCAATCTCATATTATGTGATATCATTTTGTAACACTATTGTGGAATAAAATATCCATCCAGTTAAGCAAAGGAATGTGGTTCAGTGGTCTACAAGGCATTCGCCGTGAGAACCCACCCGGGTTCGAAACCCAGGAGAAGGGGATGAGGGGTTTTACTCCTACATCCTCCCCTGGGGGCCCCTGTGCTTATTGAGTCAGTCGTCTTTCGGTAACTTAAGGCGGATTACCCCGTACGTGGTTTGCAGAAATAACTTACTAGCATTAGCTCAGCAACAAGTGGAGGTGAAGTGAATTATTAAACTTGTCTACCTAATTAAACTATTTAAGCTAACAGATACATGTGTATATTTTTATAAGGTGTGATTTAGTCATGGAACGATTAGTCAAGATTACTTCCAAATCAACCTCTTATCCACCAATTAACAAATTAACTAACTCAGAGCTAAATAATGAAATACCCTGAACATTAACATATAGCAGTCCATTAAAAATATAACTAAGAAAATGACTAACAACTAGCTTAATCAATAAATCAAGATTTACTAAACTAAATAACAGTTAATGATCAAACTTTCAGAATTTTTCTAATAATCAAACCCCACTATTAATGATTAAGGTTAAGTGTTAACTACTTATCTAATAATTAAATTAAAGAAAGGAAAACGAGAGGAGGAAAGGAGCGTACTTGCGTTCAGAAAAACGTCAAAATGAAGGTGCCAAATATATATATATATATATATAGGGTCAAGTTCGAGTACATACTCTATCTTAGATAAGATATAAGACCCAATATACACTATTGGATGCATTTAATCCAACGGTCCAAGTTTATCAAGAAACATGCGGGAATTTTGGGAAAACAAGGGATTAAGGGTATAATTGTCCAAAGCAAAAACATTATGCAGCACCCACTTCCCAAAAAATATGCCCACGAGCTCCTACAATCTCTCCCAAAACTACTCCAAATCTCCACTCCAATCTCTCAAAATCTTCAAGCAAAATTGACGCGATATATATATTACTCAATTAAATGTTTGTTCGCACAACAAAACACCCAAAAATCCTTCCATTATCGGCGCATAAAACCCTTCCATACAAGCAAAAAACTGACTGTTTATCAAAAAATGAGGTCGAAAAACGCTGGCCCAAGGATTGGTAAGTATTCTACAGTCAATTTATTTTTTTGTTTGTATATATACTGCATAATCTTCTGTTATTGTTGTTAAAAATAGAATTTATGTTGAATTTCTGTCAATACAATGTCTCGATGTATATTGGCTTGGTTTTTGTGATATATGTGTTTTATACTCTTTGATTATATGATTCATACTAACTGCATAGTTTATAGTTTATACTCTTTGATTAGATGATTAGATAATTTATTTGGAATGATTTTTGTGATAAAATATTTCGATTTGCCTGATACTATATAATGCGTATAAAAATTTCTGTATGATATACACATATTGTATGCTTAAACACGTTGTACTATATAATATATTATTATATACTGTATAGTTTGTTATGTGTTGCTGTATAATTTTTCCAAATAAATGGTTTTATGGACAATATGATCACACACTGCATAACATGTTCAAAAAATGTATAGTTGTTCAATAAATACTGTATAATGATTTTCTCTCTAATCAATGTGTGCCACTAATGTTTGTTGTACAATGTCTTACTAAAACTGTGTAATGTGCAATTACTGGGGAAGAGACAACCTCAACAGATTCTGCTAAGAGTATGCAACTTGTGACTTCAAACATGGTTGAACCTATAAGGGTCAGACAACCTGATTCAGATGATGATTTCGTACATTCAGACGATGAATTGCATGACACCGATGAAGACACTGAAACACCGAAACAACCCGCTCCAAGAAAAAGACGAGCAGAACAACAACCCAAAAAAACACAATAAAAAAAAAAACAGAAAACACCTTCCAAAAACCAACCAAATAAAAAAAATGGTTGATTATACCCAAATCAGGGTTTCAATGAAGGTATTGATTGAGGTTGTTTCAAAACTCTCCAAACGACAACGGGAATGGGTGAATCGATCAGGTTTCGGCTGCTTTTTGAACTTCAACATTAAGGATCTACCGCACAAACTTGGATTTAAAATTTTATATATCTTACTGTATAATGTCTTATAACATATTGTATAATTTGATATAAGTTGCTGTATAATTCTTTCAACTCAATATTTGTATGTTACTGCTAACACACTGTATAATGCCGTTGATTATATTGTATAATGGCTTAGTCCACACTGCATAATGATTTATTGGACACTGTATAATATTTGATTTATCCACAATTAGTGATTTCTGGTAGTCGTCAATTTGCTATTAACTTTTTTTTTTTCAACCATAAGTCTTTTGCTGATGTGGAATGAGAAGTTGAATCTTTAAACATCTAGATGTGAACACAAAAACATTTAACAAGTGGAATCTCAACTCACAAGTTAAATGCATACTATGATGGCCAACTCCCAAAATTTGAACCCATATACATCAACTATTTATTTTCTCAACTCTTAATACAATTTGTTAGTCTGTTGAATGGCAAATGAAAGCGAATTCATTAACTTTGAATCATCTGTAGTATGATGCTAGAACGTGAAACATCAGTGCCGTTGATGCAGTTACAAGCAACTCCTGGAAGAAAAAAGAAAATGCAGTTCCACACTGTATAACCCTATTATATGAACTGTATAATGTAATATAATATACTGTATAATGGTATATAATTTACTGTATAATGGTATTTTATGCAACAGCATATAGATACACAATCTGCTGGTATATTTCATGTGATTTTTTTTTCAATTAATTTCATTTCTAAAACAAGATCCAATGCACGCTTTAGATTACTAGTGAAATGAAGTTAATGCACAGATTGTGACGACGAATTAAGTGTTGGTTTCGTCGCCGAACAGTACTGTCTCGAGCTTGAGCGGGAAGAGGAGCGAGAGAGAAGAGAACGACGGAGAGGGAGCGCCGAGTTCGCTGGAGATGGATGACGGCGGCGGCAATGCGGCGACGAGGAAGAAGCGGAGGGGGAGTAATAAACAGTGGAGCTGGGAGGTGACGGGGTTTGCGTATTAAAAAGGGAAGATGAATTTAAGGGATTTGATTTTGATCCTTCATGTTATTTACATGGGTTTGTTAGACCTATTGACTAAAATGCCCTTATCATCATTAAATTAAAGATTAAAATTGAAATAATGACTTTAATTATGACTTTGGGATCAAATGGTTTAAATGGTCTAGATTGAGTCTTATATCTTACCTAAAAAGTAGGGATGTATTTGATCCATACCCTATATATATATATATATATATATATCAAAGGTTGTATCCATATTCTATATCCATAAATACTTAGGTGGCTCTTTCTAAGGAAAATGGGTGGAAACGTGTCCTTCCACTCTTGATTCTAATTATCACTCCTCAATAGTTTCCAGAAATTACATTTTGATCCTAGTCCTTTTCAGTTTACAATTTTACCCCAAAAAACTTATGTAATTTTCAGTTTAGTCCATAAATAATAAAATCAATCTGGTCCCTGCTTATTGAACTATTTTCAGATACAACCCATTCTATTTGTATGATAATACTCAATATTTTAGAAACAATATTGGTGTACTCTACTGAGACGAATATGACGTTAACTTAGATGTCTTCGAATGAAAATAAATACAAGTTTAGATAATCAAATTTACCTCTTGAAAATTCCGCGTGGCGTTACAATATTTTTGATATTATATAATACTTTTTGGGTTAAAATAGGAAAAAGTATAATATTTTTTGTCTTTTGTTAAAATTAAAAGGGCAATTTTTATTTTTCGTCCCCTACTTATACACCAAAATTGATTTTGGTCCCTCAGCTTTTGGACGGACCCAATTGACCCATAAACTATCTTGGTTTTATCGATCCTGGTCCTTCTATTAGCTCCTCCATCCAATAGTTAACAGAGGGTCAATTTTCCCTCAAAAAATGACGATTTGGGCGCAAAAGACACATATTTCAGCCATTTTTTCTTTTATATCATATTTCACCCCCAAAAAATCTCATCCTCTCCAACACTAGAGTAGCCTAAATACAAAAAATGAGTTTGAATTTCTTCTTTCATGATTTGTGTTGCTGTTTCTTGAGTGATTGAATTTCTTCTTTCATCTTGAGTGCTAGGATTTCAGCTTGCATTTTCTCCTCTTTAATTTTGCAAGCTTCCATGTCCATATACATTTTCTGTTCTATATGGTGTGCAAAAGTTTCTTTCATTTGGCTATCTGTGACCTTAGCCCAAAATTAATGAATAAAATAAGTATCTCATCTAGGCATATGCTACATATCTAATCTTTTAGTATATAGTAAATATTTAACAAAAAAAAGTAATATTAGTAAGAAAATAATACCATGTATCGTTTATTATATGTATAATATTTTTCCATTAACATTGAATAAAAAATCAAGAGAAAAATCGAGTAAAAAAATAAGTGAAAAATGGTGTGACAAATAAATTGAAAAAAAAAGAATAAGAAATTGGTAGAAAATTCAAACGAGAAAATTAAGTGAACAAATTTGTGTTTAAAAATCGAGAAAAAAAGCCAAGTGAAAAAATGAGATTGACAAATTTTGGAGAAAAAACTAGGTTGAATTTTGTTGGTAGAATGATGTAAAGTTGTGAAAATTTAGCTTCAAATCAAGCCATGTAAATATAAAAAGGTAGAAAGGCAAATTTAGAAAATAATTTAACAATCATAAAACAAATGGCTACAAAAGTTGACTGGGGGATCAATTTAGTACATTATTTAGTTTAGGGGGTAAATGCAGCAGGGAGTATAGTTCGAGGGGCCATTTTGTATTAGCCCTTTTTATTTAGTGTATCCAACTCAGTTGCTTGCGACAACACGTACAGAATGTAGCTTAGCTCGCAATCAGAACTTGAGAAGTTGAAGATCGTGACCTCATTCAATGCCTCCAATCCCATTGCTTGCAACTTCCAGTCCTTTACGTAGTTGGATACACTAATGCCCGCATTTTTCCATGGTGCACCCTACACATGTTAAGTCAATTACAATTTTATTTTAGAAACTCAAACATAGAACGTGTTTAATAAACCATGTAATGACTAATCTCTTGACAAACCATAAAACTTAAAATATTACCACCAAATCGACTTTAAGCTCATTCAAGCCTGTACATCTACTGATGAGCACCAATGTGACAGCAAGATTGTCAAGCAGCTTCGAACACCTAATCTCTAGGCGATGCATATTAACAAAATAGTACTTCGCCATAATGCGATGTAGAGACTCCGCATGCGCCAACCTCTAAACAAACAATTCAAAAAAAAAAGTCAAAAAAACTTCTTAAAAGCATTTGCACTTATTCAAACAATGATAGATAGATATACCCTAACAAAATCAACTGGGACACATGCTCGTTCGCTGGACAGCAATTCTTTCGTCATTTTTACAACTTCTCGAAGTAGTCGGTATGTCGAGCAATTTGATCCGATGTAGTGTCGATGACGGTGTACTATCCAGTGTAAAGAACGAGCTAACGGCCCCAATACTTGTAAATGACCCGGAGCCTGTTCGTTTTGTTTCAATAAAATAACAAGGATATCTACATTGGGGAAGTGTACTTTTATATTCACATTTCCTTGGCCCCGATTGAATGCCATCTTGAATATTTTTACAGAAGGCAAATATGC
The DNA here is from genome assembly GCA_019426215.1 of Buddleja alternifolia. Classification (NCBI taxonomy): domain Eukaryota; kingdom Viridiplantae; phylum Streptophyta; class Magnoliopsida; order Lamiales; family Scrophulariaceae; genus Buddleja; species Buddleja alternifolia. The sequence continues at coordinate 51,394,222 of CM033391.1, forward strand.
CTCAAATTATGTTAATCCTCTAAAATCACAGTTGAATAACTACAAATCATTCAACTCGGGACACCATTTTCCAAGGCGGGAAGAAAATGTGTTATCATACAGCACGATGTGCTTCAATATGAGTCTTTTAAAATTTCGTAAATTATATCCATCTTCCCACCTAACAATGTAGTTCGGTAGATATAATTTTAACTGAACAAGAGAATGTGACAAAAACAGGCCGTTAGGGAGTGAAGTGGACAACCGGCCGACTAATTTTAGTATACGCACAGAATGATCTATTCCAAACGCCACCCACTCTTGCCTTATCCAATGCAATGCCTCGGCCCCCATTGGTAACTTAAAGCTCAAGGTTTCAACCACACTTTCATTATGTTCAAGTATAGTGCGATTAACAAAATGAATAAAATCTAAACCATGATAACCCCTTTGTTCGAAACGGTTAATATCGAATAAAAGAGTAGGGATGGAATACCAATAATATTGAAAATATTTTGATAAAAGACCCAACCGGGCTGAAGTGGTGTATGCGGCGAGGAAGAAGAGTACGTAAGGTATGAAGCGCCCATTGCCGAAAGAAATGATATAAATGAGAGTAGAGTTGGAAATAAAGATATATTGCTCTGCCAATATGAGAATTGCTTTGGCATTATCACTAGCCTTATTTTTATCACTAGCCTTATTTTTATTCCAACTAATTTCAATTTAAATATATATAGATGCTACACAGGTCAAGTCCAAAATTGATCCAAATTAAAGGCATGGTGAACATTGACCAATTTAGAAATATTAATAAAAAAACTATTCGTTTCAATCCATTTTTTTTTTAATGAAAGATTAAGAAAGTTCTAATCCAAACAGTACCATGTACGCGTATATATATTCCAGGAAAAATGAGTTCAAACTACTCAAATTTAACGTTTATATCCAAAAACATGCATGATGATATTTTTCATTCCAAAACACTTATTGTACTAACTTTTTAACTAAAATAATTCAATAGTTAAGGGTTAATTCATTCAATTATCATTAACTTTTTGATAACTACATTACTTACTATTTTACATTTAGGCTCCGTTTGTTTATCGGGGAATGAAATCTAAATAAAAACCAGATATCTGGTAATCAAATTCCTAGTTATTTGATTCCATAATAGTATTTGGTTGTGTCTAGAAAATTGAATAAGAATATTTTTTAATATTTAATTCATGCAAAATTCTAAGAAAAAAATTCACATTTGAAAACTTTCATTAAATCAACTTTATTTTTTAATTTTTTATGTATAAATGCACGTGTCGAACAAGCTATTTTTAAAATGCATATTTATTTTTAAAATTTTGGGCAATTGACTATTTATTAATAAATGGGTACTATTGTCATTCGCCTAGAGAGAGAGAGAAAATTGAAGCTCCTACAATAATTTATGGAACTCCAATATCAATTCCCAATATATATATATATATATATATATATATATATATTTATATATACACACAATCGCGAAATTGTTGGATAAGAACTTTCTTAATCTTCAATAAGAACAATGGAACGCGCGAGTAGTATTTTATTAGTATTTCTAATCTGAGTACTGTTATATATTCATGAAAATTTGCTCAATTTTGAGATCTTGAGCCAAGTAGCATTTATATTTGGATCGAACTAAAATTCTTTTAATATATAATTGTACTAGACATAATACTGTAATTCTTATCAAAAAAAAAAGACATAATACTGTAATAATTAAAAAAATACTTAGTTATATAAGATTATCATTTCAAAGTAAGATTTATCTTCTCTCCTGAATCATTATGTCTCCATCTCTCCTTAAAAATTCCAATACACAGGAATCTAAACATTTTTTTTGAAATTGTGAGGATTGGAATCTACTTTCCGAAGTTGGATATCTTATCCCATGAGAACATAATTCCAATTTGATAGAAATGGTGTGGATAGCTTGATTCTTCAGCAACTTGCTATTCATGCATGCATTCCTCGATCGTACCTATAAATATGAATGGTCGCTGCCTTTCTTTTCATCAATTCGAATTCGAACATATATCTATATAATTTTAAGGAGTATACACAGTTTCTAATAACGAGAATGGATGTTCAAGTTATTACCCCGATTGGCGGAATTAAGCTTGGCCTTGGAAATAATAGCCCGATTGGCGAAACTAAGCCCGGAGATATTACCCCGATTCCAGATGCTCCGTGCAACCCCAAAATCATAGATCTTGCTCACTGGGCCGTCGATGAATACAACAAGGAGAATGTACGTTTTCTTCTTTTCCTTTTCCATTTATTTTAGAGGGTGTTCGGCCAAGCTAATAACCTTCGTATAACAGTTTGGAAGTTGTTGGGGAGCTTATAAACTTTTACAAGGTATTTGGTAAATTTTAAGGCACGACAGTACATAAAGCTTTTAGTATATGCTGGAGCCTATGAGCTCCTAAAAGAGTAAGTCAAGAAATCGCAACTTATTTTTTGAACTTCAAAGACTGCATCTACCCTATAAACGTTTTCAAATAACCATAGTTGAACACCTTAATATGCTTGATTTACTTCTCTACATAATGAATTTAAATTTCCAATTTTTCATATTTTTGTGGTGGTTTCAGAAAACATCATTGAAATTTAAGAATGTAATCTGTGCGGCCAAGCAAGAGGTATCCGGTACGATGTACTATATAACACTGGAAGCTGTTAATGGGTGCCTCATTGGAGTATACGAGGCCAAGGTGTGGGTGCAGCCATGTTCGAAATCCAAGAAGTTGGTGGAATTCAAGCACATTCGCCCTTGTGCTTAAAAGTTGGTTTTAAGCTGATGATAGACTATGCTGTAATAAAACAAATATGAAATAAAGTTATGTAGAGGAGTTGGAGTTGGAGTAGGAAATTTGGAACTCGTTGAATATATACATATTCAGTGGTTTCTTTTTCCCACATTAGCTTTTGTATCATCAACTGTCTCAGTTAGTTATAAATAAAGCATAGTCTGATTTAAACAATGCTTTTATTTAGTTTCAAGAAAATTTTGATATGATATCATATATGGTTATGACTTGGGTGGATATCTGGATGTCGCTACTCTTCTTTTATCTTAGTACATACAACGCATGTTCGGCCACTAGTGGATTTTCTATTCTAAAATCAGTTAATGTGTAGCGTATGGTGCATGGGTCCTATTCAACGAGGATCAAGAATTCTCATTTCTGGTCAAACTAGATGGAAAACGGTTGTGTATGAAACCTGAAAGTGATAAGACAGACATTATTTCAAGAGGATGGGGGGAAACGATGGACGACGAAAATCCTATTAAATTGAGAATTTTTGTGCTTGCAGACATGTACGTATTGTTCAATTATGTATTCATCAAGCAATTATTCGGATAAGTTATGGCGGAAAATGAATTGATTATTAAAAAGAACATTTATTTTTTAATTTGTTAGCAATTGAAATATTACTAACAAATGAGTACTATTTTGTTAAAATAATTTTTTATATTTTAAAATATAATATGATTTTAAAGTACTCAATTCATCAACTTATTACTCGAAAAAGTGCAATAGTTTTGAATAATTAGTTTGGAATTGTGGAATAAACTACTCTTTATTTCTTAGGTTAATGGATTAATCAATCGGTTCTTTTCTATATAAAAAAATTATTTTTGATTTTGTAAGCTGATATATTGAGAATTTCACCTTTTCAATAATTAGTATTAAAATAACTGATGTAATTTATTTTTGAATTTAACATGTTAATTAACTTAAAATTCTTTTTATTCATTTTAGATGGTAAGAATAGTAAAAACTATATGTAAAATCTGAAGTAATACTAGCCATAAAAAAATTAAGGATAATTTCGTCAAAAAGTTGAGGACCCTTAACTATTGGATTCTTTTAGTTGAAAGTTAGTGGAATAAGTGTTTTGGAGTGAAAAGTACCATAACGTAATTATATGAATTAAGATTTTAATTTGCGGGGCTTTTACTAATTTTTTTCTAAAAAATATATGGGGAATGATATTGGTGCTTCATGAGTTATTATAGGAGCTCTAACTTTGAAATATTAAAACATGACAACAATTCCCATAAAGTATAAAAGCATTATAAAACTTCAAAATTAAATTACATAACTATCTTTATGCAATATTTTGATTAAACTAATCAAAATAAGTTACTATATACTCTTCACCGTTTAATTACATATCAAATAATAAGTACATAAATTAAAAATTGAATAATTTTAATCTAGATGAAATGCAAACATAAGCCCGTCGATGAAAAATTGGCATCATCAACAATATGACATAGAAAGTACATCAAATTCGATCATGACAAAATCTCAATTTTCAAATAAAAATCACTTAGTTTTTACCACGTAAACCATCGCTTTGGTGTAGTTTATTATGGCAATGAATTACAATTTGGGGATAATTAATGCTAAGATAATACATATAAAAAGCCAAATAATAATAATGTTAGAAATAACTATTAATTTTTCAAGTTGTGTATAAAGATACTATATACATAGTTATATATTTTATATTTGAATTCCGAAGAAATAAAAAAAAAAAATTACACATGCCATTTGTGTTCTTGGTTCCATAGTTTTATGATTGGACACATATGTATCGTCCAGTATCATGCATTCATAAAGCAATTTATTTTTCCATGGAAAAAAATCAAGATACCCCCACTTACCCCTTAATCTTAGGTGATTTGGTAATTGTCATTTCTATCTTTCACACGTGGATTTCATTTTTCACATGTGGATGGATTTTAGTTTCTTATAAACCTAAAAATACCCTTACTAAAATAAAAAATTTGTGGTAAGAATTTTTTTGTATACCTCAATGACAAAATAACTGTCTTGCTCCCATCTAGGCCTGTCAATGGGTAGGTCAGACCCAGACCCAAAAATTTGGGTCTATGTCTAGGCCCAGCTGACCCAAAACTAAAATCTAAGCCTAAGGCCCAAGCCCAACCCATATTTAATGCAATTGATATCTAATCCATATATATATATATATAATATAATATATATATATATATATATATATATATTTATATATATATATATAATATAATATTTAATATATTATTTTGTAAATTAAATAAAAAAGGGAGGTGGGGAACAACACATCGTCTTCCCCACCCCCACCCCCCCACACACCCACAACAACACACACAATAATACAAACACATATATATAAAACCCACACACACGCACAGTAATATACACACACATATATATATAACCCACACACACACACGCATAGTAATATACACACACACATATATATAAAACCCACACACACACGCACAGTAATATACACATATATATATAGATATAACCCACACACACACGCACAGTAATATACACACACACGCATAGTATTATACACACACACACACACACATATATATATATATATAAAACCCACAAGCACAGTAATACACACACACACACACATATATATATATAAAACCCACACACACACGCACAATAATATACTCACATATATATATATATATAACCCACACACACATGCACAGTAATATACACACACACATATATATATATATGTAAAACCCACACGCACAGTAATACACATATATATATATATATAAAACCCACACACACACACGCACAGTAATACACACACACACACACATATATATATATATATATATATATCTAATCCAAACTTTTTGCAATTGAAATTAGATTCAACAATTTGTGAGCAGATTGGGTATTTGGGTCTAATAGACCCAAACTTTTGAGTTTGGGTGTGGGTAAGACCTACCCATTGTCAGGCCCACTCCCATCGTACCCTCACAAATTAGACAAAATTTTGGTGGGTTTTTCGAATCTTTGACAACATTAAGGTATTTTACCTCTTTTTTTTAAGTGCTACATTTCTGAAATTCAGTATACAATTAATTAATAAAATATTGTTTTTTTTAGTGTAGGCTCGTGAATAGGTATAATTGGCTCGAGTTCGGCCGTTAGATCATAATATCTTGAGCTCGATTCGATTCTCACCCCTACCTTAAAGGGCCTGATAGACTCTTGTAGCGGTCCGAGAGTTTTCTATTATAGTGTAGTGCTTTTGTCAATTTTCTCTTTTATTTACCTTTGTAACAAAAAAAAAAAAAAGGATGAAAAATAAAGTGATTATTCTATCTATCTTTTTATTTTGTCCGGTAAATGATTATTCTGTATAGCTTTATTTGTATGTCATATCTCATGGGTCATTGTTTCTAAGTATTGTTTCCAATCTCCTCTAATGTCTAGATAAGCTAATTTCAACATATAGCAATGATAAGTTTTCAGAAATAAATTTAAAATAATGTTTTATATTTGGTAATAAATTGAAGAAAGAAGAGAGAAAAGAAAAGGGAAGAAGACTTTGATTAGATGTGTGTAAATCTTTTACCATACTAGCATTAGTTAAGGTTATTTTTGGGTTAATAAGAAAATAAAATCCACATGTAAAAGATAGAACAAATCACCTAAGAAAGAGTAAGTGTACTTAAGACTAAATACAAACATCGTAAGGATGTATACGCATTTGAGTAACAATTGCGTGTTGACACATAACTTCTAATATTTCCTATGGTCCTTTTTTTTTTCCTAAAGTATCCCCACAGCTGACTGCCATGAGACTAATCCCTCGCCCCACTGTCAGCACACTAAGCGGTAGTAGGCCGGCTAAAGAATTTTTTCCATTCATAAGAGTTGGGATTCGAACTCCCAACCACTTGTTTAAGGGACGAAGCACTGAACCACAACATCAACACACTTGGTTAATATTTCCTATAGTCCTATTACCAAGTAGGTATCAATAATCTATTGAATCCAACCACCATTAAATTTATTTAGACTAAATAGTTGAGTTACCATCTAGAGTGGATCTTCACATTCACAAAACAGTATCACATTAATATGAGATTTATAAGTGTTCATTTAACTTGAATTATTATTAGCATATTTTTTTATATGGACATTTGTCAATCTCATATTATGTGATATCATTTTGTAACACTATTGTGGGATAAAATATCCATCCAGTTAAGCAAAGGGATGTGGTTCAGTGGTCTACAAGGCATTCGCCGTGAGAACCCACCCGGGTTCGAAACCCAGGAGAAGGGGATGAGGGGTTTTACTCCTACATCCTCCCCTGGGGGCCCCTGTGCTTATTGAGTCAGTCGTCTTTCGGTAACTTAGGGCGGATTACCCCGTATGTGGTTTGCAGAAATAACTTACTAGCATTAGCTCAGCAACAAGTGGAGGTGAAGTGAATTATTAAACTTGTCTACCTAATTAAACTATTTAAGCTAACAGATACATGTGTATATTTTTATAAGGTGTGATTTAGTCATGGAACGATCAGTCAAGATTACTTCCAAATCAACCTCTTATCCACCAATTAACAAATTAACTAACTCAGAGCTAAATAATGAAATACCCTGAACATTAACATATAGCAGTCCATTAAAAATATAACTAAGAAAATGACTAACAACTAGCTTAATCAATAAATCAAGATTTACTAAACTAAATAACAGTTAATGATCAAACTTTCAGAATTTTTCTAATAATCAAACCCCACTATTAATGATTAAGGTTAAGTGTTAACTACTTATCTAATAATTAAATTAAAGAAAGGAAAACGAGAGGAGGAAAGGAGCGTACTTGCGTTCAGAAAAACGTCAAAATGAAGGTGCCAAATATATATATATATATATATATATAGGGTCAAGTTCGAGTACATACTCTATCTTAGATAAGATATAAGACCCAATATACACTATTGGATGCATTTAATCCAACGGTCCAAGTTTATCAAGAAACATGCGGGAATTTTGGGAAAACAAGGGATTAAAGGTATAATTGTCCAAAGCAAAAACATTATGCAGCACCCACTTCCCAAAAAATATGCCCACGAGCTCCTACAATCTCTCCCAAAACTACTCCAAATCTCCACTCCAATCTCTCAAAATCTTCAAGCAAAATTGACGCGATATATATATTACTCAATTAAATGTTTGTTCGCACAACAAAACACCCAAAAATCCTTCCATTATCGGCGCATAAAACCCTTCCATACAAGCAAAAAACTGACTGTTTATCAAAAAATGAGGTCGAAAAACGCTGGCCCAAGGATTGGTAAGTATTCTACAGTCAATTTATTTTTTTGTTTGTATATATACTGCATAATCATCTGTTATTGTTGTTAAAAATAGAATTTATGTTGAATTTTTGTCAATACAATGTCTCGATGTATATTGGCTTGGTTTTTGTGATATATGTGTTTTATACTCTTTGATTATATGATTCATACTAACTGCATAGTTTATAGTTTATACTCTTTGATTAGATGATTAGATAATTTATTTGGAATGATTTTTGTGATAAAATATTTCGATTTGCCTGATACTATATAATGTGTATAAAAATTTCTGTATGATATACACATATTGTATGCTTGAACACGTTGTACTATATAATATATTATTATATACTGTATAGTTTGTTATGTGTTGCTGTATAATTTTTCCAAATAAATGGTTTTATGGACAATATGATCACACACTGCATAACATGTTCAAAAATTGTATAGTTGTTCAATAAATACTGTATAATGATTTTCTCTCTAATCAATGTGTGCCACTAATGTTTGTTGTACAATGTCTTACTAAAACTGTGTAATGTGCAATTACTGGGGAAGAGACAACCTCAACAGATTCTGCTAAGAGTATGCAACTTGTGACTTCAAACATGGTTGAACCTATAAGGGTCAGACAACCTGATTCAGATGATGATTTCGTACATTCAGACGATGAATTGCATGACACCGATGAAGACACTGAAACACCGAAACAACCCGCTCCAAGAAAAAGACGAGCAGAACAACAACCCAAAAAAACACAATAAAAAAAAAAAACAGAAAACACCTTCCAAAAATCAACCAAATAAAAAAATGGTTGATTATACCCAAATCAGGGTTTCATTGATGGTATTGATTGAGGTTGTTTCAAAACTCTCCAAACGACAACGGGAATGGGTGAATCGATCAGGTTTCGGCTGCTTTTTGAACTTCAACATTAAGGATCTACCGCAAAAACTTGGATTTAAAATTTTATATATCTTACTGTATAATGTCTTATAACATATTGTATAATTTGATATAAGTTGCTGTATAATTCTTTCAACTCAATATTTGTATGTTACTGCTAACACACTGTATAATGCCGTTGATTATATTGTATAATGGCTTAGTCCACACTGCATAATGATTTATTGGACACTGTATAATATTTGATTTATCCACAATTATTGATTTCTGGTAGTCGTCAATTTGCTATTAACTTTTTTTTTTCAACCATAAGTTTTTTGCTGATGTGGAATGAGAAGTTGAATTTTTAAACATCTAGATGTGAACACAAAAACATTTAACAAGTGGAATCTCAACTCACAAGTTAAATGCATACTATGATGGCCAACTCCCAAAATTTGAACCCATATACATCAACTATTTATTTTCTCAACTCTTAATACAATTTGTTAGTCTGTTGAATGGCAAATGAAAGCGAATTCATTAACTTTGAATCATCTGTAGTATGATGCTAGAACGTGAAGCATCAGTGCCGTTGATGCAGTTACAAGCAACTCCTGGAAGAAAAAAGAAAATGCAGTTCCACACTGTATAACCCCATTATATGAACTGTATAATGTAATATAATATACTGTATAATGGTATATAATTTACTGTATAATGGTATTTTATGCAACAGCATATAGATACACAATCTGCTGGTATATTTCATGTGATTTTTTTTTCAATTAATTTCATTTCTAAAACAAGATCCAATGCACGCTTTAGATTACTAGTGAAATGAAGTTAATGCACAGATTGTGGCGACGAATTAAGTGTTGGTTTCGTCGCCGAACAGTACTGTCTCGAGCTTGAGCGGGAAGAGGAGCGAGAGAGAAGAGAACGACGGAGAGGGAGCGCCGAGTTCGCTGGAGATGGATGACGGCGGAGGCAATGCGGCGACGAGGAAGAAGCGGAGGGGGAGTAATAAACAGTGGAGCTGGGAGGTGACGGGGTTTGCGTATTAAAAAGGGAAGATGAATTTAAGGGATTTGATTTTGATCTTTCATGTTATTTACATGGGTTTGTTAGACCTATTGACTAAAATGCCCTTATCATCATTAAATTAAAGATTAAAATTGAAATAATGACTTTAATTATGACTTTGGGATCAAATGGTTTAAATGGTCTAGATTGAGTCTTATATCTTACCTAAAAAGTAGGGATGTATTTGATCCATACCCTATATATATATATATATATATATATATATATATATCAAAGGTTGTATCCATATTCTATATCCATAAATACTTAGGTGGCTCTTTCTAAGGAAAATGGGTGGAAACGTGTCCTTCCACTCTTGATTCTAATTATCACTCCTCAATAGTTTCCAGAAATTACATTTTGATCCTAGTCCTTTTCAGTTTACAATTTTACCCCAAAAAACTTATGTAATTTTCAGTTTAGTCCATAAATAATAAAATCAATCTGGTCCCTGCTTATTGAACTATTTTCAGATACAACCCATTCTATTTGTATGATAATACTCAATATTTTAGAAACAATATTGGTGTACTCTACTGAGACGAATATGACGTTAACTTAGATGTCTTCGAATGAAAATAAATACAAGTTTAGATAATCAAATTTACCTCTTGAAAATTCCGCGTGGCGTTACAATATTTTTGATATTATATAATACTTTTTGGGTTAAAATAGGAAAAAGTATAATATTTTTTGTCTTTTGTTAAAATTAAAAGGGCAATTTTTATTTTTCGTCCCCTACTTATACACCAAAATTGATTTTGGTCCCTCAGCTTTTGGACGGACCCAATTGACCCATAAACTATCTTGGTTTTATCGATCCTGGTCCTTCTATTAGCTCCTCCATCCAATAGTTAACAGAGGGTCAATTTTCCCTCAAAAAATGACGATTTGGGCGCAAAAGACACATATTTCAGCCATTTTTTCTTTTATATCATATTTCACCCCCAAAAAATCTCATCCTCTCCAACACTAGAGTAGCCTAAATACAAAAAATGAGTTTGAATTTCTTCTTTCATGATTTGTGTTGCTGTTTCTTGAGTGATTGAATTTCTTCTTTCATCTTGAGTGCTAGGATTTCAGCTTGCATTTTCTCCTCTTTAATTTTGCAAGCTTCCATGTCCATATACATTTTCTGTTCTATATGGTGTGCAAAAGTTTCTTTCATTTGGCTATCTGTGACCTTAGCCCAAAATTAATGAATAAAATAAGTATCTCATCTAGGCATATGCTACATATCTAATCTTTTAGTATATAGTAAATATTTAACAAAAAAAAGTAATATTAGTAAGAAAATAATACCATGTATCGTTTATTATATGTATAATATTTTTCCATTAACATTGAATAAAAAATCAAGAGAAAAATCGAGTAAAAAAATAAGTGAAAAATGGTGTGACAAATAAATTGAAAAAAAAAGAATAAGAAATTGGTAGAAAATTCAAACGAGAAAATTAAGTGAACAAATTTGTGTTTAAAAATCGAGAAAAAAAGCCAAGTGAAAAAATGAGATTGACAAATTTTGGAGAAAAAACTAGGTTGAATTTTGTTGGTAGAATGATGTAAAGTTGTGAAAATTTAGCTTCAAATCAAGCCATGTAAATATAAAAAGGTAGAAAGGCAAATTTAGAAAATAATTTAACAATCATAAAACAAATGGCTACAAAAGTTGACTGGGGGATCAATTTAGTACATTATTTAGTTTAGGGGGTAAATGCAGCAGGGAGTATAGTTCGAGGGGCCATTTTGTATTAGCCCTTTTTATTTAGTGTATCCAACTCAGTTGCTTGCGACAACACGTACAGAATGTAGCTTAGCTCGCAATCAGAACTTGAGAAGTTGAAGATCGTGACCTCATTCAATGCCTCCAATCCCATTGCTTGCAACTTCCAGTCCTTTACGTAGTTGGATACACTAATGCCCGCATTTTTCCATGGTGCACCCTACACATGTTAAGTCAATTACAATTTTATTTTAGAAACTCAAACATAGAACGTGTTTAATAAACCATGTAATGACTAATCTCTTGACAAACCATAAAACTTAAAATATTACCACCAAATCGACTTTAAGCTCATTCAAGCCTGTACATCTACTGATGAGCACCAATGTGACAGCAAGATTGTCAAGCAGCTTCGAACACCTAATCTCTAGGCGATGCATATTAACAAAAAAGTACTTCGCCATAATGCGATGTAGAGACTCCGCATGCGCCAACCTCTAAACAAACAATTCAAAAAAAAAAAGTCAAAAAAACTTCTTAAAAGCATTTGCACTTATTCAAACAATGATAGATAGATATACCCTAACAAAATCAACTGGGACACATGCTCGTTCGCTGGACAGCAATTCTTTCGTCATTTTTACAACTTCTCGAAGTAGTCGGTATGTCGAGCAATTTGATCCGATGTAGTGTCGATGACGGTGTACTATCCAGTGTAAAGAACGAGCTAACGGCCCCAATACTTGTAAATGACCCGGAGCCTGTTCGTTTTGTTTCAATAAAATAACAAGGATATCTACATTGGGGAAGTGTACTTTTATATTCACATTTCCTTGGCCCCGATTGAATGCCATCTTGAATATTTTTACAGAAGGCAAATATGCCTCAAATTATGTTAATCCTCTAAAATCACAGTTGAATAACTACAAATCATTCAACTCGGGACACCATTTTCCAAGGCGGGAAGAAAATGTGTTATCATACAGCACGATGTGCTTCAATATGAGTCTTTTAAAATTTCGTAAATTATATCCATCTTCCCACCTAACAATGTAGTTCGGTAGATATAATTTTAACTGAACAAGAGAATGTGACAAAAACAGGCCGTTAGGGAGTGAAGTGGACAACCGGCCGACTAATTTTAGTATACGCACAGAATGATCTATTCCAAACGCCACCCACTCTTGCCTTATCCAATGCAATGCCTCGGCCCCCATTGGTAACTTAAAGCTCAAGGTTTCAACCACACTTTCATTATGTTCAAGTATAGTGCGATTAACAAAATGAATAAAATCTAAACCATGATAACCCCTTTGTTCGAAACGGTTAATATCGAATAAAAGAGTAGGGATGGAATACCAATAATATTGAAAATATTTTGATAAAAGACCCAACCGGGCTGAAGTGGTGTATGCGGCGAGGAAGAAGAGTACGTAAGGTATGAAGAGCCCATTGCCGAAAGAAATGATATAAATGAGAGTAGAGTTGGAAATAAAGATATATTGCTCTGCCAATATGAGAATTGCTTTGGCATTATCACTAGCCTTATTTTTATCACTAGCCTTATTTTTATTCCAACTAATTTCAATTTAAATATATATAGATGCTACACAGGTCAAGTCCAAAATTGATCCAAATTAAAGGCATGGTGAACATTGACCAATTTAGAAATATTAATAAAAAAACTATTCGTTTCAATCCATTTTTTTTTTAATGAAAGATTAAGAAAGTTCTAATCCAAACAGTACCATGTACGCGTATATATATTCCAGGAAAAATGAGTTCAAACTACTCAAATTTAACGTTTATATCCAAAAACATGCATGATGATATTTTTCATTCCAAAACACTTATTGTACTAACTTTTTAACTAAAATAATTCAATAGTTAAGGGTTAATTCATTCAATTATCATTAACTTTTTGATAACTACATTACTTACTATTTTACATTTAGGCTCCGTTTGTTTATCGGGGAATGAAATCTAAATAAAAAACCAGATATCTGGTAATCAAATTCCTAGTTATTTGATTCCATAATAGTATTTGGTTGTGTCTAGAAAATTGAATAAGAATATTTTTTAATATTTAATTCATGCAAAATTCTAAGAAAAAAATTCACATTTGAAAACTTTCATTAAATCAACTTTATTTTTTAATTTTTTATGTATAAATGCACGTGTCGAACAAGCTATTTTTAAAATGCATATTTATTTTTAAAATTTTGGGCAATTGACTATTTATTAATAAATGGGTACTATTGTCATTCGCCTAGAGAGATAGAGAAAATTGAAGCTCCTACAATAATTTATGGAACTCCAATATCAATTCCCAATATATATATATATATATACACACAATCGCGAAATTGTTGGATAAGAACTTTCTTAATCTTCAATAAGAACAATGGAACGCGCGAGTAGTATTTTATTAGTATTTCTAATCTGAGTACTGTTATATATTCATGAAAATTTGCTCAATTTTGAGATCTTGAGCCAAGTAGCATTTATATTTGGATCGAACTAAAATTCTTTTAATATATAATTGTACTAGACATAATACTGTAATTCTTATCAAAAAAAAAAAGACATAATACTGTAATAATTAAAAAAATACTTAGTTATATAAGATTATCATTTCAAAGTAAGATTTATCTTCTCTCCTGAATCATTATGTCTCCATCTCTCCTTAAAAATTCCAATACACAGGAATCTAAACATTTTTTTTGAAATTGTGAGGATTGGAATCTACTTTCCGAAGTTGGATATCTTATCCCATGAGAACATAATTCCAATTTGATAGAAATGGTGTGGATAGCTTGATTCTTCAGCAACTTGCTATTCATGCATGCATTCCTCGATCGTACCTATAAATATGAATGGTCGCTGCCTTTCTTTTCATCAACTCGAATTCAAACATATATATAGTTTTAAGGAGTATACACATTTTCTAATAACGAGAATGGATGTTCAAGTTATTACCCCGATTGGCGGAATTAAGCTTGGCCTTGGAAATAATAGCCCGATTGGCGAAACTAAGCCCGGAGATATTACCCCGATTCCAGATGCTCCGTGCAACCCCAAAATCATAGATCTTGCTCACTGGGCCGTCGATGAATACAACAAGGAGAATGTACGTTTTCTTCTTTTCCTTTTCCATTTATTTTAGAGGGTGTTCGGCCAAGCTAATAACCTTCGTATAACAGTTTGTAAGTTGTTGGGGAGCTTATAAACTTTTACAAGGTATTTGGTAAATTTTAAGGCACGACAGTACATAAAGCTTTTAGTATATGCTGGAGCCTATGAGCTCCTAAAAGAGTAAGTCAAGAAATCGCAACTTATTTTTTGAACTTCAAAGACTGCATCTACCCTATAAACGTTTTCAAATAACCATAGTTGAACACCTTAGTATGCTTGATTTACTTCTCTACATAATGAATTTAAATTTCCAATTTTTCATATTTTTGTGGTGGTTTCAGAAAACATCATTGAAATTTAAGAATGTAATCTGTGCGGCCAAGCAAGAGGTATTCGGTACGATGTACTATATAACACTGGAAGCTGTTAATAGGTGCCTCATTGGAGTATACGAGGCCAAGGTGTGGGTGCAGCCATGTTCGAAATCCAAGAAGTTGGTGGAATTCAAGCACATTCGCCCTTGAGCTTAAAAGTTGGTTTTAAGCTGATGATAGACTATGCTGTAATAAAACAAATATGAAATAAAGTTATGTAGAGGAGTTGGAGTTGGAGTAGGAAATTTGGAACTCGTTGAATATATACATATTCAGTGGTTTCTTTTTCCCACATTAGCTTTTGTATCATCAACTGTCTCAGTTAGTTATAAATAAAGCATAGTCTGATTTAAACAATGCTTTTATTTAGTTTCAAGAAAATTTTGATATGATATCATATATGGTTATGACTTGGGTGGATATCTGGATGTCGCTACTCTTCTTTTATCTTAGTACATACAACGCATGTTCGGCCACTAGTGGATTTTCTATTCTAAAATCAGTTAATGTGTAGCGTATGTAGGGGTGCCCACGAGCCGAACCTAGCCAAATTTCGGGGCTCGAGCTCGAGCCAAGAATTTCGAGATCAAGCTCGACAAGCTTGAGAAAAATGATCGAGCTCGAGCTTGTTCGAACTCTAGCCCGGGTCGAGCTTGAGCTCAGAAAAAAATTATAAAAAATAAATTTTCTTTAATAAATATATATATATTATTATTAATATAATTAAATATAATCATCATTTTTATGATAAAATTATTTTTTATTCAGGCTCGCGAGCCTTCGAACAGGTATAGTTGGGTTCGAGCTCGAGTCGAGCTTTTTTCAAGTCGACTCGCCAAGCTCACGAGCCGGCTTGGTTCGTTGCACACCCCTAGGCGTATGGTGCATGGGTACCATTTCAACGAGGATCAAAAACTCCCATTTCTGATCAAACAAGACGGAAAACGGCTGTGTATGAAACCTGAAAGTGATAAGACTTAAGACAGGCATTATTTCAAGAGGGGGGAAAACAATGGAGAACGAAAATACTAATAAATTGATAGTTTTGTGTTTGCATACATGTACATATTGTCCAATTATGCATTCATCAAGGAATTATGTGGATAAGTTTTTATGAAACATGAATTGATTATTAAAAAGAATATTTATTTTTTATCAACTTAAAAAAAAAATTGTAAATAGAAAAGAACCAATTGATTAATCCTTATCCTAAGAAACTAAAGAGTAGTTTAGTCCACAAACTAATTATTTAAAACTATTGAATTTTTTTCGAGTGACAAGTTGGTTGAATTAGTATCTCCGTGATATATTTTAGATTATTGACGGAGCCTGGGCTAGTGGTGGCAACCCGCAAATTTTGGAAAATATTCTTTTTCCACTATAATTTTTTAATATTTAATATATTGCCCCCAAACCCTTGCAGATTTATTAATGCAGGGTGCAAAGATGAACAGTTACTGTTTGTCAGGGAAACCATGGGGTTGGCTGTTAAATATCATAATTTGTCGGTGATGATAAGCACTCCATTGAACATAAGATTTAGTTATGGAAAATTAAAATTGAGAAGAGAACAAAAGAAAACGAAAATTGCGGATGGTTCTATAGCATTTTTTAAATCTTAACAGCAGAATACTGTATTTGAAGTTTTGATTTCAATGGAACATTGTGCAAAATGAGATAAAAGAAACATATAAATTGTTAAACACTTACAATGATTGCATACAAATTTTAAAAATGAATAATTTCTGATTGAACGAAAAATGATAGTGTACGTGTTGGAAATTAATCTTTAAAATTTCTTGTTTTTCTTAATTTCCATCTTATTAATTTTATAGAAGTTTATGGCCTCATTTGATAATATTTTGTAACTCTTTATATGCATTTGGTTGTTACATTTTATATCTTTATGACCCACTTTCTTTATGTTTATGACCATTTTATTATAACTTTATTACACAATTTATTTGGGTCATTATTTCATTGTAACAACCTACTTATCTATCACTATATAAGAGGCCTAAACTTATACTTTTATATAGAGTTAATATAGAGTTTTGTAAGATGATTTGTTTACTCCCTACAAGAGTGTTTTGGCAACGTGACTAAAGGATTGGTTCCTCGTCTCCTTGTGGTCGTGCACATAGGATGAGACACCGCTGTGAGCTAATGGGTTTTATCTTAGAGTCGTGATCAGCCGTCAGAACCTGCACGTAGGGAGGCAATCATGGCTTTAGGACAGCGTCATGTGGCGTGACTCTCCATCGGTGCAGTATCTTATTTTATGTTTTATGTTGTTTAATATGTATTATTCAAAAGATTTATAGTATTATATCATGATGTACGAATAGCATACTTTTGAGATTATTTAAGTAATTTATATTTATTTAAACACAAATCACAAAATTTACAACAATCTAAAGCCATGAGCGTGATTTGTGTTTAAGCAAATAATTTTGAGATTTATGATTTAATGTAACCCAAGTTTTGGTTGTTTGCATGTGAACTCGATTGAGAAATTGATCAATCCATTGGGATACAACATGTATCCTAATAAATCTATGATGCTCGGCGCCTGCTAGTTGATCTGGGTATGAGCTATTCAATTCCAGAAAATGATATGACTTTCTCCACTATGAAATTTCTTAAAGAGATTAAAAAGGTACGTGGATTGCATAATTCTATTCTTTTATATATGATCGAAATCAATTACATTTCTGACAAGTCCCATATGCTTATAATGTAATTAGTGAATGCATGAATAAATCTTGCTTTTACGTATGAGCAATTTTATGGTTTGGTCAAACGAACTTGAGCATGTGTTAATTATCCATTAAGATTTAACAATCTATTATCTGTTTTTTTAAGTGCTAATTTAAGGATGCTTTATAAGCTATACATGCATTTTTCTTGAAACATTCTGGAGGATTAGCAAGTTAAGTTTATGTATGGGAATTAAGTTTATAAAAATAATAATAATATAGTTTAATGGGAAACCAATAATCCATTAGTGTGTATGGAATTCACTTGTTTATCTGATTACCAATTATGATCATATTTATGATTATTTTGTGTGAGATGGTAGGCACTAGAGCTATTGCATGATGTTATACCAAGTAGTAACTGAATTGACATAATGACTAGAAGACCGTTGGGGCTCATAGTTGGATCAAATTCTTTGCTCATCTTTTCAAGAGTTTGAATTATATTTAATAAGGCATATAATGCATCATCATTATATACAATTGACTAGTAACATACAAGAAATATGTGAATTAAAACTTATCTGATAATTAAGAGCATGTATAGGAGTTACATGTTAGCCTTGCGGCTAGCTTGTGTAAGTCATAGTGAGAAATTGACAAATTCATATGCTATCGTAATTACTTGATGGTTACATACTTGGTGGTTATATATACTAAATATCTTGAAGAAGACAAAAAGCATCTTGTCACTTGATTCTTAGATATGATTTTATAGGTTACAAATTGATTACTACATAGCATAAATATTACTAACGGTTAGTGAATTATTTAAGAATTATCACGAAAGAGTGTAAATGTCATTCTACTAATGAGCGTATAATTGTAATATAATTGTCTGGAAGTTGCATGTTGATAATTATTTACATATTGTGCAGTTTAAAGAAAATATATTTCTAGATAATGGTATATGAATTAATATTAATATTAATAAAATTCAAAATCCGGTGGAATTTGTATGCATGTGATACCATTGATACCTCATTATATTCCTCAATTCTTTCTTAAGGCTGCATAATTATATAGATGCATCAGTTTTGTAAATTCTAAATTTGCATTTAAATTATATTTGGATATGAGGGTTATGATTAATTAATTAATTTTAATGTCATTAGAATGTCTATTGAAGTCCTTCATGAGAGCATGCTTGTGATTATTGCTGATATGAAGATATATATGAAACAATTTCTTTTCAAAGGAAAAGGAAAAAGTTTATGACATGGAATAAATATTCTATTATATTTCATTAAAGGATCAGATAAATATATAATTAATTAGCAAAGAATTTATTTGATGGTGTAGCCATTACATATGGTTCCCCAACAGCTAATTTATACTCTAATGCATTATCTAACGACTTATTGTGAGATTGAAAATGACTGTAAATTGTTACATTTACATATGCAGTTAATGCATGAGTTGTTTCTTTGATTATATGATTGGTTACAGTGGGTGCATGCAAAATAATCAAGACACATTATGAGCTCCTAATAGTAGTAGTGTCAATTTGAAAGTAGAATTAAACTTAAGATAAAATTGTGGATGTCATATTCGGATTGTGGTTTATTTCAAAGTATTTTGTGAAAATTAGATACTAAATTTCTGTGAGGAGTCTGATTAAAATGCACATTTTATACCACCGTGAGAAACTCATAAGTTTGATCATTTCATGATACATTGGAAATGTCGGGTTGTCTTTATCCAAAAAAAAAAATATGCTTTATACATGAGATTAATTCTATTGTGGATTAATAGGAAAAGTATAGTGCTAAATTTAATTTATTTGAAACGGGTCATATGGAATATAATTTTTCTCCCCTAGTGACATGCAGTTTAACTATGGCTATTTTATGAAATGTGATGGTTATATTGATTATATTCAATATGAAAATATTATGTGATAAATTGTATTCGAGAATTTTATTAAGTGCGGGAAATATATTGTCAAAGAAAATGATATAGCTGTTTGGGAAGACAATAAAAATGATTTTGGTGATGCTAAATATTTGATTACTTTATTTCATAATCGTGACTTGGATCATATATAGAAGGAAAATGTGGGGGTGTATATTGATTTTATTCAATAATAAAAAAAAAACTGTGATAAGTTATTTCCAAAGTTAAATGCAAGAAATATAAAAGGTTGGATTATTTCATAATACATTATAAATATGGGGCTGATTTTATTCCAAAATATTTATGAGATTAATTTGTTTGTGGATTGAAAAGAAAATTATCATTATAGTGCTATAAAACGTGTCTTATGAAATTATTAATATTTAATTTTAGTGACTTGCTGATAGACTATGAAAATTGTTTGTGAAATTTGAAAGTTAAAAGTGAAGCTAATATTTGTAAAGTTTTAAAGTAAAATTATCATGTCCTTGAGTGACTTGTATCTGGAAATGAAAGAAAATATTTATGATATTGAAGAATAGAGATTGAAAAGATTTTATGACAGTTTCGAGATGAGTAAAATTATCATATATAAATTCAATTGAAAAGAATAACTCTATTTTGGGGAGTTGTGAATAACATGTATGTTTATGTGATGAATTGAGAAATGAAAACAAAGAGGCATATATTATTTATTCCATGAGATGGAATTTGCCTCGGGGGACTAGCGCAGAGGCTAGATCTTTTATCATCGATGGGGATGGGCCCGCAAGGGAATCACCTCCGGGAATAACCCAACCTTTGTGATTGGAGACCCTAGGAAGAAGGTTCAATAGGTAGAAACAACCTGTAATGCGTGATTCATAAGCACTATTTTGAGGAGAGTATACATCGAGATGCCTCCTTCCCAATCCCTAAGTTGAAGTGTTGTAAAAAGTGTGATGTTAGGATGGGCTTTTGACCCTTAATGAGACCAAGGCGGGAAATCCGCGGGGTAGAGGTCACACGTATCCTTGGGAGGTTTCACCTAAGTGAGAGTCGCCCTGATGGCCGGGGCTATGGGTTTGGGCTGACCCTAGAGACCTCACGAGAATCAAGATCAGAGCGCATGGCCGTTAACGCGCTAACCCGCTATAACCATGTCCTAAAGTCTATATCGTGTGTGTGATAATTGAAGTTTGGTTAAGGGACCTAATTCCAGGCCTAGTCCATTATGGTTCCCTTAAATGGAGATTACTATCACTAAGTATACGTTCAAGCCCGGAAGGCACCTATACCGATTGCATGATATAAAGTTGCCACCATTTTACTTGATTTATTGAATTTAAGAAATTTTAAATCTTGTGGGGGATTGTTGGAAATTAAGCTTTAAAATTCTTGTTTTTCTTAATTTCCATCTTATTAATTTTATAGAAGTTTATGGCCTCATTTGATAATATTTTGTGACTCTTTATATGCATTTGGTTATTACATTTTATATCGGGAAAATTACACTTTTCATCCCTGAAGTTGTAGCCAAAAACACATTTGGTCCCTCATGTTTCGGGCTCGACACATTTGGTCCCTCAACTTACAAATTTTGGACAAATGTGGTCCCTGCCGTCAATTTACCGTTTAGAAGTAACGGAATCCCCCAAAACATTCAGAATTAGGGGTTTTTTTAATTTCTCAATTAAATTAATATCAAAATATATTTAAATATCCAGAAAACTAAAAAAATACCCCCCAAAAAATAAGTGAGAAATGATGTGCTATATATCATGGTTAAGAATTTTGCATGATGTGAGAAAATGTTGACCCGAACCGCACAAATCCGAAAAAATCCGTTTTTTGAATCAGCATACGTTGGGACAAAACTTACATGGATGGATTTTACTCGTTGAGACGATTCTAACCATATAAGATTGGTTAAAAATGGACTTGAAATGAGTGAGATATCATAATTTAAAGTTTGAAATCGGATTTAGGGTGGGGATAGTTGGAGAAGATGATGAACAGTGCGGATTCCGTTAGTTCTAAACGGTAAATTGACGGCAGGGACCACATTTGTTCAAAATTTGTAAGTTGAGGGACCAAATGTGTCGAGGCTGAAATATGAGGGACCAAATGTGTTTTTGGTTACAATTTCAGGGACGAAAACTGTAATTTTCCCTTTTATATCTTTATGACCCACTTTCTTTATGTTTATGACCATTTTATTATAACTTTATTACACAATTTATTTGGGTCATTATTTCATTGTAACAACCTACTTATCTATCACTATATAAGAGGCCTAAACTTATACTTTTATATATAGTTAATATAGAGTTTTGTGAGATGATTTGTTTACTCCCTACAAGAGTGTTTTTGCAACGTGACTAAGGGATTGGTTCCTCGTCTCCTTGTGATCGTGCACATAGGATGAGACACCGCTGTGAGCTAATGGGGTTTTATCTTGGAGTCGTGATCAGCCGTCAGAACCAGCACATAGGGAGGCAATCATGGCTTTAGGACAGCGTCATGTGGCGTGACTCTCCATCGGTGCAGTATTTACAACAGTACGTACGTAATAACAGGGGAAGTAATAAATGGAGAGTGGAGACTCATATATACGTTCTTCTTCTTCTTCTTTTTTTCTTCTTTTTTTTTCTGATAATCAGGGACTCATATATATTAAAAATAATGATATTACAATGATTTATTCAAACTTATAATGTTATATATGGGTATGGAATATCTCTCGAATACAAAAGAGTTTTGGTAATTCTATAAACCTGTGACTTTTCTAGTTTAGCCTCTTCTTTAATTGGAGGGCATGAAAAAAAAATCATGATAAAAGTGAAAAAAATAAGTTTTAGGGATAATAAATCTTGTGTTAAAAGTGTATTTGGATGAGTTTTTTTACGGAAAAACATGTAATGATTATGGTTGATGTGATATGTTTTCTATTTTGAAAATTTATTTGGATTGATGTTTAGATATAATTTTTCATAAACATGTCTTAATCAAACTCATCGATTTAGGCAAAATGGAACTTATTTTGCACGTTGCGTTATTTTGCATTAAAATTGTAATAATTTGACTCTCGTATTGAGAAATAGCCGGAACAAACCTTTTTAATCGTTGGGTGAACTGTCAAATCATGAATAGTAAAAATCTATTTTTTCTTTCTTTTTTTTTGCAAGAATTTTCAATAGAAACTTTGAGGGTTTTTTCAAAAAAAATATAATGATGTGCCAATCAAACGCATTTTTGAAAGAAAAAAAATCTCTGAAAAACATTTATTCAGAATAGGAGTTGCCATCCAATTAAGCCCATTTTTTTATAGTTTCTATTTTCACGGCTGATTACTCTCACTTTTGGCAATCCAAATCTTATTTAACACAATCGTGTAACACTTGCTACAACTAATTATACACACAAATGTGTACTAACAAATTTATACATGAGTGGTTAGCATGTGAAGAGAAAATGTATGGTGCAGAGAAAAAATGAAAATTCTCTCTCTCCACATTCTGATCACCGATATATACACTTATCATATACATGTACGTGTAACAAGAATTATTACAAGGTTGTGTTACATAAGATTTGAACTGCCCTTTTGATATTTTCTTTCTTTTGTAAATGAGCTGAAATTGAACTCTATTTATAGAGTGAATGGCCGCCTCAACCAAGCTTATGATTTGGAGGATTTGAACTTTGTTGGAACAATTGATTTGGAACTTGCGTGTTAATCTACATTCAGTTAGATGAATTTAGTTTGTTTAGTAGCTCAAATTCAATTTGGAATGAATTAGAAATTAATGTTCAAACTGAGGCAATTATCACTAGAAAGGTGCACAAGTGTTGCTCGTGGGTATGTCTATGTCTCTTTTGTTTTGTTCTTTTTTGAACTATATAATAATTAACATATATATTCATAGTCTCGATGACTAAATAAAAATTACAAGACTACGGAAAGTTTTGCAAGTATGAGGACTTAAAATTTGATTAAAATGTAGGAGAAGTACACAACATTAATTTTATTAAAAATTGAGTATTATATTAAAATTAATTGTGTTGATAAAACTTTTTGTAAGAATTACATACAAAGTCGATCAAATGCACATAGTCCATAATAAAATTCTAATTAACAAAATACCAGCTTTTATATAGAAATTTGGAAACAATATATAATATGAAAGTAAAATAAATTATGGCACAATATAAATCACGTCATCACTTCTTGATTTCAAAGAAGAAAAGTTAAACACAAACCTAATATATGAAATTTGTTATAAAAATATCTTTAATTATATTAAATTACTACTGTAATGTCTAGATTTTGAAAATAAAGTTAATACAACATCGATGAAGCCTAATTCTACTGGCAAAAATGAGGTCCGAGATATTAGAGGTGTTGGTTCAAAGTGTGTGGGTTTTTCTTGGTTCTAATAGTTAATTTGTTGCAATTTAATATCCATAACATATATCGATGTACCTAATTCCTTAAAAAAAATGTTATAAAATAATCTTTGAAGAGTAACTAATAGAATGAAATTGTTGAACTTACACCCAAAGGAATAGATTCATGCACACAAGTCTTCTTGATTTTTCATTTTTTTTTTGGTCATGTTCATAAATTTCTAGCAATTATTCTATATTCATGCTAAATAACATCAATTTTAAGATGTTAAATGTAGCTTTCTAGATTATGTTGTATTTTATGAGGGAAAATATCATTTTTGGTCCCCCAGTTTTACCGCAAATCCGGTTTTGGTCCCTCAGTTACACAGCTCATCACATTTGGTCCCTAAGTTTTCACTTTTTAATCACATTTGGTCCCTCCGTCCAGTCTTTAACGGAGGCCTGATTTGGAGGGGAAAATGGACTAATTTTGGAGCCAAAAATAGCAGATTTCAGCCTCCAACCATTTATGCCACTTTTCACCCCAAAAAATTCTCATTTTCACCCCCAACACAAAAATGAGCTCTCGGTCTTCTTTCAATTATTCAGGCCCAACACCAACCGAGCCTCTCTTCTGCAAATGTGGTATTGAGCTTCCTCTAATTATTGGTTGGGGAAAAGACAACCCGGGAAGAAGGTTCAGGGCATGCCCATATTATGGGGTAGTTTTTTCTATCTTTATTCCACTTAAATTTGTTACAACATACACAAATTAATTCTCTTGAATTTACATGATATTTACAGTCCGAGAAATATTGTGGAGTGTTTAAATGGTGGGATCCGGAGATGTGCAATAGGGCAAAACAAATAATCCCGGGCCTACTTCAAAAGTGTAACAAAATGGAAGCTGAATTCAGAGGTTTCAACGCGAAAGAAGAAAAATTGCTGGCTGAAATCAATTTAGGTAACATTAGAAACCAAAAGATGCATTTTGACATGGAAGCTTGCAAAATTAAAGAGGAGAAAATGCAAGCTGAAATCGAAGCACTCAAGATCAAAGAAGAACAAATGATAACTGAATTGAACATGTACAAGAGAAAAGAAGAAGAACTCAAGAAACACAAGCACAAAATATCAAGCATTGTTACAATTTTAGTTGTGCTACTGTGTTTAGGGGCTGTTTTGATTAGCTTTGTTACCAAAACTAAGTCTATTGTACTAGGAAGGAATTCGAATTTGCAACTTGTGTGATATACACAAGTTGCAGAATGGATATTGTCAATCTATTAGCTATGTGTTGTGTGTGTTTTCGTCTCTTTGTACTTGTAGTAGTGTATTGTTTTTAATATGTAATGTATTATTTATAATTTGCAGTATATTGTCTTTAATATGCAATGTGTTGGCTTTTTACCAATAGAAACATTTGCCAAAATACTTGCAACAAATCTGCCAAAATAAAGTTTACAACACTAAAATTAAATACCAACTTCATCATTCACCAATAGAAACATCCCAACTCCACATAACAACAATAAAACAGAGTATTCAATCTTAAAGTATCATCTTAACCATCCTAATACATTTCATAAACACTGCAAATTCTTGACACAATCCAAAAATGGATCAAAAAGACTTCTGAAATTGAGCCAATCGTCATCATTTAGATCCACCTTTTCCACTAGTTTTTTTTGGAGCATCCTTTTTGTTTTGATTCCCCATTGTTGCTCTAATGTTTGGCATAGTGATGAAATTCTTGCCTCCCCTCACAATGATTGGAGTTCTCACATTGGTCGATTGAGTTACCTATAAGTGACAGAGAATGTAATGTAAGAATAAGAAAAACTAATATTTACATAACTGACTAAACATAAACATATGAAGGATAACTAAACACTAACATTGATTGTGGAGACTGTATTTGAAGTCCCTCCTGTCTTAACAGCCACATTGGTTTTAGACTTTTTGATAGTCTTTGGAGGTTTTCTAACCTGTAATTTTCTAGGCCTTGATGCAACATTGTGACTGCTTAGTGGAGTACTAGATGCAGCATTTGGAGTAGCTTGTGATGTTCTAGTGGGTACCTCACTTGTACTTGCATTTGGAGTGGTCTGAGAAGCACCATCTTTCCTCCTTCTCTTGCCACAAGTCTTTATATTGTGCCCTATCTCACCACACTTTCCGCATTTAGTTGGCCTCTGATATCTCTTCAATTTAGTTGCATGTGGAGCAGGTGGCTCATCAGACCCTCTCCTTCTAATCTTTTGTGGCCTCCCTGGTCTGTTTTCATATACTGGTGGCAAAGGAGAAGGTAAATTACACGTAGGCCACAGTTCAAGCATTGTGACTCCTTGGATGGCATTTTCATAAACCTTCAAATATGAATGAACCTAACAAAAACAAATAACAGTTAGACATAAAGTTGAAAAAGGATATGAAAATTATAACATAAACTAAAATTCAGAATTGAAGTAGTATTAACCGTGTAAAAGTCATGTACATAAGACTCTGGTTCCTCATTTCTGCACCATATTGCAGAGATGGCATGTCTACAGGGAATCCCTGTTAAATCCCACCTTTTGCAACTGCATGACTGCTCTTTCACATCAACTTTGTGTTGGCCAAAGGGGCCAGTGATCTGATAGTGCCAATTATCTGATTTCATAGGGATGCATTCACCAGCCTCCATCATGTTTTTAGCCAATATTATCCTAATTTTAGGACAGATTAAAGTGTCCCAACCACTAGCTTTATCCCTGTTCACTTGCATCCTAACCATCAATAAATTTCTTATTGTTTCAAGCATGGTCATTATTGGTTTGTCTCTGGCTGCAAGTATGAATGAGTTCTCTCACACATGTTGTTTAAAAGGATGTCACATTTAGGGTGTGGGCTAAAATGGAACCTTGACCACTGGCTTTGAGGTTTTTGGACTAACCAATCATAGGCTTCCTCATCTAAGTCTTTTAAAACTTGCATTTTCGAATTAAACTCTTCTATTCTGGTTGCCCTAGCTGCTGCCCACAATGCATTTTTAATAGATTGCCCAGAAAAACCATCTCTTTTCATATTACTGTGTAAATGTGCTACACAGAACCTATTTTCAGCATAGGGGAAAATCTTTTCAAATGCAGGTATAAGTCCCTTTTGTTTATCACTCATAAAGGTCCACTGAAACTGGTCCTCTATCCCCAAGTCATTGCCTAACAAAGCTAAGAACCATTCCCAAGAGTCAAGAGTTTCATTTTCAACAATAGCATAAGCAAGAGGAAAAATGTTGTTGTTGGGATCAACACCAACAGCAGTTAATAGTTGCCCCCATTGAGGACCCTTTAGAAAGCATCCATCCACACCAACCACTTTCCTACAAGCCTTAAATCCCTTTTTGCATGCCTTAAAGCAGACATACATCCTACGAAAAACAGCCTGCCCCACTTTGATCATCAGAAACCTTCAATATCACAGTTGAACCAGGGTTACTTCTAAAGAAGTTCAAGACAGTATTCCCTAATTCTACTAAACTGATCACTCAAACTACTGTGAATTAGTGTCATTGCTTTCGCCTTTGCTCTATAAGCTTGTTGTTTAGAGATATTAGCTTTTAGTGTAGTGCACACTTCATCCCTGAACTCACTCACTCCTAATTTGGGGTTAGCTTTGAATTTTTTCATAAAAGTCTTCCCAATCCACCCAGATTTAAGACTCTTGTTATTATAATTCCAATAACATTTACTGTGAACTAGATTATAAGTCTTAACTTGCCATGATTTGTCACCACCCATAGGCGAAACATACACACACCATGAACAACCTTGTTTTTTACATTTAACCCTTAGCCTCCTATTGTCATTTTTCACAAATTAATATTGTATCCCCTTCCTAAGACAGTGTGATTCAATACAAAATTTTGCCTCCACTTTTGAAGAGAAAACAAGCCCTACTACTATATTTGGGTTCTTATTTTCAGTTTTGGGATTAAATTTTGGAACTTTAAGATACACTCATCATCATCAGACCCATTAAGACTCTCAAAGTCATCACTGTTAACATCCTCTTCATGCTCACCTTCTATCATAGCATGCATCTCATCAGAAACATTTTTTTTCTACTGACTTTCCCTGGGTACTTCCTAACCCACCAAATTCAACCTCAGGATCAATAAACCTATCAAATTACAGATCATCCTCCCACATTTCATAATCACTGTCATAGAACTCTTCACAATCTGAAGAATCAAATTGTGGATCAGCATCACTTTCAGGTTCAACATCATTAGATTCATTTTCATTTCCAGTTTCATCTAAGA
The DNA here is from genome assembly GCA_019426215.1 of Buddleja alternifolia. Taxonomy (NCBI): domain Eukaryota; kingdom Viridiplantae; phylum Streptophyta; class Magnoliopsida; order Lamiales; family Scrophulariaceae; genus Buddleja; species Buddleja alternifolia. The sequence goes on from CM033391.1 coordinate 51,422,932, forward strand.
AGGACAAGTCAATACTAGGATCATTATTAATAGGATCAAGGTGCTCTACATATATCTCAACCTCCCTAATGACAAATTTAGACACATAGTCTAACAACCCATAAACATCCTTATCACTCACCAGTTTTTTGCTAGCCATTTGTAAGTTGTGACCATACTTATGCCAAAACCTAGCCCTCTCTTTGTCATATCCTAATTCCTCTACAAACCTCTTCAATTCAATTAACCCAAACATTTCCCCATCAACATTGTCAAAATGATCTACACTACCCCCTGAATAGCTCTTAACTTGATCTAATTGCATAACCCCACCATGAAACATAGTGATAGTGAAACAGGTCTCTTCACCAATTCCATCTACAAACAACAGAAAATGGATTATCAACATTTACCAATTCCATCTTCAAAATCATAAACTATCAAAACTAATTACAAATAAGTAATTAATTAAAAATTTATCAACACATTATTATCATAAACAACATTACTAAACCTAAAATTTATTAAATCAGTTAAAAAGATGAAACTCACTGTATTTTGGGCTACCATTTCCCCCATTTTTGGGTCTTACATGACATATTGATTTTCTCCTTCAAATCGTAAATTTCAGCTCTAAATGTGTCTTCTTCTTCTCGCCTTCAATTCAAAATGGGTTTTCAATGGATAACTTTTCAAGCTTTGTTTAGGGTTTATGCTATAAACTTTGGTTAAAGCTCCAATTTTGTGTGACAAATGTTGGATTGAACGAATTTTGTCATTTTTATGTGTGAAGGAAATTTGGGGATTGTTGGCAGCTTAGGTTGAATGATACGATTGGGTTATGAAAGCAACCCTATTTATCTGCAAGTTTGACACGTGAGAATCATGTGAGTCATTTTCCCCTCCAAATCAGGCCTCCGTTAAAGACTGGACGGAAGAATGGACAGAGGGACCAAATGTGATTAAAAAGTGAAAACTTAGGGACCAAATGTGATGAGCTGTGTAACTGAGGGACCAAAACCGAATTTGTGGTAAAATTGGGGAACCAAAAATGATATTTTCCCTATTTTATGAGTTACAATGACCAGATGAGACATGTATTACATGAATGTATGTACTTTGTGATAAAGATGTAAATACCATAAGATCACAAATGTTAAATAGAATAAAATTATGCAATATTTAGAATTATATCACATGATTTACCATATTTATCTTGTTCTTGGTTTAATTTAGCCCATAAAATACTTAAATTTGTCTTTTTTATCTTTTTGTGTTATAGTTTTTTTCTTTTTTTAAGGGAGATTCAGAATTGTGCAAAAGGTTAATACTAAAAAATTCCAATCATTTCATATGAAGTCTTATATTAGCTTTATATTATTAATAGATTGACTATGAATTTGGACTATAAATACATCTCTTGCAGGGGCGGACCTACATGTAGTTCCCCACTGATTTTTTTTTAATATAGAGATATTTTTAAATTTTAATTTTTAAATTACATTAATGCCCCCCCCCCCCCCTCAAATTATTAACTGCCCCCCTCGGTTCGGTTTCGGTTTTTATTTTTCAAGATTTTTAGTTTAAGTTTTGGTTTTGGGACTCGGTTAACCGAACCGAACCGAACCGAACCAAAAGAGTTTACAAATAATATATAATTTTTATTTATAGTGGGGGCTAATATGAAATTTTGAATAATTTTGGGGCTAAATATCTGATTTCACTTTACATAAGTTAGAAAGTTAAGAAATTAAAGAAAGTCATCCCCTCCATTCTGCCTCTCACTCACACTCTATTGCCTCTCTCTCTCTCGTCCGTCAGTCTCTCTCACTGTCTCTCTGTCGCCGTCCAACTGCCGTCTGTCGCCGTCGGCCGTCGCCACTCGGCACTCGCCCATCCTCAATCTTTTACGCCATAAATATAGCATTAAGCCATGAAGAGAGGTCATAGTTAAAATATAGACATAAACGCCGACCCCCCCCCCCAAAACCTATAAGGGGTTGTGCACTTTTCTGCCCCAACATATCATCATGTGCACACGACACCCTCACATTTGGTGAATGTTGCATTTAACCCCCTGTGATCGAATCCGACGGAATCTTAGGGAATATCCCAGTGCAGAGTGAAATCATCACTCGAGGGCAAAGTGCTACAAACCGCAAAGGATATGGGGTTGTCTGCTTTGATCTTAAATTTTTTGCATTTTTTTCAATTTGTATTTTTTAAATTAAAATATTTTTAATTTTCCAAAGAGACAAAAAAAATACAAAAAAAAGGAAAAATTCAAAAAAAAAATAATTAAAAATTTTAGAATTTCATAAAAATAAAATTGAAAAAATAAAAAATTCAAGTAAATTTCTGAACAATTTAGAAAAAATAGAAGAAACATTAAAAAATTAAAAAAAAATCAGAAAAAAATAAAATAGAAAAAGGAAAAAAGAAATTTTTATAATTTTTACTATTTTTAATTTTTTAAATTTTTTCCTTTATAATTTTTTTTCTTATTTATTTTCATGTTTCTGGAATTTTTGAAGTTTGAATTTCTTTTCCTCTAATTTTTTTTGTTTATTTTTTAGAAATTTATTAGATTTTTTTGTTTTTTCTAAATTTTTTAATTTTTTTGAATTTTTTGATTTCTTCTTTTTTCTTTTTCTGATTTTTAATTTTTTGAATTTGTTTTGATGTTTTTTTTATTCTTTTTTTGACTTTATTTTTATTTTTGAAAAATTATGAATATTTGAATTTAAAAAATAAAATCTAAAAAATTACAAGAACTTTAAAATTAGAGGTGGCAATTGGGTGGATCGGGTCGGGTCCAACTGGGTTGGGTCCAATTCGGGTCGGGTACAACTGGGTCCTATGTAAAAAAAATTGTATGAAAGTTAGACTCATAATGGACCCAACAAGGACCCAACATAGACCCAAAATTGGATTAGAAGATGTTTTAAACAAGTTTAGCCAAACACTCTTTTTACACACACTGCACATTTTTTACACACACTAGGCATATTTACACATACACAACATACTTTTACACACACAACATATATTTTACACACACTATACATTTTTTACACACACTACACACATTTACATATACACAACACACTTTTACACACACACAACACAATTTTACACACACTGCATATTTTTTACACATTTTTACACACACAACACACTTTTACACACACTGCATATTTTTTACACACATTTACACACACAACACACTTTTACACACACTGCACACATTTTCACACACAATGCACACTTTTTACACACATTACACACACAATGCACACTTTATACACACACTACACATATTTTCACACACAATCCATACTTTTTACACACACTACACTCTTTTTACATACACTACACACTTTTCACACACACTACACACATTTTCACACACAATGCACATTTTTTACACACATTACACACTTTTTCACACATAATGCACATTTTTTTCACACACTACACACTTTTCACACACTACACACATTTTCACACACTATGCACATTTTTTACACACACTACACACTTTTTACACACATTTTCACACACAATGCACATTTTTTACATACTACACACTTTTTACACACAGTACACATGTTTTCACACACACTGCACACTTTTTACACACACTACATACATTTTCACACAAAATGCACGTTTTTTACACAAACTACACACTTTTTCAATCACAATGCACACTTTATATACACACTACACACTTTTTACACACACTACACATATTTTCACACACAATTCATACTTTTTACTCACACTACACAATTTTCACACACACTACACATATTTTCACACACAATCCATACTTTTTACTCACACTACACAATTTTCACACACACTACACACTTTTTACACACACTATACACTTTTACACACACTACACACTTTTTCACACACAATGCACATTTTTTTACACACAATGCACATTTTTTACACACATTTTCACACACAATACACACTCTTTACATACACTACACACTTTTTATACACACTACATATACTTTACACACACATCACACATTTTACACACACTACACATATTTTCACACACGACACATATTTTACACACACTACACACATTTTCACACACGAAACATATTTTACACACATTTTCACACACACCACATATTTTACACACACCACACATTTTCACACACTACACATATTTTCATACACAACACCTATTTTCACACACTACACATATTTTCACACATTTTACACACTTCATACATTTTCACACACTACACGTTTTACACACACATCACATATTTTACACACACTACACATTTTCACACACTACACATATTTTCACACACTACATACATTTTCACACACTACACACATATATGTAGCGTGTTAAAATATGTGTAGTGTATGTGAAAATATGTGTAGTGTGTGTAAAATATGTGAAAATATGTGTAGTGTGTGTAAAATGTGTGAAAATATGTGTAGTGTGTGAAAATGTGTGTAGTGTATGTGAAATATGTGTAGTGTGTGTGAAATATGTGTAGTGTATGAAAATGTGTGTAGTGTGTGTAAAATAATGAAAATATTTGTAGTGTGTGAAAATATGTGTAGTGTGTGTACAATATGTGAAAATATGTGTAGTGTGTGAAAATGTGTGTAGTGTATGTGAAATATGTGTAGTGTGTGAAAATATGTAGTGTGTGTGAAATATGTGTAGTGTGTGAAAATGTGTAGTGTGTGTAAAATATTGAAAATATCTATAGTGTGTGAAAATATGTGTAGTGTGTGTAAAATATGTGTAGTGTGTGAAAATATGTGTAGTGTATGAAAATGTGTGTAGTATGTGTAAAATATGCTATTTGTGTAGTGTGTATAAAATATGTCATCTGTGTGTAAAAATATGTGTAGTGTGTGTAAAATATGTAATATGTGTGTGAAAATATGTGTAGTGTGTGTAAATTATGTGTAGTTTATATAAAATGTGTGATGTAGGTGTGAAAATACGTGTAGTGTGTGCAAAATGTGTGTAGTGTGTGTGAAAATGTATATAGTGTGTGTAAAATATGTGAAAATATGTGTAGTTTGTGAAAATGTGTTATGTGTGTGAAAATACGTATAGTGTGTGAAAATGTGTGTAATGTGTGTAATATGTGTAGTGTCTGTAAAATGTGTGTAGTGTGTGTGAAAATGTGTATAGTGTGTGTAAATGTGTGAAAATATATATAGTGTGTGAAAATGTGTGTAATGTATGTGAAAATATGTGTAGTGTGTGTAAAATATTTGAAAATATGTGTAGTGTGTGAAAATGTGTATAGTGTATGTAAAATATTTGTAGTGTTTGAAAATGTGTGTAGTGTGTGTAAATATGTGAAAATATGTGTAGTGTGTGAAAATGTGTGTAAAAATATGTGTAGTGTGTGAAAATGTGTGTAAAAATATGTGTAGTGTGTGAAAATGTGTGTAGTGTGTGTAAAATATGTGAAAATATGTGGTGTGTGAAAATGTGTCTAATTTGTGTGAAAATTTGTCATTTGTGTGTGAAAATATGTATAGTGTGTGTAAATATGTGTAGTATGTGAAAATATGTGTAGTGTGTAAAAAGGTGTGTAAATATGTGTAGTGTGTAAAAAGGTGTGTAAATATGTGTAGTTTGTGTAAAATATGTGTAGTGTGTGTAAAAGTTGTAGTGTATGTGTAAATGTGTTCAAGTGTTTGTGTAAATTGTGTGTTGGTGTGTATTAAATTTCAAACTAAGTTAGACCCAATTTGGACCCAGTTTGGGCCCAACTTAAGACCCAATTGGATCCAAAAATAAGTGAGAACCAACTCAATTGGAACTATAGAGAAAAAACTTAGGACCCAACCCTATTAAAACCTAGGTGAGTTGGGTTTGAAATATATCTTTAGACCCAAATTGTCACCCCTATTTAAAATGAAAGTAGACAATCCCCTATCTTATGCGGTTCGTAGCATTTTGACTCTGGGTGACGATTTTACCCTTATATGCGTCGAAACATTCCCTAAGATTTTGCCGAATCCGATTATAGGAGGTTAAATGCAACACTTACTGATGCACATGTTGATAATAGGTTGGGGACGAAATGCACAACCCCTTATAAGTCGGGGTACCTGCATTTATCTCTAAAATATATTACACTCCTAAGGGGAGGTTGGTGCAAATAAACTCCTATTTCCACACGGCTATTGGGGTGTTTAATACATGCAAATTCATTCCCCCAAAAACCAGAACAAAATAAAAGGAAAAATAAAAAAAACCCTAATCCCCCCGGTCGATTCAGTTTCATTTTTCAGCCTCGCATTACCTATCTCCCTCCCTCCTCCCTTTCTCTCTCTACATTCATTTGCAACTCACCCTTTCTCTCTCTACACACCCCTCGCGAATTCTCCTTCTCTCTACATCTCTGAATCTAAATCATAATCCTCCATTGTAAAGAACGAGAAAAAAATTGAACTCGGAGCGTTCGGTATCTCTCTTGATCGATCTGTTACAGGTGAGGCCCGCCACATCTTTGTGCTTTTGATCGATCTCCTGTGGCTAGGGTTGGGAAAAACCGTGTCACATTTATTTTGTAATTTTTTTCAATTTTTTTGTTTGAATTTGCATTTGAGTTGTTAGGGCTTGGGTGGGGGAGGAGTTCGATTTAGTTTTATTGGTTCATTTATTTTGGTAATTGATGCAGTAAATTTTCGGGTTGATTGATCTGGTTGTGGTCTTGGACTTGTTTTAATGCATATTTGATGTACGTCAATTTGTGAATAAATTATTTTATGACGAATTTTTACATGCATTGGATTTTGACGTGTTTTAGTGTCTATGAAATTGTCCGCATATGGAGGTTACCATTTTTATTTTTCTAAGTTGATTTTGGGGGAAAAGATGTTGGATTGTAGTACTATGCTCGAGGAACATTAGATTGGATTATGATTTGTAATGTTGCGATTTTTTAAAGTTTTTGTTTGGGACCTTGTCATTGCATTGATCTTTGCGTGTCTAGGTATTTTCCTTTCGAGAAAACTTAAGATTGATGCTGTTTGGCCGCATAGAGATGCATTGGCGTTATTTTTTATTGCACTTTTGGATTTGGATGATTAGCAGTTTGGATTATCATGTGTTTTATGGTTTGTAATTGAACTAATATGGAAAAGGGTAAGTAAAAGTTAATGTGGAGAGGAAAACAGTGCACGTTCTAAGGCTGTCTAAGATATAGTGGATAGAAATGTGGCATTGGGCTGAGGTAAAAGATGATGCTGTATCCTGTAGTAAGGATATAACTATTAAGGTCTTCGTGAAATCGTAAATGTTGGAATGACAAGGACCTAGGCTCAGTTATAAGGAGGTCTCTGATGCAATGAGTTTAATGTGCCTAATGACTTTGTTTCTGTATACTGGTAAATGGAAATTAAAGATGAAAATACACAGATATATTCTTGAACAAATTAGTCAAAGGAAAAGATATTTCATCTACCTAGTGATGAATGAGAGAAAGTGATTTTTGATGTTATATATCTAGTATTTAGAAAGTAGAAAACTTTTCTGAATCAGCTTGATTTAGAATGGATATGATTGAGAGATTTGAATAGTTAATTCTAAGCATGGGTATCATTTTGTGTTGTCCTTTTGGTGGAAATCATATATTCAGCGCGTTAATTATTTCTTCTGTAAGGCTACTATATGTAGTTTGGGTCTTTATATTCATGACTTTTTTACAATTTATGTGTGTATGCTTATGTCCTTTCGAGGACTACTTTCATTTTCCATGCGTAACTCTTTCTTGTTCATTCAGACAGGTTTCAGGAAACTTGATTGGAATTGATACTGACTCCTAGTTATGTGACTATGTTGTTTTTTAATGCATGCATTGCATCATTAGTGGATTCTGGGACCAATTGGTATTTTTGCTTGGTGCTAATGACCCACCAGTTTCGTCTAAGTTTTTTGCTTCTTGTTCCTTGTATGGTCATATATTTGAACAGATTCGTCAACCGAACTCTAATTTTCCTTGATTTAAATCATGTTATTATGTAGAAGAGAATTTTGGTATGAAAGATACGCGGCACATCATTTAAAATTATTGATCAAGATGTAGGGCTCCTAACAGAAAGTCTTGCTGTCATCTAAACTTTATCACCAAGGTCTGGTGTTTTGCATCACAATTTCATTTGCTTTTGGCCTCTATTTTTGACAAGTAATTTTTCTATCCAGTTTAAACCATATAAATGTCGGTTGCAATGACATTTGTAGCCTCTGCCTTTTGGTACAAATTCACCGCTGAAGCTTTATATGAAGGACAGAGAAAATGTAGATCATTTCACTTCTTTTATAGCATTTATGAAGAAGAGACTTATTATTATGTAAAGATGGTTTTGTCATTTGAAATCATCTTGAAGTATGAGAAAAGCTGTGTTTCTGATTTCTTTCATTAGTTACAGTTCTATGGTGGCACATATGCACACAGATACTAATTCATTCATCTCTGTCTTTGTGTTGTATCTTCTGTACCTTTCCCGTTATCATCACAACTGTTCCAATTGCATTTCGTGGACAAATTTTCACGTATCACAAAGTGAAAAATGGGTGATTTCCTCATTGCATTTATACTTGGTTTAGTTTATATGTTATTGATTGTTAATGCTATTCTTGTCCTTTAGTGTTGCAGTAATTAGAACTTGAAGTTGAAGACATGTCTCCAGCATCCAAATCTAAATCCAAAGACAAAAAGGCTGGAAAGGAACCTCCGAAGGGTCCTTCGAAGCCTTCAGGTCACACTAACACCAGTGGTGGAATTCCGGCAAGTGGATACAATCCTCTATTGGGAACATTCCAGACATTTGAGACAGCACCAGTGCCTTCACCCAGTCCTCTTCATGCAAATGGTCGGTTCCGGAACATAGATGATACGGATGATCATAATGGGAATTCAATAGGGACTGGCGCTGACTGTGATTCTGTTTCGAATAATGGCAGTTGGTCTGGTGAGTCAGAAGACCATAAAGAAAAGACATCTCTATCGCGTCAGGAATCAGTACCTGGAGCTGACAATGACAAAAGAGAAAAAATACGTCAAAAGAATGAGAGGAAACATCAAAGGCAAAAGGAGAGGAGAGCTCAAGAACTACATGATCGGTGCAGTGGCTATCTAATGTCAAGGAAGCTAGAAGTACTTGCACAACAGCTTGTTTCTATGGGTTTCTCCCAAGAACGGGCGACTATGGCACTCATTTTGAATGAAGGTAGAGTAGAGGAATCAGTATCATGGCTTTTTGAAGGAGGTGAAGAAGACAAGCGCTTGGATCATAATCTTGATGGTGGGGGTAATTTGAAAATTGACATATCAGAAGAGCTTGCACGAATCACAGACATGGAAATAAGGTACAAATCCTCCAAGCAGGAGGTTGAAAGAGCTGTAGTTGCCTGTGAGGGTGATCTCAGTAGGGCTGAAGAAACATTGAAGCAACAGAAGCAGGAGCCTCCTGCTGTCCCTCCCAAGCCTGAAGAAACTGGCGATCCTCCTAGTGTAGCCAATGGCAAGCTACCAGTACCGATGAGTGAGAATGCAATGAGAGTACAAGCGAAGCCCACTTCATCTATTATCATACAACAAAATAGGGATGAAAAGGATTTTAATTATACCAAACCTCCACCAACAGTAGGGCCTTCAATGGATACCGCGTCAAAAAATATGCAGTCGTTGAAGAAAATACAACCTAAACCAGAGTGGGCCAAACCACAGCAGATCAATGTGCCTGCTGACAAGAGGTGGCCTAATTCAGCATCTAATCCTTCCGTTTCATTTTCATTAGCATCACCTTTGCAAGCTTCGCCCCCACAATCCAAGATGGAAGCTCGTTATCTGGCTGTTGGAAATGAACTGAAGAATTTGCAGCTTGGATCAGTGAGAGAGCCAGTCATAGTCATGCAGCGACCACAATCCAGTAATGCAAAACAGGCTCCTAGCTTGAATGTTAGTTCATCTCCTCCCGGGACAGGTATGGGCTGGTATTCTAATAATGTCGATAAGGTGAAGCCCAATGGGTTGGCGCCACCTGTCGCCGTCTCTAGAAGCCTTAGCCCCAACGATGTCAGTTCAAATCCGTTGTACAACCAGATTCATTACCAATCACAGCAGCAGTTTGTATCTAGCAGTAGCTCAATGGACCCCACAACCCGTGGGACTGGTTTGTGGGGCCGAGGCGGCGCGTCACCGACACTTTCTGCAGCTTCGTCGCTTGGACTGTTCTCTGGATTAGGCGCTAATGGCTCATCTGGGGCTTTGTCTCCAGTAGACTGGAGCACAGGCGGGTCGATGTTACAATTTGATTACACCAACATTGACTGGAGTTTGGATCTTGGGTCTTTGACATCAAGGCCCAATGGGTTGTGGGCAGGTGCCAACTATTCATTGCAGAATAATGGCCGTGGCTATGATTCATTTGGTTATGGTATGGGTGTGAAGTCTGGTATGAGACCGGTTATGTCGAATGGGAATGGTGGAGGGTTGCAGGAGGGTGTATCTTCTACCGAAGCAAGTGGTGGTGGTTCTCGAGAATGGACATCTCCGTTTGAAGAGAAAGACCTTTTCAGCTTACCCAGACAGTTCGTTTCCTCACCTTCTCTTTAAGATGAAAGGGTGAGGACTTTTAAGAATAAAGAAAAAAAAAGACAGAAAAATGTGCTTGCATATGTTATGATGATGCTTTATTCCAGGTGGTGCTGTGTATTGTGTCGATCTTAGTGGAAAAAGCATCGATGTTCCCTTGGTTTATTGTTAGTTTTGTTTAAATTCTTTCTTAAGTTGCTGTTAGCCTTGACCAGAGCTATCGTTTTCTCTCGAGAAACTGTGCTTATGGTAATCGGCTAGTGGCAATGGTGTTTTAACTAGTAATTTATTTGTTTAATCGAAACAAACATACGGTGAAATAGGTCAAAAAAGAGACTGAATCTGATTGAAGAATTTTGGTATGAAGCAAACATATAAATTTTAAACGAATTCATTCGGGAAAATGCACCATAAAGCCAAAGTGGATCAATATTCAATTCCAATGTACATAAATAAAGGAAAATTAAACAAAGGCCTCTACTTATGAGTTAAATGCAAGTATTTATCCTCTAATTTGGATGATTATCGACTCATTCTCAGCTTCATTCTTCTAACAAAAAAGTCCTTCAGTTAACTTTTTCTATTTAATAACTATTATTTCTTCTGAACATAAAAATGGATTTTTTAAATAAATAATACAATTTTTAATATTTTTTTATATAAATAATACCCAAAAAAAAATTACAAATCTAGCAACCTGTAATGGCGCACCCACTTTTCCTCTTTTTTTAAAAAAAATTTGCTGCGATTTTTACTCTCTCTTCTTTTATCTCTTCTTCCTCTTCCTCCCTACATCCCAACTTTCTGCACTTCTCCCTCTATCTCTCATCTCTCTCACCATTCCCTTTATCTTTTCGAAATTATTCAACAACACAAAGTCAAAAGTTCTTTTTTCTTCTCATTTCTTTCAAATTTCTCCCCCTTTTTCCAAATTTGAGATAATTGTCTATTTCAATTTAATTTATAATTTTATGCTTATGAATTGAGATATAATTTTTATGATTTATTTAGAATTTGTAATGCTTGTTTAATTTAAAACTTATCCCTAAAATTATTTTCGAATTATAGGGTTTATTGTCGAATTTTAGTTTAGAAAATAGAATTTTAGGATTTATGTTTGAATTTTAGGGTAGAATTTTGAATTTTATGGTAATTTGTATTTTAGGATACTATTTTCGAATTTTTATAGTAGAATTTTAGTTAAAATTTCGAGTTAAGCCTTGAATTTGAAATGCTTAACAATGTGATATTTATTTTTTTGACGTAATTGTTCAATTGAAAGGCCGAAAATAAGATATATATTAACTATATCAAACATAGATATATTAACTATATTAAAAAAACAAAAAGACCAACTCAAAAAAAAAAAGTAATCAAAACATAGGTATATTAACTATATTAAAGAAATTAATCCCAATCTAGTTAATTTTTTCATCAGACATCTCAGTATTTGATCGATACCGAGGACCTACACTAAGCTCTCACCTAGCTCTTGCTTCTTGCGCATAACCAGATAATGCATACTCTCTAGATATTTCTTGGAAATTAAGACCCGTCATACGCATAGTCATCCTATTATTCTCTTCACGTATCCTATTGAGAGCTAGTGTCTTTTCATGGTTTGTTATACGAGGCATGATGATAGCTCTCCATCTGGGGCAACGAATATGACGTTCACGACAATCGGTAACAAGCCCATCTTGTTCTTGGACACGAAACCTTCATTCATCTTCCATTGTTTGTAAATACACTTCTGAATATCTTTTATTTGGATTTAAAGAGTAATAGTAATCATCATCCAACTATCATCTACTCCCTATAGCACGAAAAATATCACTAGGAATGTAGTGCAATTTCGGAGCTCTAAACGGCTCCATTTGTATAATGTTAATTTGATTTACAACCATACTCTTTACATATATAGCTGCCTAAACTCTAGTGAATAATCAAATCGATCACAGGAGTAGGGCAACGAAATTATGGCAATGAATTGTCGCAATCCATCTACAGTTACACAAACTGACAAAAAAAGAAAGATGTGATGTTTCAGGCTCATCAGAATATTCACGTGAGTAGGGCAGATAAATTATGACAAACTTGTGAGTCAATCTACATTTTTTATGTTCAAGTCAAACCCCGAAAATCTACAGAAAACGTCAAAAAATCATCCCGAAATCACGATTTTTTTTATTTTTTTTTGCAAAAAATTGCTCAAATGTGTGTTCTTTTACATGAATTTTTTCACCATGATATTGAAATGAATCAATTCTTGCACCGTTACAGACTTTGTGAGTCAATTTACATTTTTTATGTTCAAGTCAAACCCCGAAAATCTACATAAAATGTCGAAAAATTATCCCGAAATCACGAAAAAACTTTTTTTTTTTTGCAAAAAATTGTTCAAATGTGTGTTCTTTTACATGTATTTTTTCATTAGGATATCGAAATGAATCAATTCACGCACCATTACAAACTTTGTGAGTCAATCTACATTTTTTATGTTCAAATCAGCCCCGAAAATTTACTGAAAACATCAAAAACTCACCCGAAATCACGAAAAAAAAGAAGAGAGAGGAAGAAGAGAAAAAGAGAAAAAAAATTTAAATCTGCCCCCACCTAAAAAAGAAAATTCGCAGCAAAAAAAAAGGAAAAGTGAATGCGCCATTGTGGTGCTAAATCTGAATTTTTAATTTTTTTGGGTATTATTTATATAAAAAATATTAAAAATTATATTATTTATTTAAAAAATTCAATAAAAACACACCATATATTTACATTAAAAGAAGATACACGAGTTTATATAATAATTACTTTAGTTCAAAAAACTTAGAAAAATTAGAATGGCCCACATCATCTCCCAATCCTACAACTTAGAAGAAGGGCTGCCACATGAACCGAGAAAACTAACTGAGAATTAATCGCCTTTTAACAGAAAACCAATAAAACCAACCAATATAGAAATAATAATCAAGAAGAGAAATATTCAGAACATAGCATATGAATATGATGATGCTCTTTTCCTTTTCTTCTTCAACTTCTTTACTGCACACTCCCAAACTCTCACTTAATACTCCAATTCCAAAGCCGTTTAGGAAAATCAATAACAACCAGAAAACATCTCAATTATTATTAGTCACTCATCTTTTTGATGATTCTTCTCTGCGGGCATCCGTTAAATGCTTCTCACAGAGACAATCATCCACTGGAAAACAAAATAATCAGCAGCCCGTACAACAAGTGGAAGCAGAGGAACAAGATTTTAAGTTCGAGAGCCTGTTTTCAAACCTTAATCAAGCCACATTGAAAAGGGAACCTGGTATATATAATATATATATATATATAACATATATGTATAACTCTCGTTAGATATGCTTTTTCTTGATCCCTTTTGTTTATACTTTTGGTTACTATATAGTACAGCTGTTACAAACTTGCATATTAGGAACTAAGATTGAGAATTAGTGTAATACTGGTGCGACCTTAGTACTTAATGGGGTTGGGGGTCGCCAGGTGTTCGATTACATGTGATGATATCAGCATTTCGTTTTACGGCATCATTATTAGAATCCACAAGATTGGTATAATTGATGATTGATGAATTATTTGTAGCATGCAACTATGGATGACTTGCCCAATTATACTTGAAATCTTGATGATGCAAAGTTTGATGCTTAATTGAAAAGCTAAAACGAAAGTAGGATAAGTATGTTTGTTTAGTGTGCTGCTAAGGGTGATTGTCTTGCGGTAGAATTCTGCCCTTAACGAACCAGAAACGCGTAGCTAATTGTTGTGTGTCCTATGATTATAATGCAGCCAACTGTGGCTTTTCATTTTTTTGTTGATTAACTTTTTTATGCTTTCTCGTTTTTCCTGTCGCTTATGAACTATTAGTTATGATTCAGGCTTGTTGGCTCTGAACTGCCCCAGAGGAAAAACTATGTTAGTTTACCTATCGTGTATGGTATCTTTGACTGACTTCCCATGCTATCGATTCATTTCAATTTTCTTTTTCTTTTTTTAAATTTTGTCTGTTTTGATATACTTACATTGGCAGCCTTCTTTGCTATGCACTACTTCCATTGGTGTATCTTTTTGTTGCCTTGAAATGGCGTCATCTCTTATGGTTTTAATGATCACTCTTTTATCTAATAATGCCCAGGAAGCCTAACCAGTTCAATTTTCCTTGTGGCTGGCACCACTGTAAGTTCCATCTACTCTCTGGGACAACCATATTATGTTCGTTTGTGATAACCTTTTAATGCAGTCTTGCACAATAGTTGCCCCACCCATGCTATTATAAACTGCCAAAAATCAATTTACGTGGTCTACTTGAACATCAGGCACTCGAGAAAGTTATTATACCTCTGTATCCTTAGTCAGTACATTGAAGTTTCCCTTTCCAGTATTATAGTGAAGTTTATATTTTGAAACTCAGACCAAGGTTTAAGACCTCCATTGTTGTTAACAACACTTAAATTTCCTGATCTTTTAACTGCTTCTTTTCTAAATAGATAGGTGCTGGGATACTAGCCATTCCTGCAGTGACACAAGAAGCTGGATTTCTGGCATCAGCAGTAACTTGCATCTTATGCTGGATATTTATGGTAACAATTTATATAGTACCCATTTTGTCAGTTTTATTCAATTGACATATGCTTTTCTTGTATTTGAGTGCCACACTGGGATCATTATTCCTCGTTCAAGCGTGTTATAGGACAAAATAACGAAGACAACTTAGTACAGTTTACATCTACCCAAATACCTAAACAATTAAACAAGGGAATTCTCATTAGCCATATTAAGTGCACTTAAGCTGCAGAAAACATCAGGGTTGGTCTAATATTTAGTACAGTTGAAACTGATTTAATTATAACTAAAATTTACTATGTTGAAACACAAAGGTTACACTATATTAGAACAACTAATATAGAATATCATATTTGATGACTTCTTGTTTTCTACCGAAAATAAATTATTTCTATGCTTGGTTGGACGGAACCACTAAATTACTTTTTTGTAGATTTCAATTCAAACTCTATTGCAGTAGGTCCCTATATCTGCTGGATGGGTTTTTACCCTAGACTTCTTTTCCTCGAAATACTCGTATACAACTATGATATGTCGTGCTCTAAATGGTGTAGGTCGTCACTGGACTGCTCATTGCTGAAGTAAATGTGAACACTATGTGTGAGCTTGGTTCTGGTGGTGTTTCACTGGTAACTTACTTGAATTTCCTTTATATAATCGTGTTCTGAATACGAATGTTTGGGATTATATTTTTCATCAAGATGAAAATATTACAATTATAACGTATATACTGTTTTTTTAAAGTAAAACCATTGATGTCGACCAATTTTCTGTTATAGAAGCATATCTTTTTGTCAAATGAACAATTTGAACACATATTATAATAATGTGGACATACGAACAGGAATTTTCTGGTGTTTGTTTCAGTAAATTCATTCAAATTTAAAACTGGCAATCCAGATTTAATGTGTTAAAATTGTAAAACATATAAATTCCGGTCTTACCTTTATATGACTACCTAACATTCTCTGGAATCCTTGAACCTCTTGCTCTTTATCATATCATCTTATTGAAGTTTTTATTTATGCTACTCTTATCTGGACTTTAACCACTGAAAACCAAAATGTCATTAATGTGCTCTTGGTTGTTCCTGATTTCAGGTATCAATGGCTATGAGAACCCTTGGAAACACTGGGGTCCAGGTTGCCTGGTAGGACCACACTTTAATGTATACTAGAAAATAGTTACCCATCTTGAATCTGAATAATCAATTTTCTGAACTTCACAAGTTTCGACATAAATACTTGAGTTTCCAATGAAATGTTTTCGTTTAGCTGTTTCTTTTCTTTTTAGTTCTTTTATCATTTCTCGCATTTCTTTTACCATTAATGTTGTTAAGAGTTTCATTGCACATGCTTCCAATAAGGAGACCACAAGATAAAGAGATTGGTGCTTTTGGTTCAAGCTTTCAGTCTCAGTTTTGCTTCAATTACACTCGAATCCCTAAGTCTTCTAGTCCAGTCTACCTCTTTCCATCCCAGAATAATCTAGAATTTTCAGAAAGCAGTAATTTGCAAGCTATTTAGCTTAAGTTATGGGAAGCTTCTTTTTCATGGCCTTCTGTGCACGAGGACTCATTTTTATCCATTGCGGGCATTGTCTTTCTATTGTATAGATTCTTCTTAATGGAAAAGAGAGATCTATAAGTGTCACTTTTTCCCATTAGTTTCTTTCAACTTCGACGTGTTTCGATTAGCCTCAAATGTTCTGCTGTTGAGCAAACTGAGAGGCCACTGGAATGCTCGTGATGCATATCCAGTTTAACTGCTTTATATCTGGCCACACACAAATCATGCCCATATAACTGTATTGTGATCAAATTTTATGTTCTAGGATAAGATTCTCAGCTCAGATAAGAGTGAATAGAAGTAAATGGCTGTTCCACCTTCAAATTTCAGTTTTATTTATCAGATAGTGATATTGTTTTCTGCTGCAGCTGGTCCTACATTTTCATTCACTATGCCCTCCTTGTTGCTTATGTGGCGCGTTCTTCAGATATTTTGACAAATTTCCTCGGCATTCCAATGTACGCACCAGATGTTCTTTTGATGCTTTTCATTGAACCTCCGTGCATCTTGACTGACTTGTATTATTTCATTTGGTAGATGAGGTGGTCAGATTTGGTTGTTTTGGCATAATGACCAAACTTATATGTATTGTTAATATTCACTGTGTTACAAATCATTCTGAATATCGTAATGTTCTGAATTATGTCTAAGCCAACATCATTTAAAATGCTAGATGGTTATTTAAATATTTGGGATAATTGCACTGACCTCCCCTAATGAATGGACTAATTACAGCCCCCTCCCCTCAACTATGCGTAATTACAAAGACCTCCCCTGTTGTCAAGAAACCATCCAAAAACCTAACTGAATAGATGAAATGAAGTCAGCTTTTATGAAATACTCAACTCTCAAATGAAGTCAATGCAAGGCAAAATCGGATTTATGAATTTTTCTTAACAATGATGTCAGCTTTTTCCAATAAAAAAGTTAACGGAGGGGGGAAATTGTAAGACGGATGTTAACAGCAGGGGAGGTGTTTGTAATTATGTATAGTTGAGGGGAGGGGGATGTAACTAGCTCATTCATCAGGGGAGGGGGATGTAATTAGCTCATTCATCAGTTGAGGTCAGTGTAATTATCCCTAAATATTTTGACAAACTTCCCCGGCATTCCACTGTATGGACTAGATTTTCTTTCTTATTTGGCTTTCGAGTAAACCTCCCGCGGTTGTTGATTTACTTATCATATTTTGTATGTTCAATAAGGTCCTCAGGTTTGATTGTTTAGCCACATTTTAAATGTCAGCTTGTTCCATTAGATGATTAATTCTGTTAATGGTGAACTTAACAATGTATCAATAGTTTCTGTTATTCCACGTCGTCGTGTTCCGAAATATGCCTAAATCAAATGAAAATGTTGGCATTTGTTTCAGTTATTCTAGACTATAAATTTGTAGTCGAGTCATTAACAAACTCCATTACAAACTTGTATTCCCCAATGGAAAACTGATGACATCCATTACAAGAATAATGCACGCATCCTTAGAAGTGTTATTTTGTTTTTTGTTTTCTTTTTCAATTTGAGGAGGATATCATGAGCAATTTCATATCTTTGTTAGGTGTTGACGGGCAGCATTATGATTGCAGATGGGAAACGGCAACATTGTTTTCACTGCTTTTTGGAGGTCTTTGCTACTTTGGAAGGTTAAATCCATGACTCACTTCTACGTGTAATAAATTGCTTCATTTTATATGTTCTCTTATTATTCCTTGTTGATCCATTCCACAAACTTGTCATTGGAGTTGAAATTCCTGGAAAATTTTCTTTTGCATTCGACTATGTTTTCCTCACCGTTGTATAATTGATCCATGCACAGATGCAAGCAGATTTTTACTTTATCTCTTTTCTTCAAGAAGCGAAATTTCATATATAGCATGTTTTGGTCTGAAGATACTTGGATCACTTTCATAATCCTCTATGAGATGATTTCTTTAGATGAAAAAAGTTGGGAAAATTCCACTTTCTTCATTATGTCCATGCTACTTCTGGTCTTGTATCACATGTCTTTAAGACTTGTATTTACTGGCCTAATTGCCTTTTCCTCTGATATGTTGTTTTCTTCAAAGGCTTTGGAGTGATAATAAAATTTTAATTTCGTTGTAGCCAGCGGATTATTGGTGCAGTAAATGGTGCTCTAGTAGTTGGCATCATAGCGTCTTTTGCAGTGCTTGTGGTAATTCCTAAAATTTCTTTATTCTTCACTGAAACTTTATTTCATTGCATGTTTCTTAGTAAGATTGGTATAAATTGCGTATGAATGTTCGGTGTCTGCGGACATTGACAAGCAAATTTTTTTCTCAGTATGGCAAATGTTGCTTGGCAACATGTTTTCTTTGCAGCAGATCTGAGCTTACACTGTTGTACAAATTTAAAAGAGAGAAAACCATAATTTAGCCATCATTTTTTCACAGAAAGAGATAAAAACCTTGTTTTAGCTTGTGATATCTTACAAATTGATAAAATTGCACCTGTACGTTTAACTTCTTAATACATAGTTATTACATTAGTCTTATGTGCTAATAATGTACAAAATTATGAATGTCCATAGGTTATTATTTGTAAAATTACTCATAAACAAAACTGTGGGATCACTTGGGGCTACTTGGAATTACATTGAAAAGCTGCACGAACAATTAGCAGCATTGTTTACTTGTATTGTTCATACAAAGATGCATAGATTGTTTGAAGTATTTCAGGTATCATCTATTTTTACACAAAAATGTCCAAAGCTGCAATGTTGAACAATTACAGTGTGTCCAAAAACAGGTTCTATATCCGAAGTATGATGGAATTTGTTTTCAGAAATCATAAATGTTGACAAACAGAAATATTATTATTTTATGGCTAGTTGGTTATATCAAATTACAGTCATTGTATATTTTCTTAGGTAGTGGCAAGTGGAGACTTACACTGGGATGCTCTTTTACAAGCTAATTTAGAGGCTGCACCTCGAAGTATACCTATTATAGCACTTTCTTTCGTTTATCAGGTAGCAAATCAAATCCTTTAGTAAATTTATTATAAAGTGCCATATTAACCACAATTCTAAATAAACCGACTTGTTGCAGAATGTAGTGCCAGTTCTTTGTACAAATCTTGAAGGCAACTTGTCCAAAGTAAGGTGATAACTTGTTTGTTATCCTGAACTGTTATATGCCAAAATAACCACACTTTATGATCCATGCATATTTCTTGTCATTGTCCATTTATTGCTCCTTCCAACAAAATTATTAATCTTTACTCCGTTGTTCTGCAGGACTGCAATAATTTTAGGCACTGCTATTCCGCTTGCTTTATTTCTTGTCTGGAATGGTGTCATCCTTGGAACCATCACAACTCCTGAAATGGGTTCAAATACGATTGTGGACCCGCTCCAACAATTGCGATCTACAAATGGAATTGTTGGGGTCAGTTACTCATTTTTCACAGTTATTGTTTACTTTTGATTGGACCACCATGTTTCTCGTGTTGCTTTTTGAAGCTACAAATATTTGAAACTTTTTGGATTTCTCTCAAACCAGTATGTTAAGAACATATACTTATTTCTTTTCGTATGTTGTTTTGCAGCCAATAGTCGATGTGTTCTCATTTCTTGCAATCTCCACTTCTTACATTGGATTTGTTCTTGGCCTCTCTGACTTCCTTGCTGACTGTAAGTTTGATTAATTCTCCACTCCTATTAAACTTGTTTATTCTTTTCCTCATATCGTTATCATTGTCCGTGTGCACATTCTAATATTTCTTTCTGAATTTTTCATTTTGTGGAATGGAGATCCTTACCTGAGTTGCATGGGCCTTTTTCATCTCCACTTTTCCGCATTGATAACTGTTCCACACTTGTGATAAAAGCATGTAGAGGGACTTAAACAAATTAATGACATTAACACTTGTGGAGTTTTTGTAAACAAAGACCATCCTATGTGAGGTTTTCCGAGGAATATATACATGAGAACTTAATGAAGCACACTGATGGGTGATGAAATAATTAACAAAAAAAAAAATATACAATCAACAAACAAGAATACGCAGCTTCTTGCCCACTCTCAAATTCATTCATACATACCCATAATGTTACACCATCACCCGTACTTAAACCTTTCACAAAGCTTACCAAACTAGGACCCCTCACAATTCTTTACACAATCACTTTAATAATCACTCCACAATATTAATTATTAAACAACAACTTTAAACATTATAATGACATCACTAACAATATTCCATCAGCCACTAACACTATAATGACACCACTAACATACTTTAAACATATAATGACACCACTAACAATATTCCATCAGCCACGCTCCAGTAAACAATATTCCATCAGCCACGCTGGTTCTCGACTAGCTTCTTGCGGCGCACATACACCTTCAAAGGATCCGAGCCGCTCGAATCACCCCTCAAACCTGGATCAATAATAAACCGCTCCATATCAATACCCTCCCTCTCGAAAACAACCTTGTCCTCAAGGCGGAAAGTGGGAAACTGCTGGTGTAACTCATCCACTTCAATCCACGTTGCCTCATCAACAGATTTTCCCGTCCATGCAACTAAGACTTCACGTAAATTCCTCCCCTGAACCTGGCGAATGCGAGCCTGCAATACTTCAGATGGCGTGAAGAATTCGGTTTCCTCCACTTCCAAGGTCGGTGGTAAAACGGGCCTTGACTCGTTTTAATTGTGACACGTGAAACACCGGATGTATGCGACTCGATTCGGGCAGTTTTAACTCATATGCAACTGAACCAACCCGTCGAATAACCTCAAAAGGTTCGTAAAACTTGGCAGCTAGTTTCGAATAACCACGGGCAGCTAAGGTGTTTTGGCGATACGGACGAACCTTAATGAAAACCAACTCCCCAATCGCAAACTCCAAATCCCGTCTATGCTTATTTGCGTATTTCACCATCAACTCTCTAGCCCGTATCAAGTTGGATTTCAAATTTTTTAAGATGACATCTCGATCTCGCAACATGGTGGCAACCGATTCTACTCGGCACTCACCAGGAAGGTAACGATGAAGAGTTGGTGGAGAACGGCCATACACAACTTCGAATGGAGTGATTTTGGCTGCGGTCTGGTATGATGTATTGTACCAAAATTCCGCCCAAGGCAACCACCCCGCCCACTTCCTCGGTTGCTCCGACGTAAAACATCGCAAATATGTCTCCAAGACCCGATTCAATACCTCCGTTTGCCCATCCGTTTCCGGATGATACGCCGTACTATGCTTTAATTTTGTTCCTTGCATTCGAAATAACTCTTGCCAAAATGTACTCATAAAAATAACATCACGATCACTTACAATCGAACGGGGAATACCGTGTAGTCGAGCCACGTCTTGGACAAAACGTTCGGCCACTGAATGCGCTGAAATTGGTGTCTTTAATGCAATAAAATGACCATACTTAGATAATCGATCCACCACAACGAAGATGCATGAGTACCCTTGCGACTTGGGAAGTCCGGTTACAAAATCCATTGATATATCCTCCCATATCATATTGGGAATGGGCAGCGGCTGGAGAAGACCCGCCGGAACTTGTGCCTCGTACTTCGATTTTTGACATACTAAACATTGCGCCACATAATCCTTCACCGCCCGAAACATTCCCCTCCAATGAACACTTGCCGCTACTCGCCTGTAAGTCCGTAACACCCCCGCATGACCCCCTGTGGGCGTATCATGGAACTCGTGAAGCAAACGAGGAATCCATACTGAATTTTCTAGTAGCACAATTCGACCTTTATACAGCAACCGTCCTTCCACAATTGAAAATCCCGGCTTACTAGCCAGATCTTGTTGAATCGCCGTGACAATGCCCCGGACATAAGGGTCTTGCTGCTGCTCCGCCCAAACTTCGGGTAATGACGTCCAAACTGTTCCGCTTAACGCCGCGCAGCTGCCATCAACTTCTTCACGTCTGGATAACGAGTCAGCCGCTTTATTCATTGCCCCCGCCTTATATACTATCTCGAAGTCATACCCCAAGAGCTTCGCGACCCAATTTTGTTGCGCGGGAGTTACAATTTTTTGACTCAGAAGATGCTTAAGACTGTGATGATTCGTCTTAACCACAAACCTACGGCCAATCAAATAAGGTCGCCAATGTTGAATGGCGAGAACGAGCCCCATTAATTCTCTCTCATAAGCCGACTTAGACAAATTTCGATCCACTAAGGCCTTACTGAAATACGCAATAGGCCTCCTATCTTGCATTAAAACCGCGCCTAGGCCCTTTCCTGAAGCATCACATTCAATAATAAATGGTTTTGTAAAATCCGGCATCGCCAATACCGGAGCTGATGTCAACGCATTTTTCAGCTCGCGGAAGGCCAAATCTGCCAGATCCGTCCACTCAAACCGTGATGGCGCGTCCTTTTTGAGCAATTGAGTTAAAGGACGTGCTATCAACCCATAATCCTTCACGAACCGTCTATAGTAGCCCGTAAGCCCCAAAAACCCTCGCACCGCCTTAACGGAGTTAGGGGTGGGCCAATTTACCACTGCCGAGACCTTTTCCGGATCCATGGACACCCCCTCTGAGGATACAATATGCCCCAAATATTCAACCTTCGAACAACCAAATGCACACTTCTTTCGGTTAGCCTTAAAGAGGTTCGCCCGCAACAGACCCAATATCAACGAAAGCTGCTCTACATGTTCCAATTCGGTACGACTATATAAGAATGTCATCAAAAAAAACCAATACAAACTTACGGAGATATGGTCGGAAAATGTCATTCATGGTAGCCTGAAATGTCGCGGGGGCGTTGGATAACCCGAACGGCATGACAAGGAACTCGTAGTGACCGCTATGAGTGCGAAAGGCTGTTTTAGGAACGTCGGCTACCTTCACCCGAATTTGGTGGTACCCTGAGCGCAAATCAATTTTAGAAAATACCGTGGCCCCTGCTAATTCATCCAGCATCTCTTGTATCACGGGAATCGGGTACTTATCAGGAACGGTCACTTTATTTAGCTCGCGATAGTCCACGCAAAATCGCCAACTACCGTCTTTTTTCTTCACTAATAAAACGGGACTCGAAAAAGGACTATAACTCGACTGGATAATGCCACTCGCAAGCATGTCCCCAACCAAACGCTCGATTTCATCTTTTTGCATGTGACCATACCGATATGGCCGAACCGACACCGGTCCAGCCCCCTCAACGAGCTCAATCCGATGATCCGAATCTCGTGTCGGTGGCAGCCCCTCTGGTTCGCCAAATATGTCCTTATAATCATCCAATACTCGTGCCAAGGGCCCACTCTCAAGCCACGGTAAATGCTCCTCCCCCGACACTGCCCAACATGCGACCTCCTCAACTAGCACAGCGAAGAATTCTGGTTCCTCCGTATTCCACAAGGACTTAAGGGTCACCTTTGTGCGCCCCGCAGCCACGTCGCCTTGAAGAAAAATGTGCTTTCCTGAATTCTGAAATTCCATGGTCATATCACCCCAATCCACCTGAATCTTCCCCAATGTCGAGAGCCAAGCCACCCCAAGAATCATGTCCACGCCCCCTAATGGAAACACATAACAATCCGCGCGTATCACTATCGCCTCTAAATTGATGACAAGGTCCTGACATACCCCCGCGGATTCTGTCCTCCTTCCATCGCCCAATTGGACCCCAAACTTACTAGTTGTTGACACATGCAAGCCCATTTGGTCCACCAATTTCGAAGATATGAAATTGTGGCTAGCCCCGCTATCCACTAAAATAGTTACGATTCGCCCCTCCACACTTCCCTTCAGGCGCAAGGTTCGCGGACCCGAAATTCCTGCAGCTGAGCACAAAGATAATGCAGCCACCTCAAATGGCTCCTCACCCGTGGCTTCCAATTGCAAGTTAGGTTCCTCATCTAGTGCTATTTCTTCCAATTCCAAGAGTGGTGCTTCGTCGTCGGTCACCAATAGGATGCGTAAGTGGCGCATAGGACATTCATGCGTGGGTGTGTAAGGTGTCTTACACCTAAAGCATAAACCTTTGCGCCGTAGCTCGTCCCGTTCCGAATCCGTCAAACGCCGAAACGGGGCTTTCGTTTGTACTTGACCCCCCATAACTCGACTGTTTACTTGACTCCCCATAACTCGGTTGTTTCCTTGCCCTCGGCCCGCGACCCCGTTGGGTGGAGCCGGTAAGGCCAAGCGCGGTGGTGGTCCCGCAATACGATTTCCCGGTGGTTGGTTTCGAAAATTTTGTCCTCCTACACGCCCCCATGCTATCATGCCCCGTTGTACTCGCATCGCCGCTTCAATATTTCTAGCCATTTTCATAGCCGAATCCAAGTCACCCGGGTCCAATATCCGTACTTGACAACGAATTTCATCCTGTAATCCATTCATGAAGTACCCTAGATAGTGCTCATCTGAAAGTCCCGGAACTTGATTCACCAATTGAGTGAATAAGTTCACATAAGCCACTACCCCCCTCGGTTTGTTTCGTGGCTGCCAATCGCTCGTAAGGGTTCCCATCTCCCCTTTCATCAAATCGGGTAATTAGCGCGTGAGAGAATTCTTGCCATGAGAACTTCGGTTTACGATGCTTCAACCACCGAAACCAATGAAGGGCAGCACCCTCCATAGCCACCATGACTAGTTGGAACTTCACACCTTCGACACACGGGTAAATTTCAAAGTGTTGTTCCGTGCGCGCCAACCAACCCATAGGGTCTTCTCCATCAAAAGTGGGCAAACCCGGGATCGCCTGCCCCTGGCCCGCCTCTAATCCTCTGTCTCCCGTCGCCTGAGAGCCTTCTGTCTGCCCCGTGGCCGCGCCTTCTCCAGCGACTTGTGGCACCGCGGTATAACCCGCGGTCAGGAGGGCTATCCCCTTCAAAACTTCCGCCATTTGCTCTTGTAGTCCAGCGATGCTATGCTTCATCTGTGATTGCTCCTCGGTTAGTATGCTAATGGATTCTTCAATTGCCAAGAAACGTGCGTCACTCGCTCCGGTACGTGTTTCAACCATCGTGACGTAGAATCCGGCAGGTCGGACCAAATTGATGGGTGATGAAATAATTAACAAAAAAAAAAATATACAATCAACAAACAAGAATACGCAGCTTCTTGCCCACTCTCAAATTCATTCATACATACCCATAATGTTACACCATCACCCGTACTTAAACCTTTCACAAAGCTTACCAAACTAGGACCCCTCACAATTCTTTACACAATCACTTTAATAATCACTCCACAATATTAATTATTAAACAACAACTTTAAACATTATAATGACACCACTAACAATATTTCATCAGCCACTAACACTATAATGACACCACTAACATACTTTAAACATATAATGACACCACTAACAATATTCCATCAGCCACGCTCCAGTAAACAATATTCCATCAGCCACGCTGGTTCTCGACTAGCTTCTTGCGGCGCACATACACCTTCAAAGGACCCGAGCCGCTCGAATCACCCCTCAAACCTGGATCAATAATAAACCGCTCCATATCACACACTCTACAACTTCTCCAGAAAACTTTCTTAGAGAATGCTTTCCAATAAGCCTTAATTTCCGACTGTTTTTTCAGTTAGAACTTGTTTCATTTAGTACTTTTCTTCCTCGATTAGGATTTCATTAGACTCTGTCAGAAGTACTTCATTATTCTTTCTCCATCGACATAAAATATGTGTGTGTTTATGTAATTTGATATCAATTAACTCAAAATTAATGATAACCAGTTTTTGTGGGTTCTGACGTTGTGCTGAAATTATAACCTGTAGTGCTGAAGCTACCGTCCGGTGAGAACAGGCCTTTGCCATATTTGCTTACTCTAGTTCCACCGTTGATATTATCGCTGTTGGATCCAGAAATATTCTTTAAAGCACTGGATTTTGCTGGGACATATGGAGGTATACTGTTTTAGTCTATGTTCCAATGGACTTTTTTTGTCAAATTAGTTCTCTGTATACGGGTTTAACCTGTGAAACTGGTTTTTAAATCATTAACATGTGAAAAGCAAGGTGAAATGTATAGAACACCATAGTTATATTCTTGTTAACTTAGGTCACTTTAAACTTGATTCAACGTGCATTTTTTGACTCTTTTTTTATGGTTGTTCAGTTTTGGTGCTGTTCGGAGTTCTTCCTGCTGCAATGTCTTGGTCAGATAGGTATTCAAAATCATCTGATTCTCCAAAAATTCCCCTTCTTGTTCCTGGAGGTAAATTTACACTCTCATGTATAGTTGGAGGCGCAGGCCTCGTCATTCTCACTGAAATCATTGAGAAATTCGGGCATGCATAGCTTTAGAGATCCGTCGTTACAGAGTCTGGTTGAGAATGGTTTCACTAAAAGAGATGTATGAAGATATAGGATGCTTCTTGTGCTCATTCTGGTGGATTATTATGGCTAATACTGTGTGGTGAGCATTTAGTTTGTTTAGATTGTCCCTATAAGCATTGAAATTTGGAGTGAACAAAATACTTTAACCATTGGGATGTCAATAAAAATAAATGTTATTTACACAATATACTCCTCGTATCGTTTCTTTCGAAAGCCGTTTCCTCTAGAATAGATGTCAAGTATTTCGATTTCGTGAAGGCCACAAGTATGATAAAGGATGTCGTCGCCTCTCCCTTCTGCTTCTGCTTGGATTTAAAGAATGAGGACGACGACCACTTCCAGAACCGTCTGAATTCAGCACGTAACGGCAAACAGGGCACGAATTATGTTGAACCAGCCATGGAACTATGCAATCCGAATGATAAATATGGTTACATGGCATCTTCCTTGCTTCCGACCCCAACTCGAATTTATCCTGACAAACCGGGCAGTTGGCATCAGTATTAAGATGCCTTTGGGTAATCTTTATGGTCGGTAAAGCATTGATTGCAGAACGAGGCGCGGGAGGTGGACCCACGCTATCGTTTGTACTTAGTTGCTCCATCATTTGGGGTAACATGTAATCACCATAATCAGTTGGTGTTTGCCCCGTCCACTGACCACCATCAGAGTATTCGTATGGTTCTCCAAGATGAGGTGGCCAATGGAAGTCGGGGCCACCACTTGGGAGCAGCCCGTGGAAGTAGGGTGTACCAACTGGGATGCGCCCATGGAAGTTGGGTGCGCCGGCCGAGGGTGGTCCGTGGAATATCAAACTCGGGCCAGGGGGGCCGGGACCCATACCTGGATGTGTTTCAAAATGGGGTTCTCGTTCTGGCATGACGGGTCTTAAAAGATTGGCAAATGCATCCCTAATACGAAAACCGCGACCATGGGATGGTTCATCGTGTTCAGCGAAAAAGTGATGGAGCTCTTGAATGGAGCGTCCGGTGCAGTACGGGCAAACGGAATCCCCACCATGTAGAAAAACGGTACGGTTGCAATTGTAGCACCAATGAGTGAAGTATCGACCAGTTGACATGCTTTCTATATCTCAAATCTTCAGCACTTGCCCCATCCAAATGCTTCTTATTTAACCTTAACAATCGGCACCCAAAATGCATGCACATGCTTCATATTTCTAGCAATTACAATTGCGCATGGGCAAGCGAGTTATCTTTCTTTCTCAGATTATTTAAGTTTTAATTATATAACCCCTAAAGAAAATAATAAATTGGGAATATTTAATCATAAATAAATGGCATTTCAGATCATAAATATATATGATTCTCAATTGATTGATTGAATATTGACAAATATATTCCAAGGATACGAGTAATTAATCAGTAATTATTGTTTTGTGAGAATTTTGTTATGACATTAAATGTTGTTTCTTAGTTTATGAAGTCATCAATGTGATTTGAGTGCTCGTGATGTGAGAGTTGTTTGATTTTATTTTATTTTTACAAATGAAAAGGGACTACGATAGACTAAACAAAGTATTGCACAAATTTACTGAAAAAATGACGGAAATTTTTTGAGAATATTAATAAGCGGGTAATTTTAGTTAACTAAAAACGAATTGCACAATTAATGAAAACCTTCCAGAGAATATATTTTCCTACAGAGCTGTGTCCGCACATCACTAAATATATTCTTACACATGAGGAAACTTACATCACACAAAATAAGTAAAAAATATAGCATTAAGCTATATACTTACTAGGTACTTAAGGGGTGATTCTAAGATGCATCAAGTCTAATGGAGCCGGTACATTAATCATCATTGGATGCAGAGACAACACAGTCAAAAACACTTTAAATCACCTGCATGGCTGCATCCAACGGTGTTAGGTGCCTACTCCAACCTTAGAACTTCCGTACTTGAGTGCTATTTGCCATCTAATCAAGAGCCATAGCTTCAGGACCCCCACTAGCATCCTCCAATCCAGTCCTGTGCTCATCAATTGATGTTCTCATTTCCTCCATTAAACTTCTTTGTTCTTCTTCGATCGTGTTCTGTAATTCATCCACCTGTAACCAAATGGAGTAGTAAGGCCAACTAGTAAAATAAAGAAAACCCCTTGCTCACATCACGCTCATAAAAAGACTATGAAGGTATCATATCAATCTTAACAAACTGAATTAGCTAATTAGAATGACTGAAGAATGCAGAATGCAGCTTAATCCTGTAAACATTGCCAGTCCTAAAAATTTGCCACGATTACCACTTATCTGTCGTAGGGCGATGGTTCATAATGGCTTATGGATGAGAACAATATAATCCATTACAGTGCGCATAAATAAAAAAGACCCCTTCTCACATTTTAAGAACTTTTTGAAATTGTAAAACTTTTTCACTGCAAAGATTTACACCACATACCAAAACCATTTTTAAATGAAGATGCTTCTACTAGTCATAGCCATACGCTAGAAGAAGATAAAGTACAACGGATAATGCAAGCAGTCAATACTGATTGTAATAACTGATCCAGAAAAGTTCTTTTGGTCATTAGGACATTTTACCTGAATCTAACTTAGGATATTAACTGTTTGACCCAATACACAACCTTCTCTTCAATACCAAACGATCAAAAACAAAACTCTGTCACAGAACCTTAATAAGTTGCAGAGGACGAGTAGTCACTAATACATGTATTTTTGGGAGAAATGTAACTGAACCACAGCGTTCGAACTTCAAGACTTGCACACACAGCAAAAACAAGGTAAGAAAGAAACAGTCACTCATTCTGGGGAGCTGATCTCGCCATCTGGTTTTCCCGGCAATAGGTCCATATGAAAAACCAACTTTACATCTTAATTAGAAAAACTCACAAGGTATCTAATATTACCTTAATAAACCGCATGAGAAAGAACACCTGTGCACCATGATATTAACAAACTCTATAATTGGACTCAAATGAACAAGTTTACCATTGAAAGTAAAAGCACTTAATCATAATGAAGAGCTTAATCATAATGCAACACAATGGTTCTGCAGAAGCAATACTAACAGCTAAAATTATGCAACAAGTAGCTTCAACAACCAAATGTATGTATGGGTAGTTTAGCTTAGGTAAGAGCTATGAGTCCATTAACTCCAATGGTGGCTTCTGTAGATGCAAAAGTATCTTCATTTTTATCTCAAGATGACAAAATTTATGGTCGATTTAATCCATTAATCCTGTGTTTTCTGAATGCATGGAAACACTTCCAGATACCTGTCTCCTAACTAAGATGCAAGCCTTATACATCTTATGCATATCACGAGATATGATCAATAGTTCAGCATGAAAAGGAAAATGAAAGAAGATATAAACAAAGAGATATGAAACAGGAGTCTAGTGCGAATAAATAATAACACGCACCACATGCAACAGAAGAGCGAACTGCTTTTTACGAAGGTCCAGTGTTCTTGAGCCAGCAGTGTTTTCTGCTTCTAACATTGCAATCTCATTCTCTAGTTCTGTGATCGTTTTCTGTGTTTTTGATCTTGGTGGCTGCATATCGATCAACTTCCTAATAGCCTCACACTCCTCTTTGTGCTGCCTCTCAATCTTGCTCTCTTCCAGCTGTTTCTTCAGATCTTCTATATCACCCTGTGCCTGTAAAATTTGCCTATTTATCTCGTCTTTTAACTCGTTGAAGTTCTCCTTCTCTCTAACATTTGAATCTATAACCGCTTTACTCTTCATCAGCGGAATTTCAAAAGTATTCAGCTCCTGCAAGAAAGCCTTAGCAAGTCTTTCGCAGTCACCATAGTTATCAGCTTCTTTCTCTACTTCCACAGTAAAGGCCGTAAACTTCTTCTGAAGTTTCTTCAAAGGCGGTTCGCCTCTTGTCGTTGTCGTCCGGGTCAGAAGCCTATGCTTTATTATAATATCATCCTCAAGTGGGCCAAAAGCATAGCTTGCTGCCATAGTCTCTCCCCTGCCAGCAACTTTCTTCTTCAACATTTCAAGTGTCGGATTTCGTAATTCTGCAACACAAGAATCCATCCACATATCATCAACTAACCAACAAATGCAAACACACAATTCTGAATGCAGCAATATGTATTGAATTTCAAAATAATGTCCGGGGAATTTTCAAGATTCATACAAAACTAATTCAAATTTCATACGTAGCTCCATATTCTGAGACCTAAAATCATGATGCCAATTCCAGACATAATTTAAAAAAAAAATGCATAATTTGCATGTATGGAGAATAAATTAACAAATTCATTAACAATGAAACAAGTAAATGGAGATTGAATGAGTACCTGGCGCTGGATTACAGAAGTTAGGGTTTTTTGAAATTTAATTGGGAGTAAAGTGTGAAGATTAGGGTTTTTTTGATTTGATAGCTGCTATGGCGAAACTATGAAGAATTTCTGGAGAAGAAGCGTTGCTGTTGAAGAATTTTATGGGAGAAAAAACGCGACTTCACTATAATCAAAATAACTTCGAGGGAATTACTAAAGAAAAAACTCTTGAAATAAATTTTGATATTCGTTAAAAGCACTCCAACTATTATTATTGGTATTTTAATTTTTATTTTATTTTGTCAAAAGGACTAAAGAGCCTTCATTGTTTAAGAGAAAATTATTAAAGATAATTTCTTTTACTCAGATTAAATGTATTTAGTTTAAACATATTAAAATCAATTTTATGTAGAAACATGAATGAAGATAATGAATGGTATTTGCATTTACATTTTGACATAAAATTCATCCTACAATATTTAGATAACTTTATCGAAACATAATAAGACATTTATATTTATATGTACTTTATTACCTCAAAAATCATAAATATTTTTATTCATTGTCATCCATTTCAATTGAAGACACTACAAATCACGCATAAACACAAAATAATATTACAAATGGTAGAAAATATATAATCAACTAATTTTTTAGAAAAATTAATATCTTAAATTATTTCAAAGCAACCGAGAACCAAACATTTATGTTTTGTGAGGTAATAAAGCACATATAAAGTAGATTTTTTATTATTTTTCAATAAGTTTATCTATGTATTGCAAGATGAAGTTTGAGATATTATGTAAATGCCAACAACATTCTTTACATACATTCTTTACATTATCTCAATTCATGTTTCTACATAAATTTGATTTTAATATGTTGATACTAAATAAATCTAATATGTGTAAAAGAAATTGTCTTTAATAATTTTGTCCTAAACAATGAAGGGCAATTTTGTCCTTTTGGCAAAATGAAACAAAAATTGGAGTGTCAATAACAAAAGTTGGAGTGCCTTTAACAACTCCCATTCGGAAAACGTATTATAATATTTTTCAATCCAGAATACTCGTTCCAATAACTTTTTGTATAAAAAAAAAAAGATTAACATTTGTGAAACTTATGGACTTACCTTTAACTTTCTATGTTAAGAATTGATCAATTATACTTTTTATATAAAAATCTATATTTTTGTAAGTTTATATTTTCGTAATTGCTATTAATTGTGATTTTGATTATAATTTTTTTTAATTTACTAAAGAGTTCAAAAAAATTAATTTTAGATTACCATGTTAAATTCACAATAAATTAAATAAAAGAATTGAGATATTTATATTAGAAAATGAATTCATTGAAAATACAATTTACTATTTAAAAATCCAAAACAAAAGGTTAAGAGAAAAAGAAATCAATTGATCAATTTTTAACCCAAGAAATCAAGAGTAATTTAGTCCCAATATTTATTAATCTTAATTTTTAATTCTTTCGAATGAAACATTGTGGAATGAGTATTTAAGATTGGAAATATGATGAGTTTTTTGGATATAGAAGTATATTGCATAGGCTCTAATAATTTTCCTTAAGTTCCACAAAATAATATTTATTAGACATAACTTTGGTAGAATATTAGTCTATATACTATTAATAATTTAAGCGGGTGAATAGAAATTTGTTGGATTCTCGAATAGTTTCAATGTGTCACTTTAACACATCTAAAGAATTAACAAGTGTCAAAAATAGTTTTTCGATTTGTCTCTCACCTAAATTCATCTTGATTTTTTTTTCTTTTCTCTCTCACATTTTCTTGTAACAATCTTTTCTCTCTCTCTCTCTCTCTCTTACTAATTTCTTATTTACAATAACTTATATAAAATTATATATAAGATAGTCTACTTATCATAATTTCAAGCAAATTTTCACATTTAAACAAATTAATTAATAATTTTATTTGTAAATTAGACACTCGTATCGGGTGTGCCAATGAGACAATCACACTTAATAATTGAAGAGGGCTTAATGTGTGCTAGTCGATAGTTTTGGTACGAAATTATATCTTAAGTTTTGACAAGTGTTAAAATTGGTGTTTTCTTCCCTACCTTCTCTTACATATTCTCACGAATTGTATCTTTTTCTTTTTTTCTCTTTGATCACCTTTTCACATCTTTTTCTTTCAACACTTTTTACTTTTTGTCCCTCCAGGCTCCAACTCATTTCTATTTATTTACAAAATCGCTATATCTCAAATAGTATCTCATTTCTATTTATTTACAAAATCGCTATATCTCAAATAGTATCGTAAACAAGACATTATGCTTACAATAGTTTGAAGCAAGGATGGATTGACACTTTGGAGGCATGTTGTTACAATCAACGAGGAAGTTCGGCCAATTATTACAACACGAAATTTACCATTGTACGTATGATGGAAATAAAGTTCTCAGTTTTGAGAAGCTGAAGAAGCACTTGAATCGACCGAATTTAGAACTAAACGGCATCCTTCATTTCACTATCATTCTTATCTAACAACACAACTATGTCTTTATACATCTTAAAACTCACGATTAAGGCTAATAAGTACTAAATAAATTACATTTATAGATTTACATCAGAAACAAAAGTGGTAATGGGGCATCAGAAGCCACACCAAGTCTACACTATATAATATGGCTCATGCTTTCTCTTAAACCCCGCCATGTATGCAAATCTATGCTCGTTGGAGCTACAAATACTTTGTGACATGTCAGAATGAAGTTGTTCTTCGAAGCTGGTACCTTGGTTCACAAATATCACGACACACCATCTCCTCAAATTCCTGCAAACAATACAAGTTTGGTTTTAATGTTTATGAGCTCAAACGTATAGTGACATATGCAACGGGTACTTAATGGGAATTTTCATGTTAGGTAATGATAATGTTATAAAGTGAAATGTTGAGATGATTATATGCAATCTGACAACTCCAAACCACACTTTGATACAAATATACCTAGTCAGCTAAGAGAGTTGGAAAGTTATAAAATACGCCAATATGCAAATTCACAACAATCCCAACTACAAGTTGAAAACTTGAATCAAGAAGGTGAAAGAGGCAGTTATTGTTACTCGAGCAAATGACAACCAATAATACATATATAACTCAATGATAGTAAGAGTAGAACTTTGGGACTCATATATGAGAAATTGAAGGGATCAACAGCTGAAACGAGAATATATGTTTCCAAACTACAGAAAGAACGGGCGGACAGAAGCTGATAATCCACATATGGAAATCTCAAGGAAACTCTCTTTCGTAACCAGCAAGATTACCAAACCGCGTTTTTGCTTTCTGGATGTGGATTCTAGTTCCTAAAGAGGACATTTGTAATATTTTTAAACCTTTTACCTTTTGCAATCCCCTTGTTGCAGCATCCTTTACGTTCTACTTCTACCGAGTCTCCATCATTATTTGGACATTTAGTTTGAAAAATTAAACTAACACTCCTTTTCTTTAATTAAGATCATTTTAAAGTTTCATCCTTCAGTTTCAAATTGAACATTATTCTGTGTTTATTAATAGCCATACCTTGATTCAAGTTCGGTATTTTGTTTTATATGCCCCAACGTTGTCATATCTTTAACGTTGTCATATCTTTCTTAACAGTGGCTGACACTGATCCAAATATGTTTCTTCTAATCAAGATTAAAGCAATTTCAAGCACGAGATAATCGCATAGCTAGCGCCCAGAAATACAGTGTACAACTCTTCTTTCCATAGTGCTTAACATTCTAGTGCACATTGCTGGTGTCACATTATCCACTACTGTTCACTAAATCAAATACCTGTATTTGCGCACATGTAATTTCTAACATCCCTTCCCAAGAACCCTTTTTGGATATTATGCAAAATGTATCAGTCTTCATCTTCAGGATTTATTCTAAATATTTAATAACCTGGTTTATAATAATGAAATCAACTGAGCAGGTACCTTTTGGCATTAGTTTTTCCAAACGGTTAACATTGCTTATCAATTGTAATGCTGGTTTGGAACAGAACAGAAATCGTTGCTAATATGCCAAATCGCTTGACCTGTACTATCGGATTCCGGGTGATCTCCAATTAATGAGATATTTGCTTGTATGGTCTATACAATAAACATTTTAATTTATATGCTAATGGCTTTATCCCTTATCAGATGCTTTATACTCTTGATGAAGAAGAACTTTGAAGAGTCTGGTCTTCAATGATATAATTAAACTTCAATAGTTTTAGGACATATGTGGTTTCTTCCTTTCCTAAATCTTCTACATTTATTTTTACGATTTTAACATGGTTTTTAATCATACTGAATCTTTTCTTCTACTCTGATTCTTATGCACAGCCCACCTCCCTTGTGGACAGCCACTACTATATGATCGTAGCAAGGATAAACCAAATGAGACTTCTTGCAATTGTCCTAGTTTTATAGAACTATAATATTACTTCAACCTTCCTTACCATTCTGCTCCTCCAGTATACTATGTTTGGAGAAATAGTACATAGATACAAAATATAGGATACACCATAGAAGGGGTTAAAGTGTAGTGAATCATAATCTAGTATGAGGAAAACCCTTGGAACATCGAAATCGAATTAATTTTAGGGGGACATAACTACATTTGCCATGTTAAGAAGGAATGTACTTTTTAGATTATTTGCAAGAACAGTCAGTTGACTTTTTCTTCAAGTAGGTAAGAAGGACAAAGATTAGGCAGAGATTATGTATGTCAAATTTCACTGTCTAATTGTACCTCCAAAAAGTCTAATTATACCTCCAAAAAGCCTAATAGGAAGATTCGTATTTCATACCTAAGATTGGATGAAGTTTGTTATCAGTGCCAGCTAAACTGACCAACACGCCCAGCTGGTGACAACCGTAATAAGCAGCCAAATCAAAATCTTAAAAAAAATGTCTAGGGTACATTAACAAAGTTCAAATTTGATATCACAAAGTTTTACAATCAAAATAAAGAAAGGAATGCTTGGTTGGTTAGAGTTTATAGACAGAGAGCAAGAAAGAAGAAGATTATACGAAATCAAAAGGATTCAATTACCTACAGGGGTATTATGATGGCGGAAGCTCTTTAGGCAGATGTAATGAAAAAGTAAAATACATTTCATTGCAAAAACAAACTCTAAAGTTTTGTAAAAAAATGACAAAATTGGAGTATACACCGGAAGATGATTGCACGGTAACTTATATGCCAAATGATGAGAACTCTAAAAAAAAGATTACAAGCGAGAAGAAAAAAAAAATGAAATGATTAAAGTCAGTGTAGATGAAGATAGAAGTTTATAGTTTCAACACGGCAAATAAACTACACTATTTCCAGTAGATATAACAGAATCAATAATAGTTGGGCATTCAAAATTTTGATAGAGTTTGATAAGGCCACCATAATCACGTTAAAAGTGAAACTAAAGTAGAACAATAAAAATAGCTCACAACGTTCACACATACACTAAGCGGAGGTCATTAAGAGCTGTCAACTAAATATGTCAAATTTGGAAAAGAAATGTGCTAAAAGACCATCTGTAGCAAGAGTAGAGTAGAACAAAACAAACTTGATTCATCTGATGGATCTAGATGCTTGAAAGGCGTATAAAAAGATACCAAAGCGAAATAGAACTGTAGTATACATAAGTTATATTACCAGAAGTCCAAGCAGCTAATCGCTAAACAACTTCTTCTTCTAATACCCTTCTTTCCCATAATAGCCAATAAGAGCAATAATAAATGCCCAAACTTTTCTTACATTATCAAAAAGTCAAACTCAACAAAAGCTGATTGCCGGTATAGGTTTAGGTTTTAGGCTTTATAGAAGAATTCACTTTATGAGATGAGAATTCTGGTGCCAATAGCCCAAATCTGACTATAATATGGAGAATTTCACTTTCTCACTGTTGGGGTTCAGGTGTTTTCTATAAGAATTTCTGGGAAATTTCCATTAACGAACTCGACTTAATTGCTGGGGTTTTTAGGAGGCTGGGTGACAAGATCTGATTTACGAGGTTCTCATCCATATATAACGAATTTTAGTCTATGTCAACAAACATGCACTCTTGGCAAAGGACTTGCTGCTGTGATAGCATGCAACTCATGAAGATTTAAATCAACCTTCATCACAAACACATATATATGTGTTGACATATATAGTTATATAGATATAAGAGAAAGTCATGGTCCAGTCAAGGAGTGACCAAGAAACATAGTAACCATGTGTTTTATTTGTTAAACCTTTTCCTTCTCCATATCTCTTTGCTTGCTAAATCTTTCATCCAAACATAGCATTAGTTACTGATTCCACATATCTAGACTAAATATTTCATTTGGTGGTTTAGGGAAGTTATCAATTCTAACAAAGAAAAATAAAATCTAGTTATAATATAAGCCCATGAAGACTCACAAGCATGTGGAGACACAAACATTTTTTTCCTGTTGCTTGACTAGAAAATCTAGTAATAACAACAGAAGTTGCCATATATTTCCAACAAAGTTTTACCACTAAATTTTACCCCCATAAAGATGTGGGCATATTGCATTAGGAAAACTCTCTCCACCCAGTTATTGTGGCACCCAAGTGTTCTCCACTTGTGCATATTGACTTCTGTACTCGTTTCATTCATCCCTACGATCTCTAATATGTGTATTTGAACTCGTCTCTCTTCTTTTGCTTCTATCTATTCCGCAATTTTCTAAGCTACATGTAACATTTAGCAAGTCAAACCTATTTATCTTCAATTGGCAACATTTTAGAGTACTAACGAAGCATTCAATTGAGAAAAACTCAAGTCATTGTTCTTAAATGTCTCAAGAGTTCTAACGGTGCCAAAATAGTCTATTAAACATCACATGGTAGCAGACTTCTCACGCTCTTACTACTTGTATGACACCATGGGACATGCATACATAAAAAGACATAGAAAGACAGAGATAGATATTACTTGCCTTTTCCTTTTTAAGCTTCTCATTTTCCTCTTCTAGGCACGAGACCTTGGTCACCAACTCATTATGGTAAGCCTACATACAATCTCACACGGTAAATACTTGAAGGCCAAAAAAGGTGATATTAAAAGAATGCACCAGAAATACGCAAATAAAGTTCAACACAACAAAATCAAACCATGCCTGCTTTCTTGCACGCGAGCGAGCAGCAGACTCCCTATTCTTAATTTTTCGTCTTAGCCTCCTCTCAATTGCCTTTTCGAGGTCTCCAGAGTGCCTCTTCCGGCCTGGCGTTGGTGTATCATCTGATAATGCATCAATTGATGGAGAAGGTGACAACCCCATCTGAGGTGAGAAACTCTGGGATTTCAATGCACTATCCAATGACATAACGGGTGCAAGAGCAGAATTGGCCACATTTAATCCCGCTTTTACTAAGAAATCTTCCAAAGTCGTCTCTCCAAGGGTCGGCTCTCTGTTCTCCGCATTCCTCATCATTTGTCCTCGCTGGATATCCCTCCACACCTCATCTACAGTCTTTCCACTAAAGGCCTTAGCAAGGGACAGGCTTGCTTGGCGTTGGAGTGAGGCTGCAGGGGAAGTGCTAATAGGGTCCATACCGGACAAATGGCTCGCTTCAGCATTCATCACATTCTTAAGCAATTCATCAACATTCATGCTGCCTAATGGTTTACCAAAATCACCTAACTGGTTTTTCACTTCATCAAGTGTGAGGCTAAACCACGAGTTTTGCCGCGTCA
This sequence comes from Buddleja alternifolia, assembly GCA_019426215.1. NCBI lineage: Eukaryota > Viridiplantae > Streptophyta > Magnoliopsida > Lamiales > Scrophulariaceae > Buddleja > Buddleja alternifolia. The sequence goes on from CM033391.1 coordinate 51,462,000, forward strand.
TTGGGGACCGTACATGAGATTGCTGATGCCCACCACCACTCATATGAGAATTCATTGTCTGAATCCCCATTCACACTTCAACCCCAGATTAAATAACTAGCGCGAAGCAATCAAAAGAAAAACACCAAATCAGCTATATTTCAAGAGCCTTATGAAATGTATCACACTTATGATGGCCTTAAATCATTAATATGAACAAGTAAATAAAACTGCACTAATAATCATTTAGCCCATTTGTGCACACATGAAAGCTGACATGAAATCACTATTAAAAAAATGAAAAGAAAATCGAGACCCATCAATCAAAGTATAAAATTTCATATAGAGCAAAAGATGCAAAAGCTCAAACAGGTGAAAGATTCAAAATAAGACAAAAAATAGATACAGAATTTATATATAAACATAAGACCTGTTTTAAACTGGACAGCAGATGAGACACACATGATTCTATTCCAAAAAGGGAATTCCGTGATGGGAATAAAAACAATCGCCTAACAATATGCAATAGTAAAAATAAATAACTGTGATTAAATAACTATTGTAACATTAATTACCTGGCAGCAGAAGACGATCTGATGATCTAAATCCTTTCACAGTAGATTGTGTGGGAGAAAAAATTAGAACCCTTTTTGTAGTACGGCCTTATTTGAGGGTTCCACATATGCGTTGAATTTTTCAGGTAAAATAATTGTTCGATTGGACGAGTTGTCGGATTTTTTTCGTAAATTTTCATGGGAAAAAAACATGGATTAGTGTCCAGGAATATGGGGTTGGAGAAAGATTATGGGTTGCTCAATCTACTAAGCCCAGCCCAATGTGAGATACATGGAACAGTATTGGCTTATTTTTGGGCCGTGAAAGTTGATATGTTTGCACCAGGAACAGTTGCTCTAATAGTATCCACCTCCCACTTTACATGAAAGGTCCTAGGTTGAAATCTAGGTTGCTACAAGTTGTAACTCTCCCCTCCTTTATGGCTCAGGGTTATAACTATCAATCCGGATTTATCGGACTAAATATGTAGGGTATGAATTAAAAAAAAATTGATATGTTTGTTTTTTTCGATGTTGATCTCATTTATTATGGAATTCTCATATTGTGTTTGGTAATTTTTAAAAATTATCATATTTATTCCCAATTGAATTTTTTATTTAAAATTTAACTATCAACTCACACATGAGTTTTATGCAATATCACGATATTTCTATTAAATATCACGTGTTACGTACAAAATCTCCCCCAAAACTGGTCAAAAATATTGACTAACTCACACACGAGTTTTATTCAATATCATGATATTTCTGTTAAATATCGTCTGCTACTCACACACAAAACCTCCCACAAAAATCGGTCAAAAATATTGACTAACGGAATTGACCATTACAATAAATTAATATATATATATATTATATACAAAATATTATGAATACGATAAAATAGTTTATTATACTAATATTAATAAGTAGTTATTTAAACAATACATGTTAAATAGTAATTAATATATATATATATATTAATACTTAATAATTACTTATTAAATAATATTGCCTCAATACTAAGCTATATCTTTCGCACAACGTGTTTTAATATATTATATTCACAATAGTTTCTTTTCATATTTGTAGAGTGGGACACAAATTATGATCAATTAATAATTCAAAAAGAACTCTAATATATTTGCTTATACTATCTTAGTAACAAATTTCTACTCAAGTTAAGGATGAGTAACTATAACGTGATAGTTCGACGAGGAAAATAAATAAACATAAAACTGAAATCTTGTGATTTTATCAATAAATTAAATGTTATGTACTTGAGACACCACGTTTAAGTGTTGCTAATGAACACTGGTGTTAATATACATTGATTGTTTAATACTATAGTGCTAGTATACGTTGATTGTTTAATACTATAATACTAATGGTGTGGCACACTCAATGCGCGTGCAAAATTATTTAAACTATTATAAATTAAAATAATTAACTATTTTGTTACTTTGTAATTAAAACTTTTTCAGTGTTATTTATCTTGCCTCAAATTGTTCCACTACAAACTTTATTTTGTTGTCAATTATTATAAGTAGTTAAAAATTGATAGAAAAAAATAGAAAAGATAGAAAGACAAAATATTTAGAGAAAATTAAAAAGAAAAGTGAGGAGAGAGAAAAGAGAGAAAAATAATGTGTAAAAAAGAATGGAGGAGTGGATGAAATATTTTGAAACTTGTCAAATTTTTATAAGATAAATGACATACCAAAAAAGTTGTCATACCAAAAGTAGTTACTCTAAGGATCTTTCTCTATATTAATAGTATAGATTAATAGCATAGATGTTGAGCATAAAATTACTTCACTGGTCTTATCGGAAGCAAAGACGCCAACATTTTGGAAATGCAACTCTTGAACAACTTTTATATATTAGTCTAAACCATTAAATTGTTAAAATTTGCAAACCGTCCAACCCGCCCCAACTCAAATAGACCATAAGGTTTGGATTTGAGACTTGTCGGAATGGGCTCGAAACTAAAGCATCCCCAAAACGCAAGATTCTGGTTTAAAAATTTGTCGGACCAGGCTCGGGCTAAAGCATCCCAAAACCGCAAACATTGCGTCCCAAAAGAAAATAGTAAAACTTTGCCCTAACCCGCAACGCGTACACCCCCAAGTGGGTCGCGTATAATAAAAATCTTGATCCCCACTCGGCACTCGGCAACGCCCAAAGTAAAGTATCTATCATTCTCATTTGCTGCACATCATTCTTCATCTATCCTCAATCAAACCCTAGCCCTAACCCTAGCCAGACATTTCTTCTCCTCCAACTATGCCCAGAAAGCGAAAATCCCTCGCATCCGATGTTCCGCAAGAACCCGAACCGGTGCAGCCAAGTGAACCCGAACAACCCGTTGCCGAACCGGAGGAGACCCTCGAAGAAAATCCAGTAGTCGGAGAAGACGTGGTTGAAGATAAAGGAGAAGAAGAAGAAGACAAGAAAGACGGAGACGGCGAAGAGGAGCAGCCGGACAACATGGAGGCTGAGCATCAAGACGACGCCGTTTGCGCCAACCCCGACAAAATTGAACAAGAGAGTGGACTAAACGAGAAGCCATCGGAGAACGCCGTTTCAGAAAACGGCGGCGAAGCCGAAGGGCAGAAGGAGGAAGTTGAAGAGGAATTAGAGGAAGAGCCGCTGGAGAAGCTTCTGGAACCCTTTTCTAAAGACCAGCTAACAGTGTTAATCAAAGAGGCGGTTTCGAAACACCCCGATGTAGTCGAAAACGTGCACAAATTGGCCGATGCGGATCCTGCGCACCGCAAGATTTTTGTTTTCGGGCTTGGATGGGAGGCGACCTCGGAGACGGTTACCTCCGTGTTTGGAAAATATGGAGAGATCGAGGATTGCAAGGTGGTCAAGGACAAGAATTCTGGGAAATCGAAGGGTTACGGTTTCATTATGTTCAAACACCGTAAGGGGGCGCGTCGTGCTTTGAAGCAGCCTCAGAAGACGATTGACGGTCGAACGACTTCGTGCCAGCTTGCCTCTGCCGGGCCAGTTCAGACTCCTGCCCCGGCCGCGATGGCCACTGTTTCAACACCACCAGCATCAGAGTACACGCAGAGGAAGATTTATGTGAGCAATGTGTCTGCGGAGGTTGATACCAAGAAACTTGTGGAGTTCTTCTCCAAATTTGGTGAGATTGAGGAAGGGCCTTTAGGATTGGATAAACAAACTGGGAAACCGAGAGGATTCTGTTTGTTTGTGTACAAGAGTCTCGAGAGTGCGAAGAAGGCATTGGAGGAGCCACACAGGGATTTTGAGGGTCAGATGCTGCATTGCCAGAAGGCAGTAGATGGTCCCAAGCATAGTAAGGGTCATTTCAACCAGCAGCACAGCCAACCACAGCCGCAGCATCGCCAGGGCTATCATCATGCTGCAAAGAAAGGAAGGTATGGAGGAAGCAGTCGAGGTGCAGGTCACACCAGCGGACACATGATGGCACCGAGTGCTGGACCAGCCCTGCCTTCTGCAGGGTTTAATCCTGCAGCTGCCCCTGCCGCAATAGGACAGGCTGTGGCGGCTTTGTTAGCCAATCAGGGGTCCGACATGGGTATTAGGAATTTGTATGGAGGAGGTATGAATCCCCAGGGAATACCACCCATGATGAATAATGCAGGGTACGGAGGTCAAGGTGGTATTGGTGGCTATGGAGGTCAGGCAGGCATGCAGGGATTTTATGGTAGCCAGCCACAGATAGGTCAGGGCGGCGTTAGGCCACATCAGGGTGGTGCACCCTACATGGGCCGCGGTCACTAGGTAAGTGGATGTATGCGGATATATATTACTAATACCAATTTCTTATCAAGTAACTTTAGCTGTGATGCTCCATCATTGTTCAATTGCTGCATGAGGCTTAGAGTGAGAATTACATGTGACTTCTTTTGGCATAGTTATTACTACATAGTCTACTTTTCACATTTGTCATTAATTTGAATAGAACTAATCATTTGGACTTGATGGGCTTTGAAGGTGTTCTCTTACTCGATTCTTGAACAAGGTGCTTTATGTGCCTAAGACCTAGGTCCTAGTTCTCGCCCTATCTTAAGCGATCCCTCTGAGATGCCATATTGTAGGTATTCTATTATGAGAATGATTTTATTAGGAAGAACTATTTGATTGAAGTTATTATTTGGCTATAACTCATTGCACCATGAACTTGCTATTTTTGGCGTTGGTATTTGTTATGCTAATGAAGTCAGAACTATAAAGAATGGCCTATGTTACATCTATAACTTCTGTTAGTTTTAGTAAATCACTTGGTCACCAAGAACTTAATTGGGGTTTGTACGTTTTTGGATGTTAGTTGGCTAGTGAAGCAAAGGTTGTAGAACTGCTACCACATGCTGCATTATGGATTCATTTGGTTATTAATATGTTTTATGAGCAGTGGTGGATATGAGGTCATATGATTAGGGGTAATGCCACTGCTTCAGGAATAATGTACATCAAGGAATAAAACCAAAATGGACATTGTTGCAGACGTGTACATGTTCTTGTATGGACAAAAGGCATGAATTGTAGTTGGAAGGGAATGTGTGGATGGCGTCAGGAGAATTGAAATGCATCCACTTATGATCTTCACAGTACAAGAACACCCCACAGTATGATGTAATGCTGAAGTAGGTTTGATGAGCTGTGCTTAGTGGTTTCTTGTTCTTTTTGACCTGCTCAATGATATTTTTCTTGATCACATCTTTTTATTGTCCTTGTGTTTAGGATGATCGGTCTACCCGAGCATGATGTTAAAATTGAGTTTGATGCATTAAATCTAGTTTCTTAGTGCCAGTTATGCTTCATGAATATTCAATTTTGGATGATTTTGTTTGCTTGTGGATCATGAAACTGTAACACTGGACTTGTTTGTGGATTAAAGAAAGAGGAATGATGTACAGAAGTGGAGAAGGAGGTGTCTTTATTCTGTGTGATTGAATTTAAATGGAAAAAATTGGGAACTTCAGATGGATTATCATACTACTAAGTGACTAGGAAGACTAAAAACAGCTTGAAGTTCATTTACATCGCTGTTACTTAGATTATGAGACAATAGGAGTTCCAAAAGATTGGTGTTCCATCAAACATATACATAGGTATAGGGTTTTACGTAATGAATAAAGACAATATGCTTGAGTATGCATGCCAACCTCAATTCAATGATCTGAATACAGCCAGCCCATTGTAGGTAAATAGATAATTAAGAGATTAACCTTCAAGCCTTCGAGTGACTTTTGAAGAAACGACCTAGATCCTTACGTATTTAGTTTGGATATTCTGTTATTCTTATATAGGTGCTAAGCTACATTTATATCTCATTTTTTTTTTCGATTTATGTCACATTTATCTGTATGCTTTCAAAGTAGTTTATCATTTACCTTGATTTCACATGTTTATGTAGCTGATGTGTTTTTTGTTTCCATGGTCTTTTCCATGTCTAGTTTTTTTCATTTAGTATAACTTTTGCTAAGCGGAAAACATAAGTATTTTTCAATTTAGATTTTCTGCTTAACTTTTTTAATGATGAGATCTCACTTTCAGTCTGTTTGTTCTTATGAAAGAAAATTAGTTTTGTTTTCCGAATTAGTCATTCTATGTTTTTTGTATTCATTGTGCAGATTCTTCATAAATGCATCAAACTTTTAGTTTTGGACTCTGGTGATTCTTCTCAAGTTCGGGAATCTTGCAAATGAAGTCTTTCCTTGTCGCAAAAAGTTACCTTTCCTAAAGACTAGAATCTAAAATTTGTACTTTCCTATCATTTAGTTTTGTCTGTCGAATATTTTCGAAAATGAGGTCCTATTTTGTTTCCAATGACAACTTTTTGAAAGGATTGAGAATCAATGGCTATATTCGTACATATGTCTCTCCAGGGTTTGAAAGGATGTCAATTTGTTATCTTTCTCTACCACACCCGATAATTTTCTCTGTTTATAGTATTCGTGAATTTTAGCCTAAATTATCTGTTAAACTCTGTCATGTTTCTCTGATCTTCATCAGTTAATATTATGATTTCCTCCACAAACTTTGACTTCTCCAGGCATTGCATGCTACTTATTCTAGGGATTGAAGCCAAACATCAAACTTTTGAGTATTCTATTATTGACTGCACAGATGAGTATCTTTCGTGGCTTGATTCTTGACTAACATACTTTATAGTTTGATCTTCTAACGGTTATGTTGCAGGAACTCTTATTGCAGGGACATGTCACTGTTACATCTACCTTATGTTGCCTGATCATTATTTTCAATATGTTAAAACATTATTTTTTGCTTGCATGCAACATGCATTAAGTTCAACTTTCGCAGTTCAACAAGCGTATTCATAACTTATCTGAATCAGATTGAACTCAGTTGCTCGCAAGGCACAAAATATTCCTGTTCTAATTAACCTTTTGGTGGAGAAACACTTCCGTTATGATCTGGTTTCTCAGCTTTCAGTTGGTCTGGATATCTTAAAATTGGCAAGTTCAAAAATCCTTAGGCAACTTAGCTTTTTTTAGATGGTTTCTTCCAATTTTAGCCTCCCACTTCTTTATGCTTCTTGTTCAGCCTGCTTTGGGGCAGTGCTGCAGAGTCAAGTTTCTATCATGTAGCAGTATTAGAAATAAGCTTCTTCTCTGATTCTTCGACGCTCTATTGTGAATCTTTTTGGTCCGTTCGGTTGGGGGCCGGCTTTCAATTTCCATAAGAAGCAGGGTGCATTAGGAAGTTGATGCCATGAAGAGCCTGCTGAAAATCTTTAGCTTCAAGGCAGGTAATTGCACATTGTTGCTAGCAGGGAAGAGTCAAATCTCTGAATTGAGCAATCATTGTGAAATAGTACAATGGTTTTGGAAGCATAGATTGGACTCTAGCCAATTTTATGTTGTACTAACTTGATACTGGTTTTGTATTTCCCAGGATCAACTATAGTCTGTATGTGTCCACATAATCGTATCTTGTATTTTTATCTATTTTTAGTTATTGGTTTCTGTGAAAACCAATTTTTTTTTCTTTTGGTATTTTATGGCCTCAGCTAATGGGCGGGGGCCTTTGTTTGCTTGCCCTAATTGGGTGTGATTGATACCCAATGGAACCCAGTACTCTTCCATGGGATCATGAGCTGATGAGCCTGGTTCACAAAAAAGGCGGGGGCTTGATGGTGGATCAGGCGTGTAATTCTATGTTGGACTTGTTGCTACACTTCCTGGTTCAATCTTGGGGAGGTTAGGGTTCCCGCCCATTCCGCCATGATTCAACGGGGGAAGATGGATTTGGAGTGTTTTACCTTAGTCCAATTTAGAATCGCCCTGGGAGCTGGGATATGGGTTTTCAGTTCACTAAATATCTTGTGAATAAGACTGGTACGACCTTGAAACCAATCCAGATTTACTCCTTTTCTCCATGTTAGTATGCAATTCTATAGACTCATGTTCAAGCCGATTTTTGTGTGAACAGGAATTCGCGATGTGTTGCTTTTTTGTTCATTTCTTGTCAAATTTGAGGTTGAGGGCAGAATGAAGGAAAATTCTTGGGTGCACCCCTTGTGGGATCCAGTTGCATAACACATCCAAAAACAATAATAGATGTGTATTTAATATAAAAACAAGTCAAAACATTTTTTCTTGTTTTTTGGTGTGTGTTTGTGTATGAAATTGGATCTCACACCGAGTGCACACAAGGATTTTCCTAGATAGAATGTGAGAAATATCTTTTCAAGATACGGAGTATCAAATATCTACCGTTAATTACAGTATTGCAACGTGATGTGAATAATACTGAGTGATTCTCAGAGTTGTGCCAAGTTCTGCATGGTTTTAAATATTTTTGTTTGATAGATTTGTAATTGAATTGGAAGGTCAAAAAATGAAGCAATAATTTCTGGGTCACACAATCGACATCCCGGTACAAGCCCATGAATTGCTAGGAGTTCCACAGAGAAATCAAATTAGGGTGGTTTTATGTTGCACTGGGTTCAACAGAGCATTTAAAGCACTTGTATTCAACGATGCTAGTTAGATTTGCTTCATTGGACCCCGATTCATCTTAGATTTTCACATCAAATTAGTACACATCAGTGCTTTAAAGACTGGACCGGATTGGTTGGACTGTTGACCGGACTATAAAACGAGCCTGTTAGAACCTTAAAACCGTTGGGGCCTAAAAATCAATCAAAACCGTGCGAACCGCGGTTCGACCGCTGGACTGTGCAAACCGCCACTGGTTCATCAAAATTGGCTTGTCCGATATATATGAAGTTATTATCCCCCAAATTAATTCCCAATTTCACTTTGAAACGACCAACAACAACAAATAGGAGTAGCAGCAAACAGCAAGCAAATTCTTTTTCCCTCTTTCAATTTAAATCATAGAAGCTTTACAAGTGTTTGATTTCTCTCTCCGTCTTTCTTTCTGGATGCATTTCCATATCTTTATTTCTCTTCTAATTTCCTTTTTTTTTTGTCTAATTATGGAGAAGTGACAGTGTATGAAATTCCATGGAATGGGAGTACCGATTACACATGCACAAATCAATTTTACGCTATTAACTTTTTATATGATTTTGTTTGCAAGTTAAATGGGTATTGATGATTGATGAATTTATGAGTCAATATTGTTGTTTGTGAAACTAAAGTAGTGTTTTTGAGCGGATATTGATTGGTTCTTCTTGAAATTATGTATTTTATTACTATTTTCATCTAATTTTAATATATTATTAATTATTTGTAACATAATTATGACATCATTAGTCCGACCCTGATTCAACCACAGTCCAGCCAGTGAACCTTGAACCAATAGATTGTTCGGTTCAATGCCCTGACCGGTTTTAAAACATTGGTACACACATATAAAAAAATTTAAATGTTACTAATTTATTTAGTTAGTTTTAATAAAGATATGTCCAGTAACATTAATATCTTAGTCATCAAACTACTAAAAGGTTATTAAACTAATTTAGTAAATATATGGCTATATTTAAATGCTTATTACAATGCGGTCAACAGACTCAAGACTTCATAAATTTATGTGAGCTATCATTTACATGATGTTTATAGTATTTAAAATGGCCATTAGTTAAAAATGCTTTCTTTTTTTTTTACGCAAAAACTTTCACATCTGTATTATTGATTTATCAATTATTACTAGCTTGATTACTTCTCTAATTGTCGCATTTATAAAGACTAAAGTATCTTTTTTGAAATTATAATTTTATATGACTAAATATCTAATAAACTAGCTACATTGTTAGTTATTAAGTTATAAAACATCCTAAACTGATCAATTGAAAATATATGTTTAAAAGGTTAATCCTAGACAACTTAAACAAAATCATATTCAAGTCAAGGCATTATGATCTTCAACTAGTTGGTCAATGCCACACTAAGTCACTAACCATCAAGGGCTTTGTTTAATAGTTTAGGGGGTTGTTTCCCACACATGTACAGACTTGCAAAGTTTATTTAACACTAACGCTACGTAGTTCAAGAAAATTGTTAGGGAAGAGAAAATAAAACATAAAGAAAATTATTTTTCATTGTTTGGTTATTGTAGAAAATGAAAAAAAAAGGGAAATGGAAAGAAAAACTAATACTAATTTGGGACAAAAGTGTGGGAAAAGAAAAATAATTTTCTTTGTGTTTTCTCTTTTTTTCCCTAACAATTTCCTTGAACCAAAGAGTGCAAGAAAAATGATCATTTTGTTATTTTTCTCAAGCTCGTACGGTTGCACTGGGTTTTCTATCCTTCTAAACAAGAGGTATCCACATAACATTCGGTTATTATTCCAGTTTGTTTATTGCATAGCTATTTGCAGGCAGTCGAAACACAACATTATTGTGTACCGCTTTTAAGGCTTCGATTGAATGTGATGCTACTTCTTATTTTTTATTTTCTTAGGAAAAGTAAGAAAATTTATTTTTAAGAGACAGAAATATAATAGAGAAAATGTGTTTGGGAGTCTTTTTTTTTCATATTGATAAAAGTATAATGGTTAGATTTGATGTAATATATGTTAATATAAAAAGGCCCTTTTTTTTTGGGAAAAAATTGGCATGAATAACTTTGTTATGTTTCAAGAAAATCTAGACATTTAAGATAAACTCATAGATGCATCCAAAATTATTCAAAGTGGACATCATTTTGTACCCATAATCATTTTCCAATCAAGATGTGCGATTATTTTGTATAATTATGTCCAGATATTAGCAGATAAAAGATGCTAAAAATCTTTTTAGTTGTTTGAATTGTCTGAATATGAATAACAAAAAATCTAATTTTTTTTTTGAAAAATCTGATACAAATGATATTTAAATCAATTATTCACGGAAATTAGATTATTTTTTTTTTTGAGAATTTGAGTGTAATATTTCTTTGAAATATTTTTAGAAGATATCGAACAAATACTTTTTTGATTAAAAAAATCTCTTGAAAATAAAAAATGAGAAATGACGAGCTATCCAATCGGTACCTAAATCAGCGCTGAAACCACTTAGCAGGAAAAAAAAAACGAGGGTAACCATGACTTTCAAAACTTACACTTTAACCTCCATCAAAATCCATGCTACAGTTTTCGATGTCTTTATTTCAATCTTTTTTTCTCTTTTTTCTTTTTTTCTTTTTTTTTTCTTTTTCTTTTGTTTCCTTATATACAAATTACAACCCTAATGGACAGACGAAAAATGCCTCATCAAGCCTTTGGACATCTCAAAAAATGAAACACTAGAGAGGCTGCAACAACCTCTCTGGCATCAAACAGCATGTCCTGCCTGATGGGCGACTAAGTACCCTGTCAAATATACTATATACATAAATCACTCCTCAACTCCGATGAAAACCGGGTCACCAGCTTCATATTGCTCTATAGAACGGTTAGAATTGCTCTTCCCAAAATTTGAGATTGTCAGCAAAGAAATAGTACCTGATGGCTTAATGATTAACCTCCTTTGTGGAAGCCTTCGCATTCTTAGTTTTGGCGCGGTTGAAGTCATCCAAACTGCGATATTCTTCTCTGAGAAGTATATCTAATTCTGGATGTTTCTCTAGTGATTCTTTGTGGCCACGGGCCGCTCGATAATGGTGAAATGCCCTGCAAACAGAAGGCATGCGTTGAGGGAAGGAATACGAACACACACATGAAAAGATTAAAAGTACAAACAATAGCCTCTGATGTCATGGTTCATGTCACATGGCAGAATAGTTAAATTTACAGTAATGTGTGCTTCGTCGTGATATATTTTCTAGATTAAATATTTTCCCCATTTTAGTATGTCAAAAGAAAACCTACACAGACGCACTCACGCATGCAAGAAGAATAGATTGTATGGTAAAGGACTAACGTGCCACTTAGTTCAACACAAACGTGAGGCACCCAATGTTGTCTGCCTCAAACAGAAGGCAGAAGAAAAGGATATTATTCCCAACAGGCACGGCGAAAGACTACCCAGCCATCATTTTGTACAAAAAGAACGTGATAAGTGGATAACAGCCATAAGTTTAGTAAGAATACATAATTTATCAAAATTCATTTAATACCATGAAGAGTTTCAGTCAAGATTAATTTTGTAAACCATTCTCCTAAGACGCATGCCCTGGTGCAGCAGTGAAATAGTTTAGTATTGTAAAGGCTACTAAGACAAATCTCAGTAGTATGAGTGCGAAAAACTGAGGGCCTTTCAGAATATATGAGAGAAGCAATCAGTCAATTCAATTGATTAATACTTAACACTTGCAATGACGTCACTTTTTCTGGTTATGGACTGGCCAGCTAACATATATTCAATTGATTAATACTTAGCACTTGCAATGACGTCACTTTTTCTCACTTTTTGTGTAGCAGAGTATACTTGAGATAAAAGTGTTCAAGCAGCTCCAAGTGCTTCGAAACTTTACTTGGAAATCAGGACTATGCCCACGTCATTTCATTATTCCACAAAACTCATTTTAAAATTCACAAATGACACTCCTATAGTGACATTAACCACTTCGACAATGTTCAACGAGTCCAATCATCAATATGTGTATATATATATATATATAATATTATATCAGGATTTCATTCGCAAACCATGGCCTCTCAGCTCCCACATCACAATTATACCACGTTAATCACAACAGAAGATATATTATAAAAGAAGTTAAAAAGGATAATGTCGTTACCAATATTTTTCCAAGCCATAAAGATTTCCTTTTTTATAGAAGTCAAGGGTCATCTGTTCAAAGTCCTCATAAAGGTCACCTCTGAATTCCTTCTCTAAACCATAACTGAAACAAAGAAAAATAAGTGACTCTCAAACTAAAACGGAGAACTTTCTTGTGGTAAAAGATAGTTATATAGTGAAAAAAATTTGGAAACGAGGAGATATAGGAAATATTCTACAATCTACAAGGATTTATAAACAGTATCCCGAGATATACATAAATCATACCTATAAAACCTGAATAGGCACTCCATACCATAATTATAGCCAGCAGCAGCATCTTCCAGAGAGAACTTCTTGAATTCATTATACATGGAAGGGATAAACATGTTCCTCAAGAAATATGACCAAAACCTGTACAGGGTATTCATTTCCTGCAAGTGGAGCAAAGGGCATGACATAAGACATCAACAACTTGCAAATTGTAAAGATGCTACACTTGCATCAGTAACACAATTGACTAATCAATCAGTGTGCAAACCACAGCTACCAAATTATAGATTGACAAACTGTCAAATAAATTATTAGATAAATAAACACGTCGATAGGACAAAACTGTGAGATGAAACATTTAGCGAGTGCTTGCATCCAACATCCACCCACAATATATTCATAAATTGCACATGAAAAGCAAACATACGTACACAAGATCTTGGAACAGTGAATGTAAATAGACATTCATTAAATGAAGGCGAAGCTAGAAAGATTTTGCCCAAAAGTCCCCAAGCTTATCTAATAGTTTTATTAGATTTTGTTCCAAGAACATTGTAGAATAAAATTATAGATACTGTCTAGAATGAATATATTTCAACATTAACTTAAGAATACCTCACTGCAACCAATGCCCATTTTCTTTCGTTCACTAAGGCAACGTTTGTTATATTTCTTGTACCTGGGAAGAAGCAACTTCGAAACTCAGTGAAAAATTGGTAAGTGTTTAATGAACAAGTCTTTCTACATCTCCATATGCAAACTGCCATTTGTAGCCTAAAAGTGCTCAAAAAATAAATCTGCTTACAGCTGCTGTTTAAAACCATTTTCCTCTAGAAGTTTATGGCTTGGATGTTGAAATGGTGGAAACGGCTTTGGCACTGAACCAACTGGTGGACTACTTCCTGACAGGTTACTATGAGAAGCACTCAACTTTGAAGGCCTCAGCCTGCAAAATTCCGAAGTAAGTTTCAACAGAGCTGAAAATTAAATATAGCCAATAAACTTCAAGCAAAAAGTTATCACTAATTTAAGCAAACTTCAGATGATTCACTCGATCGTAAACAGAATATAATTAATACTACAAAATGTCAAAGAAGAACTAGCACTGCGATACTCACGCATGACTATCTGGAGGTGTCGAACCAAAGAAAAACCCAACAGCATCGCTAGGTGGACTTTCAGATATTATGCCAAGAGATTTTCGGCCACTACCATGAGCTCTAAAGTTTCCAGGGAACAGACGCTGATTATGAATTGAATGCTTAGAGTTGCCTTTGTTCTGCTTCCTTCGAGAATTTCCAGGCCCTTCTCCAGTAGAATGATCAAGAACCCTTGAATTGCATGGAGCAGCATCATAAGCAGGATATCTGGAGTTCTCATCCCCGCTTCCTTTAATGGGCTTATTGTGTCTACGATGTGATCGTTTTGAGTTTAGTTCCTGCAAATTGAAGATGTTTAACAACAATTGTGTTTGTTCTGTACAAATGCAACAAATTCAGAGACCAATCCTTTCAACCTGCTCATAGAAGTAAAGGCCGTCATTTATAGCAGAAGCAAGCTCACTGGATATGGTTTCTGATTCTGCACCAATTCTTTCACTCGTCCGATTATTCTGTAACACAAAACCCAATTAGTCATTAAATTTCAACAATCAAACCGTCTTCCATTCAGCTTCTCAGCAACAATACTGATGATTAAGTTGTGTTGAAATTACAACTAAACAAATCCAATTCAGATCCCTCCTGAAACGAAAAATGTTCAAACCAAAGAGGGAAGAAAGCATTCAAACACAATGCATTTCTAGTTAAAGATATCATAAAATGATCCTCAACAAGACTTACTTGAGTGGTCTATGTCGCGCCGTATTACGCATATAAGAGAATGACCGCATTTAGGGGTAATTTTTCCCATTAGTTAAAGATAATAAAAGGATCCCTATATAAAAAAAATAAAAAAACCTAGCTTGTTATTTAAGATGATGAACAAAATACACTAACGCTGAGAAGCAGGGACTAAGGAAGAAAGCCAGTCAAATTATTTTATGATGAAATGAGATAATTAGGCACAGCATTTACCATGTTCAACTACACTATTCTGACTAACAATTCAAAAAAAAAAAAAATAGCAAAATCATAAGATTCTTAGAACTTAAAGTTTATTATCCCTTTTTCTTCTTAACAATGTCACTGATCACATTAGTCCTGCAGAATCTATCATGAAATGGAAGTTGAGCCCAAAAATTATTACAAGACAGTGTTAGTACCTATATTCAAAGGTACCAAATGAACCTTGAGTTCCCATTTTCACTCATGAGTACTTTTAGGCTCTGTTTGGTTCAAGGAAATTGATAGAGAAAGGAAAAGAAAATACAAGGAAACCATTTTCCTTTTCCCACCCTTTTCCTCACCAAATGGTGAGGAAATGGTATTGGCTCAAATTAGCATTAGATTTTCTCCCCTATTTTCTTTTCCTTTTCATTTACTCTCGTAACCAAACAATGGAAAATGATTTTCCTTGTGTTTTCTTTTCCTTTTCCTACCAATTTCCTTGAACCAACCAGAGTGTTAGGATTAGAAAATGCTAATGCTCCATAGATAACTAAGCAATTGTCCAACTAAATTGATGAAAATACAAAAAACGAAGCCTGTATCAACTTGTTTAACAATGGAGATTTTCAGCCATGCAGAGTCAAGGAAGTGATTTCTTCCTGAAGCCAAAACATATGAAAGCTATCTCGATGGTTCATATGAGCATTTTCCATGGCCAGCTCCATGTATTTACATGACTGAGCCAATATCAAACAAATTTTTACAGAGAAAACCAAGATTTCGCTCCCTATGGTTTGCCGTTGTCAGACTTCACTAAAAAAGTGAAGGGAACGGCAAAATCGGCTCAATATAGGCAACCTTGAAGAACAATTTATACCCAGAATTATATAAACTGTGGACTATCTTGAGCAGAAGGAGAAAATATTCTCTCAAGGAAGTTCAATCAAATTTTGCATCTCACTTCATATGGATCAACATTATGACCGCAACAATCTCCTTTCATTTTTGTGCAACTCAAGACGGAATCACAGGTTTTTGGGACATTGAAAAAGAGTAGCACACTAATAGAAGATACTGAGAACGGCCACCAGAATAAATAGCATAAAAATACTATTTGAGAAACATTAGGTCCAAAAGAAGTAAACCAGCAGCTCATTGCCTGACCTGAGTGACAATTACAAGCCTCTCGACGGCTCGATCGTTATCAATGATTTCGTCGTCTTCGTCATCAAACCTGATTTGAGAAGGTAAGAAATGCTTTGAGCATGTAAAATAATTGTGTGCAATTAAAGAAAATGAATAATATAATAATTAGAATGAACTATAAAGCCAGACACGTGAACTGCAATACTGATGCACGCTGCAGCAAATACTCCTATCATTTTAAGAACTAATGCGTTAAGGCCAATTCTTAGACCATATAGGTGTTCATTGGTAGAACCATAATAAACGAAACCAAGCCAAAACCTTAGTACACCATATTTCATAACCAAATTTTCAGTGAAAAATTGCAATTTTCGGTTTCCTCGGATTGTAATTTGGAAAACCAGGCTTGAAAAAATTATAATCCCTTGAATTCAATTTATTCTTTCATGAACAAAACCTGACAGTGCCCAAAAACGACAAAGAAAACCTTTTAGCCACCACAAAAGCCAAAAGAAAAGAACTTAATTAGTACATTTCTGAAAAAGAAAAATCCAACAATTATTGTTATTCACCTTTAATGGAACTCAATGAACGTACATTATGCGCATAAGCTGTGTAATGCATTCAAACTGAATATAGCAAGGAGAACATTTGAATAGTAAAATTCTTTTTCTTGCCATTTAAGATAATTTTGTCGGGTAGTTATGGCCATAATAATAAGCATGCGATAATGGATTTTAGTTATATTAACATATAATATAACCACCTTTGGCATAAAGCATAACACTATACCTAAGTCCTCAGAAAAGTTATATAAAATCAAGCACTAAGGATTTGCAATCTCTTTTTATCCTATAGGCAAGTGACTCGCTCATTTATTGACTTAATTGCTAATAATCATATGTCCAGGCTCAACTGCTGCAATAGGACATACAACAATTAATTAAATAGTGCTTTTTTCTATTTCCACCGATAAAAATCTAACAAAATTCTTACCATTTTTCTCATTAAATTGTATGCTTAATTACATTATTGCAAACTAATGTGTCCATTTCTCAATGTATCACTAATAAATTAAGATGCATAAAAAAGAAAATTTGGTATTTGGTAAGGTTGGGTAAACCGCAGTTCAGAATAGATCAATAGAAACCCAACCAACTACAGAAGATCTTCAAAATTATGACAAAAAATGACTTGAATGAATTTTCCAAATCAATTATTGTATGTACTGAATTTTCGGTGTCAGTTTGATTTGGTCGATTACCGAATCGTGAACACTCCTAAGAAAACTGCCTACTTATACCATACACCAATGTACAAAAGGGTCCTTAATGGAAAGTAGTAGAAAAGCCAATCAAAGGAAATGATATTATTTTTGAGATTTGATAATATAAGATGGTATAACCAGGATAACACCTTTTATTCAATATTTCAACTTATATTAGTTGTATGTTGCTTGTATTTATTCCAATTACCATTTAAGCAAAAACTGCTGTGTCTTCTCAAAAACCTCACCAAAGAAAGAATAAAAAGAAAAAAAAATGGGGATTTTGTGATTAAATAAACTTTTCCATAAATACCCCTAGGGGCACCAAAATAAAGGACACATCACTAAATGTGAAGAACGCCATATCTGTATGATAATGTCTGGCTGTCTGCTACTTTAAGTATCCATTTTAACGCCCTAACCTCAAGGATAAATACCAGTTTGCTCTACCATGATCAATAAATGCAGACACCACATCTTTTAGTCTGATCGTAAGTTATACGAAGAACACAAAAAAGTAAAAGTTAGAACTTTGGAATAAGATTGACAGGTATAAAGCATGATGGCCAGTATATTAGAGTATTATGGACCCAAATATATTGATATCAGGAAGAATAAAAACAAGAACAACTTGTAATTCGAAATAATACTGGTCTTACTTAAATATGTGGTATATGTTTATCCAGTGCAACAGACAAAGATATGCATTGCCAATCAGTGAAAAGTAGGTCAAAGGTCAAAAAATATGATTTCAAAATAAGGTGACGCATTTATCTTTTAGGTCCTTGTTTTGTTAACCACTTAATAAGAATACAGTTGAGGCTATATAACAAAGAACAGAATATTATACGTGCAGGTAAAGGTAACTCAAGATTTGAAATAGAACTGAATACCTTTCCACAGTTGAAGGATGGTTATTCCTTGCTGTCTGCTCCAATTCCAGCTCTTCGTCCAGCAAAAATGTGCTGGAATAATCATTAAATGAGTCGCGGTTTTCAGGAATGGTTGACTTCACAGAAGCAGATCTAGCTGGGAATTTTGAGTCATTATCAAGTTCAGTGCCATAATTCATATTATCAGGCTGAAGGCCTAACCCCGTGCTCAAATTACAACCCGAAGCAATTTTTTGTGATTCACCATTGAAAAGAACCTTATCCCTGTTTTCCTCAGTATCATAGTTAACAGATCCGTTTATACAATCTTCACCCGGTGGTAGGGGTTCCACAGAGCATCTATTTGGTGAAGGAAGTTCCTCGGTTCCTTCACTGTTGTTTGTTTTATTTTCATTATTATTATCATTCTTCACAGCATTTGAAACTAGAGATGACGATTTACTGACAAAAGAAGCTGGAATCCACTTTGACCACTCGTCACGTCTCCTTACCTTCTCACCCTAAAGAATTGGAAGTCAAAGTGGATTAAGAGAAAGTATTACCGAGCAAGATTTAAAAAGTTAGAAACAAAAATTTAAAAGATAAAGTTTATATGTCATAATTTAGGATAACTAGGCAACTGATTGAGGGATGTTCTAGAGGTAAATTTTTCAACCTGCACTTCAATGGTCTCTGAAACCTGCAGTGCATCCAGAATGAAAGGTATATCCGTGCTCATTCTTTTAACCTGAAAATCAAAATGTGTTGCAGTATAATTATCATATAACAGAGACCCAACTTCAAGATACAAATCAAGCTCAATAGACGAGAATTAATTGCAGAAAAT
The DNA here is from genome assembly GCA_019426215.1 of Buddleja alternifolia. Lineage (NCBI taxonomy): Eukaryota > Viridiplantae > Streptophyta > Magnoliopsida > Lamiales > Scrophulariaceae > Buddleja > Buddleja alternifolia. The sequence continues at coordinate 51,481,117 of CM033391.1, forward strand.
GTAATACGACAATTTTCCACCAAAGAGAGACAAGCAAAAAACTTCAGTTTTCTTTTTCCTCCTAAGATTGTGCATTTACAATCTCTCAGCTCCCCAGAGGGAAAAAACAAAATTTGTCGAAGTGTTATTAGTATCTCCAAGTACAAGTATTAAATATTGCAAAGAATCTGCTAAATATTACCCTCTTAAAGTCGGCAATGACTGATACTGGAACCCAACCTTGTTCGTCCATCAAGGAAATCAAGTAGCGATCATTCTGCAGATTCTCGTCACTGCCAAAGTAGTAAAATTAAAACTTAGTTGCTATTTCTCGAACATGATGTTGAATTAGACTTAGTAATTATATCAAATTGTTTAAGAATAGCTGCAGTTACGGCAGCATGTCCTACTTGTCATCTTTTTTACTTGAATATGAAAAGTTTGATTTTTTTTTTTTTTTTTTTTTGGAACAAGTTAGCTTTTCATTAATACAAAACAATGCTTACATCTCCACCGGCATACCCCGGAATTACAAACTTTCAAATTTACAAGTAAATTCCATATTTTGTCAACTATCACATTTACATCACTATTTTCTTTTTTGAACAACCTTTTGTTTCTCTCAAGCCGAAAAGTTTGATTTTTTTAACATCAAATTTACATAAAAAGAAAAATTAATATATTCCATTACAGCTATCACCCATCACTACAAAAAATAAACATCAACAATTATTATCTTCCTACAATGTGAACTACTTTAACTGGAAATAGATAGAGGTGATACCATAAACATAGGCTTGAAATAAATATTATATTTCAATCTTGAACAGATAAAGTAGGCATGAGATACTTCTCAAATATTCACCTGAAGTAATATTCAATTTGCTTTACGATGTTAGCTCTCAATGCTATTGTTGGCGAGGTTGGCATGGGAACTCCAGGGCTTAAATGATATGGAACTAAAAATGGAGGGCCAGGTACTCTAACATAGCCTGGGGGAGCAGGATAAAAACAAATTCCAGGATGACCTGTATCATAGATGACCTGGTGAGTCAATGTTCTGCGCAACTTTTTTGAAGAAGAAAAATAAGAACGCAGAAAAGAAGCAGAATATAGGTCAGAAGTTGCAGAGAGCAAAATCCTAATGCAAAGAATACTTATTATAATTCATCAATACAGCTTCATATATAATAATTCAAGTACCTTGAAAGTTCGATCCATCAATTAAGCCTGCAGGACCCATAAAAGGAGGTCCTATGAAAGGTCTTGGACCCATAGTTTGTTGCATATGAAAGTTGTTGTTAGTAGCAACAGGCCGTTGATTATTCCAAGAAGGGTTCATTTGGGCACCACGTTCCTTTGCGTTAGGCCTTCTTCCGACATAATTGGAATCATGGGCACTTGAATCAGCACCTTTTGAAGGTTGAAAGCCCCCATTAACTGGAGGAACAAATGCTTGCGCTGAAGCATCACTCCCAGACTTTGCTACTCGAGTATCAGCTCTTTGGAAAGGTCCATGAGGAAACTGATAAGCATATCCAGGGGCAGGCATAGAGGGGATGGGAACCACAGTATGGAAACCTGGTGTAACTGCTGGCTGATAATAAGGTACGGGTACTGGAAATGGAGGTACAGCATTTGGGCCACGCTTGGGGCCAGTTTTGTTTTGATGCATAGGGTACGGCCTACGAGGGGATCTAATATTACCACGTCCATGGAACTTCTGCTGCTCAATTGTGGCCTGGAAAACCAGAAGAAAACTGTCAGAGAGTTATCCTGACTTTAAAATAAATTATGCATATTCAATTAGCTGTGTATTGTAAAAAAACAGTAAATTTGCAGCCAACAGAATGTATAAGATCTAATGTAGAAGAGCTCATCCCATGGTAGGAGATATTTCAAATATGGCATCTATTTTAGTCAGAGGGACAAATAAGTCCTGGAAACAACTTGGCATTCAGAAATTAGGCCACATGTTGTCCACACTGCAAGCTCGTAATTATATTTGTACAAGGCTTTAGAATTGCAAAGAGATATCAAGGCGCGAGTTCATTATCGTAGGACTACAAATATGAACGGAACCAACAAATAGTTTTATAAACTAGCAAACAGAAAATATAAGAATACTGTGACAACATGGACATATTGATAATCATGTGCCAGAGATATATTTTACGTTTTCTTTTTTTTTTTTACTGTGGGTACACCCTCAAGTCCATTTGTTACTTCTGCAAGATTTTTGTTTCATGTGGTTGCTATACAATCATTTAGGTCCATTCTGGAAGCATTTCCCTTTCTCCAACATAGTTGTTCACAGTTCCAAGAGCATATAGCATGTTCTTTGTCCTGTTTAATGTTTTATTCGAATAACACATAAATGGGGCTTAAAATTGGAAACAGGAAAACTGTTTTCCCTGTATTATTCCTAAAATTAAGTATAATAGAGCAGCATGCATTTTGAGAATCTGCGAAAAGACATATTCAAAAACCAAGAATACTAAGCCACTTGGCATAACAAATGAAAAACAGAAAGATGAGCCGTCATCTTGCTACTAAAAATGCACATAAACAGATATAACTTTCTTCACTCAATGGTGTGATTATTAATTGCTGATATACATGAACACGCAATAACTGCAGTCACGACAAAGAAATAATAAGCAACCAAAACATCAAAAATAAAACTTTAAAGTGATTCTCTTTACTCACATCAAATATTTATTCTCAGTTAAAGTCAGATCTTTAAGCGATCATTGTTTCTCGATAAAAAAATATTTCTTTCTTTTTTCCGCTGTCCATATTATTTAGTTCTTGATTACGCACGCAGTTCATACAAGCATTTGAACTAATACACGGAGTAAACAAATAGAGACAATGTTCAAAACCATAAACCTCAACACTTCCAAGTGTGCAAACACCAACTACATTCACATATAAAGCAACAAATCTTAATTCATAACGAAGAAACAGAAATAATGATTCGACAAGGAATTAGCACAGAAATAGCACCGACCGCCGCCGGAGGCGCACCATCACAACCATCAGGCTCCGCTTCAGCAGAAGGCGGAGACTTGATTGAGTTGGAATCAACAACGCCATTGCTTTTCGGAAGCTGCTGCGCGTCGGAAAGGGCAGGCCAAGACTCCGAACCAGCAGCCATGACCGGAGAAGCAGCGGCCGGAGTCTTCCATGGAGACTTCGGGGGAGCACCAACGACGACGTCGTTATGATCATCAAGCTGATCACCACCGGCATTCTCACCCATCCCCATAGCTTACGAATAAAAAAGGTAATTTATGCAGGTTATTCGATTCGGAATAAAAGAGTGGATTAGAGATGAATAAACAAGCTCCGGTGATTAGAGTGAGGTGATTGCAGGGCGGCGCGGCGGCGGTAGGGTTGGAGAGAGGTGGCGGGAGAGTGAGGAGGGGGAGTGTGTTTGTGGGGGAAGAAGAGAGAAGGACTAGGGTTATAAAAAGTTCTCAGACCCGGACTAGTTGTTGACTGTGTGTGTGTGTGTATATATATATGTGTATATATATATATATATATATATATATATATGAGAGTGCGGGTGAGAATTTATATTTTATACTGCTATGGGTAATTCTGACAATTCAGTAAGAGTTGATATTGACACTCTTATCTTTACTAGTTTCACTCTCTTACTACTACTTTTTCTTGGTTAAGTTTCGGACACAAATGCCCATACACATTATTACTTCATGAAATATTATTTTACTACTTTCTAGACATTCTTCCATCTTATTTTCAATAAATTGACTAAATGATATTTTCTTCCATCACTGATTCATGATGATGAATAATTTTTAATTATTAATTAATGAGTATTTAATTATTTAGTTAAAATTATTTTGAATATTAATTAATTAAAAAATAACTCCTTATACATTAATTACTTGATGATTTGTACAATTAGTTATTCATTATTAATTGAAATTGATTGATTGAATGATTAAATAATTATAGTTATAGTTTACCCATAAATATTAACCTGAAAAATTTATAATTTGAGTTATTCATTATTAACTTGAAAATATAGACTTATTTTAGTTTACTTGAAAAGATAGACGTATTTCACTTTACGCATAAATATTATAGGACTACCACCTATGATAGTTTGGTAATTACAAGTACCCTTTAAGGGGGTATTTCGGTCATAGAAAATAAGATCTAATATGGTAAGAGTTGACCCAAAGACAAAGTGAGATTATTGCGTGTTGTTTTTAGTGGCATCAACAATATTCGGACCGGAAAAATGAAGCGGGACATCTGTGAGTGTAATAATCTGGCCAGGGTGGTTTCATAAATTATCAAACGTTGAGGACCTTTTGGAAAACGGACCTAACTTGAGGAGGACTTCTTGTAATTTACTGAATAAAGTATCCGAATATAGGAAAAATTAAGCCTACACCCACTGTTATAATAAATAATTATATAAATTTACCCTCTTTTAATTGAAATTACAATTACATAACTCATTATAAATGAAAATTACATTTTCCCATTAAGATCAGTTTTTTGATGACATCTTTATGTGAAATTTCAAAAATACCCCTGTCCAAATGTCATTTAGAAAAATTACACTAACCCCCTCTTATTTTTGAAATTACACAAACCTCCCCTGTTATAATGCACTTCTTACAATCACTCACTTATGTATTAAAAATTCTTACAATTTAACCCCTAAAAACCTTACAATTAGTCCCTGTAGGAGGTGTTGGTAATTTCAAAAGCAAGAAGGGATTTTTGGTAATTACACATTATAAAAGGAGGTACGGCCGTAACAAAAATATTATTCCGATTTTTTTATTTTTTTTAATAATTTAATTGAAGGGCAAAAAGTCATTTAGTATTGTTTGACCGTTGACCGAAGGTTTTCAGGGGGGTAAATGTAATTTTCAATTATAGTAAGTTAGGTATTTATAATTTTAATTATAAGGGAGTTAAGTTTGTGTAATTACCTATTATAACAGTGAGTGTAAGTGTAATTTTCCCTAAAATATATATATTCAACTATGTTCCAAAGGCTACCCTAGTTCATCACCGTCGAGCACAATTTTAGTTACAAACTCTCTTTCCCTTTTTCTTTTCCCTTGACCTTTAAGTTTTCTGATTATTGCAGATCTTTCTAAAATAAATATAATTCTGAGATTTCATATTAATATGGTCGTTTTTTTCCATCAAAAAAAAAAAAAACAAAGATAAACAGGATTACAAGTTCACATCCTCTATTCTAATTCGAACTTTCTAATAATCATTTACTCCACGAAATAAATCACCGTACTGAAATAGAAGTTTCGAACTGCAAAAACAAGGCAGGTCTCAAAATGCGATACAACATAAACGACCCATGAGATGTTACGCATTTGGTTACTAAAACTTTGATTGATGAAAATTAAGCACTCCGCAAAAGCAAAATGGAGAGCTTTTACACCAACAGTTGTGGTAAAACAAAGGATAATGATACAAAATCTACATCCCTTAACATGATTTGCACATCTATCATTTAGCCACAGCACAATTGAAGGTAGGATCTAAGACTCCATACTCCTTGCCCAACCATCTGTAAATACAATAATATGTACAATTAATTACCTATTGAATTTGTTTTCTTTGCCTTTCCAAAACAAATCTGAATTTTCTCATGTTCAAAACAAGTTTATATTCATCAAACTTGGAAGTTCTCAATCAACTCAACACAATCGCTAGAGTCGACTGAAGCAGAATCATCATCATGATCACTTAAGACAACAGAAAAGGTGTCGAGCCTTTTGTAGAAGGACTCTACCCCTTCAACGCTGAACCAGTCGCTTTTCATCTGCAATACATTAAAAACAAAAGGCAAAATAAGTCATTGGAAACATGGTAATAACCCATTTTTGTTCGACAAAAGAAAAAATGAAAAGAACTCACAAAGTATGGATAGCCTTCAGAAACGTTGAAATTTTCCGGAGCACTCTCTAAGAATAGGCTTATGTAATAAAGCACATAAAATCCGCATTCCTCACCTTTGTTCTGCTGCGGAACCTGAAAATAGGGTTACAACTTAAAGTTAAATCTGATACCTATGATCCAAGGATTGTCCCTTCTGACTATTATTAGGAATCAACAAAAATCATTCTAATGTCACTTTCTTTGAAAATTACCCTTTACGTAAATAAATGGATGATGGATCACATCTGAAAATTATTGTTGGCTTGAAAAAATACTAAAAAATCTACCTGTGCAAAATGCATGGCATGATTTTAGTTTGATTTATATCTGCTATTATCCATGTACAAACTTATTTCCTCAAGTTGATTGTTCTATTACAAGAATAATTCAATTCAATTTCTTAAAATTAAAATGGAGGAGAAAATAGTCACGTGTTACAAATAATCCTTACTTAATAACAAATATATTGAGACAAAAAATTTATAGCCTACCAGACATTTCTATGGGACGAATGGAGAATGTATAAAATAAATGGATGCGAAAAATACTACCTTAGGAATCAAGAGAGGAATTTTCTTAAGTTGTTTTCTATTTTCCAGCCTTTCCTCTGATTCATATACGTCCACGAGAAGCCTACAATATTAATTGATAACTAAATCAAAATAACAATAACAAAAGAACTCATCATAAACAGATGCAAAAGAAACAGGTAGCCAGATACATATTGATCAACCAATATCATTGATACCTTCTTATTAACACTTCGAGCCTTGTAGGACCTATCGCATGCAATGAATCCAGCAGCAGCATGCAAGGAGAGTTGGTTTTTGAATGCAAACTTTCACCCAAGTTACAAAAGATCAAGAGGCTCCAATGAGACCTGACAAAATGACATGTTAATACACAAACATGCAGTGTTAAAAGATAAAAAGTTTCGATTGCATGACTAAATTACTTCAGAGAAGAGCATACCACATAACTATAGGAACCAAAACGTATTTCTTCGAGAATATGTCCATCTCCTTGATCCATTTCAGAACCATAGTCCTATTGTTTTCATTGGCATACAAGTCGAACCACAAAGGGTCAAAATATGCAACTGACTTCACCTTCTCTTCGGGAAACAAGCTCCATATATGCCTACACCAACTCATAATTTATTTCTTCTCACACAAAGCAATGTTACTCGAACACATCTTAAAAAGAACGCAACTACAGAACCTACATGAGGTAGTGAAGAAACGTTGCGGAGTCTAACTTTCCTCGTTCTTCGATAATTGCGTTACTGTTGTTCTGACCTTTTCTTGCTTTACCACGTAAATGAGTACGTCGAGGAATAATGACTTCAGAATCACTCAAATCATCTTTAGCCTTAGTTTTTCTCTTGCGACCCCTTTGACGTGCCCGTGGACGTGCTGTTGAGCTTGTAGGACACGGGCTTTCTTTGGGGATTTCTTCTGCAGAAACACCGTCTGTTCCACAATTTCAGTGGTCAAAAATAGATGATGATAAATTCACAAAGTGACTTTAGTCAAAAATGTATAAAGGTTTATTTAGAAAGAAAATGATATGAAGATACTAGCTAAAGTGCTATGGCTATGTTTGCCTGTGTTTTCATTTACCTTTTTCTATTTTCATTTTCATCTGAAAATGAAAATACACAATTTACACTGTTTTTAACTGAAAATATTCTCATTCTCATTTTCACATTCACGTTCCCAATAAATTTCAATCATTATTTCAAAATCACATTTCACATAACTTTTCTCTCACTTTCTTTTTATCACTTTTCTCTCCCTCTTATATCTTCTTTTTTAACCCTTATCTATCATCTAATCATTACTTTTCAATCATTTCACACATCATCAATCACAAATTTTAACAATTTTTAAAAACACAACCAAACACACTTACTTTTCTCACTTTTTTCACACGAAAATCAAAAAACTCATTCTCCCATATATTTCTGAAAATGACGGTTGAAAATGATTTGAAAACACATCCAAACATAGCCTATACTTCTCTGTGTCCACAAAATTTCAAGAATGACTACTCTATGAAATTCTAATAAGAATGAAGAATGAAAAATTATTTATAAGGTGAATCAACCATGTTATGTGCACAGCACTTGGGAAAGAAAATTGTGCCAAATACATTCTCAATCAACTTAAAAATAAGGGTACAACGCAGATTCCCCCAACCTATAGGCCTCTGAGGCCTGAGCACTTTGCCCCCAATCAAAGATGCAGCAAGTCATCCTCAAGGTATTAAATCTCGGTATCGGTATCGGTGTCGATATCGGGATAGTAAATTTACGGAAATTTCGGAAATATTCAAAATTTCGGTTTCGATTTTAAACAAATCATGGAAATTTACAATGAAACTTTGTGTAACTTTAAATATCATAATTATGCATTTTTTACATTAATAATATTTCATGTATAATATATGCATAATGAATCTTGTTAAATAGAATAACTAAAACCTGTTGTGAAAAATATGAAATAATAGTAGTAAAATAATAATCAAATATCATAAGAATTTCATTAATATAAAGTGTACCACAATTTTAGTAAAAATCATTATTCAAAACCAAATCAAGCTTCTAGGAGGATTTTTATGAGATCTTATTTAAATAATTTTTGTGTTCAGACCCGAATTTTTATTAACTTATTGCCTAATATCACTTTCAGATTCGTATTTAAATTTATTGCTTATGGGTTACATAATTGGTCATTTATTATCTTTTCTTTTATCTTTTCTTTTAATATAAATGATCATTTGACCCTAATTTATAACTATAAAATATTTTTAAAAAAAAAAATTTGGGAAATTTCGGGTTTCGGTCGAAATTTCGGAAGATATTCTGCAAAATTTGATCGAAAGTTCGATTTCTCTTCGGGACCCCGGAAACCCAAAATTTCGATGTTTCGGGCGAAATTTAAGACCATGGTCATAGTAGAATAACAAATTTCATTTAACACGTAAATTCACTAACTGAAAACTATCTGAAGCACTAATCAGATCTGAAGAAAAACCAAAACATCAGCCCATATTAATTCATGGATCACACTAGTAAAAGCCTGATTAACATGCAAAAACTCATCGTAGACAGAAACAATCAGACAAACAATTATGTTGGCAACTGAAAACTAATTGAAGCACAAATCAGATTTAAAGGAAAATCAAATCAGAGATCGAAAAAATAACAGGGGAACTCTGATCAACAGCACCTTTAACAATTTTAGTCATCAAAGAAACCAGGTATGAGCTGGTGAAGAGACAATGAGGAAAAGTGTTACGAAATGAGTGAAGCGGAATTTAAGCTGAATTAGTTAATTACATTTTATTATTTTATTTCCTTATTTAATTTGAGTTTCCTTGTTAGTTTAGGAGTTTATTTCCTTGTTCATTCGATTCCTTGTTAATTAAGTTTCCTAGTAGGGGTAAAAGACGAACCAAACTACTCGATACTCGGCTCGATCGCTAAAAGCTCGTTTGAGCTCGGTTCGTTAACTTATCAAACCAAGCTTGAACAACTTTTTGTGTTTGATAAGCTTTGAAGCTCGGCTCGATTAGTAAAAAATAATAAAAATATGTACAAAAAAATCAAACTACTCGAGCTCGACTCGTGTTCGGCTCGATTAAAGCTCGTTTGAGCTCGGCTCAATTAATAATCAAACAAGCTCAAACACAAACTTTGAAGCTCAATTGTATTTCAAACAAGCTTGAACAAACATCTCATTCGGTTCGACTCGGCTCGTTTACACCCCTATTTCCTAGTTGGTTTAAGTAACTAGTTATTTCCTTCTTGGTTTAGGGATTTATTTACTTGTTTAATTAGGAGTCTAATTATTTCCTTTCTTAGTTAGGAGCCTTAAGTTACATATATTGTTAGGAGCTATGTTTTTATTCATTCAGTTTTTGAATTAATAAAGAATTGAGTTTAGACTTGGGGCAAGGTTTATTTTTGTTGGGCAAGATCTATTCTTGCTGGTTTATTGTTTTAATAAAAAATAAGTTCTATCAAATTGGTCCAAGCTTCCGGATCATTAGACGCCACCTGGCTTGTTCAACCTTCGATGAATCTCTCATGACGGCTTTGTATTCACACTTGGAATCCGTCATAACCAATATGAATACATGAATACCATCGACAAATGTCTTCCCAGCATGCGGGCAGCGATCACCGCACTCAAAGCTGCCGCCCCCAACGTTCAGAGCGCTCCGACAGCAACTTCGTCTCCACCAATCCCGATATTCAAACCATAGGCGCAGATCTGTGTTTCGCACCCACATCAGGCACTATGATTTCTTAATCATGCCTTTCGACTTGACAAATGCACTAGCAACGTTCCAGGCACCGATGAAATTCCCGGGTTCAGCCTTGGGGACAAGGCTATATTCAAAGGGGGAGGAATTGTCATGAAACAATTGATGCGGATTTTGAGGAGAGAAAAAAGAAGAAAAATTAGTTAATTATATTTTATTTTCTTATTTTGAATCCTTATTTAATTAAGTTTCCTTGTTAGTTTAGGAGTTTATTTCCTTCATTATTTGATTCCTTGTTGATTAAGCTTCCTAGTTGGTTTAGGAATTTATTTACTTGCTTAATTAGGAGTCTAGTTATTTTAGGAGTCTTTAGTTATATACATTGTCAGATGCCATGCTTTTATTTATTCAGTTTTTGAATCAATGAAGAATCAAAGCAAGGTTTATTGTTGTTAGGCAAGGTTTATTCTTGTTGGAATTTTGAGTTATCGAAATCATTTTCTATCAATTATGTTTTAATCAAAAGGTCTGTTTGGAGGTCGGGACTAGAAGATTGAAAGGGTACATTGGTATTTGATGATAAAATGTAATACCAACTCACTTTTCCAATCAAAATTGATCTTTTAAATTCTTATTGTGTTGCATTTTTTTCAGATGATATCCGTAGGGACATTTGTAGTTCCATTCATACTTTATAAGAAGTATTGTCTGCCAGAACCCAAGTATAGAATCACTGCAGATTGTTCTATAAAATGTGAGGTGAAGATACATGTGAAACAAAAGTAAGGCAGTCACAGTAAATCACTCCATGGTCAGCATAGATGGGTAAGGTCTATGGCATATCAAAGCATTAAAAGTACCATCCATATGAGTAGACGTCACTATTCGCGTCTTGGATCTTGGACCACGAGAAAAGCACGAAAAAAGGGACTTTGAATCCAACAATTCTCTTTCTTCAGGAACAGACAGATGATGCTTCACTATGATGCATCCACCTGATATCACAACAAAGTCTCGTCATCCTCATTACCATGCACAAAGCCAAATGTCAAAGATAAAAATAAAATATACACATATAACGATAACCATACAAGACAAGATTGTCACTAGTGATAGATAGCAACAACATCCAGACAAGCAGAACAAATGTAACTGTTAAACTCATACTTAACATTGATCAGCAATCATTTAGGCTATATTTGATCCTTGGATTTTGATGAGGAAAACGTAGGAAAATATTTTCCTGACTTCCAACCTGATAGTACCTTGTGCTTTATTTTGCGATACTAACATTTCTCCTTTTCCTCATCAAAATCCAAGATTCAAACATAACATTAGTAAATCTAATACGTGTACAGGCGCGTTGATTTAACCATTAAATAAGAAAAAATAAAACAATTATCAAGTGTTCCACCATTTCAATTATGCTATGTTTGGACCTTGGATTTTGGTGAGGCAAAAGTGAAGGAAAATGAAAAGGTAAAATAATGAAAAAAAAGTAAAATCAATTGAAGTGAGGTAAAAATTTCCCTTGGCATTTTCCACGCTAAAATCCAAGGACTAAAAGTAGGGTTAATTTGATAAGGTGTAATACAAGTGGTAAGCTTCCCTCTTGCTTAATAGAAGAAAATTGGTCTTTATTGCACATATATGTTTCGGTTTGCAGCATATTTAAGTAAAAAAGACCCCCTCAAAAGAAAAAATAAATAAACAAATAGAACATAAGTCATTATGTAGTTGATAATTCATATAACTTCAATGTACAAAGATAATCATACCAGCAAACCCAAGTGCAAAGACACATTCGCCAGTATCAACACTCAAAATATCAGACCATTTTCTTGGGAGTCTTAAATTCCATGTACATCACTAATCAAGGAAAAAGATTATATCAGCACACTATTTTAGCATTATATAACTATATATATAGCATTTGAACCAAACACCAGTAGATTTAAACATCAAATAGTCAGATTTAACAGGATCTGGATTCAATAAAAACCCTTTGCAACGTTTCACAACTGGAGCATGAAAGGTTAAAGATAGTTAATAAAAGAAAAGAAGATAAAGAGGAGGAGATTGCCTTTTTCCATAAAAGAAAATTGTTAAGATCATAGTTATTAAGGGGAATGGCGCGACGCGGCGCAAAGGGTCCCTGGAGCCATGGCGCACGCCTTATTTGAAGCGCAATGCATAATTGCAAATATAAATTAATATATCATGTGTCAACAATACAGTAGTTTTATAAACGATTAGAATTTTTTAGACAAAATTTGGAAAATTGATATCTCATGTAGAACTAAATTTATGAACAAAACTTCGATACTTACAAATTACAATTAATTAATGTATACAGAAAAGAATAAAGAAAGAGAACAGAGTGAGAGTGAAGAGAAGTGAAACAGAATGAAAATAATATGAAAAATCCAAAACAGAAAAAAGATGAAAAAAGAAAGAAAACATGACAAACAAGAAAACACTATATCTGTGACCTGTGACGATGGCTGGGAGGTGGAGCGGAGGCTTGGCGAAGTGTGCGAGGCGGATGGACGGCGAGGGCTGGAACGCACTTCAGAGAGAGACTCTGGGCTGAGATTAGGTATTTAAAAATTGATCCTAAACCTAGAAACTAAGTTAAAAAATAGACTCTTGACCGGAAAATTATACAAAGGCGCGCCATGGCGTTCGAGGCTTGCCTCGATGAAGGCTGTGCCACTCTTCGGAAGATGGCTCAAGGGCTGCGCCATGTTCGCCATGCACCATGGTGATCACCATCGAGCGCCGCTTACAACCATGGTTAGGATGAAAAAAAAAAGTAATACACTAACTGATTCCTTCTCGTTCCTACAAAGCAAAATCCTATTTACACAAAATCAGCCACCAAGTACTGTTTTAACATGTGATGCCGATAGAATCTAACTTCATTCTGTCCAGTGGGGATTCATAATGGCAAGTAAACTCATTCTATCTATAAGGTGGTTTTCCCTGATAACTTCACAATTATATCGAAAATCTTCTAATGCTCGTCACTCTCCCACAAAAGAAGATTCTTATACTGTCTGACAGAATAGATTTGTCACTATAACTTTGAGCTGTTGTCAATTTGATTATTTAATTTTTGACCGTTATATGTGGATTTGCACATGGAAGAGCTTTGGTGCATACTCTTCTTCAGGAGTTGACCATCAAAAACCCATTCTAATTTGCAATACCGAACATTCACAAACAGATTTCTTTCTATATGAGTTTCATTGCAACACAATATAACAAATTAGACCAGTGCATGACATATGTGACAAATACACCTAGTGAAATTGTAAGAGATTTTCTTGGTGAGGTTTGTGTTTTCAGACATTCAAAAGCAAAAGCTATTAACAAAGAGTTCTACTTGTTTTCCTACAGCAATCCTCTTCGAAAACCATTTATTCTACCGTCTTTTTGGCATACAAATCCATTCAGGAGGTATAGAACAAGGTAAACCCAACCAATTATGAGCCAACAATGTACTTATTTCAACAACAAACTCAAAAGTGAAGAAAAAAGGGAGAAAATTCTATCAAATAAGAAAATACAAATGTAAAGGCAAACTGGAGCAATAACAATTTTTTGAGGTCCTAGGTAATGAAACATAGAGACTATTCTTATTTAGAATTCATCTCATTCAATTTTTAAATTATATTTAATTTATCAACAAATAAAAAATTTAATAGAAAAGTCAGGACTATACTCTTGGCCCTCTCAATACCCTTTAATCTTCCATCAATCTCTGCTATTCAATAACACATAAAAAGAAAATTTTAAAAAAATAAAAATTGAGTGCACCCAAATGGCTATATGCCAAACAACCCCTACCCCCACCCCCGTTCCCTCCCAAAACAGCAAAAAAGAAATTCAAAATTTACAGAAAAGTGCCAGTTCGGTTAAAGGGTAAAAGAAATAGAATACAGGTAGATTGTAAAGAACAGAAATATTTACCTGAAGAAGAAGAGTATGAGACTTTGAACCCATACTTAGTACGTCGCTTTCCAGCGGTCCTCATCCTTTGGTATGTTATTGGAAAGGGGTCAATTTTCATCCTTTTTTTCTTTTTTAAAATAATTTTTAGCAGACTTGGTATTGAAATTTGCATCAAAGATTTTAGTGTGTGTATATATATATATATATATTACTGGTATGTGATGTGACGTGATGTGATGTACGGAGGACAGAATATGAAGAAGCCCTTTTGCTTCCTTGATAATGACAATTTTCATTAACCCACGATTCCCCAGATTTCGGAATTAAAGAGGGTTATAACTTGTATGATCTTAAATTTTGGAGCATGATTTTGAGTAAAAGTTTATATTATACCTGTATAATATATGTATATACATATAATTAAAAAATGTTTTTGTTTTTTTTCTGAACATAATGAATAATATTCGAACTTAAAATTCCATATAATATATGTATATACATTGCTTTACGTATTCCATATAATACTCGACAAATAATATTCTAATTTTGGCGAAGAAATATTTTTTTAATTTAAAACTTAAAATTATTATTAATTTTTATAAATACTAATTGAGTATTATATTATTATACAATAAAAACTCTATACCATTGCCAATTAATGAATCGGATAAAATATTATTTATATAAATTAAAAGCAAGTACAAGCAATAAATCTTACAAATTTATATAGAACTAATTCATATTTTTACTCTCGAATAATTAATTTATATTCGTATTATACTCGTACATGGATGAATCCGTTTATTTCCCGTTTTCATACTTTTTAGCAGAATTTTTCACCGTAACTTTTAATAAAATTTCATAATATACACATACGTATTAAATAACAAACTTTTTCGTCTCGTATTTTACTAACTATGATTTCGACTAAGTATAAATATTTTTTTCTTGGTAAATAACCCTAACTTCCAATGTATAAAAAGCAACTCAATGAATTAATTGAAAAAATATATAATTTTTTTAAAAAAAAAACTAGCAATTAATGATGCTAGTTTTTTTCATTTGGTCTCAAGTGGTCTACAAAGACAATCTAAAAGAAAGGTTGAACCCTGTCATTAATGTTGCTCATCGTTTATGAAGACTCAATTTGAAAATAATTTTAATTTCAATTCTAGATGCTTGGAAGGAGGTTCAAGCGACTCGCGCAATGAAAAATATTAGTAAATCTTATTTTCATAAAAGTTTGGAGCGTCGTCAAATTGGTTTCTTGAGTTTCTTGTGTTAAGAAGTTTAGTGATTATACAATACTCAGTAAATAATATGACTATTAAAAGTAAAGCTAAAAAGTATACAAATAAATAACAAAAAGTTTTCAATTGATGTAATTCTGACTAGGTCTCTATTCTCTTATTCACTAGGATGAATTCACTAATATCGATGTTCAAGTTATCACACATATTAGTTCTACAATATACTGGTTGTTATGGATCTACATGATTCAAAAATTCGAGTTCTTTAGCTCCCTCTGTTGGATATTTAGTTTATGAAAAGTGTGTTTGCATGAATTTTGCATAAGAAATTTGAATACCATAAGTATCCAGAATATGAAATATTATTGGACAATATTAATCTACATTCCGAGTAGTTGAGTTTAGCATTTCGAATTTCTTAAATCAAATTTAAAATGAATGAGAAATTAAGTGTTAAAGTGAGATATTTGAATGGATTTATCTCTCATTGGAATAAAATCACAAATATAGTGGATTTATAATTTCATCTTTTGGGGTAAAGAGTTGGCCCTTTGGGTCATCTCCTCTTTGTGGGCTTTGTGAGGGAAGAGGACCTAGCCATGTTTCGGTTCACCAAGCGCGCCGCTGCAACCCGCCCGCCGGCCTGCCTGGGTCGTGGGCTTGGACTTGGGTTTGCAAGATGATAATTTTTTAGACAAAATTAATTCCACAAAGAACCTCTTGATCCATTAACCAAAATTGGGTTTGAATAAAATTGCTGGCTACTTTTTTATTCAAATTTGAATAAATCTTCTAGAAGACCCAACATTCGAACGTTACCTCTTTAACGTTCGCACGTTGGCATCCGACCAATGGACTTCTGTTACAGATCCAAATTTCGAACGTTAAGGAAGGCACGTTCTAATGTTGGCAGCAAAAATGTTCTTCTGTTACAGGTCTAACTTGAAGGCAATTCAATGCACGTATTTAATTTTGGCTAATTTAAGAGGCTATATATAGCCCCCTCCAGCTGAATGGAAATCACACCAAAGCATTTTTAAGCTTTATTTTCTCTCATATTCTCTCAAAGAGTTTTAAGTAGCGAAAGTTCATTCAGTTCTGGAATTTGAAATGGTTTTGAATGCAGAACGTATACCGTTGTATCTTGGGACGCTTGTTACAATAACCTGTACCACCTAGGCGGGCCAATTTAGCGTTAAGGATAGAGAGTTTTCTCTCGCCTCGATATAATCAATATGTTCGTTCGTTAGCATTTAATATGTTTGTGAAATTTTGTCCAACATATCACTACTACAGAAAAGGCCTATTACAGCGGATTTTTTTTACCTATTACAGCGGTTGTAACCGCTGCAATAGGGTCCGCTTTTCATTTTTTTTATTTGCAAAATCCTATTACAGCGGTTCTGATGTGAATCGCTGTAATAGGTATTTTTTTTCCACTCGCACCCTACTAGTTTGGAACCTTCCTGTACAGTATATATTCAATAAACCAAAACAAACCAGATTTCTGCACAGTAAAACAAATTCAACAAAAGCCCAAAACTTCTTTAAGACAACCAATTCTTTCCTCTAACAAATGAGATCACGTGTTAATTTACAATCTACTAATTAAATTACTCACAATTTAAATACAACAAATCAAATCACAATTTACAACAAGTCACAATGTACAAAAAATACATTACCTAATTTCTAAGGAGCTGCTAACAAAATGTATTATGCCACTTCGCAGCGTACTTCATCAATTTGCTCTTGAGTATAGAAGGATTGAGAATTATGAAAGTATTGCAAGACATATATAGAGATTGCAAAACCCAAATGATATTTCAGTTACCTACCAAAGGTTTAATAACTTCAAAAGGGAAAGAAATTAAGTATTAATTAGGATTATACATACCGTTGTTGGGATTATAGAATATCCGTGGCTAATAACCTCCTTCATGAATCTCATAATGCAATAGCCACAATCCACCTCGTTTGTCTACCGGGGGCACTACAAAAGTAATCAAAGTTGTATTTAAACACTAACTTCTATACGAATAATTAATCTCTTGAAACTAGAAAACGCTAACCTTTATTTTAATCCATTGACAGGTCTTATTTTTGGATTTCTTGTTGTTGCGATTTGTACAAAATATGTGTATAGCCCTGTAAAAAAATACAAAAAACAAGAAAATTATCTAACTTACGGGCAATTATGTGAAATCTAGGAAGATATATACACTTTTAAAAAATATTAAATATAACGGATACATTGATTGAATGAAAAACTTACTGATTGATTTTTTGTGTCATCTCATCTCGGTAATCCGGCTCACCATGCAAAGAATCCAGATAGTAAACGACCTCTTGAAATGGATTAATCGCAAGCAACAACCAATGTCCTTAAAAAGCATTCAAAAGATAAGTTCAAAATTTGTTTTGCGTAACTAGTTTTAAAAATTAAAGTTGAGTCTTTAGTAGCTCACCCAATGTTGTAAGGTGTAAGAAATAACTTATTTGTGCACTCTGTATCATAGCACCTGCTATGTACTGCACTTGTTCATCAGTATGCTTGCTTGTTCCCGCAGATATGGAATGTGGGTTAAGGAACCCGAAATTTGTTTCTTTCCCTTCGGGGATCACGTACTTAACCCACAAACACCTAAATTGAGCATAAAAAAATGAATTTTGAGTAACGAAAATAATCATAGTTCAAATGCAATAAAATAATTAAAAAACTTACTTTATGGACACTGTAATGAGAGAGGCTCCTATCTGTTCTTGACACAGAAGGTGACAGATCTCCTCTCTCCCAATATACTCTGGGAATGGAAAATTCATAATACTTTCCTCGATGTCTATAGTGATCTGGGCATTAATAGACATCATCTTCATGTACTTTCCAAGAAATATGAGACCATTAGGGAGTCCAGTTAGTACAAGGTCTGCACATCTGTCACCTTCACGTGCAGGCTTGGCCACTGGAGGTTTGATAGTTGAGTGCTTCGACATCCCTGATTTCTGGTTTCCAGATGATTTGGATGGTCCAAGAGACTGTTTAAGCAAAGAAAATACAATATGAATGTTACACACCAAAGTATATTTAGTAACCGTAAACAATTGTTATAATTTATTAATTACTAGCTTTTAATTACATATCGGTGCATCAGTGACAATGACAAAACTAGCTGGCCAAGCAACATAGGTACCCAAAGCACTAGAAATGGTAAGCATTTCATCATTGAGAGGGACGGGTAGGGGTGTATCCGCCTCAACTGCAATGTCAATTTGCACTTTCACAAGGTTGGTGGGTAATGGACGGTTGTGAAGTATTCTATCCTTCACTCGATTGTACATTTATCCTTTAGCCACCACACGATATGACGGTGATGAAAGTGCTAATTGACATGGCGCGATAACCTACATATATATATATATATATATATATATATACACAACATTATATTAGAAAAGTTTTGTGTGATTTAGAAAAGTTACATGATTAATAAACAAGTTCAAATCATTACCTCAGGAAGCATCGTAACTGGTTTTGGGCAGCTATCTTTCAAAGAAACCACCTCATTTTCCTGTGGCTGATGGGATTTAGGTGCTTCCAAATCATCAATCTGGCGTTGCATGGCAAATATCGTTTGAGAGAGGTTCTAAACCATGTTTCTCAAGCTTTCCATCTCCATTTCTTTAGAAGGCTTTGGATCAGTAAAGTACTCTCTTTGTGAGACCCCAAAGCCAACACCCCTAACGTGACCCGAATGCTCCTTTTTTTAAGAGCTTTAGCCAATACATCATTTTGACTCTTCTCATTTCCACTATGACTTGTATTCTCTTGTGAAATGCTCTCTTGTAATAATGTATTAAAAAAAAAATTAGTGAACTTTGTTCTTTCAATAGTATTTCAAAACAAACATACAACACATTATAGAGCTAAAATTGCAAATAACTCACCATTTCATTCACAACTCTTCTAACATTGTCGTTATCAATTTGATTTGTTTTATCGGAACGCGCAATCCTCCACACAAGTGCTCGTGTCACCTCTGTGCAATCGGACCCCGCATTCCTTCTTCTATTCATCTATATTTTGATTAAAAAATATATATTTATTAACAAGGCATTTTTTTAAAAAAAATTGTAAGGATTCACTGCTAAATGAACTACGTACCTCAATTTACTCCACAAGAGCATGTCCAAGACGTGATCTCCTGTAAGGATATTCAGGTTCCTTTGCTCTTTCCTGATTTTTCCTACTTAGTTTCTGTTTATTATATAATCAAATTATTAGTTAAATATAAACGCAATAACCAACAAATGAAACCGTAAATTAAAATGACTAGCTACCTGAAACTCTTCACTTAGGCGAATATCTACAAATGCCTTCCAATCGTCTTCAGGTATCTCATATTGTGAGGCTGGGTTGTAATTAATGTTCCCATCATCATCTAACACCCACACTCTACTCAAGTAGCTCCTGAAGTTACGTGCTAGCTTTCCAACTTCTGCTAGTACGAACTTTTGTCTACTTTCTTCAATGTCAAATGTCAACTACAAAAAACAAACAACAAAATATATATGAAATTATAATTTAGAGAAAATTAAATCAACAAAAAATACATTAACACTTAGAAATTGATAATATCCAAATTACCTTTGTTTCATCCCAAATGTTTCTTTTTATTGGTGACGGGACTTTTCGCCAATCACTGATGGTAATTGGCACCTTCTGCCGAGTCAAGACTCCTATATAACCAACCAATGTTGATTTGTTTGGGTCAACTGGTTGACCTTTGTCATTCCAGCCGACAGGTAGCCTTATTCCTTTACTTCTGACATTGATAACTTTTTTCATAGCCATGACACCTCTCCGTATCTCCTTTTCATGATGACTATCTGATCTATATACATCATCCTCGGGAAAACTATCAACAGGATCTGAAGTCATCGATCTACAAAAGCCAAAAAATACAGAAGTTAGATTCATATAAATTTTGCAGATTCATTTGGCAATAATAATTTTAAAATAGAAGTAACAAATACATAAGTTGATCACCAGTTGGATCACGTAAATCACATAAAACTACAAATCATTTTATAAATATTGATCACCAGTTGGATCACATAAAGAATCATATTTCCAGCAACTACAAATATTGATCACTAGTTGGATCAATGTACCTTAAACCACAAAATAACCACAATTTAATCCCAAATTAAACGTAATTAACCCCCAGCCAACCCAAATTAGCCCTAAATTCACATTTGTCCCTATTTCCCTTAAATTTGCCACAAAAATAAGCAAATCTCAATAATATAAATTTTCTAGCAACTAAGTATAAATATTCATTAAAAAATAAGTCTATCATACAATTATGAAATAAGTTCAGATACCTTTCATCGTTTTCTTTTTGTCGTTGGCATAGCAGTTTTTTGCTTCCCATCGGTACGACCATTTTTTTTAGTACGCCGACGAACTGATGGATTAATCTATATTCCCTCTTGGTGATCTTGTCGCATATACAATTCATCATCACTTATATCCAAGTCATCTTCACTATCAAGTGATTGTGAATCACCTAAGATAGGATTTTCTCCATCATCTTCACATTCTTCATAATCATCATCAATACAAGTATTTTTGTTTGCCGATAAAATAATGGACCACCTCTTATCAATAGGATCGGTGACAAAAAACACTTGCTTAACTTGTGATGCCAAAATGAAAGGTTCATCTTTGTATCCCACCCTTTCAAGGTCTACTCAAGTGAAGCCTATTTCACTGTTATCGACACCATTTTTATTATCAACCCACCTACACCAAAATACAGGCACCCGAAACCAACTATAATCTAGTTCCCATATACGTCAATCACCCCATAATACGATGAATCGGCATAGACAGGGTTATTATCTTTCGCACTTGAGATATGCATTGCTAGAGCCCCAAGACTCATTCCACTATTCTGAATTGTACTTCGTTCATCTTGGTCTTTTGTATAGAATGTGCGACCATTTATACGATAACCATCTTCGATGGTTCCGATTTAGCCATCTCCGATGCCCTTGGAATGCATATTTCTGAGAGTGTGTCAATCTATATTGATCTGTACTCTTGACACATATGGGGCATCCACATTGACCATGTACACCATATCCCTCGAGGTTTGCTCTTGCAGAAAAATCATTGATTGTTCCAAATAATATGACTCTGAGAATGAAATTTTCTTCTCTGAACCCGTCATATACTTGAACACCGGTTTCCCACAACTCCTTCAAATCCTCAATTAAATGAGCCAAGTAGACATCTATATCATTTCCAGGTTGTTTCGGCCCAGAAATGAGTATAGGCATCATTATATGCTCTCGCTTCATGCATCGCGATGGGGGAAGATTGTAGATCATCAAAATCACCGGCCATGTACTATGTGGGCTACTTTGCAAGCCATGAGGGTTAATGTCATCTGTAGCCAAGACAAGGCGCATGTTTCTTGATTCTTCACCAAAGTCGGGGAAATCATCATCAATCTTTTTCCATTGAGGAGAATCTGAGAGGTGTCGAATCTTGTCATCCTCGAGCCTTCTATTAGTATGACATGTCAAGTCCTTGGCTAACTCTTTACTACTGTACATGCGCTTAAATCGTGGTATTATGGGCAAATACCATATGGTTTTAATAGGAGCAGGTCTATTCTTCTTGTACCGCGAGGCGCCACATTTCGGACAGGCCTTCAATGATGCATAGTCAGTTCTAAATAATATGCAATCATTGAGACAAGCATGTATCCTCTCATATCTCATGCCAATTGAGGTTAACATCCGTTTAGCCTCATAAGTACGATTAGGTAACACATTATCATCGGGTAGCATGCTTTTTAATAGACCAAGTAAGTCTGTGAAACTCTTATCACTCCACCCATTGTTGGCTTTTACCTTGTATAGGTTTAGGACTGCTTTCAATCTTGTGAATTTACTACCACTATACAGTGGTGTCTTTGAATCACTTGTCAAATTGTCAAACATTTTAGGACAATTTCACAAATCCTCCTCAATCACATTGTCATCTCCTCCAAACGATCAGGCTCATAATCTTTCATGTTGAAATCCTGTGATGGATATGATGTACCACCCAAATCATCTGACGTGACACTGCTTTCACCGTGTCTTGTCCAACGTGTGTAACTTTTATCAATTCCATTACACACCAAATGATCTTCCAACTCACGTGGACTAATTCTCTTTCCAAAACAACAACGTATACACGGGCAAGTGATCCTAGTTCGATCTGGTGCATGCTCAACCGCAAACTTTATGAACTCTTTCACCCCTTTCTCATACTGTTCCGACATACGATCCGCTTAAATCCAACTTCGACCCATTTTGATTCTGAGTTAATTAAATTAAACAATTTTAACATTAGTTGATAGTTGAGTTAATTAAATAATTTTCATTTTAATTTATTTCCCATTATTCTAGAAAAAATTCGGCAGAGTAACGACGCAAAAATTTCTACCAAGTTCTCGACTTAATCTTCCTCCGGGTGGGTTGCAACCAACATAATTCGGATCTTACGATCAGCTAAAATCCAACTTCGATTCATCTTGATTCTTAATTAAATTAAATAATTTTAACATCAGTTGAGTTTAATTAAATAAATTATTTTTATTTTAATTTATTTAACATTATTTTAGAAAAAATTCGACAGAGCAACGATGCAAAAATTTCTACCAAATTCTCGACTTAATCTTCCCCCAAACTTGCAACCAACAAAATTCGTATCTTTCAACCACAACAAACCCAACATTCTAATCTTTCACCCACAACAAATACAAAATGTCGCTCTCACTTAACGAAAATATTGATCATTAGTTGGATCACATAAATCACATAAAACGACAAATAAAGCATCATGTTATAAATATTGATCACCAGTTGGATTACATAAAATATTATATTTTTAACAACTACAAATATTGATCACCAGTTGGATCATATAAAACTACAAATAAAGCATCATATTTCCACAAAAATAGGCAAATCTCAAGAATTACTTATACCACAAATTTTTTCTCATATTTATCTAAAAAAAGTTATCCCAAATCCGCACAAATACAGACACATAGCACAAACTCTATATATGTGTGTGTGCGATGTGGCATGACGTGATGCACATATAAGTATATTGATTGGGTGTACGTTATATGATGTACATTTAATGTATATACGTGGGATTGTCCGTATTAAGGTAAACACATGCATATAAATACGTAATCTAGAGTATGTAGATTAATACGTAACATAAAATGTGTGAAATACGTGACATAAAGTATACATTTATGCAACAATACAATATTATCTTATGTTTTACACATTATTAATTAGTATAATGAATTTGATAATAATTAATTAGTTATATATATATATATAACTAATTAGTTATAATATAATATACATATATATATATATAAAAACTTAATTACCCAAATTGTGGTGGTGGAGGTGGCGACGGGACGGCGGCAATAGGACGGCGCTATATATATATAGAGAGAGTTATATATATATATATATATATAGACAATATATACATATATATATATAGAGAGAGAGAGACGTACAGTCGGCGGCAAGTGGCGAACGACAGCGAAGTATGGCGGTTGTGCCGGTGGTGGTGGGTAATGGTGGTGGTGAGTGGGAGAGATAGAGAGGGTAGAGATAAAGAGAGAGATCGAGTAGGAGAGAGAGAAAGAGATCGAGTAGAGAGAGAGACAAATCGGCGGCGACGGCGACGGCAGCGGCGGATCCGAGTTTGGTGGTGGTAATGGTGGTGAGTTAGAGAGAGAGAGAGAGAGAGTGTGTGAAAGTGATGAGGGGCGGCCGACCCTAGCTTTAAATTGTCCTAATTTTCATTTTTTATTTTATTTTATGTGTTACAGCGGTTCAACCAAACCGCTGTAACTAGTCGAACCTATTACAGCGGTTCATCCCGAACCGCTGTAATAGGTCTCAATTTTTTTTGATTTTTTTTTACAGCGTTTCGGGTGAACCGCTGTAATAGGTCAGAACCAAATTACCCTATTGCAACGGTTTCTTGGGAACCGTTGTAATAGGTGCGATGTAATAGTGTATTTTTGTAGTAGTGAATTGGAAATCAAATGTAAGTAAAATATGTGTGGCGTACTTCCGATAACAAATTTGAACAACTCGTGAACATTTCGAATTTCTTTGATCTGAGTTCGGACAAATGAGAAATTAAATATTGAAGTTGTTGTTTGAAATCTGTGGGTTTACCATGAATTTATTCTGATCGAACGGTGTAAAATGAAGAGGAGTTAAAGTATACTACCCATTACGATCGATGCCCGCAGTCGTACGAGCTCTATTTTTAACACACATGTGATTAGTCGCATTTATGACGGTCAAAATCGTTTTGACCGTTACATGTGAGTCATTAAATTGAATTTAATGACATTTATGGCCCATCTTGTTTCTAACACCTATATAAACCCCTCGAATGTTCTTTTTTTTCTTAAGAGTGAATTAACAATTTATCTTCATCTTTTGTTCATTCTCTCGAGTTTTGTTATTTCGGGAATAACAAAGTCGATAGTTGAATCATTCTAGTTATTGAGAGTTCAAAACACGTTTGTGGGTCTTGGGATTTGAAATGGTTCTATCCCTATAAGAATCGTTGTATCTTGGGATACAATTGCACTAACCCGTACCACCTATAGCAAGGCTATAGCGAGACAATATTGTGTTAAGGACAGAGAGTTCACTCTGGCCTCGATTCAAACTTGCATATCCATTTTTCACTTTCAATTTTACCAACAAACTTAACCTATCTCACATTGGCTCGCAGGACACTATTCTAACAAACGGCGATGGTGACGTCGACAATATTGGTGGGTGGTGGTGGTGACAATGATGGTAGCAATGGCGAAATTGGCATTGGCGACAGCGTGCTTGTGGTGGTAACGCTGGACAATGATGGTGTTGGCGGAGGCGATGAGATTGGTGGTGGTGGAGGAGGAGAGCGGCGATTGTGACAACGATTGTCGCGAGGGTGGCGATGAAGTTGATTTTTAATTATGGTAAAAAAATAAATTATAAAATAAAACAAGATTTTTTTTTTTTGGTTAACAAAATATCTAGGATTGGTTAACAAAATAAAACAAGATGATATTATGCCAAATGTAAAAAATTAAATATTCTCCCATTACAAAACTTAAATAAGAAACCCTCTCTTGTACCCATTCCTTCTCCATTTTCAAAAGTATAAAATACAAAAATTAAAGAAAAATTCCTTCGCCATTTCTTCCTCAGACGAACTCGTAAACCAAAATTCATCTCTACTAAATCCCGATCATACAGTTCCCCAATTCAATCATGAAAATTAGATTCAAAAACCCTAATTTCCCTTCTCTTTTCATCCCCATGGACCCCGCGTTATCACCATCCTCCTCAATCGCAGACGCCACCCTCTCTCCGCCGCCTTCCTCCGCCGCCGGTGACGGCGACGGCACCTTCGATAACGCGTGGTATGGCAACATCCAGTATCTCCTCAATATCTCCGCTGTCGGAGCCCTAACGTGCCTGCTAATCTTCATCTTCGTGAAGCTTCGCAGCGATCACCGCCGTGTCCCGGGTCCCACTGCCATAGCCTCCAAGCTTCTCGCCGTTTGGCACGCCACTAGCCGCGCGATTTCGCATCACTGCGGCGCCGACGCCGCGCAATTTCTCCTCATCGAAGGCGGCAGCTCCGCCATCCTCCTCCTCCTTGCCGGTATAGTCGTTGTTGTTATGCTTCCTGTTAACATTTACGCAGGAAAAGCGCCGATTTCTGATGCGTTTTCCAAGACTACGATAAATCATATTGTTAAAGGTTCGCCTTTGCTTTGGGTGCACTTCGTTTTTGTTGTCGTGGTTGTTTTTTTGGTGCATTTTGGTATAAATGATATTGAGAGAAGGTTGAGGATAACGAGATTTCGAGATGGGAATGGGAATCCGAGCGATCCGAGTGCGAATTCGAGTGCGATTTTCACAATCATGGTTCACGGGGTTCCGAAGACTTTAGGTTTTGATAAGACTCCGCTGATTGAGTATTTTCAGCATAGGTATCCTGGGAAGATTTATAGAGTGGTTGTGCCTATGGATTTGTGTGCGTTAGATGATTTAGCGACTGAGCTGGTGAAGGTGAGGGAAAATATTACCAAGTTAGTGGCGAAAATTGAATCGAAGGGGTTGGGGGAGGAGGCTGAAGATTTTGAGGATGCAGGGGAGGATAGTGGTTTTTGGCAGAGGTTGCGGTTTCTTTTGAGGAGAGTGAAGGGTTTGTTTTACAGGGTTGTTGATGAGTTAGGTTTTTCAGATGAGGAGAGACTGAGGAAGTTGCAAGAGTTGAGAGCTGATCTGGAGATGGAAATGGCAGCTTATAAGGAAGGACGAGCAAAGGGTGCTGGAGTCGCATTTGTGGTGTTTAAAGATGTTTACACCGCCAATAAAGCTGTTCAGGATTTCAGAAACGAGAAAAGGAAGCGAATCGGAAGGTTCTTTTCATTAATGGAGTTGCAACTACAGAGGAACCAATGGAAAGTGGAGAGGGCTCCATTGGCCAGTGACATATATTGGAATCACTTGGGATCTTCAAAAGTCTCTTTGAAACTAAGAAGAGTGTTGGTAAACACTTGCTTGCTGTTGATGCTTTTGTTCTTCAGTTCTCCACTTGCTGTGATAAGTGCAATCAAGAGTGCTGGTAGGATTATCAATGCGGAAGCAATAGATAGTGCTCAGTTATGGTTAACTTGGTTGCAAAGCTCGAGCTGGGTTGTTACCATAATATTTCAGTTTCTGCCCAATGTTATTATTTTCATCAGCATGTATATAGTGATCCCATCAGTTCTTTCGTACCTTTCAAAGTTTGAACGGCATCTTACTGTGTCGAGGGAGCAAAGAGCTGCATTGTTGAAGATGGTTTGCTTTTTCTTGGTTAACCTCATTCTATTGAGGGCTCTGGTTGAGTCGTCATTAGAGAGTGCAATTTTAAAGATGAGCAGGTGTTATTTGGATGGTGAAGATTGCAAAAGGATTGAACAATATCTGAGTAGTTCTTTCTTGTCAAGATCATGCCTGTCTTCACTTGCTTTTCTCATTACAAGCACTTTCTTGGGAATATCTTTTGACCTACTTGCTCCAATACCGTGGATTAAAAATAAGCTTCAGAAATTCCGAAAGAATGATATGCTTCAGCTTGTACCAGAGCGAAGTGAGGATTATCCTTTACAACATCACGACATAGATAGCCTGCAGAGACCCCTTATACCTGAAAGGATCTCCGAGGTTATGGTGGGCAATAATGTCTTTTCAAATGGATCATCTCCAACTGCTATAGATTTTCCTGGGCATGATTTGTCAGAGTATCCTCCTATCAGCAGTCGAACATCGCCAGTGCCAAAACAGACATTTGATTTCGCACAATATTATGCATTCAATCTCACAATCTTTGCCCTTACTCTAATTTATTGTTCGTTCTCTCCTCTTGTGGTTCCAGTTGGTGCTATTTATTTTGGGTATAGATATGTTGTTGATAAATACAACTTCCTATTTGTGTATAGAGTTCGGGGATTTCCAGCTGGCAATGATGGAAGGTTAATGGATAGTGTACTGTGTGTCATGAGGTTTTGTGTTGACCTTTTCCTTGTTTCAATGCTATTGTTCTTCTCAGTACATGGGGACTCAACGAAGCTTCAAGCTATATTCACTCTTGGGTTGTGGGTAATGTATAAACTTTTGCCTGCTGATCAAGACGCTTTTCAGCCTGCTTTATTGCAAGGTATACAGAGTGTCGACAACGTAATTGATGGATCATTAGACTATGAGGTTTTCTCACGACCCACGTTTGAATGGGATAATTGTAATTCATGATGGTGCAAATTAATATGTGAAATGATTTCTTTCTTGGCTTCATATGTTGTCCTTTTGTCAATCCGAAATCTTGAACTCACTCCAAGTTTAAGCCACATGTGTAATACTTGGATGGACCAGGTCTGTTGCTTCTGGTTCATCCAAGACCGTTGGATCAAGTGGATTGGTGGTTGCCCCCTATAACCCGAGGTCAAGTGTGAAGCGCCTATAGTGGACCAGGAGCGGCAAAAATATGCACTATATTTGTTGTCTGGCAAACTCTTTGAAAGTGGCATGGGTCCGAGAAAATGGTGCATCTTTGCAGGTTAAGGGTAAGTTTGATACAACTGTTGCTTTGTAGAACTGATTACCGTAAATTGATTGTGACAAAAGGTTGACTTTTCAGATTTGTTAAGACATGATTTTGTAATATAAAAAAGTTCAAACGAGATTATTCGGAAGGGATTAAATACTCATGAAAATGGCATTTCGCTCTCCAAAAATATTTTGATTCAACTGCGGAGCCAAATGGGCTCTAAAGAGAGAGAAAATTAAGCAACCTAGCAGATGAGAGTCATTTGCTATCAGCAGACTTTATGTCTACAAGCCCATATCATTTGCAGCTAGAAATACTAGCAGTAGGAGCACACTCATAGTGTGTGCAATTAAATATTAGGATAAAAGTTACATTTTCTTTATAAAAGAAATTGCAAGATGATTAATATGATGTAATGAGAGTAAAACTACGAATGTGGTGCTTGAAAGGATATATTACTTATTTATCATCTGTAGTATAATGAACTTTCTAACTCTTTAGTACCTTTAAATAAAACTGAACCCGATTAAAGATGATGCATATTCTTCTTCTATATTTACATGTGAAATGAGAATGGCATAATGTATCTGATCGGACTACAAATAATTCTGAACAGGAACTTACATCACTTGGCCCCAATTTTGCTCCAACAATGACCATAAAATGTATGAACTTCAAGAAACGATTTAGTAAATTTTGGATTAAATGAAAGAAAAGTGACAGTTACCACATGTGATAATTTGAAATATATATTTTTATTAAAAAAAATATAAACTTCAAGAAGAGAGGCCATCCCTCTTCAGTTATAAAAGAGTATAGATGATAAAGAAACTAAAAAAATATGTTTCCTAGTTAAATTTCATAACAAATTTATATCCGAATAATACGACAAATATCATCAGAATTGCTGCTACACTCACTGCTAACTGACTCCTCAGAATCACTAGACTCGGTGCCAATTGACTCCAGTTTTTCATAAAATTCCTCTAATTCTTCCTCTGTGAACCAATCTTCGTTCATCTGTATTACAACAATAGAATCACACTAATTGCCTCCTTTAACAATAATCAACAAGGATTTAGGACATAAATAAACTCACAAAGTAAGGGAAGCCCTCGGCCTTGGTTACGCTAAAATTTTCAGGAGCACTCTCTAAGAATAGATTTGCATAATACAGAACAAAAACACCACATTCATGGCCATTTCTCTGCTGTGGTACCTAAAAATTTATTTGTTTAACCAATCAACATCTTCGTGCTCGATTCAAGCAATATATTAACAATCACAGTTAATAATGAAGACTAATGCTACCTTAGGAACCAAAAGAGGAATTTCTTGAATCAGATATTTGTCCTCAACTCTATCCTCTGTGTCATATATGTCTGAGACAAACCTGCAATAGAAAACTACTAGAATAGTTGATATATATATATATATGTGTGTGTGTGTGTGTGTGTATAAGAGTAAAATGAAGAACGAGGCTTATCATCTTCCAAATGCTATGCATTTTTTGGAAATACCTCCTTATTAGAGGTTCAAGCCGCAACGGACCCATTGCATGTAATGAGTCCAGCAACAACATGCATGGAGCTTTAGTTTCTGAATTTATGCTTCCACCCAAGTGACAGAAAATCAAGAGACACCAGTGAGACCTAATAAAACGACATTCTTGATTAGTGAACATCATATCCAGACACATGCCTTGGGTTTTACATGACGAATTGTTAAAAAAACAAAAAAGAAAGAAATATATACCACAAAACAATGGGAACGAAAACATATTTTTTCAAGAATATATTCTCCTTTTTGATCCACGTCAAAACACTTTCTCTATTATGTTCTGTTGTGTACATGTAAAACCACAGACAGTTCAAATATGTACACTGATTCCTTTTCTCTTCTGCAGAATTCTTCCATATGTTCCTACAAAATCACCATATTTATTTACATACCATTATGCTTTAAGCTACAAGGTGTTTATTCAAAATATTTTTAAATTAATAAATCCTACCGAAAGTAGTGGTCGAATATGCTGTCAGATAACGGGCCTCGTAGGACAGAGGTTCTATCACAAACTCTACTTGAATGTCTACGAGAATGAAAACTGGCAGGCCCAACTTTCCAATCACTTAACTCAGATAGTAGTTTGTATTTGCTCGTGCGATGAATATGTTGATTTGGGGACTTCTTGGGAATTCTTATTACTAAAACGTCATCTGTTACCAAGCATAGCAATTAGCTTAATTTAGAATCTCATGAATCAGAGCATGGTATGTTATTTATCAACGAACTGTAAAAGTGCTGCTATAAAGGGAAAGATATGTTGAGAGTCTTGGCTTGTCCTTCAAATGTAGAAACATAAGGTTCAAATATGGAATGACAAAGCATCAGTGAGGGGCCACTACATAACACTAGCGTGCAGTACACTGAATACAACTAGCTACTTAAAAAGCCAAGTATTAATATTTCATTTACGTAGTTCTTTTTTTCTCCTTTCCCAGTAAAGGGAGATATTAGTAACCTACGTTCTTTATTCCAGACACATTCTTTTGTTATATTGACTGCACGTCATTGATAAACTACCACCCCTGATTACTCAATCATGTATATGTTCAACATGTATTACGGTAGCAGCTCAGAACAAAAAAGGAATACAATTTTAGGTCATTTTGAGAATAATATGAGAAGGAAAAGAACTATTACAAGAGACTGACTGTATTGATGACAAGTATTTATATTAGTTGCTAAATGTGATTCTAGCTCTTTGCTACTAGAGAGAGATCATATGTTTATGGATTACTTGCCACCACTAGTTCTATTTCATGAATTTATAAACTTTACTAGTTTTAATATGCTATGCACATATCACCATTTAGCATTGGAAATGAAATTAAATAATTTAACAAGAAGTTGCTCAACACAGCTGCATGTAATTAGTAAACACACTTACTCAGACACACCTTGAATTCAGGTCCAATCACCATAAATCCAACTTTCATAAACTACATCCAACATTTGTATTTGATGATAGGAAACTGCTCTACTGGAGTACTCATAATACACTGCTAAATAGACTCGGATGAACTCCATGCGAGTTATATCACTCAAAGAAAATTTCGGAACTAGGTTGAAAGACATGGAACAAGTCTTCAGAAGAATTACTGAACTTATGGAAACTAAGTCTCTAGTTTCCTCCAACTTTATGCTATTTAAAGACTTCGTTCAGAAATATATTATCAGGAGGAGGAAAGCACATTGGCAAACAGTTACACCGTATCAAATACACAACAGTAAAAGCCTCAAGAAAATCTTTTTCTTTTTTAAAAGGAAAGTAAATTTAAGTTCTCCATAGAGGTAAAGTTCTTGATTTAGAAAAATGTATTAAGCAACTGAGCTGCATGCAAGGGTTTTAAGTTGGAGGCCATCCAAGCTTCCACTGTCTCTGAAAGAACCTTGCGAAGACGAAATAAGGCAAGATAAAAGAAAATATAATATCTATTTGAAAAGATTTTGATTCTAAATTATGACAACTAGTGTCACAGAAGCAAAATAATAATAAAAAAATATAGTATCCATTTAGACCGAGGGTTTGAATTACAATGAAGAATCTATCTTTGGAAGGATAACCTCTTTCATGTGAAATCTTCGTATTCTCCTCTTCCTATATTTTCTCGTTTATCACTTTTCTAGTGACATTTTTTGATGGCTGCCTAAATTCCATTTGACATCTTAACAATTTTGCTCGCTAACAAAATCTCATTTCATGTCCTCTTAAGTGTAAATTCCTCAGGGTCCCTATGCCTCTACCTTTCTCTTAAGCTCTTGAGCAGGGTGAATCAAAGAACAACATACGAAATTTTTGGAAGGGTGCAATTGATATGCAGCATTTTCTTGGGTGTTCAGGGGTCAATGATCTAGCGAAGGACCAATCAGGTCTCACCCTGCCAACAAGACACTTCTTGCCTCCATCCATATGGCCATATGAAGTTGCAGGGAGGCAGTTTCTTGTTTTTGTGACAAATAAACAAAATTTTCTAAATGAATGAGTGTGAGGCAAGATCTTTCCCTTGACAATTAATTTCATTGAAAAATTTGGCCAAAAGTCTTGAATCACCAACCAAGGCATAAACTTTAATTTCCAATCAAGTTTCCTATCCAAGTCTAAATCATTGCATTGTATCTCCCAATGTCCATGCATTCAACGCAAGGACTCCATGGCTTGAGTATCTCTATTTGTTACGATTTTCCCTGCATTTTTTCAGTCATCTTCCTGAAGACTCATTTCATATTCTCTCCCCGAAATTATTTAAAGTCTCTCTCCAGTTAATCTCTTCGCCACTCGAATAAGAAGATGGTGCATTTTAGTAACATAACTGGACGCTTCTATACTAACAGACATGCCCAAAAATTATTTCCAAGAAACACAAGCATTAGCATAAGTACTTTCACGACACACAAATCATTTTTTGAATATAAATAGAACCAGCCCACATGATTATAAGCATAACTCTATATCTATATCAAACAACCCCACGAAATTTAAACACGCAAAAGGTTTACATCTTTATGAAGCCAAAAAAAAAAAAATGAAAATTTGTGACAAAATCCAATTTTTTTTTTGTATCCGAAAAACCCTTGTAAGAATTTTGATGAATTCGTGGTCGTTTCAAGAAATAAAAATACTGTATTCAGCGAACCCACATTGATGAAGCAAAAATGAACAGATAACTTTTGTTGTAGGCATTTAAACGCCAAAAAATAAAAACAAAACGGAAGGAAGTTGAGAAGTTTAAAAGGATTGAAGAGTGTGGATTTAAGAAGTGGAAATTGGTTTTACCTGAAGAGCTGGAGAAAGTCCGGGTATAAAAATCAACAGACTGTTCCTCATCTTTGAATCTTCTATTGTACGTTACGTTGATCTTCATTCTTTCTGCATTTCTTTTGTTTCCAATGAGGGGGCCAAGAGAGAGAGAGAGAGTTGCAATAAAAAAATGGTTGTGTCCTCGGTGGGGTTCACTTCAAGTACTTACCTTTAATTCTGTGCGACCAACACGTAGGTAATTTTACGACAAATCGAGTTCGATTGTGTATTTTGTATATATTTTTTTCAGACAATTATTTATGGAGATCTCACGCAATAGACATGGACACTAAAATTACAAAACTTGGTCTAACATGAATTTCTCCCCAACATTTCATGCTAGCAGATGGGATGAAAAGACGACAAACAAATCGAGGAAATTCTAAAATGACAGAGTTTATTGAAGACGGTCCATCTAACTTTGTTGTATGGAGATGATGAATGTGATTTTAATCATTTGTACTTGCATCCGACAATATTTATTACACCTGACTCCATTAACACCCATTGCACCTTAAAATCACCCAACAAATTGGATTACTTAAAAAAAAGGTCTAAAACACTTTCTCCCTACTCCCTTGGACCATTCCCAATACATCACATCAAAATGGTACGAGTTTTACAGGAAATTTTTTTTTTTTAGTCCTTTAACTTGTCCTCTTTTGATATTTGGTCCTCTATATCGGACACATGGATAATTAGTCCCCTATCTTGCGACTCAATTGCAAACTCAGTCCTTGACATTGAAAAAAATTCAAATTTCACCGGAAACTCTGTGACTCACCGGAGAGCAATCACGTGACATTCACGTGCCGATAACTTTGACCGGAGAGAGAATTGGGAGGGAAATTTTTCCGCCCAAATTACGTGGCATTCCAAGTGGCATTTGTACGGGAGGTGGCATTATATGTGGCATTTGACCCCTGCAAGTTCTGGCATTTCACCGGATCCTCCCATACGAAATAGTTGCACCCATTTCTCTACAACAACAAAATAATTTAGGTTAAAATTTTGTGAAAATAAAATTCTTCAAATAATTACACACATAATACCTGGTAATTAGGGCATGAGTAAAACCTCCTCCCTGGATTAGCATCGGTCCAGGAGGTTTTCAAATAAGGCCTCAATCCGCAATGGCAGGTGGGGCCTCCATCTCCTTGTGGCTGATTTGCGGAAGAATTTGACGAGGTAGACATGCCTGCCATTTTCTCTTCTATTGCTTTGGGGAGCAAATGAATTTTGTTCAATTGAAGAAGAATCTGCAGATATTTAATGGAGGGGGTAGTTGTGGTTTGGTGGGAAGCAAAAGAATGCTTTAAATGAGTTGAAAAGATTTTCCCTCCAATAAAAAAACTAACCCGGTGAGTTAACTCAGGGGTCAAACGAATTTCCGGTGAAATTTGAATTTTTTCAATGTCGAGGACTGAGTTTGCAATTGAGTCGCAAGATAGGGGACTAATTATCCATGTGTCCGATATAGAGGACCAAATATCAAAAGAGGACAAGTTAAAGGACTAAAAAAAACATTTTCCCGAGTTTTACACAAAAATGATGTTGTTACAATACATTCTCAGTCATCAATTCTATTTTTATCACTAAAAGGAATATTGTTTATATATTCATTTTTACACCTTATTTATACTAATGCAGCAGTGCCCTTATTTCACAAATAATGCCTAATTTTAAGTTTTTTTACATATTCATTCAAGAAAATATATTTTGATTAAATAATAAAGTCTACAGTTAAAATACTTCTTCTTATTAATAATAATAACTATTTAAAGTTTAATTTAAATCAAGTTTGATCTCATTAAATTAATTAAAATACATTTGTTATTTAGTGATAGACTAGATGGTTAACAAATAATTAAATTTAAATTATATTTTGTTATTTAACAATATTAAATAAAAAATATGTCATTAGAATTGTTGTTATTTGTTTAATTTATTTTCTTATATTAGTTAGTTTGAATTAGAATTGTGTGATTTTTATATTATTATGTAATATTAATTTATGTTGATATAACTATTCTAATGGTTTGAATTTATGATATATGTATTTTATACTAGTTTTATAATATATTTTATTTATAATAAAATTTTAAAGTGGAATCTTATATAATTAAGTAAAAAAATAACAAATATAGGACATAATTGTAACTTTTTGAATCTTTTAAAGACTATTTTATGGAGAGAAAAATCCCACCAAAATGGCGCAACAATTGGATAAGGGTTGGCTGGTCACTAGTTAGGCTCTATTAGCAAAATCAGAAGAAAAAAAAAAGAAAATTGCTTTTGAGTTTTTTATTGGATTTAAATTTTGTTTGTGTTTGGTATATTATTTTGATTTTTCTTTTCTATACCATCGCCAATTAACGATACACGTAATATCGAAAAATAATAAACATTGTTTTATGTCATCCAATCGGCAAGAGTAAATCCGAACACATATCATCTGATATTGTAAAATTTCGCCCTATATTATCATATATACCAATCAATACTTTGTATTATGTCCCAAACCCCACTCCCTTGTTTAGGTGACATCCACATACTCCCCTAGAACAAAATGGAACACTTACGAGGAAGCACAATATCAGTACATTAAAATGGAATTAGAAACCAACATGGTATAAAACTTGTAATATAGGCCAATGCTCCCTCCAAGGTCTACACCCTATTAAGGATCTGAATACTATTAAAGCATTGTTTCGTTTAAAAAACAATCCAATTGCGCGTTCCGAGCCCCGCGATAATCTATATCTTGAGATTATCTTTCAACCCCTGCGTTCGACACGCTATTTCGATGGTTCAAGTCTTCAATTAGAAGTTGACTATTATCTTCGAATACAATAATAAGATGAAAGATAAGATTCAAGTGCAGATAAAAATTATCTCTCAGATACTTAAATCTGACAAAAGATAATTTTATACCTACGTGAGAATCTTTCTTTTGAATACGATAGTGATGAACGGAAAACTTAAGTCAAGATACAAATCACCTATCAAATACTGAAATCTAAAAAAAGATAATTTATACCTCCATGAAAGTCTTCAATTCGGGAAGATTACAACTGATTGAATGCCAGTACAAACCCTGAAGGGTGGATC
The DNA here is from genome assembly GCA_019426215.1 of Buddleja alternifolia. Classification (NCBI taxonomy): domain Eukaryota; kingdom Viridiplantae; phylum Streptophyta; class Magnoliopsida; order Lamiales; family Scrophulariaceae; genus Buddleja; species Buddleja alternifolia. Next base: position 51,517,712 of record CM033391.1, read on the forward strand.
CAGCGATTCTTGATAAACTATTATTACTTACGACTACTGCTAATCTACGCTATAGACTACTCCTAATTACGCCTACTCCTAAGAAAAGAGTAAATAAGTTGTTGATGATTCTGATGATGCCCTTTCTTTTTCTTTCCTCTTTCGCTTTTATCTCTGCTTCGTGATCCCACATCCTCAACCGTTGGGAACTGCCTCTAACTTCTTTTTCAAAATTCTTTCGTCGTGGCGAGTTGTTTTTCTTACGAAATTCTCGACTCTTTGAACCTGCCTTGGAATTGATATCTTTGAGCCCGCCTTGTTATCCTGACAAATTTAGACTCTCATTGGGCCCATTTCATTTTAAATCACTCTATGCATTGTTATTGTTATAATGAGCTCAATCTTTTATCTCTGGGTCCATTAATCAGTGTTGGGCCAGTTGGGTTTTTTAATTCGTAAAACCCATTTTCATTTTTAGTATAAACAAATGCCCCCCTAATATACGTGAACGTTTCGAGTTCATGTATATTAAGATACACGTCTCCTGGTTAACCATCGTTTCATATTCTGGAGGGTGTGGAAGATCGTGTTTTCTGTTAAAAGTCACCTGAGGCTCTTCGTCTCCCCTCGGGATTAGCAGGTGTGTCTTTATTAGACATTCAAATCCTTTAATAACGCGTTCCTTTACAAAAGACTTTTCACATTTTTAGCGGGTAGAAAACGTCAGAAGTTCTTCGTCTTCCCTACTAAGTAATAGAAGCGTCTTTTCTCGATTGGACACTTGAACCCTATAAATAATCCATCACTTCTTCTTAGCCATACTATTCATCACTTTTTCTTTCTCCCCTTACTATTCGAGCAACCCTTCTCCTCTTCGAAAATTTCGCATCCTTCACCTGTCTTCGAACACCCCTCATTCTCGAGATCATCATCTTCTTCGCCTGGTCTTCGATGGCAAACTCTCACTACCTTTCTCGTCTAGTTGCTCGAGCGAATATCTTGGATTGTGAAGATGCCCAAGATTTGTTTCAAGTTATCATTCGAGAAGCCTCCTCTAGCTGGGCTTTGGAGACATTTGATGATTTCTAGGCGCCAATCTTGTTCTTCTTTAAGAATATCGATTTTGTGAATTTGAACTACCCTTTGTTCGAAAGGTAGTACTATCCTTGGTTTGAGTTGGATAATTGACTCGAACATGTTTGAATCAATTTTATATCCCGATGTTAGTTGAGCCAAATCATTAGATATTTGATTCTTTTCTTGTGGTACGTACGAAACTTCAACTGTTTTGAAATATTTGAACAACTCGTTTATTCGAGCAAAAGAGGTTATTGCTACAGGACTCACACATTTAAATATTTCTTCCACTTGATTTATTATCAACTGGGAATCCCCTTTTATCTTTATATTCTTTGCTTTCATATCTCGTAGCACCTCTAAACCCAAAATAAGGGCTTCATATTCTGCCCTATTGTTAGTGCATTTACCTTCGATTTTCGCGTACATTTTGGTGATCAGTTTGGAAGGGGATATGATATATATTCCGATTCCTGCGCTATCTCGAGTGCTTGATCCATCGAAATAGAGGATCCAAGGGGCCGTGTTAATGACATCAATTTCAAAATCTCCCATAGTTCCTAACTCGATAGATGGGTGATCAGCTAAAAAATCAGCCGAGGCCTGACCTTTTACTGCTTTTTGTGGCACATATATCAAGTCAAATTGGAGCAAGCTAAGGCTTCATTTACTCAGTCGACCTTTAATCAAATGTTGATTGATCATAAATTTAATGACGTCAGTCGGGGATACTACTTCGATAGAATATGCAGCAAAATAATGCCTTAATTTTATAGCAGCAAAATATAAGCTGAGGCACCATTTTTCTATCGAGGTATACATTTTTTCTGCATCATTTAGAAGTCTACTCAAGTAAAACATAGTTTGTTCGTTGCCCCTGTCATTTTCCTGCGCTAATAGCCAGCCTATTGATACTTCTGCTGCCGATATATATAATCTTAGCTTTTTTCTTTTTCGAGGGGGAATTAACACCGGAGGCTGAACTAAATATTTTTTTATAGCGTCAAATGCTCCTTTTGTTCATCACCCCGTACAAATTCATCCTCGTCTTTTATTCGTAATAAAAGGGAGAAAGCTTTCGTTTTCCCGGCTAGGTTGGATATGAATCTTCGTAGGAAATTCACTTTCCCTAAGAAACGTTGTAGTTCTTTTTTATTGCCCGGGGGCTTAGCTTCTATAATAGCTTTGGCTTTATTTCGGTCCACCTTAATGCCTCGATTATGGATCAAGAATCCTAAAAAATTTCCAGCTTCCACACCAAAAGCACATTTCAAAGGATTCATTTTTGGATTAAAAAGCCTCATTCGTTGGAAAACCTTTATCAAAGATTGCATGTGCTCTTCATGATTTTGAGCTTTAACTACTACATCATCGATGTATATTTCCACGGACTTTCCGATTAGATTGTGAAAAATATAATTCATGGTCCTCTGATAAGTTGCCCCGACATTTTTCAAACCGAAAGGCATGACTCTCCATTCAAAAGTTCCTATGGAACCTGGACATCTAAAAGTTGTTTTATGCTGATCTGCTTCAGCTATTTTCAACTGATAGTATAGGGATGGCAACGGGGCGGGTATGGGGCGGGTATAGCAGGACTCGTTACCCGCCCCATTAAGGAATTTCAATACCCGGACCCGCCCCGCCGCGGACCCGGCGGGTACCCGGCGAGTCCGGGTCCTACCCGTTAGACCCGGCTGAAATCTTTTTTTTTTTTTGGACATTTTTTAGTCTATCTTATTCTCAAAAACACATTCAAAACATATAAAAAAGAAAATAACATCAAATTGATGATTCAACCTAAACAAATCCACTACAAATCATCTAATAATTAAACGTAAAAAAAATACAAAATGAGTTCAAAAAAATAAAGTCAACTTCATACTTGGGTTTACATCATCAAATTAATTCACTAATAACTTATACATTCAATAAACAACCAAATAAAATAATTACGAGGTTTCAACAACTGTTTCTTCATCTTTTTCCTCATCAAGCATTGTAGGACAAGCTTCCAGACCACTAAACTTTGAACAAGTACCTAATAGAAATAGATAACTAATATTAATTTTATTGAATGTTATAGTGTAATACAAAATGATTAAAGTATTACGTACCATTCCCCTCATTCCACAACCAACGGCGAGCACACATCAAAGCTTCCAGAGTAGATGGATGTAACCTATTACGATGGGGACTAACCAATCTTCCACTAGTGCTAAAAGCAGACTCAGACGCAACTGTGGAGACTGAAATAGCTAAAATATCTTTTGCCATCATCTGTAAATTGGGATATTTAACCCCATTCGTTTTCCACCAACTCAACACATCAAACTCTGAAATTCTTGGAAGAACACTCTCCTCCAAATAAAAATCCAATTCCGATGTGAGTGACACTTTAGTACAAAAACTTGAGCTTGAAGCCACAAATTGATCAAACATATCTAAGTGATCACTCTCACACACACTAGCAATACCTGATGACATACTTCCCGATTTTCCAGAACCACCAATACTCGATGTATCTTTCAAATTTGTAGCAACTCTAGTTTGGTAATCAACCAACAAATCATAACAACTTTGGCGAATTTCAGCAATTTTAGATTGTGCACTTTCGGGATATATTAGTGGGAAATAAAACTCAACTAACTTCATTTTGTACCTCGGATCCAAAACAACAGCAACCCCTATTAAGATATGACAACTATCCCAATATTTTTCGTATTTCTGTAACATATCTTTTGCCATATACTGGATCATCACATTTGTACTCTTCAACCACTCATCTAATTTTACTTTGATTTCACAAATTTTCTGAAAATAAAAATTAGAAGTGGGATAAAGAGTACCAGAAAACATCTCAGTCACATTGTAAAAAAGTTTCAATTTACTACAAATTTCAACCGCATTTTCCCAGTCCTCGTCAATTGGTAAACTTCTATAGTGTATATCTCGTGCTTTAGCTCGTGGGAACACATCTTTATATGCTATTGCAGTTTCTAGCAGCAAATAAGTTGAGTTCCAACGAGTTTTACAATCGAGAGACAACATTTTACCACAACTTACATTCAACTGACGTGCAACTTCCTCAAACCTTTCAACTCTAGCAGGTGAGGCAGTCCAATAAACAACACTATCACGTATTCTCTCAATTGTATTACTAATTGTTTCTAAACCATCTTTCACAATTAAATTCAAAATGTGAGCACAACAACGCATATGAAGTACCTTTCCATCTAAAAGCATATCTTTCGTAGAGAGTCTGTCCAACAGCCGTCTGAGCATTGTGTCATTTGTCGTGCAATTATCTACCGTGATTGTTGATACTTTACGATCGATATTCCAATCCATCAATGCGTCAGCTAGCAAATCACATAGCACATCTGCTGTATGTGGAGCTGGGACATAAACAAACCTATAAAATAATAAAACATTATAATTAAATTTCTAAATACATATAACATAAATATAATATAAAGTATTGCAAATTAAAGTTACCTTAAAATGCAACTTTGTAATCTCCACGAGTCATCAATAAAATGTGCAGTAATTGCCATGAAACCCTTTTTGTTGTTGCTCGCTGTCCACATATCAGTTGTAATTGCAACACGACACTTAAGCTTATCCAATGACTTATAAAATTTGATCTTCTCATCATTATAAATGCTAAAAATATCATTCTTTAAAGTGTTTCTTGATATCATGGTAAAGGATGGTTGAAGGCTAGCACTATATCTCCGGAACCCGACATGCTCAACTATACTAAGTGGATAATCATGCAAGATAACCATTCTCGCAAGCTCACTCCTCGTATATTCTTGACTGAAAGTATGTGTTGTAAGCTCTTCAGCTCCACTAACTTTCTTACTTGTCTTAATTAGACTTTGACGAATATCCAAGCCTCTTGGACGTCTTTTGCAAGCCTTTTGGTAGTGCTTAAACAAACTTGTGGTCCCAAAACCAGGAGGAGCTTTAAGACGAATCTTGCAATACTTGCACTCTGCATATTGCATATCATCAACCTTTACTTTTTTAAAGTGTTCCCACATCTTAGATGTTTGTTTCCTCTTCCCACTCTCTTGAGGAATATCATTAGTTTCCAAAGTAGCACATTCCTCCTCATGATTATCTCCATCTATCATCTCAACTTTCGTATTGTCATCTCTATGATTGATCGATTGAACGGATTCCACTCCTTGTGATTCCATCTGTGAAATTAAAAAGACAAGTTAGAAATTTTACAAAAAAAGAATCTATGCAAACGTATGGGAATAAAATTTCAATTTCTTATGCCAAAGCAAATCAAACAAAAAGTATATGCAAGAATAAACCAAGTTTCAGAATACTAAAATCAAGGGTTTTATGTAAATTGAAACTAGGTAATACTAAAAATGTTCGCTCCTGAAGGCCATCAACCAGTCTCAAAATCAGGATTCCTGACCAAAAAACTAGTTAAAGATAACAGGTTAATCTTAATTTCTTATGCATATATGTCATTTTAAGTTTTCTTTTTTCTTGATTTTGAAAATGCCACATCAAATGCCTGAATTATGCATTTCTCCATTTAACACATTGACCAAAAATATGTCAACAACAATTAAGATTCATTTATCATTTTAATATATATATATAGCTCCGTTAGACGTGATTTTAGATTCCAGCATAAAATTCTCCAAAAAAAACAGAGACAATTTCAGGATATAATTAAATCTAAAAATCAAGAGGAGAAAATTGGAGAATAATCAAAATGTCAATACAATATTATCAAAATCAACATCAATTCAGGAAAAAGAATGAGCTTAGATTCCACAACAAAGATCTTCATGCCATGGATAAAAGAAATCAAAGAAAGAGCTTAGATTTATTTACCTTTTGTCCTTTTTCTGATTTTCTTTGAGCTGAGAGAGAGAGAGTCTGACTGTCTGAGAGAGAGAGAAGGCAGAAGGCTGCGACTTGTTGTGAGGTAGGGTTTGCAGTTTACTTATATAATTATATATATATATATAAAAAAAAACCGGGGCGGGTCCGGGGCGGGTATCGACTGGACTCGTTACCCGCCCCGGACGCGGCCGGGTCTTGAATTTCGATACCCGGACCCGAACCCGGACCCATTTTTTTGGACTCATACCCGCCCCATTAGGGGCGGGTCCGGGGCGGGTACTCGTTACACCCGGCCCCATTGCCATCCCTATGATAGTATCCAGAATACTCATCCATAAAGGACATCACCTTAGGCCTACCAACTGCATCAATCAGTACATTTGCCATTGGCATTGGGTATTCGTCTTTCGGTGTAGCCTTATTTAAATCTCTAAAGTCGATGTATATTCATACTTTACCATTCTTCTTAATTACCGGTACTATATTTGCCAACCATTTAACATATCGAGTCGGTCTAATGAACTTGACTTCGACCAATTTCTCTATTTCTTCTTTGATGGCTCCCATTAGATCTGGGGATAGGCGCCTCGATGCTTGTATCACAGGTTTAAAGCCTGGTTTAATGGGTAACTCGTGTCGAGCTATATTTGTGTCAATTCCGGGCATTTCATGATGTGCCCAAGCGAAACAGTCTTTAAATTGATGTAACATTTCGATTAACTCTTTCTTCTCTATCTGGTCCATCTTCGAACTTACATATGTTATTCGAGGGTTTTCGATTGTTCCTAGATTAACCTCTTCTAAATGATCTTGAACAACTTTCCTGATATTTTCGTCTGGTTCTAGGATCCCTTGTTCGGTATTTTCAGCTCGAGAGTTTGTTACATTCTTTTCGTTTTGGTATTCTGTCCTACGTTCCTTGTCTCGAGAATCCTCCTCATGAGTACCCTCTTTTCGAGAACCTGCCATACATGCCTCACCTCGAGAGATGGTTGTTTGAGAATCTGCCTTACATGTCCTATCTCGAAAGGCTATTTCTCGACGGTCTGCCCTACATGCTGGATCTCGAGAGGTTGTCTCTCGAGAATTTGACTTACATATTTCGTTATGACAATATATTGAATTAAACTTATCATGACTAATATAATCAAGATCGTAATCATATAATTTCGATTCTACTCGTTCAATACTTAGTCTTCGAAAAACTTCTGAAACAAAGCTATCCTTAGTTACAATTGCTTTCTTCATAACATATACAAAGCCTAAACTTGCCCTATTTCAATTTCGGCTAACTTAGAGCCCATCTCGAGTGTAGACTCCTCTTGAACTTTTCTTCTTTCTTCTTCTGTAGCCTCTTCGATGGCTTCTCCCGTGAATCTTAAACGGCCACTTCCTTCGAGCTTTCCCGCTTCATACCCGGCATTGACAATTTGTGTATCGATAAAATAATTATTTCTCTCTGCTTTGACCACCTCGAATTGGTGTCCGTTCCAACAAATTAACACTTGATGTAAGGTCGAAGGGATACAATAGTTTTGATGTATCCAATCTCTCCCCAAAAAGGCATTAAATGATGGTGAGTTTATCTCGACTACAAAAAATGCCGAGTAGGAACTTTGGGTTCCTATTTTGATCCAACAGGGCAAAACTCCTAAGACTTTGGTAGCTTGACCTGAAAATCCATAGACTGCTACATTAGCATCTACTAAGTCTTTCGAGCTTTTGCCTAGTCTTGTTAACGTTTTTTCGGGCAAAATGTTAACAACGGCGCCATTGTCGACTAATACTTTACTAATGGGAATGCCTTCGATTTCGGCTTTTATGAACAAGGGTTTCATGTGGTTATTATTTATTTCTTCTTTCGAAAATAATAGTTTAGCCAAATTTTCTATTTTATGTCTATTTTCTTCGAGTGATTTGTCGCTAGTAATTTGAAAAACAGGATGAGTTACCTTTCTTCGGGTCAGTTGTGAGCTCGAGCATATTTTCTTCCTCATCCGCACATTCTTTGGCTGCGAATTCGGTTGGCAGCACAATTACCATATCTATGTCCCTATCCTCCTCGAGTTTCAGAATTCTTTCCAACGAAGCTTCTTTTGCCTTTAAGTCAGCTTCATTTGCTGACTCCTTATATGGCGTGCCTCCCAGTAAATTATCCAGGTCGTCTCCAGACTCGAAATCTCCCAACTCTTAATCATCTTCGATCATGACACCCTTTTCTTTCATACTTGCATTTTTTAGTTGGTCGCTCAGCTATTCAACATCTTTCTCAAGATCTTCCCCATTAGGGTTCTTGACTATTTTCGATTTCAAGATTCCTTTCTATAAAGCCTTTTCTTCGACCCTTAGATTGGCAATCATTGCCTCCTGTTGCATTTCCAAGGCCAACGCTGCTCGAGAGTTGGCCACCTGTTGAGCGATAACTTTCGGGTGGTCATCTTTCTTTTTCTCTATATGCCTGCGGTGACCAAACGGTCGAAGGGTGAATTTTTGTCGGACGATGCAGATCTCTCATATCCTCTTCCTCCCCTTGCTCGAAAATGCCTATTGTAAGGCATTGTTCCAAAGAATTGGTCGTTCGCCTCGTACCGTTGCCTTTTATTCCATTCCCTCTGATACGCGGGAATCCAATCTGGATCATTTGGGATCACCTGCAGCCTTACCAGTTCATATTGCAGTGCGTCGGCACACTGATCACATAGTGCTTTCTGTAATTGGGTCAAGTTTTTTACCACCATAGCAGGTGTTTGGTAAACAGTTTCGCACACAGGGGTTTCGAGTACCACCTTGTATGACTTTTCCTCTTTTCCTCAAGTTGGTGCCTTTACTTCGACTGCTGCCTCTTGCTCTTTTGGTTTCCCGTCCTAATCAAAATTTAAAATTCTTTTATCAATTCCTGACAGGCATATCGCGCCTTTCTCATATTGTTTCGCGACAAAGCACTTGAAAATCTTGCATTCATCGGTGGTGTGCATGGTGTTCATGTGCCATCTACACGTGTCTTCTAAACCTTCATCTTTCACCTTGGCGAATGTCAGCACTCCCTCATCTATCAGCCTGTTGAGCAATCGGTTTGCCAACTTGGCCTCTTTTCGTACTTGCAAATTAGAATGTTCGAACTCGTTAACATCCATAGTGTTAACCTCGAAATTTAGAACAGGAAATGGGTCTTCATCAATATTTGTTTTTTGATTATCTGGGAAAATAATGTCTTTCGAGTCTAATTTTTCTTGTATCAAATTCCTAAACATAATACACTCATTTGTTTCGTGTGAAAAAGCATTGTGCCATTACAGTATGGCTTTCCTTTAGTCTCTGCCTTCGAAAGTATTCGATGTTTCCCTTTTAATTTAATTTTTTTATTCGCAAAGAGCCAATCGAATATTTTCTCTGTTTTTGTTGCATCGAAATTATACTCTTTTTCCTTTTTCATCTGTAAGGAACCTGTAGCTACACAGTCCTTTCTTTCGAGGGCCCCACACTGAAACGGGGGTCCTTTGATAAATTCTGCCAGGTCTATTTCATAGGCATCTTCGAATGCCCATGGAATACCCACTTCAAAGGTATTGAATCCCTGATGTTTTCTCTGGCTTTCCTTTTTCAACAAACGTTCGTATCTTATTGCACTTTCTGCTAAGCTTCGGAAGTCAGAAAACATCATTCTGTCAAATTTTACCCTATATTCGAAAGCCATGTTTTGTTGGGCCAACTGTACAAACTCGGACTCGGGGAGGTTCAAATGACACTTGATTCTAGCTTTCTTAAATCGGACTAAAAACTCCTCTATTGACTCTCTAGTACTCTGCCTAATTTTGGCTAAGTCACTCATAGTTATGCTCGGTTCGGTTCGAGCAAAATGATTTTGGAATTGGAATTGCATTTCGTCCCAAGTATGTATCGAATTACGTGATAAATTCGTATACCAGTTAAATGCTGACCCGATTAAGGAACTAGGGAACAACCTTAGTTTAAGATAATCTTGATCGGCTGCCTCTCGACATTGGCATGTGAACCGAGACAAATGTTCTAGAGCTGACACATGGTCTTCTCCAGAAAACAGAGTGAAGTTAGGAATTTTATAAGTTCTAGGGAAGGGAAAATTCCTATCTACCCAGTCTAGATAAGGCTTCCCAGGAATCAGACGGTGGTTCCTTCGAAAACCAGGCCCATATATCCTTTCGATAGCCATTTCCACTTGATTTTGTAGAGGGTCTTGAATTTGCGGTTCGAAATTTCCCCCTACGTAGTTATTAGGCATGTACTGCCCCCCAGCATATGGGAACTGAAAATTGTTATTCACGAAAGGGAAATTTTGGTTTGTCTGATAATTGGGAAAACCTTGATTTAATGTTAAAGGGTGCATTCGAAGGCCCTATATGTGGTTGACCTTGAGGCGTACTCTGCGTCCCATTGTAATACCCCTGAGTATAACCAATATTTGGTTCAGGATTTCCAAGGTTAACATTCGGCGGATACCCAGCGGGCATTTGTTCAGGACCATTCAGTGGTACGAAGACATTTGGTCTTGCTGGCTGAGAAGTAAATTGACTCGTATAGGCATTCACTTGACTTACACGTGGATGCCCCCCAACACTTTGTGGATTCGAGAAGCGCTGCTCCTCGAATGGAACCTGACTCGAAGGAAACGGAGTTTGATTCGAAGGCTGGCCAATCTCGAATCTTTCTTCTCGAGTTCGAGCATCTCGAGGAAATCCGAGGGGAACTTCATTTGGATTGACTATCCTGGTTCGAATCCTAGGTTCTATTGATATTAATTGAGATACTTTTTCTACTATAGTGTTATGCCTGCTAATTAAGGGTTCGAGTGCTAAGATTACCTGGGTATTTATCATATTCGAGAAAACATCATACGTTTGATTGAAGATTTATTCTAATTCGCTGATTACTCGAGTAACCTCTCGAGCCAGTCCGTCTCGAGCATTCACTGCAATGTCTTGCACAGTTGCAGTGAATATTCAGGCCGACTCTTGTGCTAATGCTCGGTATTGATCATCAAATTCTCTTCTTTGATCTTCGCGAGCACCCGTTATGGTCTGTTTCATAACCCGGACAAATTGTTCGTACATTTTGTCTGCTCTAACCTTTTGTCTCGCAATTGGTTGAGTATCACAATCATCAACCAAATCGTCTCTGAGTGAATCCTCAGACATTATACAAGAAACTCGTTTCTAAAGGATTTTAAAACGTCAGTTATCAAAACCGACTCCCACTGTGGTCGCCAAAAACTTGTTTCGTTTAAAAAACAAACTAGACTAGGGTGGATCCAATTGCGCGTTCCGGGCCTCGCGATAATCTATATCTTGAGATTATCTTTCAACCCCTGCGTTCGATACGCTATTTCGGTGGTTCAAGTCTTAAATTAGAAGTTGATTATTATATTCGAATACAATAATAAAATGAAAGATAAGATTCAAGTCCAGATAAAAATTATCTCTCAGATACTTAAATTTGATAAAAGATAATCTAATACCTACGTGAGAATCTTTCTTTTGAATATGATAGTGATGAACGAAAAACTTAAGTCAAGATACAAATCACCTATCAAATATTGAAATCTGAAAAAAGATAATTTATACCTCCATGAAAGTCTTCAATTCGGGAAGATTACAACCGATTGAATGCCAGTACAAACCCTGAAGGCCGGATCCAGCGATTCTTGATAAACTATTATTACTTACGCCTACTGCTAATCTACGCTTACGCCTACTCCTAATTACGCCTACTCCTAAGAAAATAGTAAATAAGTTGTTGATGATTCCGATGATGCCCTTTCTTTTTCTTTCCTCTTTCGTTTTTATCTCCGATTCGTGATCCCACGTCTTCAACCGTCGGGAACTACCTCTAACTTCTTTTTCAAAATTCTTTCGTCTTGGCGGGTTGTTTTTCTTATGGAATTCCCGACTCTTTGAACCTGCCTTGGAATTGACATCTTTGAGCCCGCCTTGTTATCTTGCCAAATTTAGATTCTCATTGGGCCCATTCCATTTTAAATCACTCAATGCATTGTTATTGTTATAATGGGTTCAATCTTTTATTTTTGGGCCCATTAATCAGTGTTGGGTCATTTAGGTTTTTTAATTTGTAAAACCCAATTTCATTTTTAGTATAAACAAGCACAAATTTATTTACGGTAATAAAATGGAGCACGAATAGTTGTGACTTGTGAATGGATTTAAAATTCATACCATTACGCACTATGTTACATTCAATGTAACAAGCTTGTCGACAATAAGGTGGTTCTAATAGAACATTTCTAGTTGAAGAAAACTCTCCTAATTTTAACAAGAAATGATTGTTACGCTGTGTGCATATCGTCCATTTATATTCGTTAAAAAGAAAACATAATCGAATATAGAAAGCAGGATCCTCATCTGGTTTAATTTGACCACAAATTTCATATCCAATGCCTCAATTTTATTTATTTTTGTTTACCCACGGGTGTTCGGGTCAGTTTTCGCACATCTCGACTGATCTTTGCTCACGATTCGTGACTGTCGTTGGCCAAACATTATTTTGACAACGTCGAAAATCGATCCTGGAGCTCCAACATCGATCCCAAATTATCCCAATGCCAATCATTTTCCACTGTGCATTGGTTCCAATGCCTCAATTCTAGTAGGAAGTAATTGTCATAAATTGGTATATGGAAATGATTGTTTCAATATCATTTGTAAAGCGAAAATCAAAATAGCCAAAAAAAAAAAAAAACAAACTACCAAATCAACAAGGCATGATTCTTGACGAACAAAAGAAAAACTCAAAACCTAATCAGATGATTCATCATCCAAATCAGAGGCATTTCCGCTCATCAAATAGGTCATCCTCTCAATAGCTTCCTTCGCCCTCCGACGCGCCGCCAACGCCTCTCTGGCTTTCTTCTCGGCGTTCGCCCTCGCGATAGCCGCCGCCTTGTGCATAGACGCGGCGGCGATCTCCGCCGCGCACACCAACTGTTTGGTCAAATCTCTAGTAAAAACCACCATCCTCCGGCCATTAATCGTCCGTGCAGGTTGTTTGAAACGGAAGAACGAGAAGGACGGATCGGAGCATCGAGGACACAGGTAGCCGACGGCGGCGGCGGCGGGAAGGCAGGTGAGGTGCACGACGGCGGGGCAGCGGAGGCACATTACCCTAGAGTGAGCGCACGGCTGCTTCTTGTTGTCGTCGTCGTAAACGTGAAAGCAGATAGGGCAAAAGCTCGCCGGATGCTGCGCGAGGACGCAGGCGGTGCAGAGGTGGGGGAATTCTCCTTGGTGGCGGACGGTGTGGAGAGTTATGGGGTCCTCCGATCCGCATAAGCGGCAATTTCGATTATCGATCTGCTGCAACATTAGAGGCATTTCGGTTCGAAATTGGGGGAAACGGAATTGAATTTGTTGAGAGTTTAATAGGCGGAGAGGGGGCGGGAGGGTGTGTTTGTTGGTGGTGTTCGAAATTTTTTGATAGGGTGTATGTATTATTGGTGTTTTGTGTATCTATATTCTATAGTAATGTAGCATGTAGGATCCTGGTAATCTACATTTATTATTAATGTTTGTCCACAAAACATTATTTCTCTTATTCAATTTCAGTAACAATAATCTAGACTAGACCATGAATGAAGTATACATATAATTTTGACCGTCTGTAAAAATCTATTTCATCTCGTGTTTTGAACTATATATGTCTGTTATTTGAAAATCTATATTTGAGAATTATAAAAATGCTCCACATTTTGTTGTTAGAACTACTTCACTTTTTTTCGAATTTTAGACATAGACAAAAATGCCTTTTGGTCTATTAAAGTAATTTTTATCATTTCTTGACACACTAATTTTATAACATTATTCTAACTAAGTATAAAATAAATATTCAAAATTTGATAGTTCATAATTTTAAAATTTAAAAGTGACAGATAACTACCGTAGTAATAATAAGTAAAGAAAAGTTAATAGATATGACTAAAACTTTGACTTTATTATTTAGACCAAATTAGGATAAATGTTATTTTATTTTGGATAAAAATTGACAATTATTTTTCAAAAGTTTAACAAAAAAAACATAAAAAACTTAGCTATTATTATAGGTGGACATATTGAGTTTGCCACTACTAATTCAATGTAATATGATCTGATGATTATGTTTAACTTTTTCGTAGCTTTTAGACCTTTGATGTTATATTGATTTTCAATATTTAAAAAAGAAATTTTGATATTTACCATGGAGCAAATAAGCAACGCGTATCATTAAACAAGTTCAATAAAATTATATCGGAGTTTGAATATCCATGACAAAAATGATTGTTCTTATTGCATTGATAAAAAAATAAAATTTTAAATTTCCTAGATTCTTGAGAAAACACGCAATTTTATTTGATATTATTTTCTCAATAAAATTAAAACTTATTCTTTAAAATTTATTTAATTAGAAGGATTATTCTATTCACCTTTTAAAATTAACAAGAATTCTATATAATACATTGAGGGGTATTATAACCATCTTAGTTAAGCTAAAAAGAACGTGAAGTACTTTTATTAACTTCCTTTATATTTCCTTTTCCATTTTGTTTTATTTATGGGATAATAGCAGACACTCCCCTCAGTTATGGGGTGATGTGCACTTTGTCCCCAACTTATTGAAATGTGCGATTTACCCCCTCACTTATCAAAAATGTGCACTTCACTCCTTCGGACAGCTCGGGCAAGGACAAAGTGTTACAAAACACATAAGTCAGGGGCAAAATGCTACAAAAACACATAAGTCAGGGGGGATAAAGTGCTACAAAATTTAATTTTTATGATAAGTGAAGTGCATGAATCTGCCCGAGTTGCACGAAGGAGTAAAGTGCACATTTTTTATAAGTGAAGAGGTAAATAGCACATTTTAATAAATTGGAGAGCAAAGTACACATTATCCCATAACTGAGGGGTATCTTCTATTATCCTTTACTTATTTACGTGCCAATTGAAATTATTTATTTGTGTACTGTCCCCACGCCCCCCCGCCTCGGATTCTCTGTTGTAAAAATCTATTTCATATCATCTTTTGATTTATGTATGTCTATTAATTAAAAATTTATATTTCATTTTCTAATTTTGTTTATTTGTGTACTGTCTTGCCCCCCGCGCCTCCCCCCCTTCCCCCCAAATTTTTTTTCCCCCTAAAAGTCAAACATTAAGAAGAAGGAAGTTGCGTGGCGTGTGGTACTTGAAAACTGCAAATGAAGAGGAGTCCAACTAATATAGAGATTAAGATTATTGGTCAAGATTTTTTTTCATTTTCTAAAACTAAGTTAATTATCAACAAGACAAAGGAAGTAGCGTATAACATCATGTGGTACTTGAAAGTTGAAATAGAAGCTTCTCAAATTTTATCAGAGCTGAAGATTTTGCGTCAAGAATTGAAACTAAAGTTGGAGTACACGTAATAAGTTAAATCCATTACTCAAAAAAATAAGTTACATGCAGTTCATAATGAACATTAAACTCAAACTAGCAAAAACGCCCGCCGCTTAGCCCCAGCTAGCTTAAACAACGCGGATCTAGCTGGGCCGAATTTCCCGAAAATTCTAGCTCAAACTCGGTTTGAAAGTACCCAAATGTATTTTACAAGGAGAGTATATTACACTTGTCGTATAATTGGTAAGTTGTTTTAAAAAATACATATGGGTTTGACCGAGCCGGAAGCGGACTAGAATTTCCCTTCATGGAGAGCTGGACCAAATGTGGAAGAAATGGCTTAGAGTAAAAGCCCAACAACTTGAAACAACTTTTCAGCCCAATAGCTTGTCTGGACTGGGCCATCTAAATTTTCACCAAAGGAACGAACTAAGTATGAATGGGTATACACCACACTTTAGACCTAAGAAAATAGGGAAAAGAGAAACCTGCACTCTAATTATATAATTGCTCAATACTACCGGCGCCCGGATGAGATCTTATATTGCAACTCTTATTGTAAGAAGTTAAGTGAATGATATGTGTTTTAATAACTAATTATTAAATTTTGTATTGAACATATGTCATTCACTCAATATCTTGCATTAATATAAATTGCAACAAAAGATCTCATTTGACTGGCACCTCCAACCCTCCTCTATATATGTATTGGTGTGAGTGAAAATCTTCACCATTCATGACAAGCTTTGAGTTTTTCCCATTAAATGCGGATTTATGCTATCCCTTGGTTAAGGATGAGGCATATGCTACATGATTTCAAACTAATAAACTTTTTTTTTTAGGGAGTGTTTGGATTCAAGGATTTGTAAGCCATAAATTTTAAATGCGTCTACAAATCTGTTGAGCTTGTTTACATGATTACAAGTCATAATAAATTTTAAATTCATTGGTTCTTATTTTGAATTATTTTTTCAATGATTATGGTGAATTTCAAATGACTCCAAATCATTCTTTAGAGTCACTTTGAATTATTTTAAAGTCATTTGAAATTTATCTACAGAATCTACTCCTCATATCTAAATTCTTCAATCCCAACACAGCCTTAGTGTTCCCTTCTGCACTCTTAAACATAGTGTTATGCAATGGACTTATTTTTTCTTAATATGAAAAATAAATAAATTGTTTCTAAATATTGTATGAGTTTCCAAAGATACTTGGTGTCTATATTTTTAAATTTTCTTTATTCTATTTCATCTTTTTCTTATTACTTTATTTTACTATTCCTTCCTAAATCCATCCCTCCAAAAATCATTGTGACCATTTTCTTATCTAGTCTCACTCTTCAATATTTTTCTTCTATTTAGAGAATTTGAATGAATGAAAACCCAAGTTGCTCCCATGCACTGAAGTGAAACCAAAACCCAAATGCATCAAGGTAAACATACTACAGAAGGGAAAATTCTAGCCCGGATCCGGCTTGGCCGCATCCAGGTGTATTTCATAAGGAGTGTATTACACTTGCTATATAATTGGTACGTTAGACTACAAGTGACAAGTTCTGCACTCAATACATAGACAAACAACATTAAATACAGAAGTCACAGGAAAAGCTTACATATAATACCAACCTAGTAGTAGTAGTAGTAGAAGAATGCCATGGGTTTCCGTTTCACATAGGGGGAGAAGCCTCAACAGAAAAACATGGAGTTGCGCACTTTCTTCTCTAGCTTAGGCATTGAAGCAACAGGTGAGGCACCATGCTGTCCGACCTCATTGTGGCTCGATGATGTCTCCGGTGAATCTTCAAGCTTCATCCATTACCCCAACTGGGAGGCCGCCAAGTGAGCATAGCATATCGGCGCAACTGGACAGAATTAAACAAGGAATCATAAGTGGACGAAAAATCATACAATGTTGAGACTATCTCAAAAGAACTAACGTTTCGTCTGGATAGCAAATAAATAACAAATTCATCGAGCATTTGTGGATAACTTAAATTACGGTGGTTTTCAAATCCTTGGACACTAATCTTGAGATATAATTTCATTTTTAATCCACCTAATCTTGGAAGTTATTTCAAATCGATAGCTTTAATCTTCTTCTCAAATCAAAATCCTTCCCTCCAAACGCTACCTAAACCGTATTGTTCTTACCAACAGATATAGCAGTGGTACTGGGCTGATACCTGAAATACAAAAGGTCACAAGAAGTTATAAAAATCTAGAAATGACAACTTACATGATTGAAGATTTACATTATTGGTTTATTATAAGGTCATTTTACACATAAGATAGGGAATGCACAAGCTCCTGCAAATCATCTGCAGAAAAACCGACCTCATCGAGTAGGACGTGATAATGTGTCGGCCTTGTTGTCCTCTATAAAAAAGAATTCACAATTTGCCAAAAAAAAGCAATCAAATTCAACCATATCTTCAACAAAAATCACTCCTATCCCAGGCAAGGTACATTTTACTGCATGATGATTGGAGAAATGAAGACATTGACATGATTAAAAGATAATTTATAAAAGCTTACGATCATCCCAGCGTGTGCACACAACTAAAAGTCGTAGTTCCTCGGATTTATCATCTATTACCGTCCCTTCAAAATCACAACAGGAAAAAATTCAGGTCAAATTCAAAATCTTCTACTTTCTTTGAGGAGATTTTATTCAATGAATAAATATGAAAATAGTCAAAAAAGCATAAACCTGGCTGCACATTATCAGGAGAATTTCGCTGGAAAAATTTTGTGTGATGATTCTTCTGTGCAACTATCACCACAAACTTAGGAGACCATCTTTCATCACGTAACTTGAAGTCCTGTACTAATAAGAAAAGTGTCGGGAACCAGACCCGTCTTAATGTTATACGAAACAAAAGAAAGAAAAAAAGATTTCTATATTTCGTTTATGGTGGTCAGAGTAAGAACCTCTATTATTTGGCTCAGTTCAATGTTGAGGACTTGATTGAACTGTGAATCGCCGACACCGTCTCTGAAATCTAGCATAAAGTGAATGATCAAGAATAAGCAAAAAAAGAACTTGATAGAGCCCCTTTCGGGTAATTAGATTATATTTAAAGAGTACATACGCTGACATGCATTGCTTAGTTCTTTAGTTCAATTTGCTATATAGCATGTTTGGAGGCGGGTATTTGCTTTAAACAAATCTGAAAATGATAATCTGATCAGGTTTCCGATTACCGGAACTAAAATAGAAATCTTCCAGAACTTCCCTGCAAAATTCAGGGAGAAAAACAAGAAAATTAGGTGACAAATCTCAAGTCTCGCATACATATAGAACTCCTCCCTTCCAAATTGAAGTGATCAAATACTGAGAAGGCCTTGATTGTTTTCTGCAATCACAATGCTAAACCATCACATCACTACAAATTTGAGTAGAATATCTCCACACATTTCGCCAACATAATAGTGATCATCAGTCAACAAAAACTCAAGACGGAGTTAGAATACGCGATACGATTAAAGTTAAGTTGCAGAACTAGAGCCGAAAAGCTGCAAACATGGGGGATAATTCTTCTGATTATGCTGGCTTCAGCAGAAAGTCTCACCTCATAATTCCATCATCTTTAGCACTGTCCGCCACACGCTTGTCTAGGGAATCTATCATTTCAACCTTTGGAGATTGAGTGCGTACGCATGCTCTATAACGAGAAATTGATGGCCATTGCCTCAAGCTAACAACCTGATTATTAATGAAAAAAAAAACAAGTCACATTTAAGAAAATCAGTGAAAATCTAATTATCCGTGCCTATAGTAAACTTGATACTAAATAGCAATTGTACAGGATAAGTATAAAACATATATATATAAAAAAAGGGAATATGTAGCACAGACATCAGCTTGGCCAGGCGAAACATCCATGCCGAGAATCAGCGTGGGAACTTTAGAAACCATTGGAATTGAAGTTGATATCTGATTAGCTAACACAGAGTTTAAGCCACCAAGCTGCCACAAAGTAATATCATTAAGAACAGAAGATATGCACCTTTTCTTGTGATCAAATCAAATTCTACAATTTGATGGAGCACCTAACCTTCGAAACCAAGAAAATTTCAGTAAAATAGTACGTACGTATTTCTTCAAAAACAAAGACGAAGGAAATTGCATGCACATATGACATATATATATATATAGACGAAAACGTCACTACAACAAAAAGTAATATTTGTGACAAAATTTGAAGCGACAATATTAAAATTGTCGCTAGATATACATAATGAGTGACAATAATTTTTGCTTTGTCACGTCACAATAAGAATTTTTAGTGACAAGAGTTATTTAAAAGTTGTTACTCTTGACAATTAGTGAAACATGTATAGTAATAACACAAATAGGGTGACAATCAAAATTGTTATCACTAAGTTGTCACAAAAAATGTGTCGCTAATTGTTACTAGTGACAAACATTTTTCTTGTCATTAATTATCAAGAATGACAACTTCTAAACAAATATTGTCATTGTTGAACATGTAGAGCCTATTTTAGTGATAAAACAAAAGTTTTTATCACTAAAGATTTATAATTAGTGACAACTATGACATTGTCACTTTGACATTTTGTCACCGATATCTTATTTTTTTTTAGGGAGTTCAGACTTGGTTATATATAAAAACAAAAGAGCTAGGAAGGAAAGTTGATCAGAAAGGAAACCATAAAATGAAGCCGCGTTTCAACAAGAGAGAGAGCGAGCTAGAGAGAAGAAAGTGATCGACGACTGAACGGTGAACACAAAAGTTTTAAATTTTTATGAAGCACAAAAATAGAAAAAGAAAAAAAGAAGATATATGAAAAGTTGTGAAAAAACCCATTAATTAATTGTTTTAATTACACTGATCCTTCGTCTGTCTGAATTAATATATATATATATATATATATATATATATATTCATGAACTTGCTGCATGTAGCCGTTTCAAGAAATAAAAAGACTGTACTGTACTCAGTCATGAACCCACATTGATGATCATGATAACATGAGAGACAGAAATTAAAGATGGACAGGTAAATAGAAACTTACTTTGTAGCATTTAATTTAAAAGCCAAAAAAAGAAAACGGAAAGAAGATGCATGAGTAGTTTACGAAGATATCATTATATTGAAGAGAAATCAGATAAATCTATGGTGCATCGATTATTGTGAGTGACTTAAAAAGTCGAATTTCATTAGTCCCGGTATACCATAGAATTATCCGCCCCGGTACGTATTAAAATCAACAGACTTGTTCGTTCCTCACTGAGCCTTCTTTGGTACGTTCACTTTGATCTCTCTTCGTTCTTTCTGCTTTTCTTTTTTAGTGTCCATTGAGACCAACTGAAAATTAGAAAATAAGTGGGCGCCATTGACGTTTCATTTTGGGTTAATTGCAAATAACCCCCCTGTGTTATTCCCAATCTGCAAGAAATCTCCCTGTAATAAGGAAATAGTCTAAAAACCCCCTATGAAATGTAAAACTCTGCACACACTCCCAAACCGTTAAATAAAACTTAACACTGTTAAATTCTGTTTGAAATGTCCTTTATACCCCTATATGTGTGGATAGCCCTATTTTTAGCTAACTTTGAATACAAAACTGCTTTGTTTTAGACGTCTTCTGATTATGTGCAATATATGTGTGGATAGCCCTATGTGTCTAGTTTCATGGGAAGAAAACGGTTCATGAATCCGAGTTTTCTACAATGAGTTATGAATTTTCTCGTGACGACGCGCACAGCTGTCTGCACAGCCGACAGATTTTTAGCTAACTTTGAATACAAAACTGCTTTGCTCTAGACGTCTACTAATTATGTGCGATATATGTTTGGATATACCTATGTGTCTAGTTTCATGGGAAGAAAACGATTCATGAATCCGAGCTTCTACAATGAGTTATGAATTTTCTCGTGAAGACGCGAGAATGAGTTAAAATATTTGTTATAACTCATTTTAATTGAAAATTAATTTTCATTAAAATTATTTGTAATTCAGAATTTTCATAAGCTTAATTTTGAATATTCCCCTTAATTTTGAATATTCATAAAAGTAATTAGATAAAAAAATACATATTTAAGAATCTTGTTTTTTTCTCCTTTTCTAGTTTATGAAATAATTTATGCTAATTATTTTGTACTTGGATATTATTATTACTATTTAGCATTTGAATATTTATTATTATTGAGTATTATTTCTAATTAGTAGGCAATTTTTCAATATATATATATATTATTTTAGCATAATCTTAATTTTTTAATATTTTAGAGAATTATAAAAGAGCATAAAAAGCCCCTCCAAATGAACAATTAAAATAGGGGCATATAAGTCAATTTCCCTTGCACTTTAGTGTGAAAATTGGAGAAAAAAAATTGTCAACTCTCACCTCACACGCGTGTGTCTCAAACGCGGTTAAGTTTGACGGAATGGGGGGTTTTTTGCAGAGTTTTTACATTTTACAGGGGGTTTTTAGGCTATTTCCTTATCACAGGGGGGTTTCTTGCCGATTGGGAATAACACAAGGGGTTTCGTTGCAATTAACCCTTTCATTTTTTCAGGGAAAAAAAACAAACAAGTAGGAATCTTTCTTGAAGAGTGGAGAAATATAGTCAAAATGTTGTTTAGTTGGGTTGTGTTTTAGGAAAAAGAGTTTATTGGTGAGAATTGACGTAATGTGTCTTTTACATAAAAAAAAAAAAAATTGTTTTTTATTTTTATGTAAAAAAGTTGTTACTTTTTTGAGAAACTGATTTTGACTTGATGTGTTATTTTCTATCAGAAATTGAAATGAATAAATTTTTAATTTATAGAAAAAATTAAATATATTGAATTTTTTTTTTTTGATAAATATATTAAAGTTGATATGAATAAATTTTTAATTTATAGAAAAAATTAATTAAATATATTAAAGTTAAGCTCATCAAATAAAACAACTAAAAATATGTAATGTGCATCTTATTTTACGATTTGCGTCATTTCAAATCAAAATATGTGATTATTTGACATATTATTTTCCTCGATCATACCTATTTTTCTAGGAAATACTTGCTATAGCATTTCCTTCAAATATATCTTCGAGGTACCAAACAAATGTTACTTTTATGAATGTAATAGCATTTGTTTTGTCACATTTGGGAGATGATTCAGATTAAATAGGTACTTTCCAATCCATTCTTTTTTAAACAAGTTAATTTCATCAACACCCGGAACAACTAATTCAAGTTTGAGTGCCTTAAAATCTCAATGAGTGCTATGGTTTATAATGTTGCTCGGAAGATAATATATCGTGTTACCTCATAGATGTTTTTAACTCGCCCAAATCTATGCAATGAAGCAAATCTGCAAGATACACAAAAATGCTACAATTTGACAAATCTAGGTAAATAAGTTATCTTTTTCACAATCTTAAAACTACGATGTTTGTTACATTTCAATTTTACACAAACACGTACCTAAAGGCAAATTAATTCAGAAGAGAGATTAAGGCAAGAAAAGAATCATAAAGCATAAAAGAAGAAGAAAAAACTGTGGTGGTAAAACTTCCTTCTTTAATAGCTTTTAGATCACACATAAGGAAGGGCCTTCACATTAGAACTTGCATATCCACAATAAAACCGAACATTCCAAACAGAACACAGTTTTGGTAGTCAGGATAGATCCTCATACACATAGGTAGAAAATAAACGAAGTTCACAGCCACGAGTTGCTCCCATGCAATCAAGAGCGAACAAAATCCAAAACAAAGAATGGGAGACATCCCGATAGTTAAAACTACTAGTCAGGACTTCTGCACTCGATAGATAAATAAACAACATTAAAACACACAAGTCATGGGATAAACTACATATGATACAACCTAGTAGTAGTAGTAGTAGTAAGTTACTGCTTCCTTCCTTCCACATAAGCATAGAAAATGGCTGCTGATAGGCCTCAGCAGAAAAACATGGAGTTGCGAACATTCTCCTGTAGCTTAGGCATTGGAGGAACAGGTGGAGCACCACCAGGCCCCGCCCCATTGTGGCTCGATGATGTCTCTGATGCATCTTCAAATTTCATCCACTGGCCCAACTGGGTCGCCGCCAAGTGAGCATAGCATATAGGAGCAACTGGAGATTGCACACAAAGCACAGAAACAAGAGGATGACAAGTGAACAAAAGATGTTACCATGTCGAGACAACCGCAAAAGAACTATGATTGCGTTTGGAGTAATGAATTTGAAAAGCCATGTATTTCGAATTAATCAATAAATCCATTTGGCTTGTTTCAATGATTTCAAGTTATAAAGGATTTCAAATCCCTTGAAAATCATTTTTGAGCTTCTCTCTTTCTTTTTTTTTTTCAATCATTATGGTGGATTTCAACTCCACTTAATTTAGAGTCATTTGTGCTCCAAATCCAAAGCCATCAATCAAACACAACCTAAGGTTGCGTTTGGATAGGAGGATTTGGGAACTACGGATTTTTAATCGATAACAAATTCATCAAGCTTGTTTGGATGGTTTAAAGGTTACGGTGGATGTCAAATCTTTTAGCACTTATTTTGAGATATTATTCAATGTTGATGTCTTTTCAAATCCGTAGCTTCAATCATTTTTCCAAATCAAAATACTTCCTTCAAATGCAATCTAAAATCATTCAGAGAAAACAGGCAGCAACTCTTGTAGTACAGTTCTTACCAACAGATATAGCAGTGGTACTGCGCTGATACCTGAAATGAAAAAGATCACAAGAACTTAGAAAAATTCTAGAAATGACAACTTATATGATTGCAGAATTACATAATTGGTTTTATTAGAAGGTCAACTTACACATAAGATAGGGAATGCACAAGCTCCTGCAAATCATCTGCAGAAAAACCAACCTCATCTAGTAGGACATGATAATGTGTCGGCCTTGTTGTCCCCTATAAAAAACACAATTTAAAAATTAGCAATTAAATTCAATCATATCTTCACTAAGCCCCTCAGAATCTACAAATGGATGGGAGAATTTTAATCCAACAATATTTAGGAGCCACAAAGTGCATTACTGATTGGAGAAATGAATACATTGACATCATAAAAAGATTTTTTTTTAAAGCTTACAATCATCCCAGCGTGTGCACACAAGTAAAAGTCATAGTTCCTGGGATGACAAACTTTATTATCTATCACCGTCCCTGTAAAAATAGAACAGAAAAAAAATATAAGGTAAAATTCAAAATTTTCCAGTCTCTTGAGGAAAATAAATATGGAAGTACGCAAAAGCATCACCTGGCTGCACATTATCAGGAGAATTCGGCTGAAAAAATTTTGTGTGGTGATTTTTCTGTGCAACAATCACCACAAACCTGGGAGACCAATTCTCGTCAAGGAACTTGCAGGCCTGTATAAAGTAGAAAAAGGGTTGCAAATAAGATCGTCTTATTGTTGTACAACACCAAAAAAGGGCGACGATATGAAGATTTTCTAGTATTATGGTGGTCAGAATAAGGACCTCCATAATTTGGCTCAGTTCAATGTTCAGGACTTGATTAAACTGTGATTCGCTGACACCATCTCTGAAATTTAGCATAAAGTGAATGATCAAGAATAAGCAAAACATCAGAAACTTGAAAGAGCCAATTTTTGCATAATCAATTTAAATATAAGAAAACATACGCAGTGCTTAATTCTTTAGTTCAATTTGCTCTATAGTTAGATATTTTGTGTAGACAGATATTTGCTTTAAACGAACCTGAAAATGATAATTTGATCTGGCTTCCTTTTCCCAGAGCTAATATAGAAATCTACAAGAGATTCCCTGCAATTCAAGAAGACGAACAAGATAATTACGTTACAAATCTTAAGTCATGCATACATTTATTGAATACGAATATCTCAAGACGCTCCGCCAACATAAGAGTGATCATTGGCTAACAAAATCTCGGGACAGAATTATAATATGGAATGCAATTAAAATTAAGCTGCAAAACTAGAGCCCAAAAGCTGGTAACATAGGCTCATTGTTTGAATTACACCTACTTAAGCAGAAAGTTTCACCTCATAATGCCATCGTCTTCAGTGTCTGACACACGCTTGTATAGGGAATCTATCATTTCAACCTTTGGAGATTGAGTGCGGACACATGCTCTATAACGAGAAATTGATGGCCACTGCCTCGAGCTAACGACCTAATTATTATTAATTGATAATAATTAATAAACTTGATATTAAATGTAAATTGTACGGGTATAGAACTACAAAAACCATGTAAAAGAATAAATCTAAAGAAAGGGGAGATGTAGCACTTAACCGCAGCAATTGACGGGACATCAGACTGGCCAGGCGAGCCATGTGACACATCCATGCCAAGAATCAGAGTTGGAACTTTAGAAACCATTGGAATGGAAGGTGACATCTCATTAGCTAACACAGAGTTTAACCCACCAAGCTGCCACAAAAGTAATATCATTAAGAACAAAAGATGCAATGTATTTTGTGCTCAAATTAAATTCTACAATTTGATGGAGCAACTAACCTTTGCATTTATCTTCAGCATGAGATTAGTAAGATATTGATCGTTAACTCTTGTGGGCGCCAAGCATTGAGTAACAACTCCAAAATCAGACAAGTTTTTCCGCTTCCACGGGCCTTACAAGTTTAGTTCATTTAATAATTATCATAAGTCCTAAGGTTTTAATTATTTTTTATCAGAAAATTCATGATTATCAAAATTATTAACACAAACCATAGATATCACAGTTTTTACGCTCTGGAAGCAAACACAGTAGGAATTTTGGTGGGCCAGGAAGCTTTGACTGCATATCTTCTAACATTTTCTCAACCCTCACCATTGGCGGAGCTCGTCGGTACTGCTGGTTTTCTTCGAAAACGTCGAATGGTTCTTCCACGGACTGACATAAAGCAAATTGTAAGGTTAACCCAAATGAGTTTCATGCATTAAACAGCCAAGCTGTGTTTGGTTCAAGGATTTTTTGGTGAGGAAATGAAAATGCAAAGGTGAAAAGGAAAAACGAAATCAAAGAAATACAAAGTTGGGGGGAGGCGATGGTTGGATTGGAGCTTGAGATATGAGCAAAAATATTTCTCCTCTCTAGTTTTCCTCACCTTCTATGAGAAAATGAGTTTTTCATAATTACATGATGTTTTAGCTCAAGTTTTCTTCTTCCCTAGTACTTTTTTCATAGCAACAAAACAACAAAAACTGTATTCCATATCATTTTCTTTTCTTCTCCAGACCAAAATTCTTGTACCAAACACGGTGTTACGGAAGTATAGAATATCGATAGAATATAGATAGAACATACTATTCCTTTCGATTCACCAACTCTAGTCAAATCTCTGACTAGGCCACGTACGTCACAGCGGGCCGAGAAGTTCACTACAGCCCAGCGTTCTATCTTGCATGCATTGACAAATTTCTGCCAAAAAATAAGGAAATACTTTTAGCACAACCAATAAGCATCTGACATCACCTTTAAAAAAATATTGATATGCAGCAGACCTTATTATTGAAGTTCCATCTCCCATTCCGAGCAAACAAATCTTCTCCATTTCCGACTTTAAGCTGGAAATCATATGTAATAAACATAACAAACAATGATTACAATAAACTGAAATATATACATGCAACAATTGAATAATAAGCAACATCCCTAACTGAAAAAAATTACCTTAGGGGCTGGAAGAACACGCCCTTCAACCTGAGTAAAGCTACTATTGATAGAAACGCCACAGGCACGAAGCATTGGCTCAGCGTCATAATTATTTATTTTCAAAGCCTGCAAAAATCGAGAGTATAGAACATGTAACATATTACTACACGGGAGGAAATATAACTACACAGGAGAAGTCTAAAAATATGACAAGCCTAATCAACTCTAAAAATGTAATTTTACTACACAAGAGAAGTCTCTTCAAGGAAGAAGCATACTTTACTCAGAACTGACATCCTCTCTTGTGGCTTCTGCCGTGATTTCTCCACCAAGGAAGCTCTCTGGAATGTACTCAAAGCTTTTGTGTAACGTTGCAAAGAGACCAGATTGCACAGCTGATACAAGCACGGAATCAATCAAAACTATATTGCCGCAAAATTTGATTTTTCAAAGAAATCAAAGTCTAATACACATTTTCACCTCAACTGGGAAGTAAGTAGGACGTTTTGGCTTCCCAACATTAATGCATGGTAAATCAGCAGAATATCGTAAATCAATGTTACGGTGGTTGACAAAGTAGTCATAGACGGTCACTTCTGTTGTTTGAAATTCACCATCTCCATCCTTGCTTTTCTGCTTTAATGTGAATCTACATGATTTTCAAAAGGTAAATTACATTAAATCGATGCCAAGTACTGAGAACCACCGAAGAAAGTAAACATGCAATTTGAAAGATAAGGTAAGAAAACTAAGAAAGAATGGGGAGTATACGTTTGCTCTCTGCAAGACTTTTCACTTAACCCAGATATTTTGTACTCTTGGTTAGTCGGACTTGTTGTCACCCTCAGGTTCTTAAGAGTGCGTTTGGCCTGATAAATTAGGATTATAGAATATTTTGTTTGCAATTAGAAAGTTTCTCACCAATAAAAACATTTGTACTCCAAAATTTATATAAAAAAAACTTGAAGGGGTGCCTACTCACCTTTGCCCAGTCAAGTGAGAAGGGATCTTTCGCATTTTGGTTGGCAATCAGAAAGTCCACCACGGCACCAGGCCGGATAATCATGGTTGTAGATACATCTGGAAGTATTGAAACAGCCAGCAATGGGTTTTGCAATCAATAAAAACAAAATAAAAGGGCCATACCGCAATTTATCACAGATAGGAAGACTTTGAAAAGAAAATAGTCACGAGATATTACCAATGTTCAACGATAAGCCACTTTGGGTGGTCCTAAAGCTTGAATGGAATCCTCGACAACCGAGAACCCCACCTCCCACATCAGCAAAGTTATTTGGATCATTATGGAAGAAAGATTGACGGACCAGTAAGCAACCCCTGACATTAAGCATATATAATAAGGTGTAAATTCAGTCATTAAGATTCCAATGAACATGCATAACTTACTGCCTTGCTGCATGCTGCCTTAATATGATATCCAAAACCCGTAAGGCTTCTTGAGAGTTTTCCGATTCTTGGCCTCGTAAAGCATTCGCAATGGCCTGCATGGGAATTTTGGCCGCAAAACTTATCTCCACTTTGAAGGTTTTAGATTGATATGGGCGCCTTAACCTTTTCTTATCAGTCTCATTGGGACTTCCATGCCCTCCAGGGCTAGCATTTCCATTGTTTCTAAATGCAAAAGAATAATTGCATAAAAAGCCAAAACAAGAATAATGTAATTGAAACGAGTTAAAACAAGAGACACCATGCGTACCTGCTTGAAGTAACATCCTCAAGAACAACAGTAAACTCAAGCTTATTACGTGGCAGGGCACCAACGGTGAACAAACTCTTCTCTCCATCATAAGCAAAATCTTTTCCAGCCAACTCAGTGTCGTAAGTCTCGTGGACTCGGTCAAGCACTTTCCTGCCAACACCCTTGCCATCAACAGGACGACCATCTTCGTAGAAAAGGGCAACCTATAGAGTAAAGAAAATGTAGGGTCAGCACGTTGCATTGAGTCATCATAAGTTGTTAAACAAACAGTAAAAGGAAAGAAAAGAGACGAGATGTATATGCAGACATACACTGTAATGGAAGAAGAATCCATCAACTTTATTCACATTCACTTTGAAGTGATTCGTTAGGATTGGAACCTTATTTCCCCTGGTTCCAAGGCCACGTCTAGCCATTGGGACGCGAAAGACCTTTTTCACTTCAGGCTCTGAGGCTTTAATTGGAGTAACATTTGGAGGAACAGGTGGAGGTGGCGGCAGAGCTTCTGGAGCCCCATCACCAGCCCCATTGCCAGCTTCCGGAGCCCCATTACCAGCTTCTGGAGCTCCATTACCATCATGTTCAGAGGGATCCATTATGATCTCTTAAAACAGAAAGAATTAGATCAGATACATCAATAGAAAATAGCATCGCAAATCGCATCTAGTACCGAAGTCAAACAATATGATATTCATTCTTGTGAATTTTCATAAAGGTCCATTTTCCATGAAAATAACTAACATAAAAAGGCAAGAGCGCAACTTGCTACTTTGCTATGCAGTAAACATTTATAGTAGAATATCATATTTGATAGGGTGGATTGTGACTAAATAAACTTAACCTTAGAAACACTAAAAAGATTTCCAAGTATGCTTAACTTTTCTCCTCAGAGAAAAGGGTACTTTTTTTAAAATTGAGCCATTTAGATACAGCTAAGCAACGAAGTTAGCAGTGACTGGTCTAAGGTCTTGAGAAAATGCAGTCAATCGATGCAACCTACAACACAATTATAAATAAGACAGAAATTTTTAATTACAGTCCTTTCACTCTTTAAAAGGAATCAAGAAAACGAGGCAGAAATTTCGTATTGATTGAAAGTTCTGAATAAGAAAGAGGAATCTGGAAACATTACAGCAAAAAGCTCAGACCCACTAGAAGACCAACATGCAACACAAATATACAAGGTCTCACATGGAGACGTATAAACCCTCTGAAAATCGAAGGTGCAAAAAGGGAAATGGTATTAAACCATATTAAGGAGCTGGTAATCTAAAGACACAAAATATTAACAAAAGCTACAGATGAGCCAGACTGCAAAATACACATGACAACGATACTATGCATGATCCAATAACCCAAAATATGGGGTCCCACAGGACTTTGCCCATTTCAGATTTAGTCTTATTGGAATTTCAATTGCACTTTTCGTCCCATGGGACTCACAAAGTTGCACTTTTGGTCCAAGCCGTCAAAAAATGGAGGGAAAAAGTGTGAGTTTTGTGTGAGCGTCATACACGCACCGTTATCTCAGATGAATTTTTTGACGGTGCGTGTATGACACTCGGCTTTTTCCATCCATTTTTTTACGGGTGGGAAACTATGTGAGTCCTATGGGACCAAAAGTGCAACTTTGTGAGTCCCATGGGACTAAATCTGAAATGAACGAGGCCCTCTGGGACCAAATGTGAAATTTTCCCCCAAAACATGTATTACAAGAGGGAGACTCAAAGCAAAGAAAATTGAAGAATGGGTCATCCTAAGAAACACAAAGCACAAACCAAATTCTGACCCAAATGAAGTGGGGGGGGAAATCAAAGCAAAACAGAGCAAACATTTTTCCTTAATTCCACGAAGTTAACAGTTATAAAACATCAATGCACGTTAAAATAAGGGAAAACAGACAAAGGAACCAACAAAAAAAGAAACTATAGATCAACATACTTCTTTTTAAGTAAAAGAAAATGTGACGCTTTTTAGTACTTTAAAGAAAAGGGATAAACAACAAACACTTAGTTGAGAGTTGAGACTAAAGAGAAGAAAAATGCGTAAAGGACAGAAGCAGAAAACCCTTAACAAAACATAATTAACTCGGTATAAACGACACAACTACCGAAGTCATACATAGGAAGTAACATCCAAGCAAACTAACAAACGCATTTCAGAGAAAAATGAGTAAATCTCTCACATCCAGTCAAGAAACAGCCATGCGTGTCAACAAAACCATGTATATATATATATATATATATATATAGAGAGAGAGAGAGAGAGAGAGAGAGAGTAACGTAGTGCTCCCTTTTTACCTTTAAAATGTAAGAGACAGAGCCTTCTTCAGGCACTGTAAAAACAAGCCAAGAAAAATAGAACAAGTCAACCAAAAATCGAGTTAAAGGATAAAAAAAAATTACAAATCATCCAAGCTTTCAAAATAAATTCTTCAAAAAAAAAAAAAAAGCTTTCAAAACAAAAAATGCAGCAACAGAGAAATCAAGAAAAATACTTTTTCAGTGAAAACTTCAAAAATTGAACACGAAAAAAAAAAGTATATATTTTTTTCAAAAAAAAATGGAAATTGCACGAAGAAAACCCACACTCGATAAAAAAATTCAGGCTCTAAGTAGAAATGAGAATATTATCAGCAGAAAAAAAGGAAAAGGAAGCAAAGTTGAGAAAGCAAACCCTAGAAATGGAGGCGTTTCAACGCCGAGGAGCCCGAGGTTTTAGAGAGAGAAAGGGGGAGTGGGAGTTTGAGAGTGACACAAATTGTAGAGAGAAAGAGTGAAGGAGAAATAGTCTTTTTATTTTAGGTTGTTGTTGTTGAGGTGTTATGAAAGCACAGTCCTATGCTCTCACACTTGTCCTACTTTTGCATTTACTGACTGACGTATTATCCATATATATATATATATGTATATGTATATATATATATATATGTAGAGTAGTAAATTCTTTAGAGGGGTCCCCTAATTCTCCATTATGTGGACTAAACAATTAGTGCTTATCAAATTATCAAAAAAATAATTAGGGCTTACCAAATAAAATGACAGAAAGTGCAGATAATTTAGGCCATTTTTTATTTAAAGGTCAGAGAGTGCGGTTTTTATTTTAACGTCGAATACAGCTAACAATCCTAAAGTATATTCTGATATTTTTGAAATATGAAGATTTGTTGTGAATTCTGAAAATATTGTTATTTTTTGGATTATCAAAAAATAAAAATACATAATTCAAGTTAAATTCAAAAATAGTTAAATTTTAAATATACTACACATTTCCTTATATAACAACCAATCATTTCAATTCTTTCACAATATTTTATCATTAATTACACTATCCAACTAATTATCTTTCTTACTTTTTCATATTTTATATAATAAAAATTCCTATTCAATTTTTCAAATATTTCAATTATTATTATTAAATAATATTTAATAATATATAATTTGAAAAAAAAATATTGTGTGATTTAATATTTAATATTTCATATATATTTAATAATATGTGTACTTGAATTGAGACTTAATTGACCATGTTTTTACCAAAAGTATATGCAATATTGTGTGATTTATAATTTCATTTTAATAATTCCGTTTGTTGTTTATTGGATTTTAAAGTATAGTTTTTTAACTTCTCAATATTCAAATAAATACCGACTAAATTTCGATTATTTCATTTTGGTACTAACGTGGTATTTAATAGGGTTGCTCACGAGCTGAACTCGAGCCCAGTCTCACCAAATTTCTCGGCTCGAGCTCGAGCAAAGATTTTTTGTAACATCATAGTATCTCATTATAAGAAGATGGAAATAAATTTGCCTCAATCAAATTGGAAATAAAATATTATATGTAAATGGAAAAAGAAATATAGAACTATTTATGCTCAAATCATATTTATACATTTCATAAAATATTGCATATATGGACCACATCCTATTTTTATATTTGTCCAATGCGAACCGTATAATTACACTAACTATTATAAATATAGACGAGCAAGATTCAATTTTCTTGAACTTTTATAATATAAAATTGAAAAGAAAACACGAAATAAAAAAATGATAAAAATATAAAGCTAAAAAGAAATGAACAAGTGACAAAAAAAAAAAACTAAAAATGAAGGGCCCCCACCCCCACCCCCACCCCCAAACCCATACCCGCCCCCCACCCCAACCCATGAACGGCCCCCATTGTCTGACTACCTCTTTTTCGAAATTCCGACCAGATTTTTCTGCTTCCCACTCGAAAATAGGGCTATCCACACATATATCATGCGTGTCTTCACGAAAAAATTCATAACTCATTGTAGAAAACTCGGATTCATGAACCGTTTTCTTTCCATGAAACTAGACACATAGGGTTATCCCGCATATATCGCACATAATCAGGAGACATTTATAACAAAACAATTGTGTATTAAAAAATTAGCTGAAAATCTGTCGGAAATAATGTGATATGTGCGATATATCACATCCCGTCTAATCGGGTCCTCCTTTTCCAATTATGTGATTGCTTTTTTTTATTCAACACAATTATCTTTTTTATTTAAAAATAAATATCTAAATGAATTAAAAGAAAACAAGGCTCGAAAAGCTCAAGAGAGGAGGCACAGGACTTAAGCCCCTAACCCTCAATGGGTTAGAACTTAGGAGGCCTGCCGCCTACCAAATATGTTGGAGCTTATGTTTGAATGAGTCTAAAAACAAATTTACTATATTGTTCGGGGCACAGCATACATATTTATATATATATATATATATATATCTGATATCGAAAATTTGAAGTCTTGGTGTGGATCCGTTCTTGATAACAAATATTAACATGTACTAATTCAATTATTTTTTAATTTCATTACGATGTTATTATTACATAAAACTCAATATATCAATTTTTTTTGCATCAAACAGATACTTAAATTGGTATTCATATCTAGCAATCACAAATTTAATATACTTTTAAATTGAATTTTAATTGTTTTTTAATCTTATAAATACATTGTCATATTTACAGTACTGCGGGCACATGGTACATTTAAGCACATATATCATAACACAAAGTAATGAAGATATGTCACGTGTTCAGATATGTACTTTATAAGCAGGTGTAACATATATGAAATTTCTTATCCAATATATAATATACTAGATATAAATGCGTGGAAAGAATGAAAAATCAAACAGGCAATGATGGTGCATTAGTTATTTCGAGCTCTTAAAATATAAGTTGAGATTTTCTAACTTATATTTTAGGGGCTAATAAGCTCTCGAGTCTCATTGACAGTTTATTTGAGAGCTTATAAATTGTTCTACCAAAAGAAATTACCAAAACACTTTGTAGGAGATTATAAGCACACAAACGTCTCATAAAAAGCTATTAAGTTTAAACCAAACATCCTCTAATCATGGTTTCTCGAACACTACCAATGTTGATGCTCTCTTCTTGTATTAGAGGATCCACTCTTCTTAAACCAGGCAATTTATCCACCGCACCATTGTACTCCGGTCCATGTTGTCATGATATTCCTTCAATTTGGTAATCTCTTCCTTTCAAGCATGATATTTAACAACAATGTAGATCTTCTCAACCTCTTCAACAACCATGTGGTTAAGCTTCTTGGGAGGTAGTGATGTTGTCAAGACTCTTTGAAATTGATCAAGGGCCTATCAATGATTTCCAACTTTGAAGGAATAGTCATGAATCCATCAAACAAACACTATGATGCTGCATAGTATAACGAATCAATTCTGTAGATAATTAGACGAGATATTTTGTTGCAACTCACATTGCAAGTTATTAGGTGAATGACTTGTGTCTAGTAAAAAATATAACACTTATTTTATTTAAACACGATAAAATATATGTTATTCACTTAATACTTTACCATAGAAAATACAATAAAAGTTGTAATAAATGTTTCATCTGATACATATTTATCTTGCACTCTCCAAGTATTCACATACTGACCTTGTGTTGCTAAAGATATAGGCAAAAAGCACAATGAGAAGAAAGTTCAGTCTACAAGAAGCTGGGCCCCAAGGAAATATCATTATCCTAGGCTTTTCAAAGTACTCTTGCTCTATTTCGAATTTGAAATTAAAAAGTAATACAAGTTATCAATTTAAATTTTGGGTAAAAAGCATCTTTGATCCCAGTCGATGTGGCTGAGCACTTTGATATATAATCTATTAATTTTTACATTCGAATACCCATTTTTTGTATATTGTGATTAGTAAATTCATCAGAGGAATAATTTGGAATATTGCCTAAGAAAAGTCTGTCAAGTGCCTTAGGCATGCTTTAAATTGTGTACCAAAATGCACATATCATGTAATGTATAAGTGGTCGGGTGCACAATGAAAGTCAAATTATTCTTCCAATGGATTTACTTGTCACAATTTACAAATGTTAGGTATTCAGATGTAAAAGTTAATAAATTATGTACTCAAATAATCCGATCAACATAGGTTGAGATCAAAAATGTTTTTTACACTTAATTTTTTTTTTAAGAAACTTCTTACAAAAGTAGAATTAAATAGTTCTTAATGTGACATACTAACTTTAATTGAATTTAAAAGTTTATTAATCCCAACTGTTGGACTTTTTCAAACAAAAAATTGATGGAACTAATTTTTTGTATTTAAAAATATTATCATAACAATATGGATGATATTTTTTGTAAAGAGAATTTTAGTAATTTCCCAGTTTTATTACTTCCAATCTAAATAAACTAGACATGTTAAAATTATGTCTGAAATACGAAATTAAGCTACTCGATATCCGATGAGAAATAGATAAGTAAACGCTCGTTTGAGCTCGGTTTGTTAGTATATCAAATAAGTGTGGAAAATTTTTTGTGTGTTTGATAAGTTTGACACTCGGCTCTAGCTCGAGCTAGACTCGATTAATAAAAAATGTACAAAAAATCAAGCTACTCGAGTTCGACTCGATTAAAGCTCGTTTGAGCTCAGCTCGATTAATAATCAAACGAAGGTTAAACACAAATTTTAAAACTCGATAATAATTCAAACAAGTGAGTGCAACAATTTATTCGATTCGGCTCGGCTCGACTCATTTACGGCACTAGTTGAAACAAGTGACATTAGAAAAAAGAATGAAACTAGAAAATACAAAAAGAAGAAAAGGGAAAGGGAAAGGGAACGGCATCGGATTCTTCCTCTCCCCTCAATTCCAGTAGACCCAATTTTATATGAGTAACAATAATAACTAGCAATC
Organism: Buddleja alternifolia; assembly: GCA_019426215.1. Lineage (NCBI taxonomy): Eukaryota > Viridiplantae > Streptophyta > Magnoliopsida > Lamiales > Scrophulariaceae > Buddleja > Buddleja alternifolia. Next base: position 51,553,621 of record CM033391.1, read on the forward strand.
GGAGCACACTTGATGCGTGTGTAATATAAATAAACTAATTTATTTCTTTATATCGTAACGTATAAATTATTCAAGTTCACTCATATAAAATTTAGTTAAACGTAGATAAATTCAAACCATTAAACTTTAAATGTGAAGATGTTTCTAGTAAACCATGTATATTTAGAGGAGTACCATACTAAAAAAAAGAAAAAAAATTATATGAGTAATTTTTTAATAAGAAAAATTTACTAAACTAATTAAAAAAATATGCCACTGACAAACAAATTATTTCCCTTCTAACTCATTACATGGATATCATTACCTTTGTAGGCAAAAATAAATCTTGGATGACATTTTCTTCATGTTACTTTCTTTTATTTTATGAATCACATCGATACCTGATTAATAGACTAAGTTCAAGCGTAACCTCCGACGCAACATCATATTCAATTATTTTCAACAATCACTTAAACCGAACTCAAACAACTTGATAATAAAGTCACTACACATAAATGAATGTGCTCAGATTAAAATTTCAATTCCAATATGAATTATAATGTCAAAATAATTACAGAAAATATAAACTCACAGTGAAAAAAATGATGGTGGCCACCACGTTTACTTCTCTTTTTATGGCAAACTCTGACAGTGAAAAAAGTGATCTCATAGTGAAAATATAAACTCTGACATGAATTTGCAAATTGCTTTTACTTCTTCTCTTTATCTCTTAGTGACAGCACTTTTACAAACTAAAAGGCATAGGTGTTGCGAAAAATTCAGCGTATCCGAGTTCCACATTGTTTTTGGCTTTGGTAACTATTGTCAAGAAAATAAAAAAACTGTTAGAAAACATTATTGCTTCTCCAATTTCCCAAAAAAAAAAAATTGAATATGGAAACAAAAGAACAAAAAAAAAGTAAGAAAATTACATTAATTTGAATGTTCAATCTCAATGCTGCTCAGCGTCTGCCACCTTTAAAACCCTCAGTTCTGTCTCAAACCTCTATCAACTCCTTAAAATATGATTCAGATGGTGAAACAATAATTTATCAAGAGCAAAAAGATAGAAATCATTAAATGAGATTTCTTCATTTACCTAAATAAAGAAAGATTTCTTCAAAACCACATAAAAATGATTGAACAAAATCTAGCAAATTAGTAAGCCTCGATAGAATAATAAAATTTACAAAAAACATACAACTCTTCTACACTATTAATACTGAAGTGAATAAGTTAGAAAATTGGAAGAGTGCCAGAATGGATTTGAACAAAAAGACCGAGCAATGTTATTGTTGGATGGAATGAAAAATGTTGAAACGTCTAGCAAGCAACCGAGAGTGAGAAATTTGGGGAAAAAATGGAAGACGTTACACTTTTGAATGTTAGTGGGTGGTGGTTATTGAATCATGCAGGACACTTTTCTGTATGTGGGAGAGGGAGAATTTTGATGGAAGGTAGGTGTTAGCCGTGAGATTAAAAGGGCTTCCTTCAAATGAAAACATACCATGGTAGTTATTCTAAGAGTTTGAGGCATTATAAAAGAGTATAGATTAGGGAAAATTACTTAAAAATCCTTAAAATAAACTTTTATATCCAAAAAATTCATGATAATATTTGTCAATCCAAAAACCTCATTCCATCAACTTTTCATTCCAATAAACCCAATATTTAGGGTAACATATTGATGGACTTAATTGCCCTTAGCGTTTTAAATTAAAAATTAATCAATTGTAGTTTTGCAATAAAATTTAGTTATTTTAATTTTTTTTTTATAATCTATACTAATTATAATTATAATTTTAAATTTTCAAAATTTTTTTAATCTTTTAAAGAATTTAAAACAATATTTATAGGTAATTGTCATATTAAAATCAAAATAAATTATATACAAATATTTAATAAATTTAATATTACAAAATAAATCCGTATTTTATGATTCTTCAATTTGAAAGGCTTAAAACGAAACAATTTCAATAAAAAAAAATAATTGATCAATTATTAACTTAATAAATGAATGGTAGTTTAGTTCAAAAAATTGTTAATCCTCATTTATGGGGTTTTTGGAATGAAAAGTTTTTAGAATGAGTTTTTAAGATTGAAAAATATTTTTATGAGTTTTTTGGATATAAAAATTTATTTTAGGGAGTTTTTAGTAATTTTCCCTAATAATTAATAAATATCAATAATAACCCCCATTTTCTTTCCTTTCATTTTCTTCTCCTTCTTGTTCATTGACTCAGCCTACATTCTCTCTCCGTCTCTCAAAAAAGGCTATTGTAATTTGTTGTAGTATTAATAATACCCTAAAAACTTCCAAGGACAACACAAATGGCGGATCAGCTAACCGACGATCAGATCTCCGAATTCAAGGAAGCCTTCTCTCTATTCGACAAGGATGGCGATGGTCTGTAACCTATTTCATTTCTGCTCGTTCTTATCATATCTATATGTATCTATTTCCATTTGTTTGTTTGTTTGCTTGTGTATTTTTGTTTTTCTTTCTCGATCTGTTGCTGCGTAGATCTGCTCGCTTTTTCGTGGTTTTGAATTTTGATTTTGATGGCCTGCTCTTGATTTCTTCATCTTGATCTTGATTGGTTAGGGTAAAAGAGGAGATATGGATCACTCTATAGATTGCTGCGCGTGTAGATGGAAATTTTGTGTGTTATGCATGATTATATGTGTCTTATTTTGTGAATGATTTTGAGAGATGTTGGATTTTGTAAGTCTCTTGATGTAAGGCTTTGTGTTTGGATTCTGAATGACGAGGAATCAAAGATTCGGTTGTTCATGTGTCTTGTGTTGGAGTTTCTTTTTTACTTTCTTGCTCTGTCAACGTAGTTGAGTAGACTTGGATTATAGTGGTCACATCTTGGTTATTAGATAATACAACGTGTGAGATGCAAATCCAATCCAACGGTTCGCCAATGGTGGTTGTGATACTGGTTGTATTACGTTACTTTAAGCGTTGTTTGTTGTGAATACTGGGCTGTTTATGTTAATGGAAGATCATTTGACATTAGCTGGTGAAATGTTTAAGTTGCTTTATCGCTATTGTGGCAATTTGTTTGGGCCAAAAGTATTAAGTTTGTTGTTTTCTAATGCCTTGTGGATTACAATGGTGAAGGTGAAAAGGTGACGGTTATTTAGCATTAGATCTTTTATTAACTTGATATCATTATATCAAAACTTTGAACTTTGAAGTACCATTATAGGTAGTGGAAAAGTATGCACTACGTTCATCTATTTGGATCCTGTTGTTGTTTATCGTTTAGGGTTCAGTTCCTTTTGCCTTTTGCATATCAATTAATGTAAATTAAATTTATCTTGTCGCGGCGATCAAAGAATTTTATGCTTATTTCTTCTGTCTCTGTTTACTTGGCGTTTGCCTTGACGTTATTGCGACCCAATATATTGAGTCTTCAGGGCATTTTACCTTTAGCAGTTTTGCATTTTTTCATTTATGAGATTTCCTCGTTGCCTTGTGTTAATCTTCAAATTCTGCATCTTAATTCTTTTTCAGTTGATGTTTTGGTATAAACTTTTAATGTTCTTTTTCTGTTACAATAATTGCCTGTGAATTCTCTCTGACAGGTTGTATCACTACCAAGGAGCTTGGGACTGTGATGCGTTCATTGGGACAGAATCCCACGGAGGCTGAACTCCAGGATATGATCAATGAGGTTGACGCTGATGGCAATGGGACAATTGACTTCCCAGAGTTCCTTAATCTTATGGCCAGGAAGATGAAGGACACTGATTCTGAAGAGGAACTCAAGGAAGCTTTCCGGGTTTTCGACAAAGATCAAAACGGTTTCATTTCTGCTGCTGAACTTCGCCATGTCATGACAAATCTCGGGGAGAAGCTTACTGATGAGGAGGTTGATGAGATGATCCGTGAGGCTGATGTGGACGGTGATGGGCAGATCAACTACGATGAGTTTGTCAAGGTCATGATGGCCAAGTGAGATCTGAACAGCCCAAATTAGATCTTTGAAATTACTAAGAAGGAAACAGGGCAGATAAGTTTGATCAGATTTCTGTTTCTATTAGGACGTGTTGTTTCTGGATTATTAGCTTTATTTTGGTGCTTGACTGTTGTTTGCATTGTTTTGAAGCGCCATTCTCCAATATCTGCTTGTTTGCCCTGTCCCTTGTTTTACTAATTGAGCTTGTTAGTATCTTCAACTATTTTCTTTCAACATTTGCTATTATGAACCTTGGACAATTGGAGGATTTCAGTTTTTTGGTCTTTTACCAGCACTACTAAGTTTTTGTTCTATTTTTGTTATACTTTTTCTCTTTTGTGACTACCAATTTTCATTTCATTGTTATCTTTGAGATTCATAAAGACCCGCATGAACTTGAACATGCTTTTAGGTGAGGAAATTGAACGATATATTCTTTGATGATATCATCGTATGTGCAAATTGCAATGTGACGAGTTCACAGTCTATTTGGTGGTACGATTCCTGTGGACTTGATGTACGTGCACTTTCTCTCTCTCTAGAAAACGAATAAATAAAAAAAGGAAAAGAACTCAATATAATTGAGACTGGTAAAAGTTAGCTAGGGGAAACTAAACGCCCCATTCACATATTTGAAAATTATGATGTACGGATATTTCGAAAAATTTTCCCGTGCAATGTCGGACACGGATCGTGTCTGTGTCCAGCTATTGAGGAAAAAGAAAAAAAATAACATGAACATTTGTGTTTTAGCCGCGTTTTTGTATTAATTTTTTAAAGAATTCACGTATTTGTGTCCCGTGTCGTGTTCGTGTCTGTATCCGTGCAGGTTGAAAATAAATAATTAGCAGTGGTCCCAGCCCTGACCCTTCTAAATGTCCCTTGAAAGTTTTTCAAAACATTGAGCTAGGAAAGCATAAGTACTACTATTACACGTATTTGTGAAAAAGGTTTGTAGCATATTAAGAGACCAAGGCCCACCCTATTAATTGGCGTATTATAGTGCTTTGTGCAAGTCTTTGTATTTATAGAGATCAGACAATAACGCATGGTCCCAAAATTTGGGTGAGTGCAGCATTTTTGTGTATGATTCTTACGCATGGTCCCAAAATTTGGGTGAGTGCAGCATTTTTGTGTATGATTCTTGGGTCATACTTGGGCCACTGCGTGATCTCCATCACATATACATGTGATGGTGGAAATCAACCAGAGAGTTGGACTGTTGGGAGCCTCTAAGCATCACCTGTGCTTCTTCATCATGTTTGTTTCGTCTGCGCATCTCTTCTTTTCAAACACTTAAGAGTATGTAATTGAGCTTAGTATTATAATATAAATTCTATTCAAGTTTGAACAATAGGTCAACATGTGTACTTGAATCTGAAGTCTAAACCAATTGCGAGCAAAAATAAATTGGCCTTGAATTAAGCTTAAACTCAATATACAAGAACAAATATTATAGGTCTACATTAAAACTCAAAAAATTTCATACGTCAAGCTTCAAAACTTTGTAACTTATCCTTAATAATTTATACGACAATTATCAAGAATAAAATTACAACATTTTCTTTGGGCACTTCACATTCTTGCCATCCTTTTGTCATCACAACTTCTCACTTCTCAATAGCAAGTGATTGACTCACAACTGAAAGAACATAGAAATAAACAACTTCAGAGCTTGAAAATAATAATTTTAGAATATAATTTGAGTGCACATATTGTAATTATATTTCACGTTAATTATTGTGTTTATAGGCAATTATACTTTTTCCCCCATAATATTTTTTTGTTTTTTGGTAGGGTTGAGAGGATAAATTGGGGACAAAATTAGGGTAGATAAAAAGGATAATGCAGTTTACTTTGTTGATCATATAAAAGAAATACTAGTAAGTAGTATCAATAAAGGAAAAATTCAAGCCATAATAATATATGTTTGAAATTCACGTTAATCTTCAAACACTGTCTTTAAAGAGAAACTCACAAGTCTTGAGAAAGAAAACTTGTATTCATTCAACCAAACATCATGATAAACAGACAGAACTTGATTTGCAGCCCCCTGTTGCTCACTTACCCCTCTCGTCTATTACAATAATATTGTGCACGGTCATATCTGTTAATGCAACTGCTGCAGCAAGGCTAAGACAGCGTATCAAGCTACTGCGAAACTCAATCTTATTGCAAATTGAGTTAAGCATTTGTAGTTTTCGGAATACAGATGCATTTTCTGGAGAAGGGTTACAACTAGTCATTTGAATTCCATAGGTACAAGTACAAGTAATTGTAACAACATTTACAAACCAGGACGATCAGAAGCAATAAAGGTAAAAGAAAAGAGTATCACAATTATGAAGTTTGTTACAAGTTCCATTCTGTTCTTTGACTCTTAATCAACCTAGTGGTACATAAAATTGTCTAGATAGCTAAATAGATATACACAAGGAAATCAGACTTGAATAACATTTCGATTGCGCTGAAGATGAAGGAACAATTACCTATCTAGATTTGGGCAAACTTGATATAGCATCATAGCATGCAACACCAGAATGCACAATATATTCATTCCACAAAGGGTCAACCATTTCAAATTGTCAGATTTGTTCAACCTACTGCCATTACGACTGCAAGCACGAACTGCTGGCTCATATGAGGACTATTAGATTTCACATAATGATGCCAGCATTTTACTTTATGACATCTGCATATTTTTATCAATTAGCTCACGACCCCAATTAAGTAGCAAAAGGAAGATCACAAGTAAAGATTCTTGAGACAACCATCTAATTCATTTTCCAAGAGGGAGGCAATTAGATGCAAGTACCTCATGTGGGTCAGTAAGCGTAGTTAACAGTCCATGATCGGTGTAATATGAGATGTCTCTTTTGGAGGGAAGGCATATGCATTAACATTGTTGACAGTCCAATTTACAAATCGTTGCATACACACCTACTCATTGTGTGCTTCCCATAATTAACATTTTGGCAGCAAAGAAGATATCCATGTGACATCAACACCTAGTTATGAGAGGCAATCTAACCCTTCTTTGGAAGTCGCATCTGCAGGGTTACCAAATCAAGTTTAACTGCTGGTAGAACAAACGGACCACTAGGAGCAAAGATTACTTTCTTACCCGTGATTTCGTGTTCCTCCAGCCTCCTGAATCTTGAACTGGTGAAATGTATGCAAATTTCTCGAAGGCACTGGGACCAATGTCCTTTACCATGCTTGAATGATCTCCATGAGGAGATAAATCCTACAATTGGCAATAACACGAGCTTTTATAAAAGTCTTTATCTACTACTAACAGAGAAGAATCAAATGAAGAAAGAGAAATCAATTCTTGGGCCAGAAAAAAAAAAGAAGGCATAAAGATGGTAGTTATTTGTCTTTATCTCCAGTCTTCCGGTCCCTTTTTTTGCATAGTTATTTGTTTTAGATAACTTCTTTACCCTTAGATTTACCGGAACCATTTGTTCCATCATTTGAAACTAAAATAGGAAAGAGAATTTTACCTCGTCTTTTGTTGCTTCAAAATTCTTAATCTCCAAACGATCAAGATATAATAACATCTGCACAAACGAGCAAACAAATGTGATGGCGAATAGGGAGTTGTCTCACGACCAAGAAAGGAATCAATTATGTCCTGAATAACATACAGACTCTGACCTTGTTTTGAAACTTAATATTCGATGCATCAGTGGCCACAACATGAACACCAAGAGAATTTTCGGCGTCAAAGCAGAAGGGGCAAAAAATAGTGTTGAATACGCACCCATCTTCTTTGCACCAAATCCCTTGCCCAGAAGCACTTTCTCGAGCTGTTCCACACAAACGCTGATTGACTGATGATGTATTAGATACCAAAACATCCACACTTGATGTACATGAAACTACAGTTTCAGAAGTCTTCTTCCACAGAGACATCAAATGAACTTTTGATGTTGAGATGCGTGAACACACAACATATGAATCATTTTCAGGAAGACCCAATGGATTTTTGCAGCGTGAACAAGAAATTTGTAGTCTCTCATCCATTACACCAGAAGGCACCTGGGATCCATCAAAATTAATTGGTGTTGATGATAGAGACGAATTAAATTTGCCACATTCATTGTTTGAATGATTCATCTCCTCGGTTCTATGGGTTGCGTTGCTGGTTGTTATTGAACTAGCCAAAGGACTAAACCTATCAGAAATTGGAACAGGGGTATTATATTCATAACGAGGGCCAACTGATGACAAAGCAGTGAATTTTCTCCTTTTCCAAGCATTAGAATTGACACTCCAGGACGATTCTGCTTCAGGTTCTATGCTGCTTTCTTGAGCTGTGATTCCTTTTTCGGGAGTGGTTAGTGCTGAACACATGATGTTAGTAGGACCAGCATGCAAGTTTATGACAGATGTTGGTTGAATTGGATGTTGCTGAGGAAGCGCAGTGAGCTGGTGATTTGTTCTTGGACTTGAGTAATCATTGTTGGAGAAGAATTGAGTTGTTTTAGGACTGCTGAAATTCATACCAGGGGTTTCTTTAACAAATGTAAGTTCAAAATTATCCCGGGACAATGCTACCAAAGGTGTTGAAGACCACCTGCATGTGTGGAATATTTATGGAAGTCAAAACAGAGTAACAGTGAGCTGCAAACAATCACATCATTTAGATAATTAAGAAAAGTCCGTTGCTAAGACTAGAATTTTTATCAACTTCTGAAACTATTTATGAAATTGAATATAGGAGAAAAAATTGTGGCTGAGAAGCTTGTTCAAAGTATAGATGTCCTCTAAACAAAACTTCATTAGAATTTGAAAATGATTTTCATGTTGAAGTCATATTAACAATAGTCTTTTCAAAGTTGTAAAGGGAGTTTAAAGCACTGTCACAAATTAAAGGTGTTCAAATCTACCTCGAGTCCTTATCAGAGTCACACTCTAGGTCAATATACTCTCTGCAAACACTAGAATCTTTATCATCCGTTAGCAGCACGACTTCAGTTCTTGTTTGAGTAGACAGCGAATCATATTTTGCACCACGAACTGCAGGATGGATCAATCCAGCAGCTTTCTCACCTACTAAGATATCATTTGATTCGACTTTTTGTTGGTAACGACTAGATTTTGTTACTTTATTGCTTTTCTTCCTCGTCCCAATTTTCTTCTCCACAGGTTTGATGTTTTCACAGTCAACATCCAGATTTTGTGATGAATTTGATGCTTTGCCAACACGATCCTGCATTGAAGAAAATCAGGGACCCAATAGAAAATCAGTCAACATAATGGCTAAGATAATAATGTATGGATCTATCCCAATGGACCCAATCAATACCTTCACATCTCTAAAAAAGGATTTCAAACCATCTAGTGATTCCTCAAAGCAGCTGTACAGCCTGATTGAATTGCGCAGCCACTTTGATATGTATGCTCTATTTCTATCTTTATGGAACCGCTCATCTGCATGCAAAAAAATCCAACGTTTTGCAGAAAATTTCAAAAACTATAGAGCCGAAAGAATATTAATCAAGGAATGTCTAAACTTTCTAAAACATCTGTTTAGGTTCAGCAGACAATAATAGAAATGGAAACCCAAAAAGTTTCAAATAAAAGTCAATTACCTAAGAAGCTGACAAATTAGTTTGATCGAGTTGTGTTGCTATACAAACAATAAGGTAAACAAAAGAACTAAAAGAGCCATCAATCCAAATTAATAAAATCGACTTGTCTCAAGACAAAATATAATACAACATGACCAACTTCAATCTAATTTTTAAGAACTAAGCAATGCCCTCAAATTGGATGATATAAAAGCCAATAGATTTTTCCCTCTTCAATCAGGAGAGTTATTTAATATTCCTACTCAATTGCATAATCAATTGAATACACAGACATGTGTAGGAACATAACTTCAGCATCCCTCCTTTATAAACAGGTTTTGAAAAACCAAAATATTCCACCCAAGTGTCACTCTTAATGTACATGGCCTAAATATTATTGTTCTGAAATGGGATGACAAAAGCAGACTTCAGCAAAATATCCTTGCTTTTTATGAAGAAGGATCACAATACCTAAGAAGATGATAGCTCCATAGTCAAATCTGTGTCGTATGCAACGACCTACAAAGAAAAGAATAGGTATCATGGTTAAAAAACAAGCAGAATTTAATGATAATGAAATTGTGCGAGACCACAAAAGTTTTTGAGAACTCAAGAAACTGAAAAAGTGGACTGTAGGATATTGAGTTGATTTGAGTTATAAACGGCTCTGTAGTTCAGTTACACATCATTCAATTCATAAACCTAGACCCCAATTTTATATGATACCAGTGACGGTTTGGATGTCTGACATACTCCACTTATAATGCTACTTATATTCTTCATGAAACTATTAAAACTACTCTAGAACATTAAAAAGTCGAGAGGTTTCCTTTAAATATAATAAGAATTACGACCACATTATTATACAAAATAAATATAGTTTATGAACCTCCGGACTCAAAAAGTTCTACGCAAACATATTGCACTAGGATGAGAAATGGACAGAAGCAAACAACAGTTAAAGAAATTATGATCTAAGTGAAAAAGTGGGAAATCCTAAAGAAAATTGATGGGTTGGTAGCTTCAAAGGCAAAACAGTGAATCAATCCTTTTCTAATTTTCTTTATTAATTGTTGAGTCGTGGAAAAACAAATGTTATCTGTACCGTGATAACAACTAAAAGCAGGAGTTGGTAGCTTCCAATTGGAAGATAGACAAACTGCCTAGTTGAGTTAGATGTCAAAACCATGAAGACGCTGTGTTTTGACTTTTGAGCTTTATAACTAAAGAAAACCCTCCGATAACCTCAATAAGTTTACTTCCTTTTCTATTACCTGGGATTCATTGTAGATGAAGAAAACGAATCGCAAAATCATTCTATTGAAGTTTCATGCAATAGTCCACCCGAAGACAAGAAAAATGAAAGAAAGAAATCTTACCAGCACAGTGTGAAAGATAATACAGTTGACAGGTAGAGGAATTAATGGTGCTCAGAATAAAGATATAAAAGAGAGAATAAACAATATAATTCTAAACTAAACTGAAAATCAATGATAAAAGTCATTATCTCAGAAAAATAATTCAGAGCTACAAGCTACAAAAAACCACCTGTGGCCTGGTTTAGAGCCCTGAAGGCTTGCTGACAGTACCACTCATTCCCACTTAGAAGTTTTTTTGACAACTCGTATGTATCATTGAACTTCTTCTTTTGTGCAACTTTAATGTCATAACTGGCAGTCAATGTTCAAGAATTACCAATATGAACACAGTATCTAATCAGTAAGAAGTGTAGAAAAGAAGAAGAATATTTACATGTTCGGAAAGGGAATCCCAACGATCACCTGAGGTAGTTAAAGCATAACATTTGATAGAGGAAATCACAATTTAGATCAGACAACTACACAGGTGCACACAATTATACATCATCCAGACTAATATGTTCCTCACAAAGCAACATGAAAAGTCATGTCTACAACAATGCCAGCTAAAGTTCAAACAAAATGCAGGGTTCTTCCCCAGCTCACAAATAAAATGTGGAAGGATACAACAACCCGAGCATTGTCATCTGAGAAGTCCATCCCTTCTGATACCTGCAAACAGTAAATCTCAATGTGAACTTCAATCTGATAAGTGAAGAAGCGTGCAAGTTAGTTACGAAGAGGACAATGTCCTTGAAGCAGATGTTTCAAAAAGTAGAATAATTAATACAATAAATCTGAAACAAGGGCAATAATCCAAGCTCAGAGTTCTCTGACATAATTAATAGTCCAGCAGGGTCAGGTATCCATGATCTGTTTACTTATCCTCAAAAGACACACAAACACACGTATATGTATATGTGATAAATATAGTTCTACCATACGAGCCAGTCGTACATTTAACAAAATGCTTAGGTTCAAACTTAAATATTTTTACACTATAACTACTAAGTTATACTCGGTACACTATAGTTATAAAATGTTGTACATTCTTATAATATAGTTCTACACTATAACTACTAAGATATACTCGGTACAATATAGTTGTACAATGTTGTACATTCTTATAGTTTTATGATAGTTAACAGAGATTCCTCATTTCAGCATTGAATTTTCACAGTGGATATTTTGTACTTGCTAACCTCTCTCAATGATTGGATCAGCTTAACTATATCCTATCAGTGGTTTATCCCAAAGGGCTTTTACAAAGGTTCTTAATGGGTTTCTATCACTCTTCTTAGTGTTAATTGGAAATGAAGCTCCTGGACTACACACTGAATATGAGACAGAAGGATGAAGCCAAATTTTAGCCACCGCCGAAATGGTTCTGGATGAACCATTCTTTCTCAATGGATCCTTCTTACACAGATCTTTCATAATATTAAGATCCTTGAAATGGCCCTTCCTACTGAATGACAAAATTTTGACACAATTCTGAAAGGGATGTCAAATGTGCAGGGCCACAAGTCCATATAGAAAGTTATAATCACGAGTCAATTGCTCTATAAGCACAAAACTAAACATAAGATTACAGGTTTTCTGCATCAAACACTGCAATTATTTATTGAATTTATCATGATCTTATTTGTACAGATGAAGTGAAGCCTAACAAGGAACTCAAACATTTTACCAGGGCATCTGGCTAAGAATTTTTCCACACTTGTAAGATATGAACAATTTTTATAAGCACTCTACAAGAGCTTACAGATTCCAGAATTAACTTGTCAATAACATATGAGCTTGTTCAGGTAAAAGGACACTTCCCAGCTTATTTATTAAGATTTTAAATAATACATGAGTTTGTTTGGTAAATGACATGGGACTAAAATGCCTCAACCTAGAGAGCTTATAAGCCATCTATCCCGGATTAAGTGTGCCTATTTCCTTTTTGCTATGCCAATAAACAATATCCCAATTTTCTTAAATTGGAAATTTTAGTCCAAAACTATCTTCTGACTTTAAGTAGTGATGCGACCCACTAACTCCCTATTACTGTTTGTGTGGCTAAAAGAAGATATTAAAAATATTACTTTTCTCGACTCATCTAAAATTACATTTCAATTAGAAATGGGACATTTGAATTGGACCAGTTGAGTACTTGTAAAACAATTTCAATTATGTTTGTAAGTACAGTGGAGCAAAATAAGCTTCTATTATCTCATACGCTTATTTGCCCATTGTTTTGGAATGTGGATGAACACCTTTACGTAACATTACTATTACATGTTGCACATATAGCAGTGTCAACCTAAGGTCAACTGTGTGGGAAAGAGCATATATATGTGCTTCCCATCATGAACTGACACCAAACAAGTACTGGATAAGGGGTAGCACATGGCCTGGAGATAAATGAAGTTTCCAGGAACAAAGGCATAGAACCGACATCCTGATATAGCTTATCATATCTCCATTATGTATATCAAATTTAAGCAGGTTTTACACAATGGTTGATAGACCAAGATTAATAAATTTATCCCAACATTTGCGGATGAGTTCTTTGGGTTGATACCAATAATAATTTCATATTACTAACTTGATGCGAGTAATATTTCATTTACATATATAAAGAATATTGGAATTTAAATTTATAAATAAATAAATTTGTAAACTCAACCTAATACGGATCCCATTTGTTACCATGTATATACAAACACAACACCACTAGTGGAACTCATGTTGTTACTAGACACAGATTAGTTCAGAATAAACACTATCGGAGATCCCCTATGCTGAATTTTGTAAAAAAAAAAATTAGCAATTAGGTTCGAAAACAATAACAAATTCCGGGGAGAGAATTAGAGCATAATTTAACACTAAAGACGAAAAAGCGTCCTGGTAATATTTATTCAAAATGAAATAAAAGACCTCCACATTATGTAAAGAAGAGATCAAATAAAGGAATCCCAGAATTACCTTGCCTCGACAAACTGCCAGAAATGCAGCACCTTCTTTCTTAGAATATTTTGGGGATTCCACCGAATTGCCATTTTTAAGACCTAACTTTTTACCCCGTATCTTTCTTCCGGTCATCTGTCCTGTGCCCTGACAAATTGAATTATAGTAACCCTTTAAAACAGCCTCAAAAGATTCCTGGTTGCCTCCTCTCGATTCTGAAACAAAAAATCAGAAACAATTAGTAATATCTGGATCAATTTTAAAGCAGTAATGCATTATGATTTGTACAAAAGCAGAGATCCATTCAACATGTATGCTAATAGGTTCATGCAAATTACAGCATGTAAGTTCCTTACATATATCCAATATTTTAATTCACGGGTTTATTTGGGCAGAAATTGTCAACTAATCTTACCAACAAAAAATGATTTCTGGGCATTTAGTCGAGACCATTGACCTGTTTCTTGCCACCTTGTGCTTACTTTATCCAGCAGCTTGTAGCTAGGAAAGAATACCAGGCACCCACCAGGAACAACCTTACATATTTCTTCCAAAGATGTGCCAACTGCGTCCTTCACAATAACACAGTAACATTTCATCCAGACCAGCAAAGGATTTTCGTTTGACTTTACTGGATAATAGATAGAAGATGCCTAATACCTGGAAAGCATACTCATCTGCAGTCTTGTAACTCGCATTTAATGGATAGTTACCAGGACCGTTGGCGATTGCAGCTGCCCATACCTATGGTAGATGGTGGACAAGCTTTTAGATTGGACAAACAGAAGCAAAAGCACAAGCACATAACTAAAAGCTTATTTTACCTGTGAATCAACATCTATGACATGTGGAGCTTCGAGACAAGTACCAAACTGAACACCAAGTTCAGATGAAAAAGTATTCAACGGTGATAGAGTCCTATGAAGATAAGAAAAGACATATGGTGCTAGAAATGAGTGCACTAAACACACAACCAATATGCATACAAAAAATGAATGTATAAAATGCACATACAAATACATTGACTTATATACATACATACATGCATATATGAAGGTATGAAGTATGTATGATGTAAATTTTTAGCAAAGATGCAAGTTAGAAATAATTCTGTTGGTAGTATGATCATGACGGTTAAAATGAAGCAACATAGTATGATTAGGGAGGACTCGGAAGCAGTAGCAGCTGTAATGTATGAATTATGCACGTCTGTAAGATTTTAGCAAAAATGCAAGATAGAAATTGTTGGAAAAGTGATCATGGTCATTAGAATGAAATAACATAAGATGATTAGAGAGGACTTGTGCAAAGAATATATTTTTCCAAAAAGACCACCGTTCAGTATCCATTTGGTGACCCCCAATGATAGATTTATAGCACTGATGGGATGCCAAGAAGAAACCCAAATTGTAGAGGTTTACAATCTATGAATAAACATTTCCATTAAAATGATTAACAAAAAGATATACAACCTCCGCCAGAAATAACCTCACTGCAACTATATTTACCCTGATGTCAAGATCACTGATTGAGAAACTTCAGCAATGCCTTTGAAAACAACAGCTGGATTCAAGCACCACAAGTTGAGCGTAATTGTCCAACCACCTGCAGCATTTTCAAGGTAAATAACGCAATAAGCATTTCTGGAGCAGAAATTAGAAACTGAAGCAGCCAAACGCAATAACAAACCTATCATTTCAAACCAGGTTCCAGGTAATTTTACATCTTATTTTACTAGAATTATTCTTGTACGATGCCTAGAGCATGAACTAACTTCAAATCACAACCATAAATTTTAGAACTCCTTTTGTTTATTCTAAGTACTATTACTATCATATTAAATTCAGAAACTTTAGGAAGCTAGATTTATTCCCCTTATTTCTCTAATTTAAAAAAAATACCCTCCGTGCTCCCCCCCAAAGGAAAAAAAGAAAAGAAAAGGGAACCTATCACATTCTTCCGTTGGAAGTACCGTAGAGAAACTTATACCAAAATAACATTTTCATTATGTTGTCAATTTATATCTTTATCGTTTGACTATTTGTCTATTTCCTTTCCCATTAACTGAACTGGGGTAGCCTTGTAATTGCAATGCAATTTCAGAACTCCATTCACTCTTTTGGAGTTCTGTTTTATTAGTTACATGTCCAGGCTTCTCTTAGTTCCACTTACCCTTGTTATCCTACTCTATTAGTCTATTAGCATCTCAGACCATGTAAAGACATTTGACCAACTATGCAAGATGAGAACTGCAAAAGATAATACAAGGAGCGCAGTTGCCTACTTGAGTCTCCTTCTGAATCCTACATACTTAATACGAATAGTGAGCGTAAATATACAGAAGATATAGAATAAAGTGGTCATATTATTCACTTACCTTCATCTTTCTTGACAAATCTTTGCAATGCTAGTTCATAGTCAGAGGCATGGACACCATTCTCAAAGAAGAAGTAATTGAGTGAAGAGAACAATCCTGTATGATAATCCAATTTCAACAATACAATTTCTCTTCAGCAGACAAGTGCAAACTGCAAGATGTGAAAATGGAGATGAACTACCTTCCAGCGTAGTTGCTGCCATTCCACTTAAATGAGCAAAATCTGGCTCAGCTTCCGAAGCAGCTTTGATTGCCTTGAAAGTGATGCAACCAACATAATGAGAGAGTAGGTAGCGGCACAAATGACCAAGCATATTGTAAGTTTAGTAGTAAAGATGTCAACGAATTTCAGTGATACAACTTTCTCAAGTACCTTTTTGGCACATTCTTGCAAAATTGAGAAGCTCTGCGGTGATAGATTAGCCTCTTGCAGTTCCTTTAAAGCCTTATCTCCGGTCCAACTGCAAAAAAGAATTGTGTGAAATATATATAAAATTGTTAAAAGGAGGGGGGAAAGGAATCTAATAAATACTTCATGTCACTTTTCATGCATGTACACTTTTCAATATTTAAAATTAATGGTCAATTACAAAATATGGAGGAGAAGAATGTCCTTTAAAACATACTTATGAGATAAAAGATAAATTTGATAATAGATAATAATTAATTTTAAACTGCAGTTTGAAAAGACTTTGGTTGGATAATAGTTAAAATTAAACTTAAATTTTAAAACGACTTGGGTTATATAGGTAATTAAAATTAATTATAAATTTTAAAATGACTTAGGTTGGACCCATGTTGGGCTCAAGAGAAGCCCAATATTACAATGAGAAAACGATTTAGGAGCCAAATGGACCCATAAAGAAAAGACTTAGGACCGAATTGGATACAAAAGTACCTAGTTAGGTTGGACCAAATGCGTCCAACCAATGTTGCCACCTTTACAAGAAAAAACCAATTAAAACAAAAAATTTTGTTTCTTCAATACTTTCATACCGATGATCATACTAGTGCAGAGGTAATCAGCAACAGACAGCACTAACAATATGAAAAGATCAGTAAATTTGCGAATGACTAACCAACGGAAATAGCGTTGAAATTCACGCTTTACTAAGGTACTTTTTCTCCGTCCAATCCAACTTAAGATGTCCTACACAGAGTAAAAAAGAAATTTGTGAACATTGACAAATGAAGTTGAGGAAACAGATGGAGAGGTCACCAGCAATGATCATCACCTCTGTCATCTCAAACAAAGGTTGGTAAGTCATAGCATCATTGAGGCTCAGCTGCCCTAGTTCTGTCTGCAAATCTTTAAAACACGAAGCAATTTGAGATAATATAACTGTAATGGAGAGAAAAAACAGCACAGACCTCCACTTACGAAGCAAAACTTCTTCTTCAAGATCAATACTTCCAGCATCACGAGCTATGTCTTCTATGTTACTGGATTAAATGAAAGAAGTTAGAGCTGATGAGGATTGTCAAATACTAGAGAACTTAACTCTGAACTAATTTCAGTTTGTTGAGTCATCACACAAGCCATTACAACTGCAAGAATATATAATACTTTCTTTTTTGTTACAGTTTTAAATTGTCCTAATCTGAGATATAGCTTTGCAGATGCTATGTTGACCAATAACAATCCATTGTCATGTGCTCCACGAAAAAGCAAAAGAATATTGAGTGGTTTCTTTATTATTCAGAAATCAAGTTGGGACTCGGAACACAATATGTTATCATCTGGGAGGCAAGTAAATAGGTGTAACATACTGTGCTTCATCGAAAATGATAATACTCCCACTAATATCAACTTCCATTGCACTTCTGATTATTGGATTGACAATGTAGTTATATGGGCAAAAGACCAATTCTGCATCTTGTGCCATTGAACGTGCTGCAAAATATGAACAACCTGAAAAACAAAGAGCTCTTTCAGAGACTTGGTTGATTACAGCACCAAGTCTGAGTACTTACTAAACTGAGAAGGTGGAAGATGTGACCTTTGACTACTTGTCCAATTTTGACAAGGTCTTCGATATCGTGGACCTCATGACAGCCTCCTTTTTGAAGGGATGGGTGACCTTTGACTTTATGAACATTTCTGACAGTTGGAAAAGCTTAATGGAAATGAAATTGCATATTCATAGAAGTATAATAGGTCAAGACAAACCTAAAGAAATTACATACTTGAATTCTGGGCAGGAATCTTCTCTATTTTTCAGGAGCAACTTACTGAAATATAAAACGAAAGTAGTTAGAAGGGAAAACAAATACAAGGAGCTGTTAATTTTCAAAGAAAAAGAAGCAACCATTGCTCATCAACATTATCTTCACCACGTAAGTATGTATTTGTACAATAATGTTTCCTTGATCCCTGAAAGAAGACAAAAGGAATAAGCACATGACAGGTACTATTTGGCATAAGTAGCATGTGACTGAAAATGAATATCTTTTTGATTCATACAGTAGGACAAGCAACAGGGGCGAAGATTCAACTACTATCCTTGGGTTTTCTATTTTCTTGCCTCCCAACCTAAATATCCGTTCCACCTTTACATATCACTTGGAATTGTTATATTCTTTCCCATATTTTTAGCCTTAGCCTACATCCTTGGCCTATAACTAAATAGGCAAACTAATGTTCAGATTTTTTGAGTTGACTTCATATGCTTCCTTTAATTTAATTTGATAAAGGAAAACTTCAAGTGGAATGCACCATGAGAGCATAACTGATGTACAGTGTCTATTTCACTCAAATTGGAGTGATATAGACTGCACACTTCCACAAGTCCCAAACCGCAATATGTGCATATCCTCAACTAATAAAGACCGCATTTCAACAGCAGTCAAAACATTAGTTGCTAAACTTATGCTTAATTATGAGCATTCCTTTCTCTTTCTTTTTTTTCCAAGTTATGCTCGTAAGCTACAGAACATGCAGAAAACAGATCTAATAATACAAAACTGCATCAAGTTTAGTTATAACTCATTGACATATGACTAAGAATAGATTGCAAAGCAATAAATAGATGAACTGCTTAATGTTTTACTAGAGTTGCGCTTGCCATTTAGCTATCAAGAGTACCCAGGTCCCTATAACGTGATTTACATTCTACCCTTCAAAATGTGCCACAACTCGTCAACATATGCAAGAATTGTATTTTACATATATTTTTCCAAATATAACATATATGTGTTCCTTCAATCTTCTTACTAATGTTGAAGAAATGTAGACAAACCATTAGAATATTCTACTATCAGCTCTCATGACCTATTCTAAGTGGAGACACCTTTTGACCAACACCCTCAAAACCTAACAGTTGACACTTAAATGATACATCTATCCACTATCAAGCAAAATAGCTTTTGATTATTCGCATGTTAACTGAATAGGTATCAGGGCAACTATGATACAGTTAGACCAGACAAAACTCATTAAATTGCGTGGAACATCAATACCGCAAATGCTAGTGACAAAGCCTTGACTCATGTCAATAGATTACTTACCAAGGACCATGCAATGCTAAATGCACGTGAAACTGAAGATAGGATGACGAAAATAGTAGGAAGCCTACCAAAATTGCCATGGGCACCCGATAAGAAGTCTTCCTGTACTCCCGAGTCACTTGACTGATTTGCGTATGAGTTCTCCTAATAACATAAAGATTATTACTATGAGTTCTTTTTAAACTGGGAATCATTTAAGTCATTGATGTTGGATACCCCTAGAGCATCGGAAAACTTGATGACAATAAAGTGACAGCAGAATTATGATTTGAAATCATGTCAATAGTTTTCCGAATTTTAAGGTGGTGATATTTGAGTTACCAAATTTGTCAACAGAAACAAATTCCAACATAATGATGCTTACGATGAATAAAAGATGGTGGGAGCCAATCTAGGCTTCTCCTTTTTGGCATTAGTTGTGGCAGGTGGCGGTGGTACTGGATTTCCTAAAGAAGGGATCAATAAAAGATATCAGGAGAGGAGACAAAAGTGAATTCTCAAAAGAAATTATAATTTCCAAAATCCGGAAACAGGCAGACAAACGAATTTTACGTAAGTCAACTTGCATCTAGATGGCATAGTATCACCACTTAAGTGCTAAACTTTGTCGATCAAGCAAAATTACATAAAATTGCATTTTAGTCTCAACAACATACAGAAACACAAAATTTCCTTTTTCTCAATAACCAAAGAAATATAACAGTAAAATGAGGTGTCATATACATTCCATTGCCCATTACAAACAGAATCCATTAAAAAGTAATTTCTTCTATTCTTTTTCTCCACTGAAATTTAGTACCTGATGGCTGAGTCTCCGGAATGAAACCACCTCCATGATTGATCGGATCCGTGACAGCCTCGGGGTTAGGCCTCGAGCTCGAATGGGTTAAATTGGCGTGAATATTCTTCAACTTCTGATTCTGTTGCCACGCGAGGGCAGAGCAGAGCAGCGACAGAGATTTTCCGGTACCGGTAGGCGACTCAAGCAGCGCGTGGCAATGGCCGTCCTTCTGAGACCGATCGAGCGTCGAGATCACTCGATTCATAAACGCGAGCTGAGTGCCGTACGGCTGGTACGGGAACTCCACCGGTATTCCGCCGATATGGATTGTGTTTCTTGGATTATGGTTGGAATTAGGGTTAGGGTTTGTCAATGGCGTCGGAGAAGGGTTTAGTGGGGAAGCGGAGTCCTCCATTTCGCAGCAGGCACCGACCGTGTTTGGGCGTGTGTGTGTGTGTGAGAGAGAGAGAGAGAGAGAGAGGATTTGGGGTTCTTTCTGTATGAAATATGACGTTGTAAAGGCGGTGGATTTTGGTGAGTATTTTGGCGGGAAATATTTTGTTTCCCCCCTCTATTTTGGGATTTCTTTTTACCATTTGTGTAAACTTAAATGTGGTTGATCCTCCTCCATAATCATAAGTATGTGTCATTTATATTCAAAAGGTTGTATATTTGATTTCATTTATCGACGTGAAGGCTATGTTGGTAGACAATCTGTAAGTACTTTTATAAGTGATTTATGGTCTCAAAGACATGCTCTGTTCCTGATAGGTGACCATACCCGACCCTACCTAAACTTTTTGTATCCACAAAAGATAAATAAATAAAAGGGAAAAAAGAAAGAGTTGCTCCATATGCTCTGGAAAATCGATGGTAAACTGGGAGCATTGTTCCCTAGTAATTTTGTGGTGTATAGAGCTTCGAGAGTAATGCTCCCACTCCATCAATAAAATTATCCCATATGCTTCAGAAATAAAGATTAACAATTTTATAATATTAAAACTCGTTGTTTATAGTCGGTTTCACAATTAAATTTTGTTTTCACTCTCAACCTGAACGCTATATTTTTACCTTTTCTTTTGTTGGTATTTTAGTTTCTATCAACTCTCAAAATGTATATAACCTCAAATGGTTCAAATTAAGATCGTGCATTTATGCGGGTCACTTTGGTCGGTGCGCGCCACGTGGGTAATCTTAACCAGCAACAAAGTTGCAAGCTATCGACTGATGATAACCCAACAAAGCAGTGGTGCCAACAAATTATTAAAATGTTAATTGATGAAAATTTATCACAAAATCCAATTCAGGAAGAAAACACACCTTTATACACAAATGTCATGACCATTTTATCATAAAAAAAATAATCTTTACTTCAGATTGTGTAATAACCATCCTAAAGAAAGTCTCTAGTCATACTAATTAACCATTGAACTTAGAGATGATTTGGCACTCCAATAACATTTTTAATAAATAAATAAAATATAATCTATAGACTCATTTGTCGCATTTATTAAATATGTGTGCCACGTCGTATGCCTGGCATAACACTAGTTGAAATTGTTACAAGTTGATAATTGTCAACAATCTCTCTTATTGTTTGATTAATTATATAATATAACTTACTTGTCTTGTCTCATTCTACATCTTGCATTTTCTAAAATAAGAATTGTCTTGCATTTGTAGTATTGTATCCATTTAGCATGTCCGCATTG
Source organism: Buddleja alternifolia (assembly GCA_019426215.1). Taxonomy (NCBI): domain Eukaryota; kingdom Viridiplantae; phylum Streptophyta; class Magnoliopsida; order Lamiales; family Scrophulariaceae; genus Buddleja; species Buddleja alternifolia. The sequence continues at coordinate 51,575,840 of CM033391.1, forward strand.
TGTTCCATATTTTGCTTCTCGTAGCAAACCGCGTGTATGCCGTCAGACTCTACTGTATACGAAAGGTTATCTTGCACCATTGACACTCGCACTCTTGCTTGTGATCTACCTCCTGTTGCGGGCGCTGGCCTATGCAATAATGGATGCTCGTTGTACTAAGATGCCGTTCAGATTGACGAGTAGCTCCACCACTTTCTCTCCTTTCTAATGTGGTGAGCCATGTGGCCTTCCAACTCAAAGTGAGAATCAAACTCCTTCTGAAAATTGAAGCAAATGTATTGCTTTACTGCTTCGTTGCTACCCTCATCAGCCACCACAGTCTTACCTTTCATTCTGTCGTGTCTTATATTTGTGAAAATTGAGCATCTTGGGTTGTGATCTCATATTTGGAAAATTGCGCATGTCTAGCGCATATATTATCAATTATTTCTATATTGCACTGCGCATGTATTGTTCACATGTACATATATAGTATTAATTATTTCTATATATTGCATTATGTATTTATATATGTGTCGTCTTGTGTACTATATTTTTATTTGAAAATGAGCATGTCTTTCACATATAGTGTTGCGCGCATCCACGATGCATGTCCATTTTCATGTATCATAGTTTGAAATTTTTCCTAATTAATCTTATGATTTCCCAATACAAACAAATAAATTGCATTTTTTTTTTGACAATTATCCTATATGTTTCTTTAGTTAATTTTTATTTTGTTTATACTCTTATTTTAGATGTTCCGTGTTGTGTCTCATATGTGAGAGACTTGGTGGGACAAACCAATTCCTAGAAGAAAGAAAGTCACAACAGGGAACTAATTTTTGTTAAAAAAAGCGAACTCTCAAAACAAATCAAGAGAAAATTATGATCAATATTTGGCTTATACCTCAGCAACCAAAAATCATTGGCTTAAGGAAGTCTACAACCACATAGCTTTGGAAACTTAAAATAATATACTTGTTTCATTTATCTTTAGGACAGGCTTTCACATGCCTTTGCCCAAATTCGATAAGTTCTCTTCATCTCCCATTATCATTTTTGTGCTTGCTTAATTTTATCATTGAATTATTTGATATAATTATCAATCATATTCAATATTTTCCTACAACTGGTACACCACGACAACCCCATTCTTTATGTGGGCCCCACCTATTGTTATGCCTTGGTATGGTAGCCCTTATGCAACCCAGGGTCTGATAATTTGCGAAGGCCCCGCCCATAGATGTTGCAGATGTACTGATTTTAGTCTATGGCCCGAGGAAGGATCAAGAGCTTCTTCTCAACAAGAAATTTGATCAGTTCACATGAACGAAAGGCTGAGATCGTGAGCTCCATTTCAGCTTATATGTTAATGAAGCTTTTTGAACAACTTTCAAATTTTATTATGTTCCCACATCTATGGTATCACATGTATTGTTCCTTCACGTTAACTTGATTGTGGCATGTTAAGATACAATGATATGAAATTTTGTTCTATTAAATTTTGTAATATGATCTAATCGAATAAAAATAGTCAACATGATATTCAATATGCTATTTTGACCCATAGTTGGTACGATTTTACAAAGTGTATTTCCATAATTGTTTAAGTAATTTTATTTTAATTGTCTTGAATTAACATAAACTCGAATTTGCACTTTATTATCAAAATATTAACAAGGTTTTTATGAAACAGTGTATTTAAAGATCGAAAGATACAAATACATCCTCTTTATTTGACTGAGAGAAAAGCAAAATAGAAAATCTAAAAAATATCTTTTTATGATGTCAACAAATGCCGTTAGTTTTCTAACGAAAGAGGGCCGGTTGAAAGGTTATATTATTAGAGTGTGGTGTCTGTTATGTACCCAAAATAAGCGGGTTATGATATAATTATACTAAATAAAAAGGGTGGTTAGTGTAATTAACCTTATATTAAATAAATTTACACAAACTTAAACACACATAATTAAACTGAGATAATAGAGGAAAACATATATTAATGCAGTCGCTTTTATTTCATCATACAAAATTCTCAATAGCATCTCATCTAGCCATCCCAAATTGTGCTTGTGAGTTAAGGAGAAAATGTAAAAAATAAAGGATTACAAGAAACTGAGACATTCAATAACCTAATTATGAATATTATACCAAGGTTAAGCCACGACCTCTTTCTCTCCTCTAGGGTGAGGAAACTCATTGAGATCGAAATAATGAGTTGCTCTGTCGAAGTCCTCCAGCCTGGTGACGCTCTCCAGTGGCGCTTGTGTCCACCAAGCCTTTTATCGGTGGAGAAACTTTTCCAACACCTCATACATATGTGGCATCTCGTACACCATGATATAGACCTCATCCTCCTTGTCAACCCCACTCCTGGTGTGGTGGCCTTGTGCACGCCTAGGGCCCGGTAACTCGCAATGGCCCATTTGTCGCAAATGTACTGATTTTGCTCTGGGGCCTGGAGAACGATTAGGATTTGTTTCTTGAAAGGCAAATCAAATAAAGAATAATTGAACTTAATTATAATTTTGCTCTCCAATATATTTCTAATAAATAAATAAATAAAATATAATCAATAGACAAATATTTCACATTTATAAAAATATGTGTGTCACGTCGTATGGCATAATGCAAGACATAACATTAGTTGAAATTGTTACAAATTGATAACTGAATAGTCTCTCTTATTTTTTCAATTAGTTAATTATTAATGTAACTTACTTGTCATGTCTCGTCCTGTATCTTATATTTTCTAAAATAAGCATTGTCTTGAATTCATAGTATTGTATTTATTTGTCCGCACAGTGTCCTACATTTTGCTTCTCGTAGCAAAATCGGGTGTATACTGCTAGACTATACTGATTGCGGAAGGTCCTTTTGCACCATTAACACTCGCACTCTTGTTGGTGATCAACTTCCCTCCGCAGCGCAAACATGTGCGACGTCAGCTGCTCACTGTACTGAGATGCCACCCAGGTTAGCGAGTAACTCCACCAATTTCTCTCATCTCTCATGTGGTAAGCCTTATGTCCTCCCAACACAAAGTGAGAATCAAACTCCTTCTGGCAATTGAAGCAAATGTATTACTTTTCTGCTCCGCTGCCATCCTCATCAGCCACCACAACCTTGCCTTTCATTCTGTCGTGTCTTATACTTGTAAAAATTGAGCATGTTGTGTTGTGATCTCGTAGTTTTTAAAAATTGCGCATGTCTTGCGCATATGCATTAATTGTTTTTATATAGCACTGCGCATGTCTTGTTCCCACATAGTATTAAATGGTTCTATATTACATTATGTATTTGTATATGTGTCGTCATGTGTCCTATAATTTTATTTTAAAATGAACATGTCTTGTATATATAGTATTGCATCCATGATAGATGTTTATTTTCATGTACCATAATTTGCATTTTTTCCTGATTAATCTTATAGTTTCCCAAAACAAACAAATAAATTGCATTTTTTAATGATAATTATGTTATATTGTTTCTTTAGTTAATTTTTATTTTGTTTATACTCTTATTTTAAATGTGTCATGTTGTGTCCTATATTTGAGAGATTTGGAAGGAAATATTTCTTGTTGGGACAATTCAATACCTAAAAGAAAAGAAGTCACAACAATGCCTTAAAAATGGCTAGCTGTCAGAACGAATCAAGAGAAAAATATGATCAATATTATTATTTAGCTTATACCTTAGCAACCAACCATCATTGGCATAAGAAAGCCTACAACCACATAACTTTGGAAACTTAAGATAATATACTTTTTTCATTTATCTTTAGGACTGTGCTCTTGTAGGCCTCAGTCCAAATTCGATAAGTTCTCTTGATCTCTCATTTATCATTTTTTGTTGTTACATTTTACATTAAATTATTTGATATAATTACCAATCATAATCAATATTTTCCTATAGCTCGTACACCACCATAGCCTTACCCTTCATGTGGGCCCACCTATTGCTTTCCCTAATGGTGTGGTGGCCCTTGTGCCCAATTGCCCGCCCAAGGTCCGGAAAATCGCAAAGGCCCACTCAGAGATATTGCATAGATACTGATTTGGTCTCGAGCATAGAATGATCAAGATTTTCGTCTTGATAGGAAAATCAATAAGATCACATGATCCAAAAGCTGAGACCACAAGCCATTTTAGTTTTATTTGTTGTTGATGCTTTTTAAGCTACTTTCAAATTTTAGTATGACCTCACATCTATGGTATCATAGGTATTATTCCCTTCATACTAACTTGATCGTGGCGTGTTGATAAATTATGATACAAAATTTTATTCTATTAAACTTTATACTAATATCTATTCAACATGATATTCAATATGCTAGGACCCACATTTGGTACGATTTTACAGAGTGTATTCCCAATTGCTTAATTAAATTTTAATTCTTTCAAATTAACATAAATCCTAATTTGCACGTTATTATGAAAGTTTTAACAAGTTTTATATGAAATGTTGTATTAAGTTATAATCACATCCTCTTTATTTTTAAAAATTACATTCACCACATAGGTTTGGTCAAAAAAAAAAAAAATAGTTGGTTGAGGGAAGAGCTAAATAGAAATTTTAAAAAAGATTTTTTAATGAAGTCAAAAATTTCTGATAGTTTTTTGATGGACGGGGTGACTGAAAAGTTACTAATGTATTGGCCCTTGTGGGACTCGCAAAGGCCCGTCCACATTGGCTGCAAATGTATTAATTTTGTTCTGGGGCTCGGTGGACGATCATGAATTCTTTTCCTAAAAGGTCAATCAATCAGTACGTAGAATAAAAAAAGTCACAACTGGGCACAAATTTTGTTAAGGTGCCCAAATTGTCAAAAAGAATCAAGAGAAAAATATGATAAGTGTTTGGTACATACCTCAACAACTAACCATCATTGGCATAAGGAAGCCAACAACTACATAGCTTTGGAAACTTAAGATAATATTCTTGTTTCATATATGCTTAGGACAACACTGTTGCACATCCCAGTCCAAATTCGATAAGTTTTCTTGATCACCCATTTATCTTTATTGGGCATGTTTCATTTTATCTTCGAACTATTCGGTATAATTATATCATATTCAATATTTTCCTACAGCTCGTAAATCACATCCCCAACCTTCATGTTGCCCCGCCTATTGTTCTTCCTAGTGGTGTCGTGGTCTTTGTGCCTGCCTAGGTCAAGGTAATTAGCGAAAGCCTGCCCCATATGTTGCAAAGGTACTGATTTTGGTTTGGGTCTGGGGGGCGATCAAGATTCTCTTCCTAACAGGAAAATCAATCAGATCTCATGATCCAAAGGCTGGTATCTAAAAACTCCATTCCAGTTTTATTTATTGTTGATGCCTTTTGAACTACTTCCAAATTTTAAGGGAAAATTGCATAACATACCCCTGTGAAACACGAAATTTGCACGAAATCCACTTGTGTTAAAAAAATAGCCAGATATACCCCTGCATTTTTTAAAACCCTACACGAAAACCCCCGTCCGTTAAAAATTAATGGAATGTAGCATTCACGCGCGGTTTGTGCGAAGTGGGATGTATTTTAGGATGTTTACAGGTTAAAATGGATGAAAATTGACTAAAATATCCCTTTTTCATTATTTTTTTTCCTTTTTCCTATTTTTTCTTTACTCTTTTCCTTTTCCCCACTTCTCTTTCTTCATCTTCTGATCAGAGCAACAGGCCCCTTCATTTTTTGCATCACCAAATTGCTGTCTGCTCCCTCTTCCAGGCCTCTCTCTCTCTCTCTCTCTCTGTTTGTTGGTTAACTTTGTTCTAAGTTGAGCTGTACCCACCAGTTCACATACAAGTGTGAACAAATTGCCCATTAATGTATAAAAAATTGTTCCCATGTTGGGTAATTGGGTGAAAAAAGTGAGGAGGAAGAGAAGACTCGTTTCTTAACAAGCAATTGCAGATGCCCTTTGCTGTTTAGTATTCTATTTTTTTTGAATTTGTTTGGATATTTTTGTATTTTTCAGAATTTATTGCAGTTATTGTTTGAACTTTCGCTGAATTTTCAGATTTTTTTTTCAATTTCTGAATTTTCATGAATTGTTTTATTTTCAAAAAAATTATATAAATATTGCTTTGCAATTTTCAGTAATTTTAGTAATTATTTTCTGAATTTTCAGATTTGTTTTTTATTTTTGAAATCTTATGGAACTTTTTTGTTTTCAGAAATTTTGTAATTATTTTTTGAATTTTCAGATTTATTTTTTTATTTCTGTATATTTATGGAATATTTTTTATTTTCATAAGTTTTTAATTTTCTTATGATTTTCAGGAATTTTTGTAAATCTTTTTGCTGATTTTTCAGATTTTTTTTTGAATGTTCACGGATTTTTCTATTTTCAAAAATTTGTGTAATTTTTTTCTAATTTTTTGCATTTTTGTGTAATTTTTTTTATTTTCTAAAATTTTATAAATAGTTTTTTTTTGTGTTTTTCATTAATTTTAGTAAATATTATCTAAGTTTTTTGTTGAATTTCAAATTTATTTTTATTTCTAAATTTCTATGATTTTTTTTTTGTTTCCAAAAAATTTATAATTAATTATGATATCTCTATGATTTTTTCATTATTTTAATTATTTTATTCTCATTTGTTTGATCCAAAGGCTGAGATTAAATTAGAGTAAAGGTAAGGTTTATTAATACCAGAGATATAACGGTAAAACAATATAGGAAAGTAAAGCCGTTAGTGAGCACTGAAGGAAATGGAGAGTGTGCAAACTAAATTATAACACAGGGGTATATCATGCTATTTTTTTAGCATAGGTGGATTTCATATTTCACAGGGGTATGTTATGCAATTTTCCCAAATTTTAATTTGTCCGCACATCTATGGTATCATAGGTACTATTCCCAGCATTTTAACCCACATGTGTTGCAAAGGTACTGATTTAGGTTTTCTGCCTGGGACGATCATGATCTTCTTCTTGACAGGCAAATCAATCAGATCCCATGATCCGTAGGCTAAGATGACAAGCTCCATTTCAGTTTTATTTGTTGTTGATACTTTTTGAACTACTTTCAAATTTAATCTGTCCTCACATCTATAGTAAGGTACTATTCCTTACATGTTAACTTGATCCTGGCCTGTTGAGATATTTATACGGAGAAATGCATTACTATACTTTAATATATGTATGGGAAAATTGAAGTTGTAGTGCCACTTAATTAATAAGGCAGTCATCACATTTGTTATGAGGTTCACATACTCTGTATTTTTGTTCCTTAAGTTCAAAGATCTTGCACTTATGGTCCTCAATGTTACTTTACAGAAAGAATGGAACAAGTGCGCATCATGTGCCCTTAAGTTATTTTCTTGAAGGATGAAAAGTGCAATTTCATCTTTTATTTTTCTTCATTTACCCTTCTATATCTTTCTTTTTCTCGCCACATTTCTCAAAAAAAAAATGATGCGCACGCACACCATTCCTTCCAAAGACTAAGGACGACGACAATATGTGGAAGAGTTTTTAATTTATGGACCAAAGATGCAGAGCTAGTAAAATTTGTGACCAGATTTAGTGACCTCCTTATTCGGGTTCAAAACTATAGTTTTGCTTCTTATTATATAAGGAGAATTACACCCACAACCCCTGTAGTTAGGCCTAATTACAAATATGTCCTAACTTTTTTAAATTACTTACACCCCTGTAGTTTGCAAAACCTTACATGGCGGAATTTGCCCTAACGGAGTTGTTGAAAAGTCAAAAATGCCCTTGATAAACCAAGAAAAAAAATCAGAAAATATAAAAAAGGAAAAAGGGAAAAGGAAATATAGAAAGCAAAAAAAGAAAATGAAAAACAAAACATTCATGCAACTGCAAGTCGTTTTCTTCATCGCACTCGCGCTGCCACTTCCCAACATCGCCACCTCATACCACTGTCGCTTCTTACCACACAACCTGGACGTCTTCTTCACGATCCTCACAATCATCTTCTTCACCGATTTCAACCGAATTGATTCATCGGTCTCGGGCTTTGAGGCGTCGAGGTGGAAAGGTGGTGGGGTGGCCAATTCGGTAGTGGGAAGATGGTCAGCAACGGTGGAGATGCTCGGATTTTGAACGGAATCGTCTGTTCATTTTTTTTTCAATTTTGAAAATTCAAAATTTTCATTTTTTCAATTGTTTTTGGGAAAATTAAATCTAATATTCTATTTAGAAATTTTATTTTAGGAGAATTGAATATAATATTCTTTACATTTTTTAGATATTTTTAATGTGTTTATAATAAACATTTTGAGATATTTCTAGTATTTATTTAATATTTTTTTACTTTTGAAATATTTTTAGAAAATGCTATTTACTAATACTTTCATAATGATCTCAAATACTTACTACATTTTTGTTATATTTTTCTGAAAGTTTTGAACATTTACTAACTATTTCTTATATTTTTAAGATACTTTCTAATATTTACTAAAAAATTCTTACTTAAAAAATATTTTCTATATTTTTCAGATTTTTTAACATTTACTAACTATTTTTATATTTAAAAGATATTTTCTAATATTTATTTAAAAATTTTCTATTTGTAAATTATTTACCATATTTTTCAGTTTTTTTAACATTTACTAGATGCTTTTTATATTTTTAAAATATTTTAATAATTTTTTATATTAACTAAATATTTTTATATTTTTAAGATGTTTTCTAATATTTATATAATAATTCATATATTTGAAAAATTTATTTAATATTTTTCAAAATATTTTTATAATAATTTCTAATTTTTACTAACATTTTTAAAATATTTTCCAAAATTTTCATATTAATTTCAAATATCTACTCTTAAGATACTTTTTAATATTTTTATTATATTTTGTAGACATTTACTAAATATTTTTTATATTTTTCAGAAATATTTTAATATTTGCTAAATACTTTTTACATTTTAAAGATATTTTAATAATTTTTGATATTAACTAACTATTTCTAAGGTATTTTATAATACTTATATAATGATATCTAATATTTTGAATATTTATTTAATATTAATTGTACTTCTTTTCTTTTTTTCAAAATTCCAATTTTTGATTAAATTTTTTTCAATAATATTCTTTATAAGGCATTCGAGTCAGATCGCATATTTTTAATGAAACCATAATGTAACCTTAACGGAAGTTGATGGATGTAAACGTTTATAAAGTACAGGGGGTGTGAGTAATAATTAAAAGTTGCGGATATATTTGAATTTGTGCCTAACTATAGGGGGTGTGGGTGTATTTGTAACGCCCGTAAACTTAAGGTGACACGATAATAACTTAACGATACATTCTCAAGGATAAAGGCTAGCAGCGGAATTAAATACACAAAATATCATCATCGTTTAGCCTAATACAAACCCATACTACATATAATCATCATATATCATGTCTAACATGTCGAGAAAATTTCTAACGATGGAAGTCAAAATAACTATTACAAAAGTTCCCCGAAAGGTATGTCAAGCTATTGCCACCCGCTCTTGCCCATGACTGGAAGAAAAAGAAAATACGTAAGCAAAGGCTTAGTGAGTGCCAGTGTACGTGTGAAAGGAGCTTAAAATAGTTTTTTTTTAGATCCCAAAATGATAAACTAATGAGGGGAAATCAATAATAGTTTCTATTTTTCAAACGCTCATTAAAAAGGCGAGTAAGAATGACATTTGCGTTCAAGCAGTAGCTGGTATGACACCAGGATCTTAGTATACATACGATAAAGTTTTAATCAAAGATCATTTTAAACATGTTTGAAAAACGAATTTACGTTCATGGTAACAATGGAAAACGAGTGGCATGATATTTAAGTTTTAAAACATGCATTTTTAAAAGTGTGCAGTCAATGTAAGTACCACGTACAAGACTCAATGCAAGTATCATGTACCAGAATCAATGCAAGTATCATGTACAAGACATGTTTAAGTAACACGTACACGTCACGCTTAAGCAGTAGGGGGCCATGTTAGCAATACTATCGCGTCCGATGATTTACCCATAGCACTTTGGGTCCCTCTGCTTCTTCCTGATCACCCTTGAACACGCGGCTTAAAAGCCATCACTTTATACCTCCCCAGACAGGCTTGCGATGCTCGATTTGGTCATATCCGAAATATGCCACACGATAAATGACCCATGCACCCTCAAAGCACTCCGTCCTAGGTGCATGGATCTGGACGTGGATAGCGGGAACTGTTTAAGACCGCAAGCCCATGCTTGTCCGGCCGAACCCTGCCCTATCCATCGCCCGACCTTGGGCCCAACACAACCACGCAAGATGAAACATGTCACAAGAACACCATCATGGGAAATGATCACAATACAAGGCCAAGTGCAATGACTTTTTGAAACCCATGATTCAAAGTTTAAGTGATACCCATGCTTTCAAAATATGCAATTAAAATGATTAAGAATCTGCGCAAATAGTTATGCATGACTGCAAAATGATCACAATTCGGTGATAATTGAATATTCAAAAGTATTATGCCCCAATCTCTTTTGAAATGAGAATTTACGATAGACCCATAGATAGGCATTTATATATATATATATATATATATATATATATCATTTTAAAACCATTTCCTTCCAGTTTTGAAAATAGTACTAATTTTGGAGGCACTCACACTACGTCCAAGCTTATACGGCGTTGTCCTCGTTCGTCTCACCAACAACACCTGCTAAGCGAAATTATATCAGAAACTCATTTTCTAACTCGTCTAAAGTCTACCTGGGGTAGTCTATGAGGTCCTAATAACTATACAATCATGCACAACAAGTTACCTTAATGAAAACTAGGCTTAATTTCAATCTTCCCCAAAAGGTCGATAAGAGGCATAAAAACAGATTTGTGCAGTTTTAGTGTATGAATTGTTAAAAATCATAAACTCAATAATTGTGGGTAAAAAAATTTCCATAAATGTTCCAAATTTGTTAAAAGACCTTAGATAAATTTTTCAAAGGTAAATGGTCACTTGAAATGTGGCTATTTTACTCAAAACCGAAGTAAAATTGGATTCAATTTTTACTGGGGCAGTATTACTTTAAAATTCATATAAAATCACCATTTAATCAAATAAGCCCCAATTTCACACACAACAACCCCAATACGTATGATTATTCCCTGTAAATTTTTGAAATCAAAATTAAGTTTGTAAGAACCCCAAATGATGTCTCAAACAAACATTTTGAAATCCCGTGAGGCTTCTGGCAGCCTGTACTTAACAATTTCCATAATTCACATTACAACTCCAAAAATCTCACAAACGTCCATAGATATTTTAGACATGCAGTAACATACACAGTAAAAGTTTTGAACTCAAATAACATTTCCTCATTCCGATACAATTCTTCAAAATCAGTAGCAGATTTAAAGACCCAACCTAAAATTGTCATGCATGTGTGATTTCTTCATTTAAGCCTTTAGGTTAGTTACTACAAATTGTAAATTTAAGCTTAAAACTCATAGATCTACTCTTCTACTACACATGCAACAACATTTTCAAAGCAAATTTAGCCTCTACCATTACCTACTAATGTAAGCTCAAAGAATTACAAGTTACCTTTAATGCTACCAACAAGTGTGAAGATGGTTGAGGTTGAAGCTAATATACTAATTTATATCTATATATATATCTATCTTGAATGGAAGGATGAAGAGAGGTTGAAGATGATGAAAATGGGGAAGAAGAGTTGAAGAGATATATGCTTGTAAAGAAATGATGAAGTTTAGGCATATTATATATATATATATATATATATATATATATATATGTGATGGTGGTGGTGGTCGGTCAAGCCCCACTTTCCACCTTTTTTTTTTTTTATAGTGTGAAATGAAAGTGGAATACTAAATCCTTTAATTTACCTAAGATGTATAATCTAATATCTCCCTTGAACATATGCTTAAGGTCCTAATGCTTTAAATATAGAAACTAGTCGACTAAAAAAAAACTCGGTATCACAGTATTTTTCTCTATTATATATAAATAATCAATAACAACATTAACATTGTTATCTAATATTTTTTCCTTAATATTATATTTTGTCGTTGTGAAAAAGGAAAGCCCATTTCCATTCAAATAATCTTGGGGACAACAGTTAGGTTCTGATTTTCATAATCAATAGTGCCCAATTCACGACTTCATTTTTTCGGCTCAGGAACAGTGGGGGTAATTTGAAGTTTCTGTGGAGGTGGCTCGAATAAGAAATGATGTATGTTATTTGCCCAAAATAAGCAGGGTGAGCAATATTTTTACTAAAGTATTGGCCCTTGTAGAACTCACAAAGGCCCGCCCACATTGGTTGCAAATGTATTAATTTTGCTCTGGGGCCTGGTGGAGGATCAGGATTCTTTTCCTGAAAGGTAAATCAATCAGATTCATTGATTTCACGGTTAAGATTGCAGGCTCCACTCCAGTTCTCTATGGTGGAGGTGGGTTTGATGTCCCGCCCACCTCAATAGGTACAAGGGCCATGTTGTGGTTTCCTATCTTCACATTAGGGCTTGACATTTCGAAGAAATTTTTAGTACGAACGGTCTGGTCTTAAATGAAAATTAGTATAAATGAATGAAAAAGTATGAATACATATAGTAGCTTAATGGGAAGTCATGGTTGTTATATTGTGGAGAACAACAAATTAGAACGCGGGCCTAGAGGACGATCACATTTGTTGCAAAGGTACTGGTTTTGTCCTCGGGCCTGGAGGACGATGAGGATTCTTTTCTTAAAAGATAAATCAATCAAATCAAATGAAAGAACATCATGAAGTAACCCAGACTCATACAAAAAAATTGAACTTACGTATAATTTGGCGCTCAAATAATCTTTTCAAGAAAGAAATAAAATATAATCAATAGACAAGTACGCACATTTATAAAATATGTATCACCTCGTATGCCACTATGCAAGAAATAACATTAGTTGAAATTGTTACAAGTTGATAACTGAATAACCTTTCTTATTGTTTTAGTTAATTATTAATGTAACTTATTTGTCTGGTCTCGTCCTGCATCTTATACTTTCAAAAATAAACATTGTCTTGATTTTATAGTATAGTATCCACTTTACTTGTTCACTTTGTGTCCTATATTTTTTAATTGTTTATATCGTGTCTTGTATTTGTAAAAATTGAGTATGTTGTGTAGTGATCTTAATATTTTTTCTTAATATTTTTTTTCTTAACAATGTTATCTAATATTTTTTTTCTTAATATTATATTATGTGTATGTGAAAAAGAGAAGCCCATTTCCATCCAGATAATCTTTTGGGACAATAGTTAGGGGGATTCTATGACAGACCAGGTCCAACAGAGCCACTGCACTATACACCATTAGATGCAAGGGCAAGATAGTAAAAAATACTTAAAGTACATACATCCAATGGTAATAGATGGACCGGTTCCATTGGACCAGACCATCTTAGAATTTTTCCAATAGTTAGGTTCTGATTTTCATAATCAATGGTGCCCAATTCATGATTTTATTTTTTAGGCTCAGGAACAGAGGGGGTAGTTTGAAGTTTCTATGGAAGTGGCTAGAATAAGAAATGGTGTATGTTATTTGCCCAAAATAAGCAGGGTGGGCAAAATTTTTACTAATGTATTGGCCTTTGTAGGACTCGCAAAGGTCCGCCCACATTGGTTGCAAATGTATTAATTTTGCTCTGGGGCCTGGTGGACGATCAGGATTCTTTTCCTGAAAGGTAAATCAATCAGATCCATTGATCTCACGGTTAAGATTGCAGGCTCCACTCCAGTTCTCTGTGGTGGAAGTGAGTTTGATGGCTCGCCACCTCATTAGGCATAAGGGCCATGTATGGTTTCCTATCTTCATGTTCGGGCTTGCCATTTCGAAGAAATTTTTAGTGCGAATGGTCTGGTCTTAAATGAAAATTAGTATAAATGAATGAAAAAGTATGAATACATATAGTAGCTTAATGGGAAGTCATGGTTGTTATATTGTGGTGAACAACAAATTAGAACACGGGCCTAGAGGATGACCACATGTGTTGCGAAGGTACTGGTTTTGTCCTCGGGCCTGGAGGACGATGTGGATTCTTTTCTTGAAAGGTAAATCAATCAAATCAAATGAAAGAACATCATGAAGTAACTCAAACTTATACTGAACAATTGAACTTAAGTATAATTTGGCGCTCAAATAATATTTTCAAGAAAGAAATTAAATATAATCAATAGACAAGTACGCACATTTATAAAATATGTATCACCTCGTATGCCACTATGCAAGAAATAACATTAGTTGAAATTGTTACAAGTTGATAACTGAATAACCTTTCTTATTGTTTTAGTTAATTATTAATGTAACTTATTTGTCTGGTCTCATCCTACATCTTATACTTTCTAAAATAAACATTGTCTTGATTTTATAGTATCGTATCCATTTAACTTGTCCACTTTGTGTCGTATATTTTCTAATTGTTTTATATCCTGTCTTGTATTTGTAAAAATTGAGTATGTTGTGTAGTGATCTCACATTTTTTTTAAATCTGCGCATGTTTTGAGCACATTGTATTAATTGTTTCAATATTGCACTACTCGTGTCTTGCGCATATAGTACTAATTATTTCTATATTGCGCTATGTATTTGTAAACGTGTTGTCTTGTGTCGTATGTTTTAAAAAAAAATCAAGCATGCCTTGGCGTACAGTATTGCATCCATGATGCATATCCAGTTTCATGTAACATAATTTGCTTTATTAGAACAAACAAATAAACTGCATTGTTTTTTTATCGATAATTATGTTATGTCTATTCTTTACATAATTTATATTTTGTTTCTTTGCTTATTTTCATTGTATCATGTTGTGTTGATTGTGTCTTATGTATATGAGAGATCTGCAAACATGATCTCTTGCTGGGATAACTCAGTACCTAGAACAAAAGAAGTCACGACAGGGCACTAATTTTTGTTAAGGTGCACAAACTGTCAAAAAAATCAAGAGAAAAACATGATAAGTGTTTGGCACATACCTCAACAACTAACCATCATTGGCGTAAGAAAGCCAACAACCACATATCTTTGGAAACTAGAGATAATATTCTTGTTTCATACATCTTTAGGACAACATTCATGCACCTCACAGTCCATATTCGATAAGTTTTCTTGATCACCCATTTATATTTATTGGGCTTGTTTCATTTTATCTTCAAACTATTTGGTATAATTATATCATATTCAATATTTTCCTACAACTTGTAAATCACATCCCCAACCTTCATGTTGCCCCGCCTATTGTTCTTCCTAGTGGTGTCGTGGTCTTTGTGCCCGCCTAGGTCGCGGTAATTCGCGAAAGCCTGCCCACATATGTTGCAACGATACTGATTTTGGTTAGGGCCTGGGGTCGATCAGGGTTCTCTTACTGACAGGAAAATCAATCATATCTTATGATCTGAAGGCTGAGATGAAAAACTCTTTTTCAGTTTTATTTGTTGTTCATACTTTTTGAACAACTTTCAAATTTAATTTGTCCTCACATCTATGGTAAGGTACTACTCTTTATATGTTAACTTGATCGTGGCGTGTTGAGATACTTATATGGAGAAATACATTACTGTACTATAATATATGTATGGCAAAATTGAAGTTGTAGCGCCACTTAATTAATAAGGCAGTCATCACATCTGGTACGAGGTTCACATACTCTGCATTTTTGTTCCTTAAGTTCAAAGATTTTGCACTTATGGTCATCAATGTTACTTTTCAGAAAGAATGGCACACGTGCGCATCATGTGCCTTTATGTTATTTTCTTGAAGGATGAAAAGTGCAATTTCATCTTTCATTTTTCTTTATTTACCCTTCTATATTTGTAATTTAGCTTAACTACAGGGGGTGTGGGTGTATTTTTTCTCCATTATAAATACATATCAATAACAACTTTAACAATGTTATCTAATATTTTTTTTCTTAATATTATATTATGTCGATGTGAAAAAGGAAAGCCCATTTCCATCCAGATAATCTTTTGGGACAATAGTTAGGGTGATTTTATGACAGACCGGGTCCAATAGAGCCACTGCACTATACACCATTAGATGCAGGGGCAGGATAGTAAAAAATACTTAAAGTACATACATTCAATGGTAATAGATGGACCGGCTCCATTGGACCCGGACCATCTTAGAATTTCTCCAATAGTTAGGTTCTGATTTTCATAATCAATGGTGCCCAATTAATGATTTCATTTTTTTGGCTCAGGAACATAGGGGGTAGTTTGAAGTTTCTGTAGAAGTGGCTAGAATAAGAAATGGTGTATGTTATTTGCCCAAAATAAGTTGGGTGGGCAAAATTTTTACTAATGTATTGGCTTTTGTAGGATCGCAAAGGTCTGCCAGCATTGGTTGCAAATGTATTAATTTTGTTCCAAGGCCTGGTGGACGATCAGGATTTTTTTCCTGAAAGGTAAATCAATCAGATCCATTGATCTCACGGTTGAGATTGCAAGCTCAACTCCAGTTCTTTGTGGTGGAAGTGAGTTTGGTGACTCACCCACCTCATTAGGCACAAGGGCCATGTTGTGGTTTCCTATCTTCATGTTCGGACTTGCCATTTCCAAGAAATTTTTAGTACGAACCGTCTAGTCTTAAATGAAAATTAGTTTAAATGAATGAAAAAGTATGAATAAATATAGTAGTTGAATAGGAAGTCATGGTTGCTATATTGTGGAGAACAACAAATTAAAACACGGACCTAGATGACTACCACTTTTGTTGCAAAGGTATAGGTTTTGTTCTCGGGCTTAGAGGAAGATCAAGATTCTTTTCTTGAAAGGTAAATCAATCAAATCAAATGAAAGAACCATCATGAAGTAACTCAAACTCTTACTGAACAATTGAACTTAAGTATAATTTGGCGCTCAAATAATATTTTCAAGAAATAAATAAAATATAATCAATAGAGAAATATGCACATTTATAAAATATGTATCACCTCGTATGCCACCATGCAAGAAATAACATTAGTTGAAATTGTTACAAGTTGATAACTGAATAACCTTTCTTATTGTTTTAGTAAATTATTAATGTAACTTATTTGTCTTGTCTCGTCCCGCATCTTATATTTTCTAAAATAAACATTGTCTTGATTTATAGTATAGTATCCATTTTACTTGTCCACTTTGTGTCCAATATTTTTTTAATAGTGTAATATCGTCCTTGTATTTGTAAAAATTGAGTATGTTGTGCTGTGATCTCAGATTTTCTTAAATTTGCGCATGTTTTGAGCACATAGTATTAATTGTTTCAATATTGCACTACTCGTGTCTTGCGCATATAGTACTAATTATTTTTATATTGCGCTATGTATTTGTAAACGTGTTGTCTTGTGTCGTATGTTTTTTTTAAAAAATTAAGCACGCCTTGCTCTTGTAGTATTGCATCCATGATGCATATCCATTTTCATGTAACATAATTTGCTTTCCCAGAACAAACAAATAAATAGCATTATTTTTTTATCGATAATAATGTTATGTCTATTCTTTACATAATTTTTATTTTGTTTCTCCTCTTATTTTCAATGTGTCTTGTTGTGTTGATTGTGTCTTATATATATGAGAGATATGCAAGTATGATCTCTTGCTGGGACAACTCAGTACCTAGAACAAAAGAAGACACAACAGGGCACTAATTTTTGTTAAGGTGCACAAACTGTCAAAAAGAATTAAGAGAAAAACATGATAAGTGTTTGACACATACCTGAACAACTAACCATCATTGGCGTAAGAAAGCCAACAACCACATAGCTTTGGAAACATAAGATAATATTCTTGTTTCATATATCTTTAGGACAACACTCTTGCACTCCCAATCCAAATTCGATATGTTTTCTTAATCACCTATTTATCTTTATTGGGTTTGTTTCATTTTATCTTCGAACTATTTGGTATAATTATATCATATTCAATGTTTTCCTATAGCTCGTAAATCACATCCCCAACCTTCATGTTGCCCCGCCTATTGTTCTTCCTAGTGGTGTCGTGCTCTTTGTGCCCGCCTAGGTCGTGGTAATTCGCGAAAGCCTACCCACATATGTTGCAATGGTACTGATTTTGGTTTGGGTCTAGGGTCGATCAAGGTTCTCTTCTTGACAGGAAAATCAATCAGATCTCATGATCGGAAGGCTGAGATGACAAGCTCCATTTCAGTTTTATTTGTTGTTAATACTTTTTGAACTACTTTCAAATTTAATTTGTCCTCACATCTATGGTAAGGTACTATTCCTTACATTTTAACTTGATCGTGGCGTGTTGAGATACTTATACGGAGAAATACATTACTGTACTATAATATATGTATGGCAAAATTGAAGTTGTAGCGCCACTTAATTCATAAGGTAGTCATCACATCTGGTGCGAGGTTTACATACTTTGCATTTTTGTTCCTTAAGTTCAAAGAGATTGCACTTATGGTCCCCAATATTACTTTTCAGAAAAAATGGCACACGTGCGCATGATGTGCCTTTAAGTTACTTTCTTGAAGGATTAAAAGTGCAATTTCATCTTTCATTTTTCTTCACTTACCCTTCTATATTTGTAATTGAGCCTAACTACAAGGGGTGTTGGTGTGCTTTTTCTCTATTATAAATAAATATCAATAACAACTTTAACAATGTTATCTAATATTTTTTTTCTTAATATTATATTATGTGTATGTGAAAAAGAGAAGCCCATTTCCATCCAGATAATCTTTGGGGACAATAGTTAGGGTGCTTCTATGCCAGACCGGGTCCAACAGAGTCAATGCACTATACACCATTGGATGTAGGGGCAAGATAGTAAAAATTACTTAAAGTACATACATCCAATGGTAATAGATGTACCTGCTCCATTGGACCCGGTCCATCTTAGAATTTTTCCAATAGTTTGGTTTTGATTTTCATAATCAATGATGCCCAATTCATGATTTCATTTTTTTGGCTCAAGAACGGAGGGGTTAATTTGAAGTTACTGTGGAGGTGGCTAGAATAAGAAATGGTATATGTTATTTGCCCAAAATAAGTGGGGTGGACAAAAATTTTACTAATGTATTGGCCCTTGTGGGACTCGCAAAAGACCCGCCAACATTGGTTGCAAATGTATTAATTTTGTTTTGGGGCCTGGTGGACTATCAGGATTCTTTTCCTGAAAGGTAAATCAATCAGATCCACTGATCTCATGGTTGAGATTGCAAGCTCCACTCCAGTTCTCTGTGGTGACAGTGAGTTTGATGGCTCGCCCACCTCAATAGGCACAAGGGCCATGTTGTGGTTTCCTATCTTCATATTGGGGCTTGCCATTTCCAAGAAACTTTTAGTACGAACGGTCTAGTCTTAAATGAAAATTAGTATAAATGAATGAAAAAGTATGAATATAGTTGAATGGGAAGTCATGGTTGTTATATTGTGGAGAACAACAAATTAAAACACGGACCTAGAGAATGACCACATTTGTTGCAAAGGTACTGGTTTTGTTCTTGGGCTTAGAGGACGATCATGATTCTTTTCTTGAATGGTAAATCAATCAAATCAAATGAAAGAACCATCATGAAGTAACTCAAACTCATACTGAACAATTGAACTTAAGTATAATTTGGCGCTCAAATAATATTTTCAAGAAATACATAAAATATAATCAATAGACAAGTATGCACATTTATAAAATATGTATCACCTC
Source organism: Buddleja alternifolia (assembly GCA_019426215.1). Taxonomy (NCBI): domain Eukaryota; kingdom Viridiplantae; phylum Streptophyta; class Magnoliopsida; order Lamiales; family Scrophulariaceae; genus Buddleja; species Buddleja alternifolia. Next base: position 51,595,479 of record CM033391.1, read on the forward strand.
GTATGCCACCATGCAAGAAATAACATTAGTTGAAATTGTTACAAGTTGATAACTGAATAACCTTTCTTATTGTTTTAGTTAATTATTAATGTAACTTGTTTGTCTCGTCTCGTCCTGCATCTTATACTTTCTAAAATAAACATTGTCTTGATTTTATAGTATAGTGTCCATTTTTCTTGTCCACTGTGTGTCCTATATTTTTTTAATTGTGTTATATCGTGTCTTGTATTTGTAAAAATTGAGTATGTTGTGTTGTGATCTCAGATTTTTCAAATCTGCGCATTTTTTGAGCACGTAGTATTAATTGTTTCAACATTGCACTACTCGTGTCTTGCGCATATAGTGATAATTATTTCTATATTGCGTTATGTATTTGTGAATGTATCATCTTGTGTCGTATATTTTTTTAAAAAAATTAAGCACGCCTTGCGCATATAGTATTGCATCCACGATGCATATCCATTTTCAAGTTTGTGTCGTATGTTTTTTAAAAGAAATTAAGCACGCCTTGCGCATATGGTATTGCATCCATGATGCATATCCATTTTCATGTAACATAATTCGCTTTTCCAGAACAAATAAATAAATTACCTTCTTTGTTTTTTATCAATATGTTATGTCTGTTCTTTACATAATTTTTATTTTCTTTCTCCTCTTATTATCAATGTGTCATGTTGTGTTGATTGTGTCTTATATATATGAGAGATCTGCAAGCATGACAACTCAGTATGTAGAACAAAAGAAGTCACAACAGGGCACTAATTTTTGTTAAGGTGCACAAACTGTCAAAAAGAATCAAGAGAAAAATATGATAAATGTTTGGCACATACCTGAACAACTAACCATCGTTGGCATAAGAAAGCCAACAACCACATAGCTTTGGAAACTTAAGATAATATTCTTGTTTCATATATCTTTAGAACAACACTCTTGCACCTCCCAGTCCAAATTCGATAAGTTTTCTTGATCACCCATTTATCTTTATTGGGGGTTGTTTCATTTTATCTTCGAACTATTTGGTATAATTATATCATTTTCAATATTTTCATACAGCTCGGAAATCACATCCCCACCCTTCATGTTGCCCCGCCTATTGTTCTTACTAGTGGTGTCGTGGTCTTTGTGGCCTGCCTAGTTCGTGGTAATTCGAGAAAGCCTGCCCACATATGTTGCAAAGGTACTAATTTTGGTTTGGGTCTGGGGGGCGATCAGGGTTATCTTCCTGACAAGAAAATCAATCATATCTCATGATCCAAAGGCTGATATCGCGAACTCCATTCCAGTTTTATTTATTGTTGATGCCTTTTGAACTACTTTCAAATTTTAATTTGTCCGCACATCTATGGTATCATAGGTACTATTCCCTGCATTTTAACCCACGTGTGTTGCAAAGGTACTAATTTTGGTTCTCAGCTTGGGGAAGATCATGATCTTCTTCTTGACAGGCAAATCAATCAGATCCTATGATTCGAAGGCTGAGATGACAAGCTCCATTTCAATTTTATTTGTTGTTGGTACTTTTTGAACTACTTTCAAATTTAATCTGTCCTTACATCTACGGTAAGGTATTCCTTACATGTTAACTTGATCGTGGCGTGGTGAGATACTTATACTGAAAAATGCATTACTGTACTATAATATATGTATGACAAAATTGAAGTTGTAGTGCCACTTAATTAATAAGGCAGTCATCACATCTGGTACGAGGTTCGCATACTCTGCATTTTTGTTCCTTAAGTTCAAAGATCTTGTACTTATAGTCCTCAATGTTACTTTTCAGAAAAAATGGCACATGTGCGCATCATATGTCCATAAGTTATTTTCTTGAAGGATGAAATATCTTTCATTTACCCTTCTATATCTTTCTTTTTCTCGCCACATTTCTCGAAAAAAATGATGCGCACGCACACCATTCCTTCCAAAGACTAAGGACGGCGACAATAGGTGGAAGAGTTTTTAATTTATGGACCAAAAGTGCAGAGCTAGTAAAATTTGTGACCAGATTTAGTGACCTCCTTATTCGGGTTCAAAACTATAGTTTTGCTTCTTATTATATATGGAGAATTACGCCCACAACCCCTGTAGTTAGGCTTAATTATAATTATGCCCTAACTTTTTTAAATTACTCACACCCCTGTAGTTGGCAAAACCTTACACGGCGGAATTTGCCGTAACGGAGTTGTCGAAAAGTCAAAAATGCCCTTGATAAACCAAGAAAAAAGAAAATTAGAAAATATATAAAAATAAAAAGGGAAATATAGAAAGCAAAAAAAGAAAATGAAAAACAAAACTTTCATGCAACTGCAAGTCGTTTTCTTCATCGCACTCCCGCTGCCACTTCCCACCATTGCCACCTCATACCACCGTCGCTTCTTACCACACAACCTGGACGTCTTCTTCACGATCTTCACAGTCGTCTTCTTCACCGATTTTAACCGAATCGATTCATCGGTCTCGGGCGTCGAGGTGGAAAGGTGGTGGGGTGCCTGATTCAGTGGTATGGAGATGGCCAGCAGCGGTGGAGATGCTCGGATTTTGAATGGAATCGTCTGTTCAGTTTTTTTTCAATTTTGAAAATACAAAATTTTTGTTATTTTCAATTTTGTTTTGGGGAAATTAAATCTAATATTCTACTTAAAATTTTTATTTTAGGAGAATTAAATCTAATATTCTTACATTTTTTAGATAATTTTAGTATGTTTATAATAGATATTTTCAGATATTTTTAATATTTATTTAATATTTTTACTTTTAAAATATTTTTAGAAAATGCTATTTACTAATACTTTCATAATGATTTCCAATATTTACTACATTTTTGTTATACTTTTCTGAAAGTTTTTAACATTTACTATCTATGTCTTATATTTTTAAGATACTTTCTACTAATTTCTAATATTTACTAAAATAATTCTTATTTATGAAATATTTTCTAACATTTACTAAATATTTTCTATATTTTTCAGATTTTTTAACATTTACTAACTATTTTATATTTAAAAGATATTTTCTAATATTTATTTAAAGAATTTCTTGTGTAAAACCTTTACCATATTTTTCAGACTTTTTTAACATTTACTAGATACTTTTTATATTTTAAGATATTTTAATAATTTTTGATATTAACTAAATATCTTTATATTTTTAAGATGATTTTTAATATTTATATAATAATTCATCTATTTGAACCATTTATTTAATATTTTTTGTATATTTTTATAATAACTTCTTATAATTACTATTATTTTAAAGATATTTTCCAAAACTTTCATAATAATTTCAAATATCTACTCTTAATACTTTTTAATATTTTTATTATATTTTCTAGACATTTACTAAATATTTTTCAGAAATATTTTAATATTTACTAAATACTTTTATATTTTAAAGATATTTTTAATAATTTTTGATATTAACTAAATATTTTTAAGGTATTTTCTAATGCTTATATAATGATATCTAATATATTAAATATTTATTTAATATTAATTGTACTTCTTTTCTTTTCTTTTTTTCAAAATTCCAATTTTTGATTAATTTTTTTTCAATATATTGAGTACAAGGCATTCTAGTCAGATCACATATTTTTTACGAAACCCTATTGTAACCTTAACGGAAGTTGATGGATGTAAATGTTTGTAAAGTATAGGGGGTGTGAGTAATAATTAAAAGTTGGGGGTATATTTGTAATTAGGCCTAAATACAGGGGTGTGGGTGTATTTTTTCTCTATTATATATAAATAATCAATAACAACTTTAACATTGGTATGTAATATTTTTTTTCCTTAATATTATTTTTTGTCGATGTGAAAAAGCGAAGCCTATTTCCATCCAGATAATCTTTGGGGACAATAGTTAGGTTTTGATTTTCATAATCAATGGTGCCCAATTCATGATTTCATTTTTTTGGCTCAAGAACGGTGGTGGTAATTTGAAGTTTCTGTGGAGGTGGCTAGAATGAGACTAGGGTTTTTTTGGGTTTACCTCTATATTGTTTGCAAAAGCCAAATAAGATGCAAGATCCATTTGAACTGTGAATTCACTTGCCTTTCCCTCTATAGTAAAGAAAAACATTTATATATATATATATATATATATATATATGGATTAAATAATGAAGATGTCAAACTAATGAAGAAAACCCTAGTTCTCAGTACTATAACTCAATTTTAATATACTTGCAGCATGTTAATTATACCTCTGTTCGGACAAAAAACTTTAAAATTATGAATAGAGAAAAATGCAAAACACACAACATAAGTCAAGAATATGGGGTCCGAGGATTGACGCATAAAGGAGAATCAAAACCCAAAAATGGTTCAATCTTGTGTCTTCGATGCACTCTTATATTATGCATTTATAATGGTGGTTCTCTTAATCAGCAACAAAGTTGCAAGCTAGCTTATGTAGATACTTTGGCCCAAAAAAAAAGCAAGCAAAAGTTTTTAATGGACAAATTAAATGTGATTGGGATTAGCGATGATAACCCAACCAAGCAGTGGTGCATTATGTTATGACAATTCACGAAATAAGAGCATAAAGATTAAAGACACAAGAATTTACGTAGTTCGGCAATTGCCTACATCCACGAGAGAGGAGAGAGTATTTTACTATTGAAGAAAGAGGTACAAATTACAATAAATATCAAAAGTACTGGCCCTTTTGATAATGGGTTTGCTGCATGATTTCGGCCTAGGACTTTAAGACATATCACAACACATTACTAATTTAAGTTTGAATTGATTGTGCAATTTCAACGTCTTAATAATCGGTAATTAATTTGAATTACATCCTTGTGCACTATATATATCTTTATGAGTGAAAATCACATTCAATTCACTTGGGACATATATATATATTTTCAGCATGAATAAAGAAAAAGTAAAATGTTAGTAAATCATTTAATATCCAATAAATAATAAACTGTTAATTGATGAGAATTTATCGCATAAACAAATTAAGGAAGAAAACACACCTTTATAAACATTGTTTGTGACAGGTCTATCATAAAAAATAATCTTTACATCATAGAATGAAAGAATTGAACTTAGATATAATTTGGCGCTCCAATTATATTTTTGAGAAATAAATAAAACATTTTGACAAATATGTCCCACATTTATAAAATATGTGTCATGTCACGTCGTATGCCACAATGCAAGACATAACATTAGTTGAAATTGTTACACGTACCATAAATGAATAATCTCTCTTATTTTTTTTAATTAATTAATGATGTAACTTACTTGTCCTTGTCTTCACATGCCCTTATATTCTTTAAAATAAGCATTGTCTTGCATTTATAGGATTGTATCCATTTTGCTTATCCACCTTGTGTCCAATATATTTTTAAATATGTTATGTCGTGTCTTATATTTGTAAAAGTCAAGCATGTTGTGTTGCGATCTCATATTTTTGAAAAACTTCACATGTCTTGTGTATATAGTATTAATTGTTTCTATATTATGGCTACATTTTTCAAAAATTGAGCACATTTTGCACATATAGTATTGCATCCACAACGCATGTCCATTTTCATGTAACATAATTTTTCAATTTTCCTAATTAATCTCATAATTTCCCAAAACGACAAATAAATTGCATTATTTTTTGTCAATAATTATTTTATATATTTCTCTATTTGATTTTTATTTTGTTACTACTCCTACTTTAAATGTGTCATGTTGTGTCTTATATATAAAAGATCTGGAAGGCCAGATCTCTTGATGGGACCGTTTAGGTACCTAGAATAACGGAAGTCCCAACATGGCACAAAAAACACGACCAAAATTTGGCTTATACCTCAACTACCAACCACCATTGGCATAAAAAACTCTCCGCTCTCTTATTATTAGGCAAAGTTATTGTTGGGAAAAATTTAGTGCGTAATAAGTTTTGTTTATGAAGATGCAATGCAGAGGTAAGGGTTAACCATACTTCCTTAAGATATTATTGTTCTACATTTGATGATTACGGAATAAGGCAATTGTTTTCCAAGATACAAAGACAAACGTTTTGAAAATAATACCACAACAAATTTCGAGCCTATCGACCAAAATACTTGTTTCAAACTGTCCGATGGCTACGAATGGATTAAATGAACATCTAAGCATTTACTATGCAAGAATATTCTTAAAATATTAATTAAACTAATATTTTAAGAATACTCAAAGTAGTACTAAAAAATTCTTAAAATATTAAAAATATCATTTAAGAATCAGAAGAATATTCAAAACACTCAAATTGGTACTAAGAATAAAAGAAAGTTGAGAAATGTCATATTGGTGAAATAATTTCAAAAAATAAGAGGGTCTATTTATAAATTCGAACACTTTAGTGGCCGGACTAAATGAACCATTTCTCATACAATTGTGGCGGTCAATCGTATGATTGTGATTAATTGCATACCTTCATGTCAATCCATTGATTTCAATTACAAATCACGTTTTAAGTGACACAAAGATAATTTCTCATTCACTCGAAATCGGATTTGAGTAAATAAATACACTAAATTTATCTGCTCAAAACATAGATTGATTTAAGCCAAAGGCATTCCTCTTTCAGCACACAAAAATTCACTTAAATTTCTAGTCAAACTTGTGTTTAAGCACCATTTACTCAATCAAAATCTTTAACAGTTTTTACTTACATTTGTACCAAAATCAAGAAAAATGATAAGAAAGTTATGAGTTAACATCACTTTTATTTTTTATCCTGACAACTAAATTTCTAAATTATTTAAAAAAAAATAGAAAAAGAAAAAGGCAACTTGATTTCTATTTATTTTGTAGCTATTCATGTTCATACCATGCAAACACATTACGATGGAGTTTTATGTTCGTTAGGAATTGCAAAATGTCTTGTCGTGCATTTTATATTTATACACATTCATGCTTCTCCTAATCATGTGGCAATTATAACCCATTATCAGCCTGGACCTTTTGGCCCTTTTGAAACTTTATGTGATAGTGAGTGAGAACTTATGATATAATTATAGCATGATACATTCAAGAAAGAACATTAACTTTTAAATTGATTAAGAAAGCATGAACAATAAACAGACTGAATAATGAACTACTACGCAAATGCATAAAAATGCCAAGATGAATATTCCCGATTTCTAGGCAGGCAAAAACGACTTACAAAAAAAAAAAAAGAAGTCAATTTTAAAAAAAAATAGAAAAGAGCAAAAGAAGTGAATTTCATTAATGCTCAATGAAATTCTGAATGCCATGTCAGACGATCTCTTCCGGCGGAAGCTGATTCAGATCAAAGTTCCTGACAAACTCCGGCTTTTGATTTCCAGCAAGCATGAGTTGTTTCTTTTCGTAGCAAAATCGGGTGTGCGCAGCAAGACTAAACCGATTATGGAAAGTCTTCTTGCACCATTGGCACTCGCATTTTTGTTGCTGCTGATCAGCCTCTTGCCGCGGTGGCGGTGGCGTTGGCTTGTCGCTGTACGCCCAGTCCTGTGAGTAGCTCCACCACTTCCTCTCCTCCCTCACATGGTACGCCCTGTGTCCGCCCAAGGCGAAGTGAGAATCAAACTCCTTCTTGCAATTGGAGCAAATATATAGCTTTTCTGCTCCCTCAACAACCACCACAGTTTTGCCTTTCATTCTGTCATGTTTTGGAGCCTCGTTTTCAGCAATCACCACCTTCTTTTCGGGCGAAAAATTAGGATTTGGATTTTCTATGGCTTCCAATTGAGGATTTCCTCTTCTGTTTGTTAAAAGCCATCCCCGCTGCATAGAAGATGCAAAATCTATCGGAATAGCTCTGGATTCATTTGCCTTAACCATTGAAGCTGTTGCAGAGAAATTAATACAAATGGTGAAGAAAACCCTAAAAATGGCTTAAGCTTGTGTGTTTCTCTGCAAAATTCTGCTATTGTATATGCATTTATAATGGAGTACTGTAGATAATCTGGCCAAACAAGAAGAAAATAAAAGTAGGTGCAGGTTTTAAATGTACAAATTAAATATCTGCATGGGATTAATGAGAATCCTACAAAGAAATACTGCATAAACATGTGTCACTAACAAACTTATAAGTTCAGCATTAAATATGCAGTTTAATTTGTGTATTGATAATTGGTAACCAGGTTTTCATTTTACATATTTGCGCATGTATGGATAGATTTTTGTGCGTCCATATGATGCAATCCAGTTTGAACCTACCATGTATATGTTTCTGGTCTGGAAAAGGAAATAAAAAGAAAAATAATTAAATATATAATTGATTAATTTCAGCAAAGTTTAAATTCGCATTGATTTAAATTTATCAAAAAATTTAACTAACAAAGTAGAGCACACACTTATACATATCTTAGAAATGTATGCTATTATATATAGACGAAGACCCAAAAAACCATAGGTAGTAAAGTACGGGACGGGTATTAAACGTCCAATTATACGTACGATTAATATTTGTATTTTTAATCAAAAGTACATTAAAAAAATCGGCGTAAAAGTATGGAAATGTGGAAAATACGTACCTTGAAATGTACGCGTATCTTACATCTAGCAACGAAAAATACGGTAAGAAAAAAAGGCCAATTATATTACATCTTTAATAGATAATACTTAATAGATAGCTCTTAAACTTTAATAATATACCAAAATTTCTTAAAAACTCTAAATCGAGACACAAAACTATATCAAAAATAATGCACAGAGTTCAAAGTTCAAGGAATTTGAGTAATTAAAGAATTCAATTTGATAAATAAAAAATAGTTCAATTTAAGTATGCATTGAGGCTGTGATAGGAATCTTGCCATGTTTCGGAAAATTCTATGCTGGACGGTCCAGTTTTGGCCGTTGGATCAACAAATGGGGAGGGGGTTTTAAATTGCTAAATGACCCCCTATTGGTGATCCAACGGCCCCCATGTTTCCCACCTAATGGCCTTGTGTTCCATATTACAAAAATGCCCCTCAATCATCTTCATCAACTAGCTGTTTTCCACTTTTACCTTTCATTCTTCACAAAATTAAATTAGAGATTCAGAAATCAGGAAACACAAAATCATAGCAGATTTCCACTTTTCCAAGGCTCCATGAAGAAGATCGATGAAGAAGAAGAAGAAGAAAAAGGGGATTGAGCAGAAGGAGAAGAAGATTGAAGAGTACTTATAATCCCTAATTTTTCAATAAAGATCACTTTGATCGGATGAGTTCTTGCTCCCCTTTTCTTTGATTGCCGATTAATTCTGGGAATAGGTACGGGACGCCGTTAAATATGCAAAATGAACGGCTTCTCGAAAAGATGCTTACTTTTCCGTACAAGTGGTGTTGGAATGGGAATACGCGATTTTTTGAAAAAGTACGTACGTATGCGTACTGTTCGCGTATTTACTAACTAAGCCTAAAACCGAGTTGTATTATTAAATTTGAACTTGAATAGTACATTTTGGTATTCTAATTATGTGTCTAATAAGCAAATAAAATTAAAGTTAATAGGCATACATATCCAATACTTTTAACATATGTATACATCTTACGTATGTAAAATATGTAAGTTGAAAATATTAGTGATGACTATATATTTTGTTTTCGCTAGTTATCATATTTTATGAGTTTACTCATCAAGTTAACTCACATCTATTGAGTAGCTTTTGATTGTTCAATTTAATATAAAAGTTATTAGGCTTATTTTATTAATTTATGTTCTTTCTCATAGTTATAGTATTACTATTATATAGTATAACCTTTTTAATTTCAAATAACTGTTAGACTCTTTTGTTTCATGTTTTTTCTCATTGTTATAGTACTTTTTTTTTGGAGAGACATTGTTATAGTAATAGTATAACCTTTTCTTAGCCACATTATCAAATTTTGATTATGCATTTTTTCATAAACCTATATTATACAAAAATTGCATTCTTGTTGATCATATGATACATATTGATATAGCGTGCTTCTGTTTATGCAACATGATTACATGTTTTCTATATTTAATCATGCAGTTTCCGAAGGCAACATATTCTTTGTTGTCGATGATTATATTTCTCCAGTTACTTTTCATTTTCTGATTACTTTTTATTTTATTAATAAGTATAACAATCTTGACGTAAAAACTAATTTGATGTAAATAATTTTGCTTAACCTTGACCAATAAAGCTTTTTTGGGAAAATTGCATTTTTAGTCCCGTAACTTTGCCCCATTTCACTTTTGGTCCCATTAGTTACGGGATTCTCACTTTACGTCCTATATCTTTCAAAAAATTCTCACTTTTGGTCCCAAACCCATGATTTCGTCTATTTTTAACATAAAATGGCACGTGAGTGACCCGTGCGCCGTTAGCCAGCTAGGTTTGGGGGGAAATTGTTCACTTTGACTGTTTGGGAGGCAAAATTGGCTCCAAAATTGAGAAAAACCTATCTAATTTTGCCCCAAAATCTTATTTCTCCTTCCTTTTTCTAAATTGTACCGCCAATTTTGCCTCCCAAACAATCAAAGTGAACAATTTGCCCCCAAACCTAGCTGGCTAACGGCGAACGGCCCACTCACGTGCCATTTCACGTTAAAAATAGATGGAACTAGGGGTTTGGGACCAAAAGTGAGAATTTTTTGAAAGATATGGGACGTAAAGTGAGAATCCCGTAACTAATGGGACCAAAAGTGAAATGGGGCAAAGTTACGGGACTAAAAATGCGATTTTCCCAAGCTTTTTTTATAAGAACAAGTATATATTTCATGATCTTCCTAGGAAGAACCTTAGATTTAAGTTTTAGATTAAAAAAGAAAGATGTAAATGAGGATGAAATCCAGATGTTTAACTTTTTCCTTCATCAAATAATATGGATTGATACGCACTCCGCCATTTGTTTAAATTAATTAGCTATTGTGAAAAATGTGCTCTTTAATTGGTTTGCATATCTAAAAACCTAGTAGTTATATATGCATATACGAGGCATGGACGCAGGGACGAACAATGTCAAAAACAAATGTATAAGGACAACTGATGAATAGATTGTTTAATTTAAGCTTTATTTTTTTAAAATTTGGTCACTAATTGACAAATTTGGATAATTAAAGTCGAAGATAACATTGTCAATGGTTATGTTTTGTTGGTTGCGGGTTTAAGTTACAAGAACCTTTTCTGAATAACTCTTAACATAGTGTTTTTGTTGCGTAAATATACATGCAAGATCATGCAATTCATGTCATTGCACGTAACGACTAAGAAAAGGTATGTCCAATTAGGCTGCTCTCGTGTATATTTCTCACATATATTTAGTTTCCAGATTAAAAAACACAAGAGCCAAGTTGTTCTATAAAAGTGAAACTGTGAAAATTAAACATACTATTTTCACTGATCATGTCGATCATTCTTTTCTCCTCCCTTATTTTGATGCTAATTTCTCTCTATCACCTTCGAGTTTCTAACAGTATATCTAAAATCCACCAAATTAACAATGAGCGTGTTTAAATTAGCTGATCCAAAATGAGATGACGTGAAAACTATTTTATGTAAATAATTTTGCTTAATCTTGATCAATAAAGCTATTTTATAAATACGCATCTATATTTCATGATCTTCCCAGGAAGAATCCTAGAAGTTTTTTTAGAAAAGAAAAGATGTAAATGAAGATGAAATTCAGATGTATAATTGTTTCCTTTTCGTCAAATTATGTGGACTGATATGCACACCGCCATTTATCTAAATTAATTAGCTTTTGTTGCATATCTAGAAACCCAGAAGTTATATATGCATGTTCGAGGCATGGACACACATACGAACGACGTCAACAACAAATGTACGGACAATCGATGAGTAGATTGTTTAACTTAAGCTTTATTTTTTTATCTGGTTGTTAATTGACAAATTTGGATAATTAAAGGCGTATATAATGTTGTTAATGGTTATGCTTTGTACTACCAAAATAAAAATAAAAATGGTTATACTTTGTCGGTAGCTGTATGACTAGATTCATTAACTTACAAGAACCTTTTCTGTGTAACTCTTGACGTAGAGTGTCATTTTGCGCTCCGCGCCTAACCAACTTTTGTCTATTTAATTTCATCATACTTTATGTTTCCGTACATTGTGTGATTATATTGTTGCCTTTTCCTGTTACTATTAATTCTGCAGTCAGATCTTTTTCCCAAGGACACTGGTGTGGTAATTCATACTTCCTAACATTTTGGATCTTTAGGTGCCATTAATTTATATACAAAATATCATAAGTCATAACTTTATCAAAAAGTTATTTCTTTTCTCAAACATGTCATAAACTATGCTTAATTTCACAGTTTTACGCAGAACAACTTGGCTCTTTTCTTTTTCCCTAAACAATTATGGGAGATATATATTAGAAATACTATTTAACTGTTCAATCTGGTCGCTCTTCTTTTCTCATCACTTATCTTGATGTTAAATTCTCTCTATTTCTTCCTAGTTTCCAACAATAGATTTAAAATCCACCAAATTAACAATGAGCCTGTTTAATCAGCTGATTCAATATTAGATGACACAAAAACTATTATATGTAAATAATTTTGCTTAATCTTGATCAATAAAGCTATTTTATAAGCATGTGTCTATATTTCATGATCATCCCAGGAAGAATCTTAGAAGTTTTATTTTCAAAGAGAAAAGACGATGTAAATGAAGATGAAATTCATACATTTAATTATTTCCTTCTCATCAAATTATGTGGACTGATATGCACACCGCCATTTATCTAGATTAATTAGCTTTTTTAAAAATGTGCTCCTTAATTGGTTTACATATCTAAAAACCTAGCAATTATATAAGTATGTATGAGGCATGGACGCAGGCACTGATGATGTCATAAACAAATGTAAGGACAATGGATGTATAAGTTGTTTAACTTAAGCTTTATCTATTTTTATTTGGTTGCTAGCTAATCGACAAATTTGGATAATTAAAGTCGAATATAATGTTGTCATTGCTTGTGATTTGTTGGTAGCGGTAGGAGTAAATTTTTTAAGTTACAAGAACATTTTCTACATAACCCTTGACTTAGTATTTTAGTTATATATACATGCAAGACCATACGCTTGGCCGCACCCAAGTGTATTTAACAAGGAGAGTGTATTACACTTGCCATATAATTGGTAAGTTATTTCAAAAAATACACATGGGTTTGGTTTGGCCGAGCCGGGAGTGGGCTAGAATTTCCCGACCATACAATTCAGTATCATTTACATGTGACGACTAACCAACTTCTGTCTATTTTCATTATACTTGATTTTTCCGCACATTGTGTGATTATGATGTTGCATTGTTCCATTACTATTAATTCTTCAGTCGCTTCTTTTTCCCAAGAACACTTGTATGGTATTGCATACTTCCTAGCATTGTGAATGTTTAGATACCATTAATTTATATACAAAGTATCATAACTCATAACTTTAGCAAAATATTATTTCTTTTCTCAAATTAAACATGTATAAAACTATTTAATTTACGTTTACAAGTGTCTAGACGAGTAAATAATATTGAAAACATTATTAGTACTGGTTTACCAAGAAAATTTATGCTTCGCGATTAGACTGCTTTCAATTGTATATCTCCCATATATTTAATTTTTCAGGGAAAAAAAAAACAAAATCCAAGTTGTTCTAAGTGAAAATTTGAAAATTAAACATACTATGTAACATAAAAATCCAAGTTGTTCTAAGTGAAAATTTGAAAATTTAACATATCATGGTGATTTCAACTTGCTCATTATCATGGTGGTTTTTATTTGGTCGTTAGCTAATCTCCAAATTTGGATAATTAAAGTCAGATGTAACATTAACAATGGTTATGTTTTGTTGGTAATGGAAGGACTAGATTCTTTAAATCACAAGAACCTTTCCTAAATAACTATTTACGCAATAATTTTTTGTTACGTATTCATGATCATGCAATTCAATGTCATTTGCACCTAACCAACTCTTTTCTATTTTAATTGTACTTCATTTTTCCGTACTTAAGTGTGATTATATTGTTGCATTTTCCCATTGCTATTAACTCGTCTATCAGATTTTATTCCAAAAGGACGCTTGTATGGTAATTTATACGTCCTAGCCACTAGTAAGTAAATATTTGGGTTTGCAACACTTGAGATAAATTGGCCCAAATCCTCATAGGATTGCATATAGTTGTTATCCAATTTCTGAAAAAGGAAAAAAAGTTGTCACACATCATTGACTTGAAAAGAAGATCCTACAAATTAATTTGATATATTAATTTTCCTTTCCACATAAGTAGCACACAAAATCAAAGAATACAAAAACATGAGACTAATGATATTAAATATATACAAACAAATTTAAACACACAATATTAAACTGAAAAAAAGAATAATAAAAGCCAATACAATGCATTTCCTTTTTATTTAATTGTACTCATTCAAGTTAAAGATAAAATGTAAAAAGTAATTAAGGATTACAAAGAACTGCTACTTTGCATAACCTAATTAATTATGGATAGTATACCATTGGAGGGCCAATATCTCTTCCTCTTCTCCAGAGTAATGAGGCATCTCATTGAGATCGAAACAACGAGTACTTGCTTCGCCCTTCTCCTCCACAGCAGGTGGCCCTTTACAGTGGCGTTTGTGTCCACCAAGCCCTTTTCTGGTGGCGAAACTTCTCGAGCACCTCATGCATTGGTGGCACCTCTGCATCTTAGGTGCCTCGTAATTTTCCTGATCACCCTCTTTGTGGGCACGCCGCCTCCTGGTGTGGTGGCCCTTGTGACAGCCTAGGGCCCGATAACTGGCAAAGGCCCGCCCACATTGGTTGCAAATGTATTGATTTTGTTCTTGGGCCCGGGGGACAACTAGGATTCTTTTCCTGAAAGGTAAATCAATCAGATCCATTGATCTCATATTTGAGATTGCAATCATTCCAGTTCTCTGTAGTTGCGGTGGGTTTGATGGCCCGCCCGCCTCAACGGTCACAAGAGCCACGTTGTAGTTTCCTATCTTCACATTGGGGCTTGCCATTTCTAAGAGATTTTTAATACGGACAGTCTAGTCTTCACTGAAAATGAGTATGAATGAATGAAAAAGTATGAATATATATAGTGGATGGATGGGAAATAATGGCTATCATATTGAGATAAACTTGTAAGGTTATGTATATCCGGCAGGGCTGAGAATTGGATTTGTTTGACTGTAAAAGATAGAAAAGATGGGTGGTATAATAATGGTGTGGATGAAGAGATTGACATACATAATCTGGAGTGGATTGCATTAATTGGAGGATTATAATTATTACATTGACCAATTAGGTTTACAAATTCATAAAAAGTAAACAAATCACAATATATATATATATATATATATATATATATGCGTGTGTGTGTGTGTGTGGAGTTTGCGTCTAATGTGAAAACAAAAACAAAAACAAATTATGCAAATGTTTGTATAATAAATCGAATTCTTTAGATTTTTAAAAGTAAGTAGCAAAACAACCTGAAAATAAAATTGTGTTTCACTAATCAACATGGATTGATATGAATATGCAATGGACAACAAATTAATTAGTAAGTAATACGTATAGAATGATGAAAATCTTTTTACTTCTCTGAACATGTATAGAGTAGAATTATTTCTTTATAATTAATATCTTAATTAGTTAATATAGCATTTTTCAGTCTCATATGCGTGTGTTAATTTGTCTATGTACACACACACACAAACACAAACACACAAACAAATACATATTGTGATTTCTTCACTTATTTTCGTCCCATTAAGTTCCTCTTATCTAGCTATCAGGGTCTTCAAAATCTTTTTATATATCATTTCTAATAGAATCGGATTTCCAATCTTCATAATGTTGTTTTTGGTATTTGTTTTTATTCTAAAAAATCATGCCAGTTCAAAACATTGTTTCAATAAAATGCCAAATTAAGTTGAAAGAAGAACTCCATTCTTGATTCTTCTTACAACAAAAGGATTATTCCTAACTATTAATATAAGGAAGATTGTCATATATTGAACATTTCACGTGTAAGTAATTGAGCAGTGCTCTGATTACGTCGAAATCAAAAGTTAATCTGCAATACTTGAGAATCGTAAATGACTCGTAGCTATAGGCGCCTAAGGTCTCAGTTGATGGATTGAGTCTATTATGCACTACAAAAGCTTGTTTTGATAGTAAATGGGCCTTTTGGGAATTTTGCAAAGGTCGTATATAACTCCATATCTAAGCAATATAGCTAACAATAACAGTGTTCATATGAATAAGTTGCGCGTTTCTAAATATTTTAATTATATAGAAGGTAAAATTCCAATCTTTAACGAACGTATTTGTTGTCTAAAGAAACTTATTATTCAAGATAATGTTGTTGTTTTTTACTGTTGGTTTTCACGCTTAAACAATAAAATATAGGCTTGTCGTTTGTTGTCCCTTTTGATGTTGAGTAGTTTGATTTATTTAGTGATATAGTAGGATCGGTTAATGAAACATTAAATAACACCGAATTAGTAGAAAATTTAGAAGGTGTTTTGACAAAAAGGGTGAATTCCTTTTTAATTTCCAAATTAAGTTGAAGCAAATAAGTATAGCAATCTCTTTGAACTAGATGAATTAAATTACTTTTACTCCACAATTGATGTCCATGCATCTTGAGATCTTCCTAAGAAGAACCTTACAAGGGTTGTTTTAAAGAAGAAAAGATGAATACGACGATGAATTTAGATGTATAATAGTTTTCTCTTCTCGATCCCCATCATTTAATTATATACATTTCGTTTATCTAAATATATTAGGTTTTTTAATACGTCCTCTTTATTTGCTTTGCATATAAATTAACAAGTAGTTGTATATGCATTATGAGTCATATACGTACGGATGTACAGACAAAACAAAAACAAATGTACAGACGATCCATGATTAGGTTGTTTTATTTACGATTTGTCATTTTATTTGGTCGATAAATGACAAATGATTTGGATAACTGAAGTCATAGGTAATGTAATGTCGGTTACGTTTTGTTGGTAGCGGCCGGATTAGATGCTTTAAGTTGCAAGAATCTTTTCAAAATAAGTTTCATTTAATTTCTACAGAAATATTAATCCCTGATCTGGTACATGTAATTCAACGTTATGTATATATATACACACACGCGCGCAATTAACCACTAACAACCAACACCTTTTCGTTTCTTTAAACTTGATTTTCCACGTATCTAGTGTGGTTAAATTGCGCCATCTTCCCATTAATATTAGTTTTTGGTTGAACCTATTTCCAATATATGGTAATTCATACTTCATGGCAATTAACAAGTATTTGGATTAGCAACAGTAGAAATAAGTTAGGCCAAATCTATATAGAAGTGTATATTGGTTAACCAAATTAGTTTAGAAAAGGAAAATTGTCACACTTTATAGTTCAGATCATCTGTTGTAAACTTAATTTCATCTGATATTTTTAATCGACACAGACGCCAACAGCATAAAATAATTTCAAAACGTTAAAATGATATGAAATATATACAGTTGGTATGCAATAGTGTTTGGGAATACTATGTTTTGTGCTAATTATTTTTTAGTATCCTTTTCTTTCCACATATATAACACTAATGCTATTAAGTATATGTAAAAAATAAGAGTAGCTAGACAGCTAATAAGTAATGATACTATTAAATAAAACGTCACAAATTTAAGCACATAACTAAACCAAAAAAAAAAAAAGTAGCATGCCCTCTCGCCATCCCAGATTCTATATATCAATTCATTCTGGTAATGGAGAGTTCCCCGCCTTCCCCCACAAAAAAAAAAAAAATTAAAAAAAAAATTATGATTTCAAAAGTAAAATAAGGATTACAATAACATCTACGAGAAAAAAGAACCCATAAAACTTGGAATTTGAAAGGATATAAGAGCAAAAAATAATTAAATACAAAAACTACATTAAGAATAATAAACAAATTAATAAGTAAAAAGAATGCTATATATTTGTTGCCTTAAACAACCATCAACTTGTTCTGGGAAAACAAAATTGGATGATATATGTTAGGAAATTCTAGCCCAGACTTGGTTTGGTTGAACCCAAGTATAATTCACCAAGTGTTAATTCGGCCAGAGGGGGTTCCGGCTAGAATTTCATTATATGTTAATGAACACGAACATGAAACATGGATATCGAACTACATGAGAAAGACATTCTCAATATTTGAAAAACATATAGGACACACATTTATACACAAACAAAAAGACTACATTAAAACATTTGTTTTTAAATATAGTCGAACATCGACAATATCTAATAACAGTTAAAACTTTTAACAATTAACTAATACCACAAAATTATACCATGTTATAACTTGAGAAATTAAAGGCATAAATTAACAAGTTTTAAAGTACTACTTGCTAAATTACACAATCAAACACTAGCACAACATGAATTTTTAGACCAGTAAGATACGTTATTCATTAATTAACTAAAAAAGGAAAATATTTAGTTATCAGCTTCTAACAATTTCACCTTGTATTATGTCTTGCGTTGAAATATGACGTAACACAAGTATTTTCTGGACATGTTTTCAATTTTTTAATTATATTTATATTTATTTTTTGGACACGCGGATTATTGGAGATTAAAAATATATCCAAGTTCAAGTTTTCGGTACAACTCGAATTTAGGAGGGTTCTTTCACCATACGACTTAAGAAATAACATTATTTGTGATGCAATTCTAATTGTGTGTTTAAATATTTATTAGCTTTCTTCTTGCCTTTACACATGAAAGGTATAATAGGTCATCAAATTGGATTAAAATCGTATTCATCCATAGAAAATTACTCATGCAGAATATAATGATGCGAATCAAAACCTGGTTACGAATTATTAATACACAAAAACTGAATAATTAATGCTGCACGTAAATTAGTTAGTGACACATCGTAATACAGCCTTCTCGGTTGGATTCTCATTAATCCAATACAGATTTTCCATTCAAATTATCTGCCAGTTTTAATTTGTGCCAGATTATATATGCACAATTGCTAGCTTGCATGTTTATTACTTATTACTAAATGTAGCCTTATCCACCATTATATATGCATAGCATCTCTGTTTCATAGAAGCACACATTAATTCTAGGGTTTTGATTCTCCTACTCATATACACGGTGTTTTCGCTCTTGAGCTTTGCCTTTTTTATTCCCTTTCCTGGCAACTTTTCAGTGTTTGTCAACAAAAAAGGTAAAAGGTTGTTCATCTTGTTCATTTGAAGTATATCTAAATTGATTCATACTATTGAACATTAGGGTTTTCTTCACCAGTTTGTCATTGTTATAATCCTAGTTGCAAGTCTATTGGCAGGACAGTTTCGGGGGCTAGCTGGTGCAAGGAGGCACCCGTCCCCCTCAACTTTGAGAAATTCTTTTTCGCCTTCTATTTGAAATTTCGCACCGGCCCCCAAACTCCAAATGCTGGCTTTATTCCTGTCTATGGGACTTAGATCATACATTTTTAAAAAGTGAAGTTTATATGACTTTGAGTTCTTCGACTTTAATAATTACTAGTTTTTGAGTTCCTTTGGTAAATGATTTGCTTTTTTGTTTATTATTTTTGGTGCAGCTAATTTATCAATGGGTCGTCAATCAGAATTATTGCAACATAACAAGCGCGCAAGAAAAAACCAAGATTTGATGAAGAATCTGAAGATCAAGATCAAGACTGACCATCATCATCAAGCTATAAAAAAATCCAGAACTCTAGCAGAAATGATCAAAACTTCTTCATCAAAAATCCAAATCAACGAAAAACCAGAACACATAGTTCAAACCACCGATCTGGCTTCTTCCCTGCCATGCGGCTGGAATATGACGAGCAAGAGAGGAAAGCCCGGAAAATCCATAGTCGTCCTGTCGGAGACTATTACCGAAAACAACGGCGTAAGGGCTCCTGAAAGCAGCCGTGCTGCGAAAGGGAAGGCTGTAGCGGTAATAAAAGGTGGCAGCAGTAGTAGTACTGAGGCTGCTGCATTGGAAGCTTTTAATAAGCAATACCTATGCAGCAGCTGCGCCAAAGAGTTCGAGTCCTACTTCGCGTTGGGCGGCCACAGGGCCTGCCGCGTGAAGGAGGAGAGGAAATGGTGGGGCTACTCGACGACGGCGGTTCGGTCTGGGAAACCGCCGCTGCCGCAGGAGGAGGTTGTTGAGAAACAGCAGGAGTGTAGGTGGTGCAAGAAGACATTCAACAATTGGCAAGGTCTGGCGGCGCACGGCCGGTTTTGCCACCGGAAGAAAGAGCAAATGGTGATGGGAAATCGGACTGCTGTGGTTGTCCGGGACTTTGATCTGAATGAGCTCCCGCCGGAAGCTTTTATGTTGGATGAATTCTCGGGCTGACGTGGTGTTAAGAGTAGTATGTTTGGTGATACTTGGTGGTTTCGAGAATTCGGACTCCAGCCGCAGGGTGTTCTCCACCATCACATGTCTAGTGAAGGTGAAGATCAACTCGGGGTTGGACCCCGGGAGCCCCAAGTATCACCTAGTATTTTTAGGCATTTTTAATGTTGTGTTGGTGTGCTGAATAGATCATTGGTTTTGGAGGCTTGAAATTTTATTTGGATTAGTCTTGGTAATTTTTATGCATTTGGGTAATTGTTAATTGTTAAGTTTTATGTATTGTTCCATGCTTTTTTATTTAATCAGTTTCAAATTTAAGGTTCTCTCATATTCAAAATATCGTGGGAAATATTTTTAGGTACTATTCCAGAGTGGTGATCATGTATGGAGATATTATTTAAAGATAGGTATTAAATGCTTAGAAAATCAAGTTATGCTTGATTTTTATTCTTTAACGATCAAATCCAAAGATCAAACTCAAAGATCAAACTCCGGTAAATCCCATTTTTTGCGCCATAAGCATGGTCGACGTCAGCTTTGATCTCATTTATTACGAATTTTAACATTGTATCTCATAACTTAGAAAAAATATCACCTTTATTCTTATATAAAATGTCCGTCAGCAAACTCGGCTGAGAGGTGAGCCCAAAACGGCCAGTTACAAGAAATTAAGCAATTGATAGGGCTGAGACCAACTATATATAATTTTTCTTTTGTATTTTGTTTTTTAGTGCACCCAAGTAAGACTACTAATGTTAATGCTTTTACATTTATCCGAAGAGCACTAATTTATTTTGGGAGCCTTATTTTCTTGATAAAATTTAACTTAATATCATATTTATTTCATGGAATTTCGCTCACAAAATTATGTAATAACAATTATCCGAACAAACAATAAATTTTTCATGGAAATTCTAAATTTCTAACTTTCAAATTTTTCAATCCAAAACAATTACAAATAAAGTTGCTCTTTCACCCAAAATCCTAATAATGAAATTCATAAAGGGCAATTTTCTTTCATACAGGACACTGGAAAAAGTCAAATGGTCAAAACATTCCAAACACGCATCAAGTTGATACTCACTACAACAAACACAAGATAAATATACAATTGATAACTACATATTACTATAAACTGTTTTACACTCTTTACACATCAATCACATACAGATATACAAACCAAGCCCTTGTCTTCGAGAAATATGTATGACGATAATATTAACAGTGGAATTCCGTGCCATCTTCGTGCAAAAAATGTGGAAGCAGCATCAGATCATAACTTACAATTCCATGGACATTAGTATCCTCTGATCTTTTGACATAGGAGACAAAGCCGCCTCAACAACCTGCAGAAAAAATTTAATGGATAAGCTAAAAATATAATTCTCCTTTTCTGTAAATTAACTTAACAAGATCAGGAATCGAAAAACCCCAAAAGGTGTAAAGAAAATAAAAATTGAAGAAAAATCAGCAATAGTGATGCCCTTTTCAGGTTTTCGGCCCGCTCTAAGGGCAATAGCTAAACTATGGAATTGACTTTGTTCTATGCCATAAGTAGGCGTTTAGCTCATAACAAACTTAATTATGTCTAAAAACCAATCCCAAATGTTAATTTGGACTTGGAACACACTGAAATATGTTTTCCACCAAATGTTAATGTCCATATCGGAAAAATCCATTTCATAGAAGGATTTTAAAATTTTTTTTTTTCAAAAGTGGCGCCAAATAATATGGTTTTCATCAACCTCCGGTATATTTTATAAGAAGAGTAATTTTGCAACAATGCTAAGGTACAAAAACTTCAATTATCATTTCTACAAAATCAATAAAAAAGAATATAACCCTCACTTTATAGGATTTAGAGGAAAATCCCGACGCTTTACGTGATAAAAATCATCCTCAGCAAAGCAACTAACATGTAACCAGCAAAAGTAATAAAGAGCTGAATTATCATTAACAAACATGTATGTGCAGGTAGAGCCCTTACTATGAATTTGCTAAAAGTGAGCACCACTTCCGTCTCAACTCAATCAGATGGAATGGCAATTGTCAAAACGCCATCCCCATCCAGATTGGCTCAAGCAAGGTTGTCCATCAAGAATTGTTTGGAGTGAATGAGGCAAAATATTTCAAAACATGGGGCGTAATAAAAGAAGGGGGAAATGGAAGATGATAAAAACAAATACAGGATAGTAAATCAGAAAATGCAAGTAGAAAATAAAATATTCAGCCTAAGTGCACATATAAGTCTCAAATCCATCTGCATTCATAAAAATCAAGAAACAAGGAACTGTATGCACAAGGAACATAAGCAGTTAGATATCGAAGAAGCAATGTTATTCACTAATGCATCTTGGTTTTTCAATTTTCCTGTTTCGTTCATTTAAAATTCCAAGTATTCAGTATGTACATAATATTCCCAGGAAAAAGTTGAATAATCACCACAGATCCCACAGATATTACGGTCAGAATAACTACTTTTGAAAAGGCAACAAAGAGCAATAGGAATTGATTAGGGTCTTCTTAACAGTCAAAGACGGGTCTCTTGTTCTTTGTCATCTCTTCACAGAGCTATTGACCTCGCACAAGGCTCCTTTTATTGATGAATGCTATTTACAAACTGATGTACAAAATTTGTCAACTTCGGATAGTGAATACAAGAGGGGTTTATTATGAAGCAAAGGTCACAAAGGAATAATGGAAATGGTCAGTGATCAACTGGAACTAGGGATTAGGTGGAAGAAGAATTCTGGTATTGTAAAGATGAAGGCAAGGAAAAAGTTTAAAACCAAAAACTTATATAAATTAAAAAGGCAAAAGTTCTTGCATAGTCGAGAATTTAACATAAAGGGACAGAATAGAAATTAGACAAGTATTATTTCAGAATATACAAACTGAGTTAAGTGATTAACCTTAAAGCCAGTTTTTTCGTACAGATCCTGGGCTGGCTTGTTGTCTGCATTTACATGAACAAAGAGTTGCTTCATACCTGGTTGCATAACCAAGAAAGAGGAGAACGCGAAATAAGAGGGCAACACAGAAATACATAAGTGTTATGGGGTAAAAGAAATAAGCACTTAAGAGAACAAAATTTTGAAAGTCGAGCTATGGCACCTGCTACTGTGGCAACATCAGTAGCTAAGTATAACATGTTTAAAGCAATACCCTGACGTCGAGCAAACTTTGCCACACAAACATTTGCAATATAAGCATATTTATGCGCATCAAAGGGCTCTTGGCTTGCCAAAACAGCTGACAGTCTCTGTATTTCCTGCAAAATTATTAAATAACTTGTAGACTCGGCATGGCCAATTTTTGCAGGAAAAAGCATAAAAATAATCTAGTTAAGTGAAGGAAGCTAAATCACACATGACAATGTTATGTCATCTTTGTTATATGCAGCAGTTCACAAACAGGAGATTTTACCCCAGGATATGTTTCTCCTTGCACGAATTGCCGGATGCTTAAGTCTAAAGTTCCCACTATGCTGTTCAGGACCGTCCTTCTAACATTTTTGTCTTCCTTCTTCGTCTGCAATGTATGGAAAATGTTGCAATGAATTTTGAGCCTCCGAGGAAAAACTATGAAGTACTCCAACATTATATAATAGGATAAATCTGATAATCAATGGACACTAAACAGAACTGTCTGAAAAAAGAAAGGAGTTGGCCCAAGTTCACTTCACTTACCGCAACAAAACAAAAGCAACTCAATGAATTTCCTTCCTGTCCAAAACATCTTCGTTTCAAAGCATAGAACTCCTGCCAATATGAGAGAATCACGTTGAGATAATACTTTTCACCATTTGCATGGCACTAAAGCATACTGAAGTTCTTCACAAGCAATTGCAATGAACCAAATCTCGAGAAAAAGAGTATTTATCATAAATCGACTTGATGAAAACTCTGAAAGTAGATAACAATCCAGGACAAAATTATAGACAACAAGTTTCTAAAAAATAATCAGTGGCAACTGCACCACAGGAAAAAGGAAAAAGAAAAAAAAAATGGAGCTAGTTCACAAAAGAGTATTAAAAGTCTGCAAGGTCAAAGAAGCAATTGGGGATGATTGATTGACCAAAATGATTGCTATCCAATTAGTGCCTATCATCAGAATGAAGAATAAATCTTTACTTGCTCAATTTCCATGTCACTTCAACAAAACGAAATTCAGGGGGCTAATAAAAGTGACCGTAGAAGACCAACTAATTCATTCAACTGGAACTTACCTGTTCAGCATACTTTCTTTTGAAGCTGTCAACATGCCTGAAAAATGACACAAATATTTAACTCATAATGTGAGAATTTATAGGACGTCAAAGGACAATCCTTAACACAGGCTTTGGTGTGCATGGATGTGTAGGTCGGGTCACAATCAAGCCGAGAAAGGATATTAAATATAGATTATTTACCTCATATAAGATAAGGATTCCCAATGGGCTTCTGCTCGGAGCCATGCTGCTGTCTGCCATTGTTAGTCAGACATGGAGACAAGAAATCTGAAGTTCTTTTAGAAAAATAGATATGAAGTAACATATCTACCAAAGAAAGATCAAACAAAAACATGTTTGTTGTGTGTGTCAATGTATGCGCAGCACATTGGCTGGGTGCATTTGCTTAGTGTTACAGAAAAATAAAGAAAGAAAAAAACCAACCCAGTATTCTTCATCCAGTATAGCCTCACGAGCAACAAAACGACCAAAGTTCAGCTTCTTTAATCCACTACATTCTTGGTCAGTAAGTTGCAGTCGATCAAAAGACAGCCCATGCAGCTTTGTACCCTCATTCTTAGAAAGTGCCAAGTGTCGTATATTTTGCTCATTATTGCAATGAACTTCCAGATTCTTCCATCTATAATATTGAGCAGGAAATGTTTCCCTGGAGAGTTTGGCACAAGATGTAAAGTAAAAGACTTGAGTAATCATTTCAGAAAGTATCATCCACCTTATTTAAAAGTAACAAAACTGCACCAAACCAGTATACACACTCATAATTTCTAAAACCGGTCACCATTTGCTCCTAATTGATTATTCTCTACTTGCATGTGTGAAGGTTTCATCTGATTCATCTATGCAGTACTATATCAATTAGATAGTCTTCAAAGCGTGAGAGATCATAGTTAATAACAACCTTTACTTCTGAAAATGACCAAGTGAAACTATTAAAGGATAAAAAGAAACAAGCCAATTTATTAGAACTGCTTTCTTTGAAACATAATCTTTTCGTTTCAATTTCTATAAAGTGAGGCAAAGGATAAGGAAAGCCCATTCAATTAATGATGCGCGCATGAATTGCCCATCCACTGAGGTTAAAATTGCAGCATGGCTGCACAGCAGGAGAATGCGCAGAATGAAATGGACGACAGATGGAGTGGAGTCGCATCATTCCCCGGCTTAAAATAGATAATCTAGTTAGATGGTTTCTGGTAGCTGCATAGTTTGAAACTTTGGTTCAATTAATTCTTAACTACAGCCGATTTCCTTTTCTCCTATAGGAACTGGAACCTCGCCTCCACTATACATTTTGCATTATTTCACTTGAAAACTAAGGCTTTAAATATTTGTCGAAACAATTAAATTTGAAATCCTATAATCTGAAATCCACGCAAGTTTGATTACATTCCTCGCATAAATAAAACTCATATATACTTGTGAAAAAGAACAACACTGCATACGCGAAACCCCAACTAGCTGATCGATATACAGGTGCTTATGTCTGTTTTAGCTTGTACCACCATACTAAATATCCAAGACCAAACGAATATCACGAAGGTGTCTCGGGAAACGAATCAGAAAAAGCATAAATTTCCAATAGCATAGCACTGTTATGGTGTGTGCTTTCCTAATTAATAAGACAAACAGAATTGGTTCCTAACAGCAACATCTTCTCTCTCTCTTTCCATAGATCAAAATTTCTATATCTAATCTGGTTCCAAAATAGAAACCACACACAAACAACTGTCTATAACCAATATTAACTAACAAAACCTACGCATAAAAGTAATTAATACGAACAACAATAATCACATAAATATGATGGATAATATAATAAAATATGATATATATATATATATATATATATTACCTAGTAAACATTCCGACAACAAGAAGAGGATCGCGTTTGGTTGAGAGAAGCCGCGTCAATTGATTTTGCCGAACTTTGAATTGCGGCAAGAAATTTCCCCTAAGCTCCATTTCTTCTGTTCCTGAATCACATGCGTACGCTCGAATACTCAATTTCTATGTATAATTATATATGATCGACACACAATTTCCTTCCAATTCTTGTGTGCTTTTCAAGAAATTGGAAGGAAAAGTGAAAATTGAGAGCGAAAAGTGAGATTTGTTAAGTGAATTATTGGAAATTTGATTTCCTCATCATGTAATATACATATATATATATATGTATTCCCACAAATAGAAAGGATCGTAGGTCAACACCCGATTTTGCTATATCCACACTACCGACGTGAAATGGGGTCCACAAATTGCAATCCACGACTCTGCGTCAAAGGATAAACGCGATTTGTAATTTCTTGAACTAAAGTCGTGGAACATTGCTGAAGCAAGGAGTTTTTTAATTTTTAATTTTATTCTATCTACCTTAGCCTGTAAGGAAGGAGGCCAACGGTTTTGTGAAAAACAAACAACGTGGAAAAAGAGTAGTTTTCTTAAGATGGAAAATTAAAAATAGTAGGCTGTGTTTGGTTTTATTTTCAAACTATTTTTTGGCCAAAATTTTGGCTGAAATTTGTTTGTTTTATGTTTTTTTGACCAAAAATGATTTTTTTGGTCAAAAAAATTGTCAGCTATTGTCTCCCTATTTATCTCTATTTGAGGGTGCCTATTAATTACATCAAATACAATATAATCATTTAAAACTTATATTATATTATATTTTTCAATTATAAACACAATTTTTCAGACAAAAACTTACATGATTTGACTGCTACAGTAATTTTTGTCTCTTCTGAAAATAAAATCAAACACAAAACCAAACACATTTTCATCAAAATACACAACTTTCAATAAACCTTTTCACCAAAATTTTCACAAAAAAAAACCCCCAAAATAAAACCAAACGCAGCCGTAGTTTCTCCCATGACTTTGCTCCATATCAATTTTGATCCATTCATTATGAATTTTTCACATTTAATTTCATAATTTTTAAAATATCTCACATTTAATTTTAACCAAAATAATTTTGTTTTTTGGTTGACCTAACCGAATTTCTCGTCCAAAATTTAATCGTCATCTCTGTTAATCAACATTTTAACTAATTTTTTTGGGAGATTTTGTGCAGAGTCACATACGATATTGAATAACTGAGTTGATCATTAAAAAAAATTGGTCAAAATATTGACTAACTAAGTTGATCATTAAAAGTTTGGACATAATTCTCGATTGAACCTAAATGTGAGATATTTTTTAAGTTAGTTATAGGACTAAATGTGAGAAATTTATAACGAATGAGACTAAATTTGAAATGAGACAAAATTTTGAGACGAAAAATGCAATTTTCCTAGTCATATTTTACACTTTTCTTAAACAAAGAAAGATATTTATGTCAATTCACTTAAAATGACCAAAATTCAAACTCTAATGCTCTCATACTTAATAAAATAGCATATGTGTGTGTGTTTTGGAATATGTAAGGGTCCAACAAGTTTTGTGGGCTTCATCCTGAAGCCCACTCCTTTCTTTGTCTACATACGGCCGAATTGCCTTTTGTTGAGCAGGCCCATTTCTAGCTCTCAGCCCAATTCTTCATTATTCAGTCAGCCCATCTTCATTACTTTGGGGTCAACTATTAGTTGACCAACTCTTGAGGGACTTATTTGTGAACTTTGATATAAATACCCTAATTTTTTTTGACAATACATACCGTAATTTAACATATTAGAGATTAGATTTAAATTTCTCTCTTTCTGCAACGCCACGTCATCCTCTTCTTCTTTTCTTTTCTCTTTCAATTTTACAGACTTCTTTCTTTAACTTCTTTATTTTTCTATTCTAATTTCTTTTAGATGTATTTTCATCTTTTCATGTCTTTCAATTAAGATATCTAGTTCTTGATGTTAGATAGTAGTTTTTTTGTATACCTCCCACTTTATTCTTTAATTTTAATTTTCTTAACAATATATATCAGCATGAACCCGTACTATTAAAAAAAAATAGTATTCAAATTCTTTTAAATAAAAAATTGCGAAGCAAATGTTAAATGTATGATCTATACGGAATGAGTGAGTTGAGTATAACTTATAAAAAGAACAAATCCTTGCTACAATGTAGAGAAGTTGGCTTTAATTTCAAACTTAGGTAAAACTAAGGGAAACTTATATTAATATATCATATGCGCTAGGTCAATTTCAATTTTAATCTCAGGGTATATATATACCATATTTATTTTCAAAAGTTTAAAAAAAAAATCTCAATGTTAGTTTCACATGAAATTTCTGTCAAAAGATAGACGGGGCCAAGATCAGTGACAATCAACCTATTTTATTTTTTTGATAGGGGTATTTGTAATAATCTGGATAGTGGTCACGCGCTACAAAATTGACCTTGAACTTTAGCTAACTAGAGCAAGAGTAAAATTCCTTCCAAATTAAATGTCTTTATTGAATAAACTCCCCAACACTCCAAATACAAATTACATATATAGATCATAAATCCACAACTCAAACTACTTACTATTATTATTACTAAATATGCAATAGTGGAAAATTCTGATTAAATAAGAATCAGTGACAATTGAGTTTGGGAAGGAGTTGTGTGCCAAGGCAAGAAACCAGACAGTCAATGTTGCCAGCACCACAACGTTGGTAGCAGGTGATGGCCCCCAGTCCCCTTCTCCTCATTCCACAGTTCACCGAACACGAAACTGCCCTCTGCCCACACCCTATCATGCATTGCCCTACGTCTACTTGTGGTTGCCCTTCACCATCTTTCACGAATAACACTAACACGAGAAGCGCGATTATTATTACACCCTGTGCCATTGATGAATTATTCGAACTCAACCCCATCAATATTATTAATTGTACTATATATATTTATATATATATATATATCGTCTGCTCGGGTATGTATTGTGGTTTTCTTTTCCCTTTTTATAGTGTGGAGGATCATATCGAACTTGTATTTATCATTTTGTTGCGTTTGTTTTCAAGTGAAATGTGTATGTCCACCTTTGAGAAAGGTTCCTTTTCTTTTTTTCACTACATGCAAGTTGCGTGATGGTTTGTTAGCTATTGTCTTCAATTGTGCCCTTTTATCGGCAACGTCGTTTTTATTTGAGTTTAATCAGGCTTTTGCAGCATGAAAAAAATTGAATGGGACAAAAGGATAGTTTATTTTCCACACAAATTGAGGGAAAATTCTAGTCCGCTCCCGGTTCGGCCAAACTCATGTGTATTTTATAAGATAACTTACCCGAGTATTTTATAAACCCTTCTGAAATACACTTGAGTGCGGCCAAGTTGGGCCTGACCTAGAATTTCCCCAAATTGAGTTATATTACTATGAAGTGTATAAAATCATCTTAATCCATGGTGCATGATTGTCGTGGTTCGATTGAATCAGGTCAGGCTCTGATTAATTTGATTCTCGTCTTGTCTAATTAATATATATGGATCTGAGCTAAATATTTTTTTCTTTCTTTTTTCTGAGTGAAGCCATCGATTGCATGGGTATGTATATATAAGAGCATTATATTAGTAATTTAATAAATATAACGAATAATCATCTAACGAAGCCCAAATCAATTAGGATGAAATTAAACAATTACACACTTCTAGTAGAACTTGAATCAAGGACGAGCTGGCGATGAATATGGAATCGCTTCCCTCGACTGGTTATAATTAAATTTTATATCTAAATTAAATAGATCTCAAAATTGTTTCTATCTTTTAAATTCCCAAGTTCAAGTCAAAAATCTATTTCTCTCGAAAAAGAAAAACCCTAGTCACCTTTTTTCTTCTCTTCTTCTCCGCCGACGATGGCTTCACCACTTTTGCCACCACCATCGTCGGCGGACTGGATTGGAGCACCCTCTTCAAATTGTATAACTCAACTTCAAATCTGACGAAACAGTGATGGATCTAACGAGACAGAGACAGATCTGACGAGATGAAGACGGGTGATTCATAAGATTTTATATAACTTTTTAGATAGTTTGTTTAATATTTTGTTTTCTCTCTCGTATGAGAGTTTGTTTTCTCTCTCGTATGAGAGTTTGTTTTCTCTTTCTCGAATGAGAGTTTCATCTCTCTTGAATAAGAGTGTGGTTTTGTGTCGTTTATTAGTTCTTAAGATTTGTTATCTTGAAGAACTTGATATTTGGTGCTTTAATTGTTTTTTACTACATCGTTAGAGACGGTCTCAGTTTTATTGTTCTTGACATTGTAAACTGATTGTTGAATAAAATAAAATCACCGCTTCTTCTTCAAAAAAAAGTCAAAAGATCTATTTTAATTTTCACCTTTGAGCTTAGAATTTTGAGTTTGTCCCTAATTACCAAAAAAAAAATAAAAAAATGAAGAAATTGTCCCCAAATATACCATTCCTCCCCCCCCCCCCCCCACCCACACCATAAAAATCAATAACGTGTACCTAAATCCATGAGGAATTGGGGACACACAGGCTATGTTTGGTTATGTTTTGGGATGGTATTTTGGTGAGAGTTATTGGTGAAAATTTTATGGGGACACGTGCAATTTTGATAGGATAATGTTTGGTTATGTTTTAGGAGTTGGTTTAATTTTTGAGTGATTTGTTGGTGAGATAGTGTTTGGTTTTGTTTTAAGAGGGAACATAAATTACTGTAGCTGTCAAATCATGTAAATTTTTGTCTGTCAATAATTAAAAATTATAATATAATATTGAGATTGAAATAATTATTATATAGATAAATATATATGTATATATGTAAGTAATAGTAGTGTGTGTGTATATATATATATATATTAGTGTACATATATATATGTGTGTGTGTAATAGTAGAAATAGTAGTTTATATAAAATTAAAAGAAAAGTATATATATATATACACACATATATATAAGTAATAGTGTTAATAATAGTTGATATATAATTAAAAGAAAAGTATATATATTCATATATATATATATATATATATATATATATATGTATCAGCGTGTGTGAGAGTGCGTGTAACAGTGTACGTGTGTGACTGTGTGTGTGTTTGTGTGTGTGTAATTGTGTGTGCGTGTAATAGTGTGTGTGTGCGCGCGCGCGTGGGAAAGGGGTGTGAGGGGGGGTTGGGGGAGATTGGGGAAGATGATGAATAGTCTCCCCCCTCTCTTTTTTCTTTTTATTATTTAATTTATAAAAAAAATATTAATAAGTAATTTATTTTAAAAATTATTAAAGTACAATCTTATTCTTAGATAATTAGGTCACTTCTACTACAAGTCAATTATCAAATCCAAACCAAAACCATGAAATAAGAAACCCTTGCTTCAAGTCACTATTCACGCGGTCAAATCCGCGTTGGCCACGCGGTTGGCTCGGTCAAATCCGAGTTGACAGTGGTCAAATTGCCTTTGACCATCCCAAGACCTTTTTTTTCCCACATAATATACATTAAGAAAACATACACATATAAATATGGGTAACACACATGCATTTCTCGATCCACACACATAATCAAATCACAAATTTAACAATGAGATAAATTATACACAGCCACACACATAAAAAATAAGTAAAACTTTAAAATAATATATACAAATAACATATATATATATAAATATAGATATATATAAATCCAAATACTTTCACTATAACTAATTTGAAAAACAAAATTTGAAAGTTTTACTTTAGAAAACTCCACAAATTTTAATCTATGTTTTATCAATACTATTTTTCATGATAGAATTACAAACAAACAAACGTTTTTCTATTTTTAAGTTTAATGGTACACGGTCAAAGATATGACAAAACATTAATAAAAAATATTATAAAAAAAAAGAGAAGAGATACGGTCTAAGAGAAGAGAAAGAGTGAGGAGAGAGAGAGAGAGAAAGAGGAGAGAGAGATAGTGGATATTAAGAGGAGAGATAAAATTTTTGTATAAAAAATAGAGGAGAGAGAATGAGATAGGGGACAAAGTGAGAGAAAGATGAAAAATAATAATTATGTTTTTTTGGATGAAAAAAGTTGTGTATTTTTGATGAAATATTGTGTGAAACAAACATTGTTTGGCGGGAATTTTGGACCAAATATGACTTGAAAACATAACCAAACATAGCCACAATATTCCATTTCAAACTAGCTTGATAAGTAAACTTAACAATAAGAAAAAGGCACGCACATTATTCTAATTGTGGAAGAAAAAATGAAAAAATGCCAAAATTATATTGAAACTTGCATGATCATTAAAATTAGAGTTAAAAATAAATTTCTTTAAGCTTGATCAGCTTCCACAAAGTTATTTAAAATCTATACAGGATATTATATGCCTCCGTTACAATCTTACATCAGCCATAATGTTGACGATGATAGATGAATTTTTATGCAACGGTAAAGGTAAATTAAATACGCACTTGGCGGCGGGCAGCAGATTAATTCCAAGGCAAGAGTTGGTACAGCCAACGAAGCTATTGGTACAATCTTGATAGCAGGAAGCACTTTTCTTCTTTGCTTTGATTCCACAACCCGCTGCACAGGTCAAGGAATTCTGCCCGCACGTGATCAGGCACTGCCCGACATGCTGCCCCTGCACCACATATAGAAGCACACTGCAGTGCACTAGTAGACTTGCAATAGTACTTGGCGCCATTAATATAATAAACTTGTAATTTTATGTGTTTTTCTTTTCTTTTTGTGCAGTTATGTGTGAGAAACTCTTATAGGTTGCACAGGGTTTAAAGATTGCTTCCTAAAAACATTCTTCCTTGGAAAGCTTGTGGTGTGATAGTTTGTTACATGCCTAAGAAAATATATAGCAAATTGTGTCGCATACTTGCGTTAAATAATATATATATATATATATTTGAGACGCGTCAATTGGTTATTTCCTTCTATCAACTAAACTAGTTTTTATTGCATCATGACGACGTACTTTTTATATATGTACAACTAGATGCAACTATTATTTAGTCATCTAGTAAACATGCACTGCTTGTTGGATTATAAATATATATAGGACGACACAGTGTTTATCGTTATGCTAAACTTAATTTTTAGCTTAAAGTAAAGGTGGAACACAAATACTTAAACCTTTGTAAGTAACAATCCAAGCGCACACTCCATATGTTAGATAGATATATATATATATATATATATATATACAATCCAAGTAAGGCATCGACTTTATCACTACATCGCCACAAATGATATCATTAGCTAATAAAATGGGGTAAAGACAGTAACTCATTGACATTAATATTAAAATGAAATTACTTGTAACCGGCACAAGCAGAAAATGCACAATTATCAACAAGAAATAAAAAGCAATGCATAAATTGTAACTTGCATGACAATAAATTTAAGGGTCGATATTCATAATAAGAATTTCACTTCCCAAATTTAGATTTCAGGAACAATATTCATAATCATTAATATGGTGGGACCAATATAGAATCGTACTCACACCGAATAATTGTAATAATCACCTTAATTCTTCACAAACATAAGCTAAATTTAATCACTCCTGGCCCTGGGCAGCAGATTTAGTTCCATGGCAAGAGTTGATACAGTTAATTACACGGTTGCCACAAAGTTGATAGCAGAAATCATTCCTATCATTGATTCCACAACTTATATTGCAGGTCACGACTTTCTCTCCGCACGCAATCATGCACGGCTCGACTTGCTGCCCCTCGACAGCGTGTAGAAGCACGATGGACACCGCCAGAAGCACCACAATCATACATCGTGCCATTTTATTTTTATTTGAATCTTATTATAAACTTTTATGTTGATTTCCTGCGATTTGTGTGATAGATACATACATATATATATATATATATATAGATGGCATTTGGTAGGATGTTGCTTGTCAAACACCTTCTCTTAAATGCTAGTGGCATGACATATAGTTTGTTATACTTAAGGGAAGAAGGATATCGTTTGAGTTGGGGAAATTAGATAATGTATTTTGACTCACATGGGTTATTTTTTTCCCATTAACTCAGACAAATTCGATTTACAGGGTATACCGTTTAGTAATGCATAGGCAAATACTAATACAATGTAAATCCACTAGTTATAAAAGTATGAGCTAGATAGAAAAAGTGTTTCTTGAAACTTTTGACATACCTAAACTATCTCTATGTGAGTCTACACTTTAGTGATAAAAGAGTTAAAGAAAATATTAAATACAAATTTTGCATA
The DNA here is from genome assembly GCA_019426215.1 of Buddleja alternifolia. Lineage (NCBI taxonomy): Eukaryota > Viridiplantae > Streptophyta > Magnoliopsida > Lamiales > Scrophulariaceae > Buddleja > Buddleja alternifolia. Next base: position 51,630,162 of record CM033391.1, read on the forward strand.
TCTACAACAATAAGACGTACACCTATATTAAGACTGTAAAATGGAATCCCACATAGGCAATAATAGATGTAGAGTTGCATGATATTCATCAAGTTTGAACTTGGAGTGGACAAATTAATGATACAATCATACAAATACATATTAATTGAATATTTTTACATTATCTCATATTATTCTTATATTTTTATTTATAAGTTATAAATATTTTTAAAGTCTGTAATTACAAATGCTGTTATCTTAGGTGCATTTTTAGATTTTTTATTATTTTAAGGAACCGATTTTATATATAGCATTTATTTATTTATTTATTTTTGAGAAAATTTCGGTCAAACGAAAACCAAGATTAGTTCCTTTTTTTTCCTTTTTTCTTTTATCAAATCGAACGGACCAATTTGGTGCATTTTCGATTTAGCATTTCAAGGAACCGGAAATATATATGTAACCAAAAACTGCACAACAGAAAGGCAGCATCAGAGTCACGTTGATGCGCCAATGATATCTAGCCTAATTGGTTAATTAAGGTTGAGGCCCTATAACCAAGAGATTGTGGGATCGACTCCCAATGATGTATGTGAGTGTTTTCTCTACTTATTTGGTAGTTAGTTTATAATAATTTATAGCTTATGATTGTATTTGCTAATGATGCGTACTTGTAATAGATTCTCTTACAACCGATGTATTATGATGTTGTAATCGCTCATTAGAAAAAAAAAAGAGTCACGTTGATGCAAGCACTGCAGCTCACCAAATTGACAGGTATAGTATCCAAATGCACAAGCGATCACCACATATAACTAATGAAAATCAAATAGAAGAAACCTTGAACAAATACATAACAAGAGATGTAATCAAACAACCCCCAAATGAAATACACTCACATTTGATCTTATTTAATCAAATGCACGCCCCATTTATTTAATGAAAATTAAGCAGAAGAAACCTTAAACAATTACATAACAAGAGATGTAATCAAACAGCACCCAAAATCAAAGCTCCCCCGCGCGCGCGCGCATATATATATATATATATATAAATATCGTGCACTAATTAAACAACACCACTTGCATCAACACCAAAACAGATCTCCTTTGGAGTTTTTCATATCGGGTTATGTTGACAAAAATGGGCCTAGGATATGGAATCACATCCAATATCTAATAATTAGAGAATTTTAAACTTCAGCTAGCCTTTATAATTCGAGCTACGACTAGTCTTACTAGTTGTAGTTTACTAAGTAATAATCGTCGATGTACCCCTTTTTTCTTCATATAAAATAATACGACTGTCATCTTACATAGTCCTAATACCCAAATCCACACCAACGGGGTTGGTCCGAGTGGTAAGCAGCTCGGTTCCGCTTAAACAAGGTCTCGGGTTCGAGACCTTGTGAATGCAGAAAATCTCAGCTGGGATACTCACCCACCACCAGGTGTGCGACCTGGGTCGGATCCGGATGTAATCGGGGCAAAACTCCGGTGAACAGGGTGGACAACCAAAAAAAAATTAAAAAAAAATACCCAAATCCACGAGGACACAAAATATTTCATTTTGTGATTTATTGTCAACATTGTGGTTTTACGTTTATTAACAACACTGTGATTTTGTGTTTATCGGCAGCATGATATAATTATATGTCTCTATTACATTCTTACATCTGCCATAATGATGACGGTGATAGATGAATTTTTATGCAACGCTAAAGGTTAATTAAATACGCACTTGGCGGCGGGCAGCAGATTGATTCCAAGGCAATAGTTGGTACAGCCAACGAAGCTATTGGTACAATCTTGATAGCAGGAAGTACTTTTCTTCCTTGCTTTCATTCCACAACCCGCTGCACAGGAATTCTGCCCGCACGTGATCAGGCACTGCCCGACTTGCTCCCCCTGAACCACATATAGAAGCTCACTGCAGTACACTAGCAGACTTGCAATAGTACTTGGCGCCATTTTGGTTTATTTTGCACGTAAAATAAATGAAGTCCTCAGTGTCTTAATAATACTATTCAACTTGTAATTTTATTTTTCTTCTGCAGTTTGTGTGAGAAATAAACTCCTGTAGATTGCTTCTTTAAAACGTTCTTCCTTGGAATGCTTGTAAGTGAGTGAAAGGTGCCTAAGGAAAGGGCAAATTGTGTTGCACACTTTGATGTAACTATATATGATTTAGTTATCTAGTAAACATATGCTAATGTAAGTGAATGTTTGATAATATACATGAGGGGAATCTAAAAAACATGCATAGAGTAGTGTTGGATTATAGATATAGGGCCAAGTGTTTATCGTTGTGCTAAAAGTTAAAAGGTTAAAATAAAGTATTGAGATTAGTTAGTCTTGATGTGGTGGACCAGGTCAATGTTCTCTTTGACCATATAGCCGTTGGAGTATTAGTCTTATTAATCCAGTTTTAGATTGAAAGTTAGTTAAGGAAAGAGGGGTTATATAAATAGGCTTGTTTTAGTCTTCTTTTAGAATCAGATTGTACACAACACTTTTACAGAATGAATAATATTTTCTCTCTTCTTCTTCTTTGTATGAATTCATGTTCTTAACATGGCACCAGAGCTATGGTGTTGATTTCGAAAACTTAGGGTTTCATAATCATTCTGTTTCTTCGATCAATTTGGACGATTATCTTCCGCGTGCGTTTTCTTTTCTTGAATCGATCATCTTGATCGAATTCTTGCAATTTCTTTGACGATTTTGCAATTCTATCGGTGATTGAGTTTTTCATCGATGATTTTGTGTGATCTTCTGTGATGGTGAAAATTGATGATCCTCCTACAACAAAAGCGGCCACAACAATGGCGAAAAAGATTGATTTTCAAGATCCTCTCTTCTTGTATCCGTCAGATACACCAAATTTAGATTTGGTTGCGGAAATTTTAAAAGGAACAGAGAACTATAAAATATGGAGTCGTGAGATGTTAGTGGCACTAGAAGCAAAAAATAAATAAATAGGATTTATCACAGGAGATTGCCAACGGCCAGATGTTGATTAGCCTCTCCTGCCTCATTGGAAGAGATGCAATGCCTTAGTAAAGGCTTGGATACACAGGTCGATCTCTAGAGAATTAATACATGGTGTAGTTTACACTGATTTTGCATACATGATATGGAAAGACCTCAAAGAAAGATTTGATAGGATTAATGGTGCGAGATTGTTTGCTTTACATAGATAGATTAACACTATAACTCGGGGAACTAATAGTGTTACAGAATATGACTCTAAACTTAGATATCTTTGGGATGAGTATGAGTCCTTAATCCCCTCACCTTCTAAGGAATTACACAAAGATTACATAGATGTTTGTAATCAATTGAAGATGATGCAATTCCTTATGGGATTAAATGAATGCTATAACAGTCTTAGGTCTTAGATTTTGATGATGTCACCCCTTTCCTCACATAATCAAGCCTATTTTATGGTCAGTAATGATGAAGCTCAGAAGGGGATTATTGTGGAAAATACTAAGAATGACACATCTACGGCCTTTTAGAAACATACTACAGTTGCCATCCATGTCGAAGTATCGTCGGATATCATTCCGATATCATAAATTTTCTTATTTATAGTATTATATAATGAAATAATTATATATATATGTGTGTGTGTGGTAGTATTTATCATCGAGAATCTACTCTAGAAAAAAGTTAAATTTCTCGATGAGTTTTCTTTTTCAACATTTGAACTATTTTTTTAATTATTTTATATAAAAATCAATCAGTATATGATCAACTGTTAACATTGAATTTCAGATCGAATTTTGCTATTTCATATGTTATGTCATCCTCTGTTTTATCTATTGTATGCTCGTCATGTGTACCAATTTTTTCCTAAAATGCTCAAGTGATGTGTACATATTAAACATAATATGAGAAAAATACAATTTTAAAATAGAGGACATGTTCTATTTACTAATGTAAAAGAACAGTAGCAACAACCATATATATCCACATAAGTGATAAGTTCACAACGATCAACATAAATATTATATCATCTAAATAAAAGCCTTAATTGTTTAATTCAAACTATTCTTTAGAGAAAATAGCAGATACCCCCCCAAACTATGAGGTGATGTGCGCTTTGCCCCCCAAATTATTAAAAGTTGCACTCAACACCCTAAACTAGGGAAAATTGCAATATTGGTACCCTAAGTTGGCTTACACGTTTTTTTGGTACCATAAGTTGGCTGGGTAGCAATTTTGGTACCTTATCTTGCAAAAATTCGCAATTTGGTACAAATTGGCCGGAAAATTTTGAATTTGGCCGGAAAATTTCCAATTTTGACTAATTTTGGGGATTTTGACTGATTTTGGGGCTATTTTTTTACCAAATTACCCTCAATCCCCAATTTGACTGAGGAAATTACCATATTGCCCCTTTAAATATCTAAATTTACTTCTAATACCAATTTTAAAATAAAAATTAAACTTAAAAGAAAAATACTTATATATATATGTATATATATGTATCTCTCATCTTGTATACATACATATACACATATATGTACATATACACACATATATATGTATATATGTGTGCGTGTATATATATACGTATATGTGTGTGTGTATATATATATATATACGTATATATGTGTGTGTGTATATATACATATATATATGTGTGTGTGTATATATATATGTATATATGTGTGAGTGTGGCCTGTGTGTATATATGTGTGTGTGGACTGTGTGTGTTTGTGTGTGTGACTGTGTGTGTTTGTGTGTGTACATACGTATGTGTTTATGTGTGTGGACTGTGTGTGTGTGTGTAATTGTGTGTATTTGTGTGTGAGTGTGCGTGGGGGTGGTGGGGGTGGAGAAGATGACACTGTTCCCACCCCCTTTTTTTTTCTTTATAAGTCAAAATCTTAATTTTAAGTCAAAATCCCAATTTTAAGTCAAAATCAAGCAAATTTAGTCAAAATCCTCAAATTTCAGTCAAAATCCCCAAATCCGGTCAAAATTCCCAAATTTCAGTCAAAATCCCCAAAATTAGTCAAAATTGGAAATTTTCCGGCCAATTTGTACCAAAATTGCGAATTTTTGCAAGATAAGGTACCAAAATTGCTACCCAGCCAACTTATGGTACCAAAAAAACGTGTCGACCAACTTAGGGTACCAATATTGCAATTTCCCCCCTTAAACTATCATATATGTGCACTTTGCCCCCTCGGTCAGCTTCGGGCAGCACACAATGGACAGCACATCAGTAGCAATTAATAGCAAATAAATCCGAAATATTGTTTGGTACATCAGTAGCAATTAATAGAGGAGTTATCACAAAAACAAGACAAAGGGAGAAGGGAAGGAGAAACAACACCAGAAGAGTTATTTACAGAGCCCATTTAGCCAAATTATGAGCAACTTTGTTCCCTAGTCCAAAGAAACCAATTACTGCTTCCTATTAGTCATTTTCTTTCTAGCAATAATGAATATCGGTTATGATCCAACAAGTAATTAAATTAGTCATCTCTTGAATAAGTTGTTCCTGGTAGTGACTATTAGCTGTCTATAAGTTTCTAAGGTATAACCAGGTTATCGTAATCTAAATGTTTTATGTAGTGGCTATTTAATTACTTCTAACTAATAATTCAAAAAAATTGTAATGTTTTTTAAAGTGAATTTGTAGTCCTGAACGAACGTAAGGGAACGACTGTTCATATTGATATTATGAAGAACAACTAAAAATATAAGAGATAAAATGAGAATTTAGAAGAGAATTTAGAAGAGATAATGAATTTACTCAGTTCTGGGTGCATGTGACTAGCGTCAAGGAGTTTCGAATTCACAGATTAACTGTCAGACAAATTATATGTCAACATCATTTCCTCCTCATATAGGTTAGTACGACTTAAACTTATTTACGTATTTGCCAAATTTGAGAAATAAATAAGTACCACATGCGTGTCTTATATATGTATAGGCGATTGTCATTCTTTACGAGGAACTTGAGTAAATGTATGTTGAAACTATTTATTGTCCTCGTGAGTAAAGATATTAATGTATTTGTTAGGAAAATGTAGGCTCTGCAAACTCTATGGAACTAAGTGCAACAGCATGATCACTGTGTTGTGTCGTTGAGAACGCTTCAATGCTTCACGTGAAATAGCGCTGGGGGCCACCTCCGGACTCTATAAGAGCATGCCAAATTCCCACTTATTCCGTTTAGTCGTTTCATCTATATATGCATGCAATTTCAAAAGGTATCCAAAATGTGATTTATTGGTCAAATTGCTTGAAATTGAAATGACAATGAATAATTTTTTTTGGTTTTTTGAATTATTCTATCATGGTAACCAATTTTTCAAAGGATGGTTTATACGAAGTGGTGCTAAATATGTTCATGTCAGGTGGTCTTTGATATGTTCTTTCAAAGTGGTCTTGATTAGGTTTGGGCTCGGGGCTAATCGGTTTGCGGGGCACATTGGGGTAGCATTGGCTGCCAGTAGAGGATTCATCATTCAGTGCTCATTTAGGCATCCTTTCATGGCCGAGATGGAGGTTTCTATGGCTGTGATCGGAGCGGCCATGTACTTAGGCATGACCTGTTCAATGCTGTCCGCGGGGTTGCTCCTTGCAATCGGCGGATAAGGTAATAAATGTTCAATTGGGAGCCACAAGGTGGTTTATTTGATCGATTATGGTTTTGATGTGTGCCTGATTTGCCATTTACACGCTTTATTCGATCTATATGATACAACTCTCTCTGATTTTCATAGAATTCAGTTGCCTAAGTGGTCTCCAAATTCTTATCGCTTAAATCTATTTTCGATAAGCAATAATGTTACCTTTCTTAAAAGCTTTCTTATTTGTATAGATGTGTTTTCCTTGATTGAATTATTTAATTATTTCTAAGTACTTACTTGCATAAATGCATCACGAGAATGATAGTATTACGTTACAAGCATAACCCTGCACATGCACACACTGGTACTCATGGGCTTAGTAGCTCATCATTCGTGCCTCCCCTTTCCCAGGACAAGGTGAAGAAGGTGGGCATTGGCTGATCTATGAGAATAAAGATCTAGAACAACCAGAGTCAAACTCGGTTTAGTAAAGATGTTTCAAACTAGTCACTTTGAAGTGTATCCAATGAAGTCAACATAGAGTATCAGCTAAATTCAAATATAGATAGATGATTGATAAAACAAAAGCCATGTTTTGTTTCAATTAGTGGCAATTTACCTTTGGTTTGTAGAATTCTGAACCATATTATTGGATTTTATATATAAGAATTATATCAGACAAGTGAAATAGGGTGTGATAAGAGTGGTATCAGAGCTTAGGCTACTACCTAGGCTATGTCAGGTTAGGTTCCTCGGACCATGATAATGTAATTGATTAGAAGTTAGATTCAACAGGTTTCTCCTCCGAGTATTAGAAATCTTAGGAAATCAGTGCTTAAATTGTGATAGATTACTGTTGGCGTGGCCAACTAACAAGTGATTCATTATGAGTGTAGTACTGACACTACTAGAAAACATTGAAATAGCAACGTAAATTAGCAAGGATGGTTAATACGTTGGTGATTCTCAACGATTTTAGCAAGGTAAATGAATTTCGTGGTATCCATTTTCGAAAACTAAACCTAGCAGCGAATTTTTTCGTTGCAGACTTCATGAACGAATCTTTTCCTTGCAGATTTTCGTAGCTGACTTTGATCAAAAAATTTCGTTTTGGAGGGAACTTTCCCGCCAAATTATTCGTTGCAGAATTCCTAGCTAATTATTTCATTAAAAATATATGTATATCTTTTATTATTAGCAACGAACTTTTCCTTGCAGAATGCAAATCGAAAAATCGAAAAGTCATAGCAACAAAGAATTTCGATGCTAATAGATTTATAACAATTTAAAAATTATTTAATATTTTTTTTGAAGATATAACTATCTAATATATTGAATTAAAGTGTATATTAATTTATTAGTGAATTAGTACTATGTTGCCTATAATTAAATACAATATATTTGTTATATTATTGAAGTTACAAGTACTAAAAATGTTATTACGCTATATATTATATAATATTACTAAATTATACTTATCTATAATTAGTATTATTTATTTATTTAAACTTACATGAAAATTATGAATTTGTTATATGATCAATTATATTGGCATTGATCATTAGATCAAATTTCATTGTTATAGCTAATTAATAATTTTAGATTAAGATTAAAGTAATAGAGGATTATATATATATATATAATATCATTAACAAGTATACTATATTATTATTAAATTGATATTCTTCATGATAAATGGACACCTATGCCCTAAACCCTAAACCCTAAACCCTAAACTTTAAACTAAATATAGATAAATAGCTTTGAAACTTTAGACCGATTAAAAGATACTTAACATTGTGAATTAAATTAATGATACAAATCTTGTTGTTTGGATGATATAATATGATGCACAAATACTCCTAAATATTATTTCGTGCAGTATCGTATCCATATCGTACCCCTATTCTAAACTTTAATTAATTTGATATATATTATCCAATGACTTATAATGTACGTACAATATGGTCTTAAATTTCCCTCGAAACCTCGAAATTTTGACTGAAATTTTGGGTTTTCGGGGGTCCCAAAGCTAAACCTCACTTTCGATCCAATTTTGCAAAATATCTTCTGAAATTTCAACCGAAACCTGAAATTTTTCGAAACTTAAAAATAATATTAAAACTCTTTTGTTAAATATCCGTCGAAATTTAGCCCGAAACCCAAAATTTTGAATAATAATTATTTTTTTATACATTTTAAAAGTTTATTATTTAAAAATTATATATCAAGTTGTCCACATCTTCCAACCATTCACCCCTACTACACACATGATTTTTATTAAACTTGGAAAAAATTGCAATTTTGGTACCGTAGAATAAGGCAAGTTCGCAAATGGTACCACGTTTTACAGTTTTCTCACTTTTGGTACCAAAAATGTTTTTTTTCCTCACTTTTGGTACCGCCGTTAGTTTTTCCGTCAACCACAAGTGAAAACCACAATTTTTCCGTTAACTTTGACGGATTTTTGACATGTGCAGATAGCTATGCGCGTCTTCACGAGACAATTCATAACTCATTGTAGAAAACTCGGATTCATGAACCGTTTTCTTCCCATAAAACTAGACACATAGGGTTATCCACACATATATCGAACATAATCAGGAGACGTCTAGAACAAATCAGTTTTGTATTCAAAGTTAGCTCAAAATCTGTCGGCTGTGCGGACAGCTATGCGCGTCTTCACGAGAAAATTCATAACTCATTGTAGAAAACTCGGATTCATGAACCATTTTCTTCCCATAAAACTAGACACATAGGGTTATCCACACATATATCGAACATAATCAGGAGACGTCTAGAACAAATCAGTTTTGTATTCAAAGTTAGCTAAAAATATGTCGGCTGTGCGGACAGCTGTGCACGTCTTCACGAGAAAATTCATAACTCATTGTAGAAAACTCGGATTCATGAACCGTTTTAATTAGGTAGAAGAAGTGGGGCAAATTGCAATTTATCATTAATAAAATTAGGTAACTTAGAGAGCAGGTTGCCGGTTCCTGTTTGCCAGATTGTGTGGCTGAGATTGGTCTGTAAGGTTTAAATATCCTTACAGACCGTGAGGAAAGCTTTTTCCTTTGATTAAATATGCAATGATTAATATTCCCAGCAAAATATAAAGTCTCATTTCCACTACACTAAAGCACCTTTTTGGTTGAAAGTTAGCATATAATATATTAATATCATTGCCACTACAACAGAAGAGATATTTTAAAGCGGGAATTGGGGCATTTTTTATTGAAGGGATATATTAAAGCGGGAATTAATTGGGGCTTTTCAGATTCAATCAGAATTCCTAAGCCCTAACCTCCAACCTCTTAAGTCTTCCTCTCGCAGACAACCTCTCGCACCACCTCTGACCAGTTCGAACCACCATCATCTCCTCCAGATACCGCCGCCGCCTTCGCCGCCGTAGTCACAGTCGCCGCCGTCGCGTTTGGTTAAGTTTTTTTAGGTACATTTCCGGCTAAGTCTTGAAAGAGGGGATTTTGTCTTGTCCTCTTTAAAAAATTTTGCTTGAGAGGTTACAAATCCCATGTTGAAATCGAATCACCATCATCTCCTCCATCATCTTTACCTTATGTTTTTGAGGTTTGAAAAATTTTGCTTCAAAGGTTTGAAATTTTTTTCTCTTTACCATATGTTTTAGGAGTACGACCAGTTCGAACCACCATCATCTCCTCCAGATACCGCCACCGCTGTAGTCACCGTCGCGTTTGGTTAAGTTTTTTTGAGGTACATTTCCGCCTAAGTCTTGAAAGAGGGGATTTTGTCTTGTCCGCCTCCAGTTTTTTTGAGGTACATTTAAAAGAGAGGGATTTTGTATTTCGAGATTATTTCTTCCAATTATGTGAATTTGAGTAATCCATTATGTGAAGTGATTAAAGCTCTTACCATTTGTTATTGAAATTAGTAAATGTTGTTGGCTTCAATAGTTGGTATTGAAAGGGCATATGTTAGTGAAATTCATTCTATGTTGCCACAGTTGAATACATGGTTCGCCGGAACGCCAGGATATCGGCCGGAATGCCCGTTTCGGCACGGGAATGGAGCCCGGCGTTCCAAAGTTCCAGACTATAACGGAAGCGGACGTGGATCGGAAAGAATCGCCGATTTCCCGGCCGTTCCGCTGAGAAATCGGATTGGAGCGGCTGGATCGCCGATTTCTCGGCGGAACGGACCGGGACGGATTGAGGTAGCTCTGGGCTTTGTAAAGCGAACGTGGTGAAGAAGAAAGAAAAATTAAGGAAAACTTTAAATTAAAATGGAAATCAAAGGCAAAAATAAAGAATATTCTGTGAAGGAAATTTTTTAAATTTAGTATTAGACTGGAAATTGCTTCAAGCAGGTCATCACAACCGACAATGGAGTTCGGTGAAAATGGTGAAAGAGAAAGGGAAAACAGGGGGGGAAAAGGGAAAAAGAAAAAAAACATGTGAGAAATAAGAAAAAGTGGGACAATCTTTTTTTTTGATATATAATTTTTTTTTCTTTTTTGATAAAGTGGGACAATTTAATTGGGCTAAATATATAGCCATGACATTCTCTTAGGATTTATTTCTTTATATTGACAAGTCATACTCTAATATTTATCACAAAAATTGAATAATATCATATTTCTTTATATTGACAAGTCATAGGACGTAATGATAACGTCAATCAAGTGGAATCCAGCAGCTGGTTATCTGTATTCAAATGCCTCGGTCGCCCCTTTAGCCCGAAAGATCCCAATCGAACTTTAAGTCCACCTGAGAAGGCTGCAGCTACAATTTATATTATTTTGAATTGTCCAGAGATCTCTGAATATGTCGAGTAAGTAAATATAACAGTTAATATTTTGTAGATTAGTCTCAAATGTTAGTTAAATGTTAATGATATATGAATTATAGGTTATATGATGTTGAGAAACAAGCTCAAATACCAAATCTCACTGATAAGGCATTAGGAGTGATGCGCGATAAAGAGTTCGCCACATGGTTTTGCAATTATGTGAGTTCTTATTTATTATTTATAGTAGAATTCGATAAAGAAAATATTATTTATATTAACATGAATTTTCATTCCTAATGCTTATAGGTTGAGAATCCTTCCAACCAAATAACAGACAAAGATATCAAAAAATTTTCACGTGGGTTTAATAGTATTGTTAAGCGTTGGAATGGGTATTTTGTGAATGGGTATAGATTCCACACACTTGAATATGGGGAAACAAGATGTACAATGAATAGTGGAGTCTATATCAAAGGGGGTTATTACGATGATTCCAGTTTAGACTATTATGGGGAATTGCTGGAAATTCTTGAGTTGAGTTTCTTAGGTTCTGGCAACACTGTAATATTATTCAAGTGTAAATGGTTTGATACGGGAAAACATGGAACGAAGGTCCATTCGAGATACAAGTTTGTTGATATTAACTATAATCGTACAATAGCCGAAGATAATCCTTTTGTGCTTGCTTCTCAATGTCATCAAGTGTACTATGCGCCATACCCTTGGAGAAAGAAAGCAATAGATCGAAATTGGCGGACAGTTTTTAAAGTTAAGGCAAGAAGCACATATGAGATAAGTCATACCCCTGTACACAGTCAGCAGACACCATTAGAGAATTTTTACCAAGAGTTAAATTCTGATCCAGCTCGTATCATATTAGATAATGAACTTGATGATGTTACTATTTTGGCTAATGTTAATAGTCAAGAAGAAGAAGTCAATCCCGGTGAATTACAACCATCAAGAAGGGAACTTGAAGAAGAATTTGAGTCTGATGAGCTAGAAGTAGAAGTAGGATCAATGGAATTGAATGAGGAAGAATTAGAAGAGGAAGAATCGGGGAACGAAGACGAACTTACTTCATATGATAGTGCTAGTGAAGATTGATATATTTTGGTATTGTTACTTATTTCATGAACTCATATTAGTTATTTATATAATGAGTTTGCATACATTAGCATATAAATTTGTAGCTGTTACTTATCTCGGAAAATGTTAATATTTGCATTAGAATTTCTAGTCTTTTCACTTTGTTACATAATTGTCATTACATTTCATTCATTACATAAGTTTTCATTATAATTTGACAATCATTAATTATTAATTTATTTTTTACAGTTACTATGTCAACAACCAGGGGAAACGGTAAGAGATCGATGTCTGATCGAGGTCGTGAAAATTTTATGGGTATGTTGACGGGGAGAGTGACTAATCTAGAGGACTTTGAATCAGACTTGCATTCTAATGTGGATGGTGAGAGGGAGGTGGCAGAGGAGATAGCGGAGGAGGTAGATGAGCTAGAGGAGGAGGAAGAGGTAGAGGAGGAGATGCATACTCAAAATGATGAGCACACATCCGAGCAGCATGAGCCAGTAAACTTGAAAACCAAAGACAAAATAGAGCGTGATGAACGCGGTCGTGAGATACTCATCATCGAGGGGAAAAGGTAATTTTGTTCTTTTAAAAAGTTTAGTGATCATTTTTTGTTTTATTGGGGTCATATAGTTGTTAAGAAAAATTAGGAATAAGGATGTTTATATTTATTATAATTGGTTTTGTTCTTCTTTTTTGAATTTTTAAAATTAGCATAGAAATGTTATTTTACATGCATTAGTTAATATTGGTGAATTAATTATATTGCATTGTCAATCATTCTTTTCCAGTTTCGTCAGTGTTGCTGCGTCTCGATGCATGCTATCAGATATGCGAGGTTGGTATACTGATGTTTGGCCAATTTTTCATAAAGTTCCAGATACTGTAAAGAGGTATCTCTTTGAGAGGTTCAAGGTAATAAATAGTACATTTATATAATATGTGATGACACTTATCCTGACTTTTCTTAGTTTTTGAGCTCTTGAAAAATATATTTCTCATGTACATAAACTTTAAAATTTGTATGTAGGAAAAATTCACTTGGCATGCTCAATGGTCGGAGCAGCAAGTTTACAACATTTTCAAAAGCTATTGTAGCCGATCTTTTTCTGCAGAGATGATGCGACTTAGAACTGTAAAGAAATCTAGGTCTGCATCCCCACCAGACTATATGAGACAAGATATTTGGGATGCCCTTTGGGATATATGGGATACTGATAAGTTTAAAAAACTTCAAGAAAATAACCGTAAGAATAGAGTTTCTGATCGAGATGGTAATGGGACGGTTAAGAGCTCGGCGGGTACTGTTCCTATTCCTCTTCATGCTCGAAGGATGGTAAGTGAAAATTTTCATTTATATATTTAAAATGCATTTCGAAGAATTATTATTTGATAAGTGTTTGATAGAGTCAATTTAAATTTTGAGATGAAATTGTCTTATTCCATTGTCAGAATGCATTATACACTGCTATGTTCATGTGTAAAATGAGATGAAATAGTTGAAATTGTAGGTTCTGATAGTATTGTTCATTAATTTCAACTAAGGAGTTCGTTAATATACTTTTATCATATATATTAATTTCAAGTAATATATGAAGTTACTCTATTAATATATTTCTAAGTGAGAATTACAGTATGTAGTGGTATATTTCAATATATTCTAATACATTTGGTAATATATATATATATATATATATATATATATATATATATATATGGGCTTATATGAATGCATGTAGTTTTGTTATATATACAAGTTCCCGTATTTAATATACAAAATTATCTAACCAACACTATTATTTACAATTGTATATGTTTTTATGTAAATATTCTAAAATTATATTAATATTAAAGAATCATATTTGATAAAATACACTTAAGTAATCCATACATCAACCTAATTTACATTTGCACTTAAATTGAAATGATAACCTAAGTTCAAATCTTTTAATAGTTCTCTGCATGATGACATATTGAACATGATATTATGAATTTTGGTTTTTTGGGGGACTTGTGCTTCTTTGCTTGAATGTGATGTAGCTTGAAAGTGAGAAACCTATACACTTATACACTTATTCTTTGTTAATTCTAGAACCTTCAATATGTTTATGAATTTTTTTGCAATAATTTTGATGCACTATTTATAGGTTGAAAATTGTAGGCTAACAAAAATGGCGGAATACCAGTGCCTCATGAAATGGTTTTTAATCGATGTCATAGAACGAACCAAGGAAAAGGACCTTTTGTAGATGAGAAATCAAAAAGAACATCGGTGAGTCTTTTTTGGTCAATTAGTAGTAAGCATCACAATATAGAGTTATTATTTTGATTTTAAATATATCTTTCTTTTCAGGAGACTTACACTAGATTAAAGGAGAATCATCCGCAGAGTAGTGGAAGTGCGATGTTGTCCCAAGGGTCATCTACATTTATTCCTGAAGCATGGGCTGAGGCGTCAGGCGGCCCTAAAAATGGGCGTTGCTATGGGTTTGGAAACTCATACAGTGCCAGCTTCACTTCTTGTGGTACTTTCCCAAACAACAACTCTTCACCGGCAGAAGTACAGCAACTTAAGGAAGAAATGCGAGAAATAAAGAGAGAGCAACAAGAAATAAAAACTAGTCTTAGTGAAATCCTCTCTTTTATTCGGGCTTGTCAAGCTAATTTTTCAGGCCAACACTTTTCTCCTGGCCAATACTCTTATTCGCAGCACTCTGCTCCATCTCCTGGTCAGTACCCACCTTCAGCTCTCGCCGGACAGTACCCACCTTCAGCTCCCGCCGGACAGTACCCACCTTCAGATCCTTCCGGACAGTATCCACCTTCAGCTTCAGCTCCTAGTCATAGTCAGTACCCAGCTACTGGTTCCGGACAATACCTACCTACAGCTCCCGGTTACTATCCAGCTCCACATCCTGGCTACTTCATGACTCCAGCTACTCAGTTTCATGTTCCCGGACATTATCAAGCATCAAGCCAACATCCTGCGGTTCATTCTCAATTGCCTGACCAGGTCCCTTCTCCCAGCCAACATAATTCTTTCGGTCAACGCCATTCTCAAGAGTAGTTTGTTGCTCATATTGGACACTTTTTTTCGGTTTCATGATGACGTTTTATTATAATATGTTATGATGAATGGTTTTTATATTTAGGTATGCATTGCTGTAGGTTATCTAGACCTTTGGAATATTGTGATTGGTATTTTATATTAATGCTATTGTGTTAGATTTTTATTTTGGTGATTTCGATGAATATGCATTATTATTTATCTGTTAATTAGGTACATTTGGAAATTAATATAATTTGATTTTTAAGAAATCATTTGAAATATTAGCAATGAAATTAGGAATCCAAAGTTTTGTTGCTAATGTTTGAATTAATCAAATTTAGCAGCAAAAATACTCTTTGCTAAATAATATTTTTTTAATATTTTAAAATATATTAGTATCGAATTTAGCAACGTAATATTTTCGTTGGTGATTTTCGTTTTACATTAACAACGAAGTATTACCTTACTGAAATTAGCTAGGTATTCGTTTCGTAGCTGAGCAGCAGCGTAAAATTACGTTGGTGAATTACGTTGCTAAACGTCGCTGAAATTAGCTACGAGCGATATAGCAACGTGGACATATACGTTGCTGATTTCGTTGGTAACATAAATTAGCAACGAAATTCATCATTTAGATAGGTATTTTCCTCCTTGCTATTTGGGTGTTTTCTAGTAGTGTTTTCAGTCAACGAAACAGAATAGTTAAGATTAAGAACTTTTTGGACTAAACTACTTTTCATTTTTTAAGTTAAGAATTGGTTAATTGATCTTTTGTATTGAAATGTTTTTGTTTAAAAAGTTTTAAATTGATAAGTTGAAAAATACATATATTTATTTTTAGTGTTAAATATTCTAAATATAATTAATATTGATTTAAATATGGTAACTACCTAAAAATATATATTTTTATAATTTTTAAGAAGATTAGAAATCATAAAAATTAAAATTAAAATTATATTTAGTATCAATTATCAACTTAATTTTTTTAAGTAAATAAATCTCAATACAAAACAACAACAAATTAAATTTTTAATCTAAAATGCTAACGGTAACCAAGTCCATAAATTTGTTAATTAACACTAAATGTTGGGATTTTTGGAATGAATAGTTGTTGTAATAGGGTTTTTTAGATTGAAAAATATTATCACGAGTTTTTTAGATATACAAATTTATTTTAGAGGGGTTTAATAATTTTTCAATTATTTTTTTTACTAATGTGCATGGGAGAACGATTTAGTAATTTAGATGACAAATTTATGACTTCCATTAAATTTATGTATGGAATTTTACTATTTATAATAACCACTGGAGGGACCACCTTTTTTCTTTTGTGCTAAATACCACCCTGGTGAAATATTTCTTTTTTTTTTCCTCTCTCTATCTTTTCTTTCTCGTCTTCCACTTTATCTCCTTGTTTCTCTCCAAATATTTCTTATTTCTTTCTTAATTTTTTTTTCTACTTCTCTAGCACTAATTATATTTAACCACTAATAATAAATGAAAAAATAATTGAAATTTATGCTTGCGTTGCATAGTTTCAAGCAACATGTATGATATGAGGGAAAATTGCAATACTGGTCTCACAACTTAGTTTATGTGTGCTTTTGGTCCCAATATTTTTTTACTTTAGCATTATTCGTCTCATAACTCCAAAAAATGTGCGTTTTTGATCCCAAGATACGATTACATCATGTATTTGTACGAAATTGGCATGTGCGGCTCACGTAGGATCACCAAAAATGTGCGTTTTTGGTCTCATAACTCCAAAAATTCTTACCTACACCGGGTGTGAGACTTAATTACCTACATCAAGACACAACAAAATATAATAAATAAATGTACAAGTCAAACATTTTTGTTGTATCTTGATGTTGGTAACTAAATTCCACAGAGTGTATGTAAGAATTTCCCCCCGATCAGGACTCCATCCTGGGAGAGATCATGCTAGTAACAAGCATATGGCAATAGGCCGGTTCCGGGTCGGTTCTTCAGGATTCGGAACAGGAACTGCATAAGTTTTTGGGACTCGAAATCGGACCCGGAACCGCATAATGAAGGACCCGAAACCACTAGACCCGGGGGTACCCGCGGGTACCTGTGAGTATTGTTTTTACACTACCGCTTGTGGGTACCCGCGAGAATCCGAACCGTGAGACTCGCGGGTACCCGAGTTTGGAACTAGAACCGTGAGACCTTTTTTTTTTTTTGAGCTAGAGTTTTGCCTTTTTTTTCTTTTTTTTTTTTGTAGTTTTTCTTCTTTTTCACTACTTTTTCTTCTATTAGTTCTCCACCTTATAATCTGGCGGTAAATTTCCTACAATTTCATTCTAATACAAGAATAAAAGTTTGAGTGATTGTTTTTCTAGGAAAAAAAAAAGTTGTTTGATAGTTGAGTATATTTTGTTATAATTGGGGAAAATTTGATAAGGTTACTCATTTGCTGAAGTAATGTGGATTATGGAATTTTGGGGAAAAGATTGTTTGTGTAGCAACTTTTTTAAGAGAACTGATTTTTTCACAAAAATAAGATCGGAAATTAAGTTAATTGTTGGAGAACGTTTCAGTTAATCTAGTAATATCAAGTTTAAGCATTATTGATTACATCTTTAAACAAGCATATCATTTTTGGGGAGTGATGTTATTTGATTACATCTTTTGTGTTGTTATTGTTCTGTTTCAGTTTTATGTTATAGTTAATTTTCATCCATAGTAACATATTATACATATATATGGACATATACTTCAAACTATATATATATGCTTCCAATTATACAATTGAAACCATCAATTACAAGCATACATTTATTTCTCACCCCACTTCTCAAACATATTCCCAAACCCTGATCAAAACAAAAATTACAAGAAAAATGGCGGGAACACAAAATACTTAAAAAGACTCGAATAAATAACAAAAATAAGTACCTAATAAATAGCTAATCAATCTCATTTATGCACATTATTCTTCATCAACATTTTTCCCGTCAAACCGCACCCAATCGCCTCAACAGGAATTGTCCTAATACGTCGAATGCCTTCAGCAAAAACGACGCCCATTCCCATATGCAAATGCGGCTCAATATGACAATGAAACGCCCACGCCCCTGGATTATCCGCCACGAACCTAAGTGCAGTCCATCCAAAGGGGAAAATCACAGCAGTGTTCCTCAACGGAGGATTCTTCAAATTAAATTTTTCCTCATCTTTCTCCGTAAATTTCCCTTCACCATACGCAAGCACCCAAAAATCGTGCCCGTGCAAATGCCACGGATGTATCTCACTAACATTCGTAGCGAGTGCATTCGCATTCTGAAGTATCACATCAATAGTGGTGTTGAAGTTCAACATGTAAACCCCATTTCCGTACGTCGAGTTCTGATTCTGGGCGGGCTTCAAAACGTCGTAGCTGTGATTGAAGTGGTCCGGAGGGGTATTTCGGTCAAACCCATTTTTTAGGCCATATTTGATGGAACCTAAGTAAGGAGTAGGGGGTAGGACTAATGAGACATTGTTGATAGCCCATTTTGTGGCGCCATCGATGTAATTTTGCGTATTTAAGAGCATAATTCGTCGGTGGTGAGTTGTCGGGGGCTTAGGCGAGCCAGTAAGGGCGAAAATCTTATTGGAGAAGGATTTGCTGTAGCTGTAATCGTCCCATTGGGGGGAGATTGGTGGGGGTGAATTAGGGAGGGTTGATGGAGATGTTGGAATGTAGTTTAGTATTGTTAGGCCTTGTGGAGTCCTAGGTTGTCTTCCTCTTACACTGATTGAAATCCAGTAGTTGTTTGAAGGATTTTGATCTGTAGTGAAAAGGACTGAATAGCTCTCACCAGAGTATATGTCCATATTTTCCACTGAAAATGGTTCGACGTAGTTTCCATCAGCTTCAACCACCACCATCTTGTGTTTCTGTTGACATATATAAAAATTGGAATCAATTATTTTGGAAATTAAATACTTTCATTTTGTTAGAGGAACTTAGCATTACGAGTTCAAGATTGAACTTTTTTTAAAAAAGAAAATTGATATTTCTAACGACAAAAATATTTATTGTGTTTATATTAACATGTGTGGAGGGAAAATAAGAATCGATTATAATTTCTTTGGAAACATTCGAAGTTAGTAGAAAAACTTAGCATTATGAGTAGAAATAACATTAAAGATGGAAATTAAAAGAAATTGCTTGTCTATACACACATAATTAAAAGTAGCCGAGATCTAAGGACATAATTTTTTTATTTTATTTTTTGTTTCAAAGATATCGGACTAATTAAGTACCATCAATTGCTCGCATGCAATCATACTATCAAAATAGAGATAAATGGCACATATAGGTGTGACAAACGTGAAACCTTACTTTTAATTGTAGTTTTTTACTATTTTGTTAAACTTTTTTTCAACTTCTAGGCTGCTTAAATATCCTTAGATCATGTGATAGTTGCCATCCTTGTGGAATTGGAACAAAGTGGGAGATAAAAGAACCATATGAAAGGTTTACATGGGGGAATCACGGAAATTCTAGCCCGCTTTCAGATGGGGCAAAACCATATGTATTTTATAAAGTTAATGAATTGTACTTGTTATGTGATTAATCACACACCATGTAAAATACATTTGAGTGGGACTGAGCCGGGAGCTAGACTTCTCCGAACATTGGAACATCAGGGAAAGAGCAAATGAAAGTGATTTCTAGCAGTATATACCCAAGTGTTCCAATATTTTATTATACACCACTCCATTAGCTAAGTGGACTTCAAAAACTAAGTGCCAATCTATATCATGATGCTGCTGAAAGAAGCATCTCATGGTATGGACAAAGTGAATGGTCATTATTATTTCTTTAGCTAATTTCATACCTTTGCTCTCTGAGTCTTTCAGAACACATGGTCAATATCTCTTTTTGAAAATGCATGAAAAAGACTATAATTTATAATTTGGATTCACACTTGCACCAAAATCATTCATTTCCCTCCCTCCACAATCATCAATCTTGGAAGCTAAGTGATCGTAATAAAAATCTAATCTTATATTTAGTGGCTTTCCTTTTCAAAATTTGACTATACATACATATGACACAAAATAATATTTGTATCTTTGGTTGAGTTTTTATATATATACGACACCAGTTACCTCAGCTCGAAATCCTTTATTTAAAATTTGTGTTTCATCTTATATTTCATTCATCACTTATATGCTGTCATGTATAATTTTCATCCATAAATATATATGTAATATGGAGTTTATACACGTATGTGTGTATATTAAGTAGAACATGAGACTAGACATAATTCATCATAGTTAGAATAAAGTGCAGTGAGATGTGGTTGAGAAATTGAAAAATCTACGGCATGTAACATTACCCACGGATCTATCATTTATCCACAGACATAATTTAGCACAATCATTCTTACTATCTAGCTAGTATTCTTAATTAGTTTTCAAAATTTTGTGCCTAGAGACTCCAGTAATAATATATTATTCTTATTCTTTTATTTAGTGATTTTTCATGATAAGTTTAGAATAACAACAAAATCAAATACTTTCTGAGATAAAATATTATTTTGCAGGCCTACAACCGCTCATAGTGTGGTCTGTGATAATATAAAGAGTAAGTTATAGAACCTAGAAAAAGGAATATTCATTCATTTATTATTTATTTACTTTTCCATTTTGTAATTCCCAAAAGAGTCAATAATTGCATTATTCCTTATACAAAATGATTCTAACAAGTCTGAACCACCCATTCCACAACTCGTACCATTTTTAATGATTAAAGTGGAGTACCTGTACTCGAATGTTCTTTCAAAAATGCTATACTCGACAATGATCGGTACCCAAATACAAGTTACGTGCTTAAAAAATACGTATATGTTTTTATAGGATGAGTGATATTGGTCGATTAATAACTAGACACATTTTATTTGGTTAGGGTCAATAAAATAAAATGCTAAACTATTAAATTGTGGTTACGGTGTTTAAATATATAATGCTTTTGAAGAAAGTTGATAAATAAAGATTTATATATATATATATATATATATATATGAATGTTACCCCAATAGCCAAGTTGAGTGAAGCCAATGCAGTGGTGCTGGCTATTCTGAGCCTGTATGTCTTGTTGGGGAGAACATGGAGGATTTGCGGTGCGTACTGTTCGTTCCCTCTTAACATGCACTGGCTTGCTGAGGAATTGCTAAATTGTGCTGCCAATGAGCAATTGAACTGCCCTCTCCCATTAATAAGCAAGGTCTATAAAGATAAAGAAAAATCAAGAAACAAGAATATCAGAATTGTATAAATTCCTATTCATGATGCATATGACATATTTTGATCAAAAAAAAATATGACATATGACATATGTACCTAACCTCTGCTCCCCACATGCTTCAAAATACTGGTCGATATCTAATACTATTAACCGACATGTATTTGGATCAACAGATAATATCAAACTATGTCTATTATATTTCGAATTTATATGTATTGTCGATAATGTTGTACGATGTTGATAATTTCCAATAATATTGTACGATATCGCCAATACTTTGAAAATATGCGAAAAACATACACAAACAGTTACTTAAGACAGCAACTCTTTTTTTTTTTTTTTTTTTTGGATATGAGGGAACCCCGCAACCGCTACCTTAGGGTGCGTACTGGGTAAATCTCGTTCTTGTGTAATAACCTGCAAACCACACAAGAGAGATAAACCAGTTTAGGTTACCCATAGTTAACAGGCTCACAGCAGAGAAGGGCAATCAGTGGTGGATCTAGAAATTTGGGTCAGTGGGGGCAGCAGGGATGGAGGCAGCCAAATAGACCAAGGATTTGGGGGGGTGCGCCCCCTGCGATACGGTACGATATATTTATGGGAGAAAATATAATAAGAAACTAGGTTCAATCACAACTTTTGACATACTTTATCCTCTTATACCCCTTTTGTTATAGCCAGGATTTTGGGTTTTGGGGGGGGAGGGGAGACGAACTCAAAATAAAGGGAGAGAACGTGATATTTTTCAATTTTGAGGGGGGACTTTTGAAAATTTGAGTGGGGGCACTAATGTAATTTACAAATTAAAAAAAAACAAGTATATGTTAAAAAAAATTGAGTGGGGACATTGCGTCCCCCCCCCCTCCCTACCCCCCGCCCCTGGATACACATCCGTCCGCCCCTGAGGGCAATAGACATTCCTTCAAAGGGTATCGAACCCGTGCCCTAAGGTACATGGCTCAGCTGCCCGATTGGAGTTGGCCCCAGCAACATTTTTCAAGAAGAGGTGATATATAAAATAAGAATTTGGAAACTTGTAAAAATAATATATTGGTTACTTGTATTCTAATAATTTTGATTCTTTAATTTTAAAATGCCTACAGGCTACAGCCTAGAAATTGGCGTTTGATTCTCTTTATCCCCTGGTTACTTTGCTAATATATATATTATCTTGTTATTATCATCTCCCAACTCTCATTTCCCAAAGTTACCTCCCGCTGTTTTCAGAAGACCATGGAATCGTTCTAAACCAAATATATTATAACTTGGAAAGATAAATGCATGCATTTAATTTCGTTGTTATAAAATATATTTCTGGTCATGAATTTGAAAATGAATTACAAAATATTTTTATAGTTATTCAATCCTTCGCCTATTTGTTGGTTATAGGTTTAAGAAATTAAATATGTGACGTACAATCAATTTGGAAAAGTCTACCAAAAAAAAAAAAAAAAATTGGAAGACAAGATAGATCAATTGTTTTGAAAAATCTTCCATTATTTTTATTTACCAAAGTATATACTAGTTAAAATTATTTTTTCCCTACCTATTTGTAAATTATTTCTTGAATAATCAACGTTCAACATAGTTGATTAATTTTTCCGTCATTAACTTTAATTATCTAACTAAGATCACTGAACTTCCCATTGCATTCAACAGGTAATTAACTCAATTTTTTTAATTTGATTAAAGAAATCAAACATGCCCAAAATAATATAAAATCTAGAAAAGTGTGGTAACTGACCGTTCACATTTAATTTGGTTAGCTTTTAATTAATGAGAAGAAAACAAAAACACTCCCAAATACAAATAAAAGGACACCATAAAGGTTTCTAAGTTACTTTTCTTTTGTCGACCTTTTCGCTAGAAAAAAATATATTTTACCATATCCCTATATATACCATATCCATATATGTAACACCAAAAAAAATATATATATATGTAACAAAAGAGTAAAGTTGTAAATTAGACAACTTTTCTATTTGTTTGTTACATAGACTTGATTATCCTGCTCTTAGTAGTAAAAAATTCTAAAGAAGGTGTGTGAAAGTTTTCATGTTTTTAAATGCTACTACCAACATTTTAATTGCTATCATTTGTTCGGTTGTCTTTTTAAAACTACTACTTTTGGTTAAATAAAATTGGTTAGGGGTCTTTTTAGACTTCCCCACTTAAGATCGATATAATGATGGCTCGGACAATATGTTAATGTGTGGACTATGGGAATAACAAATATGAAAAATATATTATTATTATTTTTGGAATTTAAACAAATCTTAGTTAGATCATCATACTTGACCAAATTTACATATATAGATTTGGTATTTTATTTTATTTTATATTATTTATCAAAGATGTCAGAGAAGGATGATATCTAATTCATACATTTGGCGTGCAATTTCATATAAATAGGGATAATTACGGATAATACCCCTCTATAATATCTAATTATCAAAAAAACTCCTCATATTTTTTAAATTACCAACACCCCCTACAGGGCTCAATTATAAGGCTTTTAGGGATTAAATGGTAATAATTTTCAAATACATGTGAGGATAATTGTAAAAAGTGCCTTATATGAGGGGGTCTTTATGTAATTTTAATATTAAGAGGGAGTAGTTGGGTAATTAAACGTTATACGAGGGGAGATTTGTGTAATTTGGGGTAAAATAAGATATAAAATTGGAATAAAAAATTCTAACAGGGTCGAGAAAAAGCAATGGCTAATAAGCATTGAAAATGATTAAGAGTTGCATGTATCCAATAATAATGGGTGGTCATATACTCTAGGGTTGTATGGTGATATATATGTATGTATGTATGTATATATTGGAAGTCTTTTTACCTGTGGCTCACCAATCCAACGCATGGGCGTGGCGGAAAGATCAACTTCTTGTGCGTGAGAGTCCTTATGCCACAAATCACTTAGTAACAAGTCGAACTCCCCATCGTAGTGGAATGGCTCTCTCTCTCCTTCTGCCACGTCAACTATCAATGACCCATATAACCCCGCGGATCTTTGCATTCCGTAATGTCCGTGGTAAAAGTATGTGCCCGCCTACACCATATAAATTATATATATATATATATATATATATATATACACATACATCAGAATTAGAAATTATTGTTCCTTACATGCACTTCAGCCTGTAAAGTGGTAGTACTTATTACCAGCTCAGAGAAATGCTTTGTTGATGTAGTGGACCAAAACAACAAATACTAAAGTATAGCAGACCCCAGTCAAGAATAATAATTCAATTAGTCACTTTGTCCTTATTAGTGTTTGCAGTGGCGAATCTAGAAATTGAGTTCAGTGGGCACTAGGAATTATTTATTGGGGAAAATATAATAACTAATTAGGTTCAATTACAACTTTTGTTATGCTTATAACTCTTATTTTTATACCTCTTTTGTTAAAGCCAAAATTTTGGGTTTTGGGGGGTAAACTCAAAGTAAAAGGAGAAAACGTGATATTTTTCGATCTTGAGAGGGGCGAAATTCAAATATAAAAAATTTTGTAAGGTAAAAAAATAATTTTTCAAAATTAAGGGGGACATTTAAAACTTTCAAAATTGAGGGAGGGCACTTAATAATTTTGAGTGGAGGCATTGATGCAATTAATAAATTAAAATTAAAAATTTTGTATATAAAAAAAAAATCAAGAATCTCAGTGGGGGCACTGCCCCCCCCCCCCCCGATCCTCCGCCCCTGAGTGTTTGTATCTGTTTATTTGAAATTTTGGCAAATTCGACATGTTGCTCAGTGCACGTCCTGTCCTTATATAATAGAATAATTGCACGATTTTTACTTAGGGGTCAATCTTTTTAAGTATAATGTAACTTTCGGATTCGTCAATCTCAAAAGATTATAATCATCCATATAATTAAGCCGAGCTACTAATTAAGATTATAATCCTTCTTCGGAAACTCCAAATGTGACCTGTAAATATATACGTATGTGACGGATTCTACAACAATGCACTCGATCTACTAGCGTCGATTTTTGTCTGAGCTCTTAATGTTATGTTTAGGTTTTTAGCAAGACAAAAAGTGAAAGAAAAATGATAAATTATTAAAAGAATATATTTTCTTTAATGTTCTTTACACTAAAATTCAAGATGCAAACATAGTATGTATTTGCTAGAAAAACAAGATTGTGCTGATGTCATATATAAGTGATTAGTGAACTAAATTAATAATCTTTTCACCCAAAAAAACATTAAAAAATAAAAAGATAAAAATTGTAAAGAAGGGTAACATGAATTAGGTATTACCTTGTCAACTTTAAACCTATAGACAAATGTTTCTCCTGGATTTATGGCACACTGTGAGATAGATGCTGTCCCATCTGCCCATGGTGTTCCAATCTGAAAAAAAACACATAAGTTCATTATAACATATACATATATATAGATATATATGAGTTATATATAACATGAACAACCTCCTCTTGTTCATGCAACATACATGCAAAATAAAAAGATAAAAAACCTGTCTAATTCCATGCCAGTGAATAACAACTCCTTCAGTGTGAAGATGATTAGTGAGCTCAATGTGCAAGATATCGCCGGCCCGAGCCCGTATCGTGGGGCCCGGAAACTGGCCATTAATACCCATAACAACACCTTCAGCACCATCTGGAGACCAATGCATATATGCAACCTCCCATTTCAAATGCCTAACCTTAGCACCTATTGCAGTGTACATTAACATTGAAAGAAAAATAATATATACAAGGCCCTTAATAGGCCCGATCATCAAGCATGGATCATTAATCAACAAACCCATGCTTAATGATGATTAGTTTATCTTAAAACTATTTTTTTTAATTTTTTTGGATGTTTTTTAAACAAGGGTTTGGACAATTAACGATAATTTTTTTGGGAGAGGGAGAGGGGGAGATTTTGTTTAGGGGGATAGATGGTTGAGACACAAAGCTTACTTGTGGACTGATATATATAGGAGGCTATGGGGGTTATAGCTACTGTGGTGTATTTTCTGTGATTCTGATTGGATACAATTTATATTTATTATAAAATATGTATATATATATATATATATTCTTTTGATCTAGTGTGTGGGTCACTTGGATATATTCTTCTGAATTTTCACGTGTTTCTTTCTTAGCAGAATAGTTATTATTACTATCCATCTTTGTTCAAAAACATTATTATTGCTATAATTATTGATATCGAAAAGAATTATTAAAAAAATTAAACAACAAAGAGTAAGATGATGGACCATAGTCATTTTTGTTTCTCTTTTAAATGAAACAGATCATTCTCCATGTTTTTTTTTTCTTTAGGCGAGAGAGGCGGATGAGATTTAAAAATAAAGATACCAATTAATCATAGAGAAGAAGATTTTTTTTGATCAAATAAAAAAATAGAGAAGAAGATTTTTAAAAAAATAAAGCTATGTAAAAGCAGGAAAAGCTAATCATTCAATTGATTTATTAGAAACTTTTTGACATTGAAGTTTGAGTCAATGATTTGACACCAAGATGATTTTTTTTAACAAAAATTGATCTTATAAAACATTCAATTGAAAATATACTAACGCTTGAAATAATACAATTCA
Organism: Buddleja alternifolia; assembly: GCA_019426215.1. NCBI lineage: Eukaryota > Viridiplantae > Streptophyta > Magnoliopsida > Lamiales > Scrophulariaceae > Buddleja > Buddleja alternifolia. Next base: position 51,657,497 of record CM033391.1, read on the forward strand.
TATCGATTTAAACGCTGTAGTAAGAAGAATATTTGAAACACTAACCGTTAATTTATCGGTACAATTTTGCCTTGTTTACAGTTTTACCCTCCAAATTTGAGTGAACTCGTTTTTCTAGTTAATAGATGGTGTAAATTCATTTTAGGGTACAAATTGTCATACAACTCGAGGGTCCAAAGTGCCAAAAATCAATTTTACGGTTGCATTGTATAAAAAGGTGACAATTCGAGGATATAATCTTTCAATTACCCATAAAAGATATTACAATTGTGTTAGCTAAACAATATGAGGTAATGTCACTTTTAGTCCCTCCATTTTCGTGTCAGAATCACTGTAGTCCCTCATCTCGTCAATTGAGTCCATCAACTTAAAATAAGTTTTAATGTAGCCCCTTTAGTTAATTTCCGATCAATTTTGACGGGAAAATATATAGGTCACGTGCATGGCAAGTGACCTATTTTAAGGGTAAAAAGTCAATTCAATATTCAAGTTCCAATTTAGTTCCTTAATTTTCCACATTTATCGATTTGGTCTATGAACTTTTAGATAGTTTTCAGTTTGGTCCTTCAAACGGGAAATGGATTGTACACTCATCTTCTTCTGCACCAATTTGCCATTGTTCGGCTTATAAAGCTCAACAATGGTTGTTTTTGTGTCACTTTTACCTCCCAACCACATAAATATGACAAAATATGGCTAATTTGAAGTATGTTTTGGGATACGTACAGACTAAAGCTCCAATGCTCTTGGATTAATATAAAACCAGATATGAGGGTCGTCTTCATTATTGAGTTTTTGGCGATTTTGGAGTAAATGCAAGAAGCCAAGAACCCTAAATTTTTTATAATATATGTTTTAATATACTCTTTTTTTCTAATATATATTTTTTACCTTTTTAAAATGGTTAAATGACATTTTTATCCTCAAAGTAGATCATGCGTCGGGCATGTGACATACTTTCCGGTCGAAATTGACCGGAGAGGGACTACAATAAAACGTTATTTTAAGTTGAAGGACTCAATTGACGCTATTAGAAGATGTGGGACTAAAGTGATTTTAACGTGAAATTGGAGGGATTAATAGTAACATCACCAATAAAAATATATAAAATTTCTTTTTTAGTTTTCAATTATTTTATACATTTTCATTATTTCTTTAGAAATATAAAACGAAATTTTGATCATTCTCAAAATATTCATCAAACTTTTTAGAAATTCATAGCTTCAATATTAACATCAATTCCAATATCTATCATCTCGACTATTCCCTCGTTTCTTATGTTCTCTTTGTGAAATGTGAATGACGAGATCTCTTGTATTTAGGCAGATTTAAATTTTTGTCAGATGGGGGTTGTGATTATCAAAAAAAAAAAGGTCAGATGGGGGTTGTCTTCCACTAGGTATTGTTGTCCTTTACGATGCAACTCATTAAGCCCAATAGTAAAATAATAATATAGTAATATAATTTCACAAAAATGATATACTTGCCTTTAATTTAGGTACACCAACCATGTTTCCTACTATTTTCATTCAATCCCCTTTTGTCTTTAACTTTGCATAAAGCAATACAAGTATAATTGTAGACTCTTTTAAAAATTCTTGCCCTCTAAAGGACTTAAGAAATATTTTTCTCGTATATACAAGATTGGGCGCATTATGATATTTTGAGATAAATAATAAAATCCTCTCATTAGAAGTAAAGCACCACTAAAATTAGATACCATCCTCATTAAACACCTTTTCTAAATAACCTAATGAAACACAAATGACCCACCTAATCCAACTAAAAGAATAATGTGTTTTAAAAGGGAGTGAAATGGAGTGATATTGACACTTCAAAAAATTCTGTAAGACTTGTAATTTTATTTTTTGCACTGGAATATGACAAGAATACTCTTGGATCTTTAAACTATACAATCAAAACAAACTATTATCAATTATAAATATTTTCTTCAGAACTTTAGATCGGAGGAATTCCCACTCAAGAATGTAATTCCCTCCACTAGAAAGCGATTCCACTTGAGGCGGATCAAGGGAAGGCGGTACACTCATCATAGCTACTCCTTTATTTAAAATATAAATCATCAAAAAAAATTAATAAGATATAGAGCATTGATCATCGACAAAATAAATTAATAGTTTGTAAAATTCAATAATGACAATTATAATAAAGAAGAAGAAGAATTGAACATCAACTTCAATTAATTTACTTAACTTGCTCGGTGACTATATTAGTAACTAGTAATCAAACTTATATTGTTAGTACAATAAATTTAATTTATCAACATAATAACGCCTAAAAAAGTATTTTAATCAACCTCGCCCATATCAAACAAGTAAACAAATTATTATTATTATTATTATTATTATTATTATTATTATTATTAAAAGGAGCATGAAAACAATAAATTTAGAAGATAGCAATTTTTCACGTAAAATGTATGTAAATAGATAATATTTTATATTTCGATATGCAGAAGATTAAACAAAAAATTGGTTTCATTCTTTAACGGTGAATATTTTTATGCTCAATTACATAAAAGCGCATGTTTTGCAGTGTTATGATAATAAATATATTATTTTGATGCAATTACTTAGATAAAATGAAAAAGAGATCCTATATTTATCTATACTAAGGATAAGACGAATATGGCGGTACTGTGGTGTACATGGTGGCAAGAAAATAAAGTAAAAAGATTAGCTTGATTTATTAATGAGTATTCCTATCATTTTCTTAAAGAGAAAAATTAGACAGTAGAGCTCTTATAATAATTTTCGAAGCTCTAATATCAATTTCATATATTAAATCAAAGTAAAGAGATGCTCCTACGTCTTAAATTAATCCGAAGTATATATCATATACGCATGCTCCATCAACACAAGTTATAAAGTGAACAACACAAGTTATAAAGTGACAACACAAACACAAAACCACTAGGATGAATTAATTACTATGAAGGCACATTAATTAATTTTGAAATGGAAACAATATAATATAAATGAAAATGTATTGGCTTGTGTAGCACATCACATTAAAATTCAAAACACATATATAAATAAGTATGAAAATATATCCAAATTTCTCATCATATACATAGAGCTGAGATAGAAAGTACATAAGAAAATATGAACAAATGAATGTATTTTTTGAAGTCTTCCGTTTATCTTCATGGCACCTGGTTTAATTGTTGAGTTTGGACAATGTAATGAGAGGGGAAGAGGCGTGTGTTAGAAAAGAGTTTAAGGAAGAGAGTTGGTCGATTAATTTTTGAATTAGTGTGCAAGTGAAAAGGGTTAATCACATTTTTCGTCACGTAAGTGTATTGAAGTACAGTTTTGGTCTCACATTTTACAAAAATCTCATATTGCATTCCATAAATCGTAAAAATTTCACATTTGGTCCCACAATCAATTTTCTTAAAAAAAAGCTAACTGATCGTTACTCAAAGGCAAAAAAAAAACAAATTCACATTTATAAAAAAAATTAGATATAAATTTATTAAACAATTTATGAATTTTTTTAAAAAAACTCACATTTATCCTCTAATTTTTCTAGTTTTTTTATTTTGTTTGTTGCTTCTGACTAACAAAACCATTAGTTTTTTGACAAAAATTGATCGTGAGACCAATTGTAAGAAGTTTTACGACTTATGGGTATACAATATGAGATTTTCATACAATTACGGGACGAAGAGTATGATTAACTCAAGTGAAAATGAAGTGTTTCTTTTTCTTAATTACATTTAATTAGGATTTTTAATTTGTGGACAATCTCAGCCGAGATTTGCGCCATATGGCGAAACTGGCATCCATTTAAACACTACGTGGTTAAATTGACTAATTTGATGTGAATGGGACCAAAATAAAATTTTACTATAAGTTCTGAGGCCTATTAGCATGTTTGCCTATTTTTATCATTAAAGGAATAAGAGATCCCTTGCAGGCAGGACTCTCAATGAGCCCCAGCCGGCTCGAAACTTGTAAGCTCGACTTAATAATTTTCAAGCCGAGCTTTATATGAGTCGAGCCCAAGCCCACTATCAAGGCTTGAATTTGAATTCAAGACTAGTTTGAGCGGGAGTAGACTCGACTTGAATTGGGCTTGGGATCGTAAAATATATCTATCTATCTATCTATCTATATATGTGTGTGTGTGTGTGTGTTAAATATATATCATTTACAATGATAAAATATAATATGATATTTAAATATTTCTAAATTGCATCCAAAATAGCAACATTTTAAATTAGGGAAACGAATTCTTAAAATCATCATTTAACTCTAAAGTTCCTTAAGATAAAACACTACGCTCAAAAAATTAAATAAGTAAAAAGTTTCACGTAACAGACCGTATCTAATACAAATATAAGATAATTCACATAAATTGACATTGGAGGGATGCCACCTTTTGTCTTCAAGAATTTGCGTTTTATTTATTTTTCCTCACAATTAACGACACAAGCAATTTTCTGTAAGTATATCATTTATACAGTTATAATATTTTTAAATCTAAAATAATATGTGAAAAAGATATTTCAATATATATTTTAATATATTTTGTGTGAAGATTGGTAAGTTAAATGAGATTTTTCAAGATATATATTAGTTATGATTTGTCATTAGAGCACGGTGATGTTAATTTTTTGATGTTTTTGAGATTATTTTTTAATTTCTATATTAGAACTTTTTTACTTATAGTTTTTAAAAAGAGAATAGAGCTTTGGGGAAAAAAAAGCTTGTACAAATTCAAGTCATGGTGATGAAAGCTCGTATAATATTAAGCCGAGCATGAACTTGACCAGGCTCTGTCACGCCTCGGGCTCACGAGCCCGTTGGACTAGAGAAATCTCATCGAATCCACTGAGCGTAACCTTGAGTTGGGCATTTGAACCACGGCCCAAAATGGATATTCATTGTTACACTTGAATCCTAAGGTTCTCTTTATAAATTATTTCATTTTTCCTCTTTTTCCCGATGTGGGATCATCATTACAATCACCCCCTCCCCCTTCGAGGAGCGACGTCCTCGTCGTGGCGTGACTCAGTCCAGGATCCGTCGTCAGGCGTCGGGACTCTCTAGGCTACCACCGTATTTGCCTCGGACTATTCTTCATAGCGGATCCGAGAACCTCGGGCTACTTCATAGCGGATACCGAGATTTTACGTTGTAGCACCAAACTCCCAATTCTGGCTGACGAGCGGCTCTGATACCATTTGTCACGCCCCGGGCTCACGAGCCTGTTGGACTAGAGAAATCCCATCGAACCCACTAAGCGTAACCTTGAGTTGGGCATTTGAACCACGGCCAAAAATGGATATCCATTGTTACATTTGAATCCTAGGGTTTTCTTTATAAATTATTTCATTTTTCCTCTTTTTCCCGATGTGGGATCATTACAGGCTCGGCTCGCTCGATTTGATTGACAGGCTTACTTGCAGACAGTTAATATTTGGGATTGAACCCCAAGACCAGGGTCTATAAATCTTTATATTTGAAATTTTGTCCCCTTTAAAATCTAAAAATATCAAATATTACCCTTTATTTTGTATTTACCCTCAAAGAACTTCAAATTTTGGCTCCGACACCCCCCCCCCCCCCCCCCACATCCGCACCCTCCTTTGAGTAGGATCCAAATGAAATTTCTGGGACCTCCTGACCTCAACTAAGAACCTGTCAAGTTCATGGTAAAGGATGAATGAGCATATCTTCTTTTTTGTTTGGTTTGTTTCCATTGTGTCCATAAGCTTGCCGACATTGTGGGTTTGGATACAAAAAAATGGTTTAACTTCTTATTTCTCAGCTTAATTTTCAAATGAATTTCCATAACTTTATCAACTCCAAAAATCTCATAAGCTACTTATCACAAATCACAAGCTTTAACATACATTTGTTACACATCACTACATAAAATAAGCACCAACACCTTACAAATGAAAATACAGCGAAAAGGATAAAAATCCTTCAGTACCAAACAAATTTTCCCATATAGTCTTACAAAGTCCCTCAAGTTCGAATGTCCAGAACTAATCTTTTCAAGTACTGTTAGACGCAATTAGAGGGGCTTCTCCTAAGAAAATTTTTTGCATTTACAAATGTTTGAACACAAGACCTAAACAATCAAAAGGAAAGTTAGTAAAAAAATAAGAACCACATCCATTTTACACATTAGCAATCTATTATGCTTTAAATAAATATTTTTTAAATGTGCACCCCAAACTTAACCCGTAAACCCAAAACTCACGGCCTGCCACCACACACATTGTTCACACAGTCTCACCAGCGACGGGTAAGAAATTAAAGTGACCCCTGATAACCCAAACATCCAGTCCTGTCCACGCATGATATGCATGCTGAATACGTACAAGCTAAGGACGATTTCTTAATTCAGGAATCCTCCTTGTTCACATGCATTGTTCTTACGTCCGTCCAGGCCACCACATACATTGTTCACACGTACCACACATGTGGTCACCACACCATTTGGCGCATTGTCCCATCAATATTACAAGACTGATAATTCAATCATCAATATATATATAGGGATAATTCTACATCCAGCATTCTAAGGTATTGCGAAATTACAAAAAATATCCTCTAGTTCAATAAATTACATCTAACACCTTGTAGTTTCACTTTTTGATGTAAGGTTGGACGGAATGGGTAAAAAGACCGAATTGCCCTTACAGAATTTTTTTTTAAAAAAAGAAAAAAATTAGAAAAAACAAAAAAGCCTGAATTACCATATTACCTCTTCACATTTTTAGATTTATATCTAATCCCAATTTTAAAATAAAAATTTAAACTAAAAAGAAAAGTAATTATATATGTATATACATATGTGTGTGACTGTGCGTGTGAATATGGGTGTATGTGTGTGCGTTTGTGTGACTGTGTGTGTGAGACTACGTGTGTGTGCGTGTGTGTGTGTGCGGATGTGTGTGACTGTGTGTGTGTGTATGCGTATGTGTGTGACTGTGTGTGTGTATGCGTATGTGTGTGACTGTGTGTGTTGCTCTGTGTGTGTGTGCGTGCGATGTGTGTGTGATTGTGTGTGTGTGTGTGTATTGTTGTGTGTGTGTGCGTGTAATTTTGTGTGTGTGTGTGTGTGTATTGTTCTGTCTGTGTGTGTGAGGGTAGGGTAGGGTGGGGTGGGGTGGGGTGGGGAAGACGAAGACTGTTCCCCACCCTTTTTCTTTTTTTTCTTTTCTTTTTTATTTATTTTATAAAGTAATATATTATTTAAGTAATTTAGTTTAGAAATTAAATTTATTTAAAAATTTCATAAATTAAATTAAAATACATAATTTAAATTATATAAGCTATTATATAATCTAATCTATTATATATATTCTTATATATAAATTTAAATAAAAGATTAAAATGATATTTTACATAATTATTAATTTAATTTTAATAATTTCTAATTTATTTTATTTTCTTGAGAATATTTTTTTTATAAATATTTTTTTTATATTTTTTATACATAATATTACATATAACACCTAAACTTTTACAAAACATTACAATTTCCACCAAAGGGTATATACACTTGTCCGAATATTATAGGGTTTTCATGTTCAAAAAAAGACAGGGATATTTTCGGAAGTTCACCAAAAATTTTAACGGCGCCGTACAGTAACCCTAACGGAAGGTGCTATTTGTTGGACGGAATAAAACGTTAGGATGTTAGATGTAATTTATTGAACTAGAGGATGTTTTTTGTAATTTTGAAATACCTTAGTATGCTGGATGTAATTATCCCTATATATATAATATAGTACAGACTTGGATATTTCTTCACCATATGATCCACGTTCCGTTATATGGAATAATATATTATGAACTTGGAGGAAGATGCATACAACTAAATTTAAAGCATATATATTGATGTGTATGTGACTATTATACCACATCGGATGGAGACGAGGGTCTTGAGTGACTTATAAGTCCTAAACTCCCCTCTCCCTAGCAAGACACCTTTTAAGGATAAACTCATGAGGTTTCGGCCAAAGCAGACAATACTGTTTTAAAAATTCTGAAAAAACACGCAAATAAATCATGTATATAATATATTTATATAATATAATATAATTTTAGAAACATAAGTAAGAAAGAATTGGCTGGCTTGTAGAAGTTACGCTACTTGACGTTGTCCTAAGATCGTGATAGCCTCTCCTCCGTGCAGGTATTGGCGGCTCGTCACCATCCTAAGATAAAACCAAGAAGGTCACATCGGCGTCTCCTTTTTGAGCACGATCACAAGGAAACTAGTGAACAAAACCTTATCGCATTGCCCCAAACGAATAAGAAACTAAAATTTGAGAGTAAAATTGTATGATAATGCACAATTGCAAATGTATATCTTTTTAGACGTTTGGGAACTATATATATAATAATACATATATAGACTTAGTATGCAACGTGTAACTCCTACACTTAAATTAGAAAATAATGACGATTTAATGAATCGATATGGGGTTTTAAAATTTATTGGATTTTATTAATAAAAATGAAATTTGACTTTCATTTTGAATTTTAAAGCTTTAAATTTCCAACAATCCCCAATAAGATTTAAAATTTCAAAATGATATATATAAATATATAATAGGGCAACTGAATGCTATACAATGGGTAGGAGCATTCTGTGCTTGAACCTACACTTAGTGTTGATAATTTTCATTTGAGGGAGCCATAATGGACTACGCCTTGAATTAGGTCCATTGGCCAAACTTCAATAAATCACATACACAGTATTGACATCAGTCTCAGTTTGCGGGTTAGCACATTAAAGGCCTTGCGCTCTAGTCTTGATTCTCGTGAGGTCTCTAGGGTTAGCCCAATCCATAGCCATAGCCTATAAATGGTAACTCTCACTTAGGTGAAACATCCAACGGCACGTATGACCTCTACCTCGCGAAATTTTCCCCTTGGTCTCATTAAGGGTAAAACCTAGCCTAACATCACACTTCCAAAGCACTTCACCTAAGGGATTGGGAAAGAGGTATCTCTTTTGGACACTCTTCTTTAAATTAGTGCTTTTACGAGTCACACAATACGGGTTGTTCGGGAAAATTATTTTTTTAGTCCGTTAACTTAACACTTTATAAAATTAGTCCGTTATCTTGGCACTTTTTTAAATTTTGGTCCTTTTCACTGATTTGGGGATAAATTACATCTTAATTTGGGGATAAATTGCAAATGAAAGGGAAACTGGGGGTAAATTGCTGATTTGGAGGGAAATTGGGGGGGGGGGGGAATTCATTAAATAATTGAAAAAATTCATTAAATATTGTCGGGGAAAATTATTTTAATGGATTTTTTCGAATTGTTTCTTTAAATGAAATTTAAAGAAAAATAATTTTCCTCGACAACATTTAATGAATTTTTTCTTTAAATATTTTTGGATTTTTTTGAAAAAATTGAACAGATTGAATCCGATTTTTTTTTCGGATTTCAATTTTTTCAATTTCTTAATGAATTTTTTCGATTTTTTCAATTTTTTAGTGAATTTTCCCTCAACTCAGCAATTTTCCCTCCATTTGTAATTTATCCCCAAATCAGCAGAAAAGGGCCAAAATTAAAAAAGTGTCAAGATAACGGACTAATTTTGCAAGGTGTCAAGTTAACGGACTAAAACGAAAAGGAGCCAAGTTAACGGACTCAAAAAATAATTTTTCCCGGGTTGTTCCTACCCTTTAAACCTTCTTCAGGGGGTCTCCCATCACAAAGGTTAGGTTATTCTCAGAGGTGACTCCCTTACGGGCTGCCCATCCCCCTCGATGATTACGGATCTAGGTTTAATGCCAGTCCACATATGCTCACATCATATATATATCATGCATGATTATAATGACCTAGCATCAATGCTAGTCAACAAATGCTCATAGCATATAATTTATATAGCGCTTTTATTATATTTTAACTTCTCTTTTCTTCTCTTCTCTACTTGTGCACGTACACCTGTTAAAATATATACTCCACAGAAATAACCAATAGATGTTAATAATAACAATGTCAAGCAATATAAACTTTTGCAAGTCATTTTATTATGACTCTTACTTGGGTAACTCATAATCCATCAAATTTTATGTTTAATAAATTAAGATGATATAATTCACGTACCTCAAGTTTTCATCTCGTGTGGAATCAAATATCATAAAGCCTTTGAAGACAATTCCCATTTCACGGGACATATATAATATTATTTTACATCTTAATTATATTTACACAACTTTCTTGTTCTCGTTTCATGTGCAAGAACCTACAGTTCATAAGAAGAGCTCCATATAGAATAATTATCACAATAAGTATAGAGATGGTCAATCTAGATATTCGCCATTTCTTATCATTTTCCTTTTACTTGTTTATTTATTTACAAATTTCCTGAAATTTACTCAAAATATAAAGCTATCACATAAAATGAAAAGCACCAATATATACACCCCTTCACTTTTCTATATTTGAAGAAGAACGTTAGACTTGTAATTTTCTTTTCAGTAAGTAAATTGCTATATATATGTAAATTATGCAAGCACCAATATTACCTATTTACACCTAAGGAAAAATTGGATTTGGGCCTATGTTCGAATAAGGCCCAAGAAAGGGATAATTTCGGCAAAATTAGATGGACTTGCAAATAATAAAGCCCAAAAAATCTGAATGCTTGATTCGAAAAGAATATGGGCTAAATATAACAAAAGCTCAATAGTTGATCCAATATTAGCAAGCAGGCGCCAAACGAAAAAATTTAAAGAAGAAGTTGGTAGCAGTTTCGGAAGAGGTGGAGAACGTGGAAGTTGCAAGAGACTGGAAAGAATGTGGGAGTATATATGCGTAAACAAAAAGAAAAGAGAAGAAGGATCAAAACAATCAGAAAAAACTCTGCAAAAATTTCTTTCTTTCAATAGCTTTAGCAATCTTAGGCGTAGTTAGACTTAGTTTAAATTCTAGATTAAATAGTCAGTAGTATAGATTAGCTTGCTAGTAGCTTTGCACCCGAGTATTCATTTCTTGTATCAAGAAGAATTCATTGAAGAATTCATGGAGGTATATTTCTGTTTAAACTTTTAAGTGTTGATTAACTGCTTAAATTTTAGTATATTTTCTTTGGTTATTGCGTGAATCATATAACGAAATTAATTCAAGTCATAAACCACCTTTAGCATATATAAGCAGGGGTTATTAGATAATTTTAAGTTGTAAATTATCAAGGGGCTTGGACCGACTACTCGAAATCCTTCCCTAGTCTAGTTTGTTTAAAATCAAACAAATTTTTGGCGACCATAGTGGGAGTTAGCCGAATTTAACTTCCATAAACTCATAGTAAGATGTCGTAGGATTCTTCTAGAGAAGAGCCGCATGACGATCTTGAAACACAGCCTGTGTCTAGACACAAGATTAGAGCAGATAAGATGTATGAGCAATTTGCTAAAGTCATGAAGCAAACTTTAATGGGGGCTCGAGATGATCATCGAAAGGAATTTAACGATCAATATTGAGCATTGGCTCAAGAATCTGCTAGGATATTTACAGCAATAGTACAAGATATTTCTATAAATTAAATGCCCAAGAAGGCCTGGCTCAAGAAGTCACTCGAGTTGTAACTGAGTTAGGAGAAATTTGTAACCAGACTTGTGATGCTTTCTCGAGAATGGTAAATGTCCAAGTAGTTACGGCACTGGAGCCACAAAAACATAATGTCTTGATAGAAAAGGTATCACAACTGATAACGGTTGAACCTAGAATTCGAACAAGACACTTAAACCCAGGAGAAGCGTCACCTGGTTACCCTAGAGAGACTAGAAATAGGAGTAACCGCCTCGAAATTGGCCAAACATCGAATACCTCGCCTGTAAACGAGCACAATTTTCTAAATCCATCTGTGCCTGGGGGGCACACCAGAATGGGACAGCAAAATTTCACTCAAGACAGGCGTCCTCCTCCGAATCTTCCTCAAAATGTTAGTATGAACCAATGGCAGTCACATCCTTCGAGATCAAACTTTCTTACCCCACCAGTTGGCTATGGACAGGTGCCTGCAGGGTACCCTACTAACAGCCATTTTAATAATTTCGAAACAACTCCAATTTTTACCCAAGGGCAATTCCCTGGGAGCCAGAGTCAAATAACAACCTATCCAGGAGTCTCGAACGTTCCTTTTCCCATGGGAAACAATGGCTTTTTGAACGTGCCGATAAGTCAAGGAATTCCTACGTTCCCTAATAATATTCAAATACCACATGCAGGGGGCAAGTTGTGCTCGATGCCCATATGGGAGGAAATACTGGGGGACAATTCCTTGATCCTTTTCAAAATCAGATCGAAATGACTATTGAGAGGATGTACAGACCTGGTTTTCGAAGAAACCATAGGTTGATGCCAGGAAGGCCTTATCTTGATTGGGTAGATAGGAATTTCCCTTTTCCTCGAAATTATAAAATTCTCGATTTCACCTTATTCTCTGAGGATGACCACGTCTCCACCCTCGAACATTTATCTAGGTTCACTTGCCAATGTAGAGAAGCCTCAGATCAAGATTTTCTCAAATTAAGGTTTTTCCCTAGTTCATTAACAGGATCAGCCTTTAATTGGTACATAAGCCTATCCCCAAATTCGATAAGTAATTGGGATGAAATGCAGTTCCAATTTCAAAATCACTTTGCTTAAACAGATCCAGGGATATCGATGAGTGATCTTGCTAAAATAAAGCAGAATATAGGAGAATCAGTCGAAGAGTTCCTAATACGTTTTAAGAAAGTAAGGGTTAAATGTCACCTTAATCTACCCGAAACTGAGTTGTTCAGTTAGCCCAACAGAATATGACCTTCGAATATCGGTTGAGGTTCGACGGTATGCCTTTCGCTGACTTTCGAAGTTTGGCTGAGAGTGCAATAAGATATGAAAATATGCTCAAAGAATAAAGTAATAGAAAACACCAAGGCTTTAATGCCTTAGAGATAGGGACTCCATGGGTGTTCGAGAATGCTTATGAAGTCGACCTAGCAGAATTTGTAAAAGGACCCCCTTATCAATGCGGAGCTCTCGAAAGGAAAGAGTGCATGGATACAAGGACAATACAAACGAAAAAAGAAAAGAACTACACTTTTGATGTAACAAAAACTAAATAAATTTTTGATTGGTTACTCGCCAACAAAAAAATTAAAGTTTAAAGGAAAACATAGGCTTTGTTTGTTTGTGTTTTCAAAACACTTTTTCCATTTTCATTTTCATTTTCATTTGAGACTGAAAATACACACTTTACACTGTTTTTAACAGATTATATTCTCATTTTCATTCTTGTTTTTACATTCCCGAAAAATTTCAATCATTTATTTAAAATTACATTTCACATCACTTATTTCACATTTTCTCTCTCATCCACCCATCACCATCCTCTCTCTCCCCCCTCTCATCCACCCATCACCATTCTCTCTCTCTCCTCTCTCTCTTCTCTCATTAATATTCAATATCAAATTCAATACTATTCATCTAATCATTACTTTTCAATCATTTCACACATCACACTCACAAATTTCAACCATTTTAAAAAACACAACAAAACACACCTACTTTTTTCACTTTTCTCACACGAAAATCAAAAAACACGTTCTCCCATACATTTTAGAAAATGACGGCTGGAAATGAAATGAAAACACATCCAAACAGAGCCATATAATTCCTTCGAAGTCTGAAATAAAAGGGAAACCTTATTGTAAATGGCATAATGCATTTTCTCATAACACAAATGAGTGCATTTTATTTCGAAATCTGATTCAAGAAAAGATAGACTCGAAAGACCTTATCTTTCCTAATATTCAAAAAACTAACATCGATGAAGATCCATTTCCTATTATGACTCTCGAAATTAACACTCTCGAATGTTCTGATTCGCAAGCTACTACTGAGACCAAATTGTTAATAAGGACATTTAGCCGTCTAATCGATGAGGGGATTTTGACGTTCCCCAAAGTTAAGGACGAAGGGCACGAAGGGCTCGAAGGGATGTGCAAGTGGCACATGAACACCCTTCATACTATAGATCAATGCCAAATCTTCAGGCGTTTTGTGGAAAAACAGATCGAGCGGAACTTAATTAGCCTATCCTCAACCAAAAAGAGGATTTTAGGTTTAAACCAAAATGGGAGATTGAAAGAAAAACAAGCGGAAATCGAACCGCCCAGTGAAAAGAACAGGAATTAGGAAAAGACGTATAAGCAAGCGCTCGAAATGCCCCTGTGTGAAACCATTTACGAAATGCCAACGAAAATGGTGAACAATTTGACCAAGTTGCAGAGAGCATTATGCAATCAGTGCGCTGATGCTCTCCATTTCGAGCTGGTAAGGCTGCAGGTGATCTTGAATGATCTGAACTGGGTGCCTGCATATCAAAAGGCGAAAAGTTGGAATAAAAGGCCAAGACAAGAGTTTGGCAACAGAATACCAAGCCCAATGCCTTCGCAGAGGCATTTTCGAGGACGTGGAGGAAGAGGTTTTCCGTATAATCATCCAAGGTGGAATGATTATCGTGAAAATATTGAGCATGGTCGAAACAATAGGGATAAATTGATAGCCCAACAGGTAGCTTATTCGAGGGCTTCGGTTGCAATGGAGATGCAACAAGAGGCAATTATTGTCAACCTGAGGATTGAAGAGAAAGCCCTAGCCAAGGGAATTTTGAAATAAAAAATAGTGGGGAAGTCGAATCAAGACGACTTCGAGACTGAGGTGGACCGTTTGAGTGATCAAATGAAGGATTCGAACCTCCAAGGAAAAAGTTTGGTGACAGGAGAGGATGATTTGGGGGATTTCGAATCGGGTGATGATTTGGACATCCTTCTGGATGATACACTAGATGAAATCGAAGATAAAGAGAAGGAGGCCTCAGTTCGAAGGGACATGAATTTTGAAGAGGACAAGGGTTGTAACATGGTAACCATCTTGCTGTCAGAATTCACCGTGAAAGAGGGTGAACTGGACGAGGAAGAAAAGGCTTTGGAGGCATTGACTGCCCCGAAAGTAGGTAACTACCCATGTTTTGAATTCATCAATTGCAAGACTGATAAAAAAGAAAATGAAAACGAACATTTTTTGGAATTATTATTTTCGAAAGAAACAATAAACAATAACCATATGAAGCCACTATACGTACAAGCCGAAATTGAGGGCACAAAAGTTAACAAGGTACTTGTAGACAACGGGGCAACTGTTAATGTTCTACCTGAAAGCACTTTAGCCACATTAGGCAAATCTTCGAAAGACTTGGTGGTTGCCGACGTAGCAGTCTATGGTTTTTCAGGACAAGCAACAAAAGTGCTAGGAGTTCTACCCTCTCAAATTAAAATAGGATCTATGAGTTCTTATTCTGCATTTTTCGTGGTAAAAACAAATTCGTCCTTTAATGCGTTATTGGGTAAAGACTGGATTCATCAAAATTACTATTTGCCTTCGACGTTGCATCAGTTTTTGATATGTTGGAATGGTGTCAAATTCGAAATGGTAAAAGCCGAGACTAACTCATATTTTGTTGATACACAAATTGTGAATGCTAGGTACTGTGCCGAAAACCTTGAAATAAAGGATAAGAAGTTTTCATCCGTCCCAGTCATCGAAAAGGCAAGAGAAGAGGACATCGCAGAAGGAAAAGAAGACAATGAAGACTCATCGGAGAGAGTAGTGAAGAGATTTGCCCAAATCGAAATAGAGCGATCTTAGTGTTTCGAATTATATGTTGTTTCTGTATTTATGGATAATTTAAAACATTTGTGTGTTATTGTTATTGACAGTATTTTCAAGAAGTTAGTAATCGAGAATCTAGATTCGAATTTGCATCTTTATATATCTAATCTGATTGATTCGAGTTCCGATGTATACAATGATATCGAACAGTTAAATCAAAGTATAGAAGATATAATCGAAGAGGGAATTCTGAAACCAGATGAAGATATCAAGCAGGATATCCAACATCCATTAGAAGAGGTTAATCTTGGTACATTCGAGGAACCCAGACTAACCTATATTAGCTCAAAAACAGAGCAGAACGAAAAAAAAGAATTAATTCAAATATTACGAAATTATAAGGATTGTTTCGCTTCGGCTCATCACGAAATGCCAGGAATAAACATGTCAATACCTCGGCATGAGTTGCCCATAAAGCCTGGTTTTAAACCAATTATTCAAGCCCCTAGAAGGTTATCACCTGATTTAATGGGGGCAATTAAATAAGAAATCAAAAGGTTAGTCGAAACTAAATTTATTAGGCCAACCAAATATGTCGAATGGCTAGCAAACATAGTCCCAGTAATAAAAAAGAATGGCAAAGTGTGAGTTTGCATTGACTTCAGAGACTTAAACAAAGCCACACCAAAAGACGAATATCTGATGTCAATGGCTGACACTCTGGTGGATGCAGCGGCTCGATTTCAATTCTTATCTTTTATGGATGGTTACTCTTGGTATTATCAATTGAAAATAGCTGAGCGAGATAGAAACAAAACAGCGTTTCGATGCCCAGGTGCTATATGCACTTTGAATGGGTAGTAATGCCTTTTGGCTTAAAAAATGTCGGGGCTACTTATCAAAGGACCATGAACTACATGTTTCATGACCTTATTGGAAAATCGATGGAAATATACATTGATGATATTGTGATCAAGGCACAGACCCATCAAGAACATATAAAGTCTCTAATCAAAGCCTTTGCGCGAATGAGACGTTTTAATTTAAAAATCCTTTAAAATGCACTTTTGGAGTAAAAGCTGGAAATTTCTTGGGATTCTTAATCCATAACAGAGGCATTGAGGTGGATTGAAATAAATGTAAAGCAATCTTAGATGCAAAACCTCCTGAAAACAAGAAAGAGTTGCAACGTTTTTTGGGATAAGTAAACTTCCTGAGAAGATTTATACCGAATTTAGCAGGGAAAACCGAAGCATTTTCCCCACTCTTACGTCTAAGGGATAGAGAGAAATTTGTTTGGGGAACAGAACAACAAGAATCTTTCGAGGCAACAAAACAATATTTAACGCAGCCTCCAGTTTTAATTTCCCCTCGAAAAGGGAAGAGACTAAGGCTATATATATCGGCAGTAGAATGTTCGATTGGGTGTCTTTTGGTACAAAAAAATTATAGAGGATTCGAACAAGCAGTCTTTTACTTGAGCAGGTTACTAAATGATGCCGAGAAAAGATACACTTCAATCGAGAAATGGTGTCTCAGTCTTTATTTCGCATCTGTAAAATTAAGGCATTACTTCTCTACATATGTTGTAGAGATAGTATCACCAACAAATGTGATTAAATACATGATGAATCAGCCTCTAGTAAAAGGTCGTCTTAGTAAATGGAGTCTTAGTCTACTCCAATTCGATTTGGTATATGTGCCCAAAGGCCATAAAAGGGTAAGCATTAGCTGATTTCTTAGCCGATCATCCTTCGAGGATAAAAGAAATCCTCGATAACTTCGAGTTCGAGCTTATAAACTTAGTACCATGGGTTTTGTACTTCGATGGCTCTAGCACTCGAGATAGTGCAGGAATCGGGATATACGTTATATCCCCAAATAAAGTAATCACCAAAATGTACGCCCAAATCGAAGGAGATTGCACAAATAGTAGGGCGGAGTATGAAGCTCTTATTTTGGGGTTAGGAGTATTACTCGAGATGAACGCTAAAAGCATCAAAATAAAAGGTCATTCCCAATTGATCATAAATCAAGTAAAAGGATTATTCAAATGTATAAGCCCAGTGGCCATAGCTTCGTTTGCTCGAGTCCACGAATTATTGAAACATTTCGAAACTGTCAAAGTTACTCATGTTTCGAGAGAAAATAATCAAATATCCAATGATTTAGCCTACCTGGCATCGGGATACAAGGTGGACCCGTGCCTGCTCGAAACATCAATCCAACTCAAACCAAGGGTGTTATTACCTTTCGAACAAAGAAAGTTATGTGTTAACAAAATAGACATTATGAAAGAAAATGGTGACTGGCGCCTCGAAATTATTAACTACTTTCAAAATCCGTCTCAAGGGGGTTTCTCAAACAAATTAAAGTTAATGGCCCACCAATATTTTTATGACGATCAAGAATTATATAGGAAAGATTCTCAGGGGATTTTATTAAAATGTCTCGATTTAGAATATGCTTTGATCACGATGGCAGAGACACACGAAGGTGTTTGTGGTGCCCATCAAGTAGGCCATAAAATGAGGTGGTTGATACATAGATACGGATTTTATTGGCCTAGAATCTTACGGGATGGCATAGATTATGCCAAGGGATGTAAACAATGTCAAAAATTTGGCAAAATCTTAAGGCAACCTACAGTCGAATTAAAGTCCATAATAAAACCTTGGCCCTTTCGAGGGTGGGCTATGGACATTATCGGCGAAACTAAGCCAGCCTCGTCTAAAAGGCACAATTATATTTTGGTGGCCACTAATTATTTCACAAAGTGGGTCGAGGCCAAAGCTTTCGAGAATATTAACTCGAAACAGGTGGTCGACTTCATCAAGGAAAACCTCATAACTAGATTCGAAATCCTTGAATCTATAATAGTTGATCAGGCAAGAGTCTTTAATAGCACAGAGATGTTCGAATTCGTGACTCATTTTGGTATAAAGCTACTCAATGCTACACCCTATTACGCACAAGCAAATGGACAGGTTGAATCATCCAATAAGTTGATTAAGGGATGCATTTCTAACATGATAAGCAACAATCCGAGGAATTGGCATGAGTTGCTAATCGATACTTTGTGGGCCCTAAGGATGATTCAGAAAGATAGTCTTGGGGTATCTCCTTTTCAATTAGTTTACGGCCACGGGGCATTAACAACCAATGGAAATCAATGCAAAATCGAAGAGAATTTTGGAGCAAACGCAGCTTACAGACAAGGAATATGTTGAAAGCATGAACATTGAAAAATTGGATCACGAAATATTACGAGTATCGGCTTTACAACAACTTGAACTTCAGAAAAAGAAGGTGGAGAAAAGCTACAATAAGAGAGTTAAAGAAAGATCCTTCAAGACGGGGGACTTAGTATGGAAAATGATTTTATCAGAAGGTTCGAAAGATCACTTTTATGGTAAATGGTCACCTAATTGGGAAGGGCCATTTTTAATTTTGAAAAAGTTGTCGGGTAATTCGTATAAACTACATTATTCAAACGGAGTAGAATATAAGAGAACTTTAAATGCGAAATATTTAAAGAAATACATACCCACGATATGGGAAACACATAAATAACTCATACTCGAAAGATTGTCGGAAACAGCAAAAAAATTCTTAAATTAAAAAGCAATTAGTAATATTCGACGATTACATAATCAATCTAAGATTTGATAAAGCTTAAAGAAGTAAACAAAATGTCTAAGGAAGACTCAAAAGCATCTTGTTCCAATAAAGCATGTTTAACCACTTCTTCAAGCTCGTGGTTTAATCAAGCAATTTGGCCGTTGAGAGCTGTCATATCCGCTTCAATTTGACTAGCCGAATTAATGAGTTGCTCTTTACAGGCTTGCAAAGTAGCTATCTGGGCATCCAAGGAAGCGATTTAGGCCAGATAATCAGCTCGAGTGCGCTCCAAAGTAGCAGCTTGATCCTGTAGATGACCGATCTGCTGGTTATGGACAACTGACGTCCCCTCCTCGAAAGGATTGACACCTTGAGCCATTAAAGTGTGAAGGTTGGCAAGACTAGCCTCGAATACTTCGTGTGTTGATTGAAAATTAGGTAGCCACGTCTCGATTAGTCTCGAGGATGCCTCGTCAAGGTAAAAACGCAACCTTTCTATCAAGATGGGGTCAGTCGGTCGAATCCTGATGTCGTGAAGTACTTCATTAAAACCAACCTTGGAAAATTCCAAGGTATCTACATCATAAAACAAGGAGATGGTGTCAGTCGAAATAAGATTAAGATAAAAGAAAACATACAAGATAAAGCGAAAGTATTTGCATTATACCTTCGGATGGAGCAAGAGATGGGGGAACCACTGAACTCGAAGTAGATGGATCCAAAACTGGCTCAACCGGTAGAGCCGGAGTCTGATGGGACTCAATTTCTTCAACCCGGGTTGATGAAGTGGCAGTGCGAGAAGGGCCAGGTGAAATTGGAGGATCAACGGCAGAAATGGCCAAGGCATGGTCACCTTCTTCTTGAACAGAATCCTCGGGGATTGGGGGAAGCAATGTGACATCAGTAGCTGCTTCCGCTCGAATCGAGTCCACCGAGACTAAAGGAGTAAGTGCAGCATCAGCAGAAGTAGCTACGAAAATGTTTAAAAAATGTAATAATCAAAATGATGAAATAAAGACATAATGGTGAGTATCATCGAAAGGGTAAAATACAAGGTAGGTTTTCATCCACACCGGAAGTTCCAAACGAACCATGTAAACGTTGAAGTTTACTATTCTTTCGAATAAGAGGCTGTGGATCCTTATCAGCCTCTTCCTCATCAGAGGCCATTTAAAGGCTTGTAGCAGGAGACTCTCGAATGGTAAGGGCCGATCATTTTCGAGTAACAGGTGCCGATACGGTAGAAAGTTGGGTTTTAGACCTCGTTACCATAGATGAACTTGTGGAAGACCTAACTTTCGCAGAAGGCTCAGTTCGAGCGGTGGCCTCCGACTCTCGAAGGACCAAGAATAAACCCTCATGGGCTTGAGTGAAGGGGTCATCCCTTTCAAACCTCCAACCAGACGTTAAGGCATAAGGGATGAGATAAGCATCATCCTAACAAAATGTGTGTGTAGAAAGTTAATACATCGAATACCTCGACAGAAATTGATGAAAGAAAAGAAAAAAAGTTGTTCGAATACCTAGACAGAAAGTAGCTTTGAAAGCTCGGCCACGTTTCCGAAACATCCAAAAACTTTGGTAGCATCGGAGACCAACTTCCAAATGATGCGTCTTGATTAATTTCGTTGCAAAACACGATTCCAGAAGTCTGCAAAGCATTGTTCCATTCGAAGGACACTGCAAAAAGGGGAGAGAGGGATAGGAAGGATTTGACAAGAGGGCATCCCTCGAACGATCATGTCTGCTCAATCCTTTTTCATCTTAAAAATAAAATATTACCTCATCAACCAAGGGCGATTCATAGTTCCCAGAAATGGTAAAGCGAAATACTGATTGATGCCGAATTGTCTTGAGCATAACTACAAGAAATAACACAAACATATATGATCACATAAAGACACTAGATGTTCAAAGGATATTTGATGTTCGAAGGAAGGGCTATAAAAATTACCTGAGGGTTATAAACTTCGACACCAGGCGTTTTGTCCACGTACACAAGGTCTCGAGAAAATAAAACGGACCGCCAATAAGGTTGGTCTTCATCAACTCGTAAAGAATCAACTGCTCATGACCAATTGGGCAGAGCAGTGTGGGACAAGTGAGTAGGTTCTTGATCATACCTTATCTCGAAAAAGGGACACCATGTTGAGACATAAAAAAGGTTATATATAGTACTCAAAGCCAAAAGATATGACACATTTTCGAGAGGAATTAGCAAATTTACAGCGACCTCTCCATAACAAACCCAACTCGAAATAGGTTTAAAGATACTCGAAGTTCGAGATACTTCTTCAAGGGATGAAAGGGTCCTAATGTTTAACAATTCAGGGTAGTATATGAAAACCCAATAGGATAATAACCATAACGGACCTGATAATCTTTTGACATTCGAATGGTCCCGGGGGATGTGGAACATCATTCGATAGAATTGAGCTAGCACAAAGGGGGCCAATTCAACAGGCCCCATGGTTGCAGAAATATTGGCAGCCAACGGAAGAAAGGTCTTGTTCACAGCACAACCGGAATTCATGAATAATCGGGAAAAAACGAAGTTAAGGAACAATACCTCTTCAAAAGCGGTAACGGGGTCCTCGTTCCCAACGAAATGATTGACCAACGAAGAATAAGCAATGTTGGCACCACCACTCTTGTTGTGATGTTTCAACCATCCTATAGAAGACACCAGAAACGTGCGAGCTTCACTTGTAGCTTCACCAAAGGGAAGGATAGTGCCACAAGGGGATAACCCGGTGATAAGGGTCACATCTTCGAGGGTTATTGTCTGAAACCCTCGAGGTAAGACAAAACAACTATAGGAAGGATGCCACGAAAGGGCCAAGGCATTGGTCATCACTTGCTCGAAAGGAAGGGTCTAGTAGCAGGCTATTCGAACAAGCCCTATAATCCGATTAGCCTTCCACTTCGAGTGGAATTGTTGAAGACGATCAAACCACGGGAAGGCATCAACACTCCCTATCCAACCATTTATGGGTTTGTTCTTGTTGGTCCAAGCGAATTTGCTGACCACCCGATTCATACAAAGAGGGGAATTATCACCTTCTAAGTCAGGCCAAATCCCAAGAAGGTTGGGGGCATCACGGACAGTACTTTCGAACGCCGTCGAATCGAATCATGGGCCAAGAGCTAAATGATTAAGCAATTGATCTTGACGATCGGAAGCCCACCGAGGAATTACATGGGTCGCTTCGAGAAGCGTAACCTTGACATCACTATAATGGGCTTGGGAAGCCTTAATGGTGTTTTACAGCTCCTCGGCCTCACCACAATCCAAGATGGGCACTCGAGGAACTAAGAACATGAGGTCATGAGCGGCGGTATGAGGAGAAATAGCCATCACTTTAGGCTTCGAAGAAGAGAGGTAAGGCGGCGCTCGTAAGATGGTTAAAAAGAAAAAGAGCTTATCTGAGAAATTTTGATTGAAGAAGAAAGGGCTTTTGAGAATGACGAACCAAAGAACTCATGATCGAAATATTTGTAAGGGGTTTAGCACCCGATCACAAAGAGAGGCACTTATTACTGAGGAAGTGGCAAGATGACGATCAAAGTCCCAGGTGAACTTTAAAAAGGGGCGCGTCTTTACATAACCGCCAAAAAAATGAAAAGTCTGTTTATGAAAAGATGTATTCTTTAAAAATACCCGTAAAGTCGAAGCAGTCGCATTAATTAGAAAACAGATGTGATTTTTAATAAACACGAACTCGAAACGTTCATGTATATTAGAGGGGCATTTGTTTACACCGAAGCAAATATTGGATTTGGGCCTATGTCCGAATAAGGCCCAAGAAAGGGATAATTCCGGCAAAATCAAATGGACTTGCAAATAATGAAGCCCAAAAAATTTGAATGCTTGATTCGAAAAGAATATGGGCTAAATATAACAAAAGCCCAATAGTTGATCCAATATTAGCAAGCAGGCGCCAAACGAAGAAATTTAAAGAAGAAGTTGGTAGCAGTTTCGAAAGAGGTAGAGAACGTGGAAGTTGCAAAAGACCGGAAAGAAGGTGGGAGTATATATGCGTAAACAAAAAGAAAAAGAAGAAGAAGGATCAAAACAATCAGAAAAAACTCTGCAAAAATTTCTTTCTTTCAATAGCTTTAGCAATCTTAGGCTTAGTTTAAATTCTAGATTAAATAGTCAGTAGTATAGATTAGCTTGTTAGCAGCTTTGCACCCGAGTATTCGTTTCTTGTATCAAGAAGAATTCATCGAAGAATTCATGGAGGTATATTTGTTTAAACTTTTAAGTGTTGATTAACTGCTTAAATTTTAGTATATTTTCTTTGGTTATTGCGTGAATCATATAACGAAATTAATTCAAGTCATAAACCACCTTTAGCATATATAAGCAAGGGTTATTAGATAATTTTAAGTTGTAAATTATCGAGGAGCTTGAACAAACTACTCGAATTCCTTTCCTAGTCTAATTTGTTTAAAATCACGAAACATTACCATAATTCCTTCTCAACTTAACAGAAATCATCATACCTCATCGTAACCACAAACCCCCACATTTCTCAAGGTCTTCTAATAAAATCCATTACTTTAGAAATCAATCCAATATGATTAGAATTTACACTTTCATTACTTGATTATTGTATCTTGGACATAGACTATAAATCATTATTCTAGTTTAATATATGATATCTTATCATTTGAACTTTATGTATCACCTCGAAAACTTGTAGTATTTAGTATGGTAATTGGTAAATAACTTGACGCCTCCCAATAAGATCTCTCAAATTATTTATATAGTCTGGTTTAAAATTCAAAACTAGTAATTAAATTCATGTTGATTTAAAATCACATTTAAACTTAAATAAATAATATCCCGGGAATATAATCAAGTAAATAGGTTAAGTATTCAAGCAAACAAATTAATGCATATACAATGTCATATTATTTATGTAATTATATCAAAGTAAATCATTTGACTCAAATAATAGAATATAGTTTAATATAAAATTATACTCTAATAAATTATCAGAATCCAACTATAATCAATTTTATAAACTTTATCATTATATAAAATATACCATGCATCAAGAAAATTTCGTTATGAGCAATAAACAAATTTTAAGGTTTGCTTTCTTTGTTTAGTTTATTCGAATTATTGTCATAATGCAATTCTTACTCATAAGCAGTACTATTGTACAGACGCGTTCCAATTTCAAGTGACACTTAAACTCAACAAAATATATTATTTCCAAACTAATTATGCTCGGAAAGCCAATCTACTACTTTAGCAGTACTATCTTTTATCATTGTAACATAGTTACCTATCAATGATATTTCGACTCGTTTCCCAAATAATCTCCTTAATTGAAAGAAGTATATATTGTAAAAGACATGAATTGTGCAATTCAAAATTGAGAACATACCTCGAATTGTCGAAATATACACGGTTTATACTATGTGATTTTGCCAAAAACCAAACTCCTGGACGAACTAATAGACATCTAATCCGTTAAACAACTCATAAGACAATATAGCATGACATAAACTTCATTACAAAACTCAATCCGTTCATGTGGATCACCTAAAGGCTCATTAGCCCATGAACATATAAATTTCCAAATTTAAGCTTCCTGCATTTCTCCTTTACCGTTCTATATATCTCTTGTGTAGTTTCTAATAAGTAAATGATAAACTCCCTTCACTTTCGATTAGTGAACAATAATCGGAGAACTTAATTTCAGTTCTAAGCAAGTGATACTTGTTGGATATGACCAAATCCTAGCATTTCTTCTTACATGTTTTTTTTTTCTTTTTTTTTTCATATGCACTACTTTTATTTAGTAACAAGTCTATCGGAATAAAACACATTTGCCATGGGCTAAGTTAAAATTAATTATTCGAACTTCCATAACATAAGGAACAACAATATAGCAATAAATATATTAATGGTCAGAGTAACCGTTATCACGAGAAGAACCAGCTAATGTCACAATATTATATCTTGAATAATCATTTAACCGTTATGGGCATATGTAACTTCCAGATGTAATTTTGTAACTTACTACACTTTATGTTTCAATTATCATTAATCATAATATGCCCATGTGTTTAGTTATTGCACCAAGGTCAAAACAATAAGAATAAAATCACATATTACGAGAGTCAACAAATATTATGTCACTTGCCTTTTCAAGAAATATTCGATAATTCAATGACACTTTAACCTTCAAATGAGATATTATAGTGAACCTTCAAATGATTATAGTGAAGCAATAAATTCATTAATTCCTCATAACCATCTGTATTAATATGACTCCTATCCATACTTTTATTTAAAATTAATAATAAATGAGAATTTTACTTGTCAAATGTTTTGCAATTACATTGACACTCAAACAGTCAAGTAGAGTATATAAGTATATGTATACATACCTTCAAAGGTAGATGGTCAAAATAAGTTGTCAAAGGAAAGTAAATACCTTTGAATCTCCCAAATTGCTACAAGAATTTTATCAACAAATTCTCAGTCAAACAAATGATATCTTATTCGAGTGTCATAACAATATATCGAGAGAAGTAGAGAACAAGTAAATGTACGCATTTTCTAAAAATCAATAATGAGTCAACAGTATAAACGAGACACTAATATAATTATTCTATGAGCTATCAAATTGGTATACTTTAACTTTTAATATAAATTCATCAAAGGAACAATATATAAGGTTAAGAGATGTTTAACAGATGGTAGCATACTTTGAACCATGAGAATAGACTCCTGTAATTCCTCAAATGTTAAACTGAAACCATATTATTCATATGGCATAAGTATAATTATATTTTTTGTACTACTGATCACTCATGGGTAGAGCTCAATAAGTAAGATTAGATTTGCAATTCCCTCAATAGATGAATCATTTTATTATTCTTTTAGAAACTCTTTTCTAGTGGTCTAAAGGGCAATATTCTTTTAATGTTCATATATAGTCTTTTCCTTTCGACTACAAATCATATATGCGTAGGATTTATATTACAATTTCATAAATATGTGAAGATGGTAAGGATTCATCTTCTGAGTGCTCTTAAATTGACATACACTGCTTTTGATTAAAACGATTGGCATTGAATTGTAATTTTTCTACTAGTATTTCTAGGTTACAAAAATGATATATAGTTTGAAAAAAAATCACATGTTTATATCTAAGCGCCATTTCTTAAAATCAAGGACTATAACTAAATCTTGAAAATTTCTATGACTCTTTAAAATAATGAAAAAGAAGATTCTTTCATGGGCAAGATTTTTCTTTTTCTCCTTTATTCCCAATGCTCTATTCTCATTTGTCCAAAAATTAGAGCATGCAATTCGCCCACTGAGACAAAAAAATTAATCTAATGAAATGTAAAACAGACTACTAAACCTGACAATAGTATTTTTTTTCCAGCTTATAAGTAATTGATTTTCCTTGTGGAAAATTTGCTAACACAATTTGAGCAGGCAAGTAATTCAACAAACAACTTTAGTTTTATAGAGAATCAATGAGCATGCATTTCGATAATAGATTAAATTTATCGCGATCTTAGATTGTTGTAAAAAATCTGAAAAACATGCAAATAAATGCAAATAAATCATGTGTATATATATATAGATAATATGCTATAATTTTAGAAATATATAAATAGTAAAGAATTAGCTGGCCTATAGGAGTGTCGTGTCACTTGACGCTGTCCTAAGATCGTGATAACCTCCCATCCGTGCAGGTATTGGCGGTTCATCACCATCCCAAGATAAAACCCAGGAAGGTCATGTCGACATCTCCTTTATGTGCACGATCACAAGGAAATTAGTAAACAAGACCTTATCGCATTGCTCCAAAATAATAAGAAACAAAAATCTGAGAGTAAAATTGTATGATAACGCACAATTGCACATGTATATCTTTTTAGACATTTAGGAACTATATGTTGGAAAAGGTGAGCTTTAGCTCATCTTTGAGCTCGAATTTGAGTGACCTAAGTATCTTGGATACGGGATTTTATGGTATCAAATTAATATACGTTTTGAGTAGATGAATTTAGTATCTAGAATTACTCAAATTCGAGTTTGAATGAATGAGAAATCAATGATCAAAAATGATAATTTGAGTTAAGCTAAAATGTGGAAATGATTGGGAATGTGGGAAAGCATAAAGAGGCTACTCCACATTGAAAGATAAGATAAAGTAAAGTGGGCTTATAAATCATAACCTTGCAAATAGAGTTTGCGCCCTTGGGTCATGACAATTTTGTGTGGGTTATGAGGGGGTGAGTACTTCGCTATGGTCCATTTCACCTTGCACGCTACCGCCATACGTCCGATCGGCTTGGCTCAGGTCGGGCGCGGACCTTGGGCCGTGGACATGGGCTGTAAATTGTGGGCATGGCCCAACCGGATTTATCTTTTTGGAGAAAGTTTATTTAAATTATTTAATTTAATTTAAATTAATTTTCAATCTAATTCCTAATTAATTTCTAACCGTTAGATGGTATCTTAACGCGTATGGGCATGTGTGCTGTGATCAAAGGCCACGATTGCACGCCAAGTGGCGTCCTGGTCCGATGTTGACCGTTCGGATGTGGATGGTACTGGTTCGGTCCGAAAGGTTACTGTTTTGGATCAAATAGGTACTTGTTTGTCCGAAAAGGTACCTTTAGGCGTCAAAACGAAAAGTTGTGTTGCTAGTCCACATCTTTTTGTTTCCTATAAATAGGACCCCCATAATTCCGAAATTCCCATCCCAACATACATATTCTCTTCTCTCTTCTACTTCAAAATTCTAAATTTGTGAGTTTTGAAGTATTCTTCTCATAAAAGTTCTAAGTTTGAAATCGAGAGTTCAAACAAAAGTTGTTCGATAGATTCTATAATTTGAAGTGGTTCTATTATCGTTTCAAAGTCGTTGTATCTTGGGACACAAATTGACATATCCTGTCACCACCACAAGCAGGTCAATACTGTGTTAAGGAAAGCGAGTACTTGTAAACACGTGTCTCGACTTACCTATTGAAGTGTGCATATTTTCTAACACTATATATATAGACTTAGTATGCAACATGTAACTCTTACACTTAAATTAGAAAATAATGATCCTTCAAAAAGAAATTAGAAAATAATGACGATTTAATGGGTCAACATGGGGTTTTAAAATTCTGTTGGATTTTAATCGTAAAACTGAACTTTGACTTTCATTTTGAAGTTTTAAAGCTTTAAATTTCCAACAATACGTGCAAAGGTGTCCAGTGTGCGAGAAGTCAATTGTATGTCACATCATATATGATGTGTATCTAACTATTATCTCACATCGGATGGAGACGAGGGTCTTGAGTGACTTATAAGTCTCAAGCTCCCCTCTCCCTCCATCTTTTTAAATTTTTACTCATTCATCAATTTGGCATGGAATCTTTATTGTAGGTTGTAATTGAAGGGTTACCGGAATCAGGTTGCCCCTGAAACATTAAGTCCCAAATTCACCTGTGTTGATGTATTTTATTTTTCATTCTACACCTTGTTTTCGATTTCTTTTTTATTAAAATTAATCCATGCATCTCGAATTAATTTCAAATTAAGAAAGTTGAATTTGACAGTGTTATTTTGCATTTTGGTTTATATTCTGCAGTTGTTGCTAATGAATGCGGCGAATTGGATTTTTTCCATGGTATGTTAACTATAAATATTCGATGCATTTTTATGTTTGTTATGTGTTTTTGAATTGATTTAATGACAGACCTACTCATATTTGCATAAATAGGCTTCATAAAATTAGAAATTTGATACATATCTTGAAAGTTGAAGTAATTAAGTGGTTGAAATCAAGTAAATCATCTTGGCTTCTTTTGTCATGCACATGAAAATAAGAAAGCCTAATAATTATGAGGCTTGTGATGACTTTATCCGTTCTTCCTCTTTTCTCTGGGTTCTTTTCCAGTTTTAACATGGTTGTGGCTTGCATATTGGGATAATTGGTAGGACTCAAAAAGGTTTTAGTTCTTATCCTTCATTGTCTTTTCCAAATGTATATACAGTTACCTCTAACAAAGGCAATCTAGACTGATCCGGATTCTATTCCCATCGTTGCTATTTCCTAAAACTGTCGTAGGGTAGCAGCACGAGCCTGCGGCCTTGTGAGTCTTGAACCATGAAGGTAATTTTTCAAACCTGTTACTTTGTCTTCCGCTCCGCCTATATAAAAATTCTGATTTGACTTGATTGCTTTCACATATTGCTGAAATTCTCAAAGATCTTATTTCTTGGTTTCGTGACTGTCGTTTCCTTGATGTAGTAAGTGCAAACCCCACAATAAATGGATGGAATATAGAACTCGTTTATATGCAGGTAAGTTCTCTTTGTAAACTAAATTTTTCATTGTATAGAGATTACAACTGGTTT
The DNA here is from genome assembly GCA_019426215.1 of Buddleja alternifolia. NCBI lineage: Eukaryota > Viridiplantae > Streptophyta > Magnoliopsida > Lamiales > Scrophulariaceae > Buddleja > Buddleja alternifolia. The sequence goes on from CM033391.1 coordinate 51,687,191, forward strand.
TGAATGTTAATTTGTTCTTTAGACATATGCACCAAGGCATCTGCCTGTGACTTTTGCTCTTTGGGATATATTACAAGTTTGGAATATGGCAGTCTTGTGGTAATAAACTTATCGTCAAAATTTTCTCTATTCAAATCCTTTTATGATTTATTTATTTTACTTGCTGTAAGCAAAACTTTTGCATTAGCCTTTTTACTGACAGATTACATATTTATGCAGATTTGTGAGAGGTCATTAACATCTTTGATGGATGGACCAACTGGGCCTCCTGCTACTTGCTTTGTAAGGGCTAAAATGCTGCCCAGTGGGTACCTACTACGTCAATGTGAGGGTGGTGGCTCCATGATTCACATTGTTATCACTTTGAATTCGATGTAAGGAATTATCATACTATGCTTTTGGATTCTATTTTCGGGTTTTCTTTCGTTACTTAACTTTTATCTAGCTACAGGCTTGCAGTGTTCCGGAAGTTTTAAGGACACTTTATGAATCTTCCAAAAACCTTGCACAGAAGATGATTATGGATGTAAGAACTTTCTCCTTTCGATTGTTATGTGTCTGCATGTTCTTTTTTCACGTTTTTTAAGCAAATAAATCATTCTATATGTTTAGGCCATGCGTCATATAACGCAAATTGCTCAAGAAACCAATGGCGAGATCTAATGTAGTGGTGGCAGCGAAACGGCTGTTCTCAAGGCACTAAGCCAGAGAGTGTGCAGGTCAGAATGCTTAGCCCTTTATATAGGATACATCTAAACAAATTCATTACCCCAAAATAAGAAAAAAAGAAGCTAATTTGATATTTAGTCTTCCAATATTTACTGCATTATCGTAATCTTTATTTGATGAATGAACTAGAGCCATGAACTATAGAATTTCTATAAGGTCTATTTTGCTGTATATAGGAGAATATACCGATGAGGTCTTTGAGAATCAACAGAACTGGAGCCAACCATTTTCTGGTATGCAGTAACAATGAAATTCGCTGTTTAATGGACTGTTTTCCCGAACCATATTTATCTGGCAATTTCAATCAAGAGATTTTCTTTAAAAACTTGGATTGGTGAAAACTTTCTCACGGGATAAATGTTTGCTCTTGATTTGAGAACAAATAAAGAAGAATGATGGTGGAAAGATTCTACAATTGGAAAAGGAAATATAGTTTGAAAATTTTAATTTTATGATCTGTTCATTGGATCGTTCATATAGTCCTTTCCTTATAATGTCTGTGACTGAGTAATGGTATTTCTGTCTTGAACCATTATGTCTTATTGTTCTTGAGTAATCAGCAAAGCTAAAACATCATGAACTTAATGCTGGATCAAGGATTACAGAGAAGGATAAATCACAAAAGTTAAAGCATATATTACCATCATTTTGACGTGAGGAATATGTTTTTCTTAGTGTTTCTCTCACTAAAATCCAGGTCCGAACTTAACCTAAGCATTGTTCAATTAAAATGAAAATATGCGCCTTTTCTATCTTGAATTTTCACAAAATTAGTCGTACTTAACTTCCAAATTGGGCGTTTTAACTTTAGTAACTCTCTTGAATGGTGTAATATACTTGTTTTACTCTGTTTCAAGCATTGACCTATATTGATGCTATGTGGACAGAATCAAGCATTTCTGTAATGTAATTGAAGCATTCTTTAAATGTTAATTTTAAAAACACATACTTTATGTGAATGCCGTTGCCTGCCTAAAGGACCAGATTGCTCTATAATAATAGCATCCACAATTTTTTGTATCTTCTGTTAGAAGAATGTTTGAAACTTTCCAACTTGATTATAAGTTCAAAGCATGGTGATGTCCATAGATTTAATTTAACCTCTATATTTTATGATCTTTGTAATTTGCAATTGCAGGGGAAATTTGCTAAAATGATTGCTGAGGTTGAGTTTCAGAAGTTTTAGTATGAAAACCTTGTTGGAGGAGTTGCTTTCATCCACTCCGGGCTGAAATGTTAGGACTTAATTTGTTTTTTTGTAACTCGTTTCTTTTGATGGCTCAACTTGGTTGTTAGGTCAAAATATTTGCAGGCGTAAAATGTTGTAGAAACTTAAAACAGACAAGCAGGTTACTCGAGTTTCATTTTGAATGTTCTGGGATAGTCTTATTTTAGAACTTATGAATCAGAATTTTCTTTGATGTGCTAAAGATAACTAGAAGATGAATTGGTGGGAACTAGGACTTGAAATCATAGCTAGATTACATGTAAAATTTGAGGCATCGGAACGTTAAAGTTTTATAGTTTAGGACCTAACCAATGTTGTATTTGAGTAGCTGCTTTAACTTAGAAATGTTGGTAACTACCATTTGAACGTAACCACCCAAAAATAGACTTAAGGATGGAACAATCTAAGGAAGATTCGAAAGTGAAGTCCAAGACCCCACTTATGATATGCTAACGAAGATAACAACCTAGGACTTGAATCGATTGTGTAAACAACATATATTAAAGGGAAATTATGTTCTGACCCCCTCACTATGGGATAGTTTCCAAAAACCCCTGTCGCTTTTTGATAATTACAAAGACCTCTCCTTGACCCTTGACCTAGTTGGCTTTTTGCTCCTTCATTTTTCCGACGAAAAACAAATAATAAGTCATGAAAATTATGACTTTGTGTAAAGACTAAAATACACTTCTAATTAAAATATTAAAAGATATTGTATTTTTTTATTTTTTTTCTTCCCTCAATTATATATATATATATATATATATATATATTTATATACACAACTCACACACACCATACACACATGGTTGTTACAAAGACACACATGCACAGTTCACGCCGTGGCGCAAACACACACATTGGCATACACTCACCCGGCACACACCTACCCGCAAACCCAAACACTTTCCACTGTTTAGCGTCGCCAGCAAAGCGGCGGCGGTGGGTCTAAAATTGTGGGGGTGGGGGAGGGGGGAGGAGGGAATTTGACCAGGTCTGGGCGGAGGGGGAAGATGGCGGTAGAGGAGAGCTTTGGATGAGTTTGGTGAAGAAGAAGGAAGAAGAAGATGAAGAAAACGAGGAAGAAGCAGGAAGAAGAAGAAGCAGCAGCAGGAAGAAGAAGAGGAGAAAAGGAAAAAGAAAGAGGAAAAGGAATAGTAATATTTTTGAATTGGTCTCTAATTTTTCTGTAATTTTTATGAAAAAATAAATTTTCTTTTAATTATGAATTGTTATTTTTTATCTTTGAATTTAAAAATCAAATTAGCGAATTGTTTAGTTTGATAATTTATCAATTATAATTAATTTTAATAAGTTGATGATTTATAAAATTGGTTATTCATATTGTATTGAAATTAAGTTGATGATATATATATATATATGTATATATATATATATATTCTGAATATAATAACTAATAAAAATGGTTACTCATTATTAAAGAAAATTATTAATCAATTAATTTAGTGGTTGTTAATTTATTTAAATAGTAAAGGATAATTACATATTATTCTTTTATTTTTGAATAATTGTTAGTTAAATATTTACTTATCTGAAATAATAATTTTTTATTTGAATATTATTTTTTTAAAATGTTAATTTTATTTTTTGACAACTTGATGTTAATTATTTAAAGAAAAGACAATTAAATATTTTATATTATATCATTTTCAAATTGATTGTTAATTATTTTAAGGAGAAAAAAACATTTAACTAGCTAAAATCTGTTAAATGCTTTTTATTTTTTATTTCAGAATTAATTATTAATATCTATTAGTTTCATTTAGTTAAAATGCTTAAAATAAGATAAATTAAAATAATTAACAAATTCTAATCAAATTCAATGGTCAAGATTATTAACACCCCCAGAAAAATTAGTATATATTACAAATACCCTTTTGCGGAATTATGGTATGTCAAAAGTCTAGACTTTTAATCCATGTTCGACCAGGGGTAAAACAGGGATAGTCAAAAAGTTTTTTGATGACGTCATTGAAATTCTGGCTGAAAAAACTGACAAGAGGTGCCCGTGTAATCTAAAACTAGGTCTAGGAGAGGTCGTTGTAACTTTTAAAAATTGAAGGGAAATTTGTGTAATTACCACATAAGTGAGAGGGTCTGAGTATAATTTTCTCTATATTGAAAGTGGTCGGTAGTAGGGGATAGCTACTAGAAGAAGTGGAGACATATCCCTTATGTAGAAAGACCTTAAACATTGATTTCGAGAAGCTAACTACACAAACGACAACCTTTGTTTTAATATAATACTATCATGCACTCTGTGCTTTGGACGATCAATTAAATTTTGAAACATCTTAGACAGTGAAAATTTTAAAGTAATTGAATTTTTCAGTTTTTAAGGATTGAATTACACAATACAGAATTTTGTTGAAAATATTTAAGAAAAAAAGGAACTCAGTTTATTGTGAAGATAAAAATGAGACCTCAAGGTAAAATTTGGTAGATAGATAGAGGGTATAGAGTGACTAAACCATCCTTCAAAGTATTTTCTCGTTCTGCATTTGAACACAGAATAAAACAAATAGGAAAAAATGTTCAAGTCGCCAATTGTTAAATATTATTATTGCTCTCCTAATTAGATTAATATTATTATTGTTTTCCTAGTTGGACTAGTGTTCTTATTACCTTGTTTATCTTTTACCTTCTTTATAGTTTAGGGTTTTCTTGTATTCTCTCTCTTGTAACTCTATAAATATGTTACTCAATAATACAAGTTCCCTACGGGGTTTTCTCTAATCTAACATGGTATCAAAGCCATGACTTCGAGCTATGGTATCTCGATCTCTAGCTTCTGCCATCCTCAAATCGCCGACCCCGTCCGGCGCACCTTATCTAGTTTAGTTTAGGATAGTTTTTTTTCTTTATCTTTGTTTATGTTGTCGTCGCTCACCCTTGGAAAAACAAGGATTTGGAGTCGCCGCCTTATTTAATAGTTTTCAGACGAAACTGCTCCACATTGAGAAGCGTCTTCGTCGAACCACCGCCCGTTTCTTTACTTTTCTTTATCTTTTCCGTGTTTTAGCCTCCGCCGCCTTTAGTTTTGTTAGTTGCCGCTGCTTACCCTTGGAAAACAAGGACTTGAAATCGCCGTCTTATTTAATGGTTTTCAGACAAAACTGCTCCACATTGAGAAGCGTCTTCGTCGAACCACTGCCTTATTTAATGATTTCCAGACGAAACTGTTCCACCTTGAGAAACGTATTCGTCAAAATCTCTCTACTAAGCATTCTTTATGCCCGGACTGTCGTAACATCTTTTCTCGGTTTTTAGTTCAGTCTCAATGTTCAAGACTTTCACGTTTCGACTGCGGGGGAGTGTTAGATATTATTATTGCTCTCCTAATTAGATTAATATTATTATTGCTTTCCTAGTTAGACTAGTGTTCTTATTACCTTGTTTATCTTTTACCTTCTTTATAGTTTAGGGTTTTCTTGTATTCTCTCTCTTGTAACTCTATAAATATGTTCAAGTCGCCAATGAATCCTTGTTTAGAAGTTGATGACTTATATTATGGCAAGAGGGTATATATGTCCATTAACTATCAGATAATAAATTGCTTTGTTTTTATTTATCTAAATGTATAACCTAATCAGCTGGTTATATTAAAGAGACTAAACAATGTGATTTTGTGTTTTTCTGCACTTCGTGCGTTTGTCATCTTAATAACTGTCTTCACCAAATTGGTGATTTAGAGTGTGCTAATAACAATCTCAGATTTACCTTTTTCGTGATATTTTGTAATTACAACTAATTATGTTGTTCTAGATATTAGAGTCTATAGTTATTCAAAATTTACAATGAATCGGCCATGATTCTATGTAAACATTGCATGCGTATGGTACCATCGGTCTAGGCAATTTGCACCGCACCTTGCGCGGTGTTTACTTTACCTAGTGTATATATATATATATATATATATATATATATATATATATATATAAACTAGGTTCATTGTGTTTGTAGTCATTCTAATCAATATAATTTTATTATCACAAGAGTTCTTTTTACGTGCTTTAGAACTCTATCATAAAGAAGTTGGAGAAAAATGGATTAGAGGGATTACACCAATACTTGAACCAATATGATTGCTTATGTTATATATATAGGAATAACTACACTTACCAAACATCCTCTAATTCAATAAATTACATCTAACATCCCAACGTTTCATTCCGTCCAACAAGTAGCACCTTCCGTTAGGGTTACTGTACGGTGCTGTTAAATTTTTGGTAAACTTTCGAAAATGCCCCTCTCCTTTTTTGGACATGAAAACCCTATAATGTTCGGAGAAGCATACCCTTTTGGTATAAATTATAATATTTTGTAAATGTGTTGGTGTTATATGTAATGTTGTGTATAAAAACTATAAAAATAATTATTTATAAAAAAAAATTCTCAAGAAAATAAATTAAAATAGAAATTATTAAAATTATATTAAAAAAATTATGTGTGAAATATCATTTTAATCTTTTATTTAAATTTATGTTAAAGAGTTTATATAATAGTTTAGATTATATTTTAGTTTATATAATTTAAAATTATATATTTTAATTTAATTTATGAAATTTGTTAAAAAATTTAATAATTGTATTTTAATAAACTTAATTTCTAAACTAAATTACTTAAATAATATATTACTTTACAAAATAAATAAAAAATAAAAAAAGGGGGTGGGGAATAGTAGTCGTCTTCCACACCCCCATCGACACCCCACCCCCACCCTCAAGCACACAACAATACACACACACACACACACAACAACAATACAAACACACACACTCGCACGCACACACACCATCTCAACACACATTCACACGCACATTCGCACATAATCACACACAGTCTCACACACACACAGTCACACGCACACACGTAGTCACACACTCACACTCACACACATATATGTATATATATATATAATTACTTTTCTTTTAACATTAAATTTTTATTTTAAAATTAGTATTATAAGTAAATCTAAAGATGTGAAGGGAAAATATAGTAATTCAGTTTTTTTTAATGTTTTTTCTTTTTTAAAAAAAATATTCTGTAAGGGCATTTACGTCTTTTGACACTTTCCATCCAATTTTACATCAATACATGAAACATGAAGATGCTAGATGTAATTTTTTTAACTAGGGGATATTTTTTGTAATTTCGCAATACTTTAGGATGCTGCGTGTAATTATCCCTATATATATAATATTAGCATTTGGGCATAGACGTGTATGGTTTACTATATATCTCACATTTATTTTAAAATTTAGGGCTCAATTTAAGTGATCAAATTTTAGTTATATGTGTCTAAATCATCTTATATTAAGTATGAGGTTTCAATTTATAATGTGCAGAGACCATAATCTACTTGCATTTTATGATTAACAACATGGGAAATAGACTCTTATTAGGATTTATTATATAAGTGGGTTATGGTCTACAAGTCACATCAAGTAGAAGAGTTTTCTTTGATATCCCGTCATCTAGAAAGCTATAGGATTCCTTTGTATTGGTTTGGAAGACCATCAACCTTTATTATCTTCTCAAGCCAAAGCTTCTCAAACCATGGATTTAGATATGTTTCTATTCTAGTGCTTTAGATTTGTGGATTTCATAAAATTCAAAGATCTTGGGACAATTTAGTGCGTTGCGCTGCTAGGAAGGCAAGTCCTTGACGGAGAAAACTATGGCAATGTGGCGTAGATGTTTTTAACTCTGAAAAAATGAATCATGGAGACCGTGGAATTTGATTTTAAGATTTGGCGCTTAATAATAATTTCTATGTGATCTACGCAAAGTAAATGTTTATATTATATCCAACTGTCGATATGAAGCTTTTAAAACTAATGAACAAATGAAAGATTATCAAGAGTATGCTAAGCAAAAATTTGACGGCGTTAAAAGATTTACAAATAGAAAAAGAGCAACATCAACACTACATATACTACATAGGGCTGTTTTATGCTGGGTCGAGACCATTGGTCTCGGCTCAGCTCAGCCGTTGGATCCCCCCAACATGGGGGGGGGGGTCAAATTCCCATTTAACCCCCCCCCCCCCCCATCATGTGGGGGGATCCAACGGTGGTCTCGGCCCAACATAGAATTTTCCATACTACATAGGAGCTAGTGAATGATCTGACTATTGATTGAACCCAATTTTTTATAGTTATCGAGACCTAAACACACGAGATTTTTATGCAATTAACCTTAAACCAAAAATTATCCTAGACATACTTTAAAAAGAAAATTGCATTTTTGTCTCATATATTTGGCTCTTTTCAATTTTGGTCCCATTTTTTTTATGGGATTTTCATATTATGTCTCGAAAATTTAAAAAATTCTAACATTTGGTCCCAACCGAATTTTTCGCCCAAAATTTAACAATTAACTCTGTTAGTCAATATATTGACCAGGTTTTTAGGATAGAATTCGTGCGTGAATACACTCACACGCGGATTATATTCAATATGACTGTTTTTATTCGATATCATGTGTCACTCACGCACAAAATCTATCAAAAAATGGTCAAAATGCTGATTAGCAGAGTTGATCGTAAATTTTTTGACAGAAAATCGATTGAAACCAAATCTGAGATTTTTTTAAAGTTACGAATTCATAACATATAAGACCAAAATTAAAATAGATCAAATATATAGAACCAAAAATACAATTTGACCGGCTCTAGAAGGAACCGAATCTAGGTTGGGTCATCAAGTCTTATTATTTTTACTCAAATTATGTAAAGCCCAATTCAAATTATAAGTGGAAATCCAAGTAGCTTGATTCATTGGACATTTTCCCTGGGTCCACCATGTCCCGAACCTAACAATAACAAAAATGCCAGAAATTCTCACCCGCTCTTTGCTTAATCACACCCTAATTTAATTTATAAAATGAGTGATTAAACATATGAGAATATATTACACTTTTCATTTGAAATATACTTGAGTGTAATCAAATCGAAAACGAGCAAGTTAAAAATTTCCCAAAAATACACACCCCGACCGAAGATGATATGTATTTTTTAGTATGTAGATGTAGATAAGAGCAGCAGCAGTTGTGAGTTGTCAATTGTCACCATACGTAAGACCTGCCATGGGATTCAATCAGGATCATGCAATTGCAATTGTACCAATAATGTACGCCGCCCCACCACGCACCGTGTGGAATACGTGTGTTCGATTCAGTTCATAATTTTAAATATAATAATAATTTCATAATAATTGCTCCGACAAACATTACTATCACCAAACATCTTCGTCGAAAATTCCAATAATTACTCCCATCTGTTAATTTTTCGTGGCTCAAAACAGGGAGGGGGTGAATCTTCATTTTTCACCTTGCTTTAAAAAAATTTAGAAAAAATAAAGACTTTTTTGTATTTCTAAATTCTAATTCAATCTGTTTTGAGAACCATTTGTTTTTCAGATCATAAATGTTGAAATTGTTTTGACCCATTCAGACTCATAACACTAAGAAGCGATTTTGGATTTCTCATTCATTCAATCAATCATTGAGCTGCATCTTCACACAAATTCAAGTATATCTCTTAACTCCCACTTGTACTTTTAATATTCAAGTTTGGTTCTTCCAAGCACATGTATATAGGTACATATATATGTGTGTGTATATATATATATATATATGTTGAAGTGAATTGCATGTGGAAACTTGATAGTGTTGTTCTGGGATTTGCTTACTAGTTCTGATTGTTTGAGTTTGGTAGGAAAATGTTGAGATCTTTCTTGCTACTATGGATTTAGAGAGGATTTAGTTGAATTTGGACTTTTTTTTTAAAGTTTAGCTGCTGATTTGTTTAAGCGTGATTGCAGTTTGTAAGTAGAATCTCTCTCTCTCTCTCTCTTTCTCTCTCTCTCTCTCTCTCTCTCAACAAAGAGTGGTTATGATTAGTTATTCTCTCTGTGGTGTTTCTTATTTCTTTATTCTCCTACCACTTTGTTTATTCACTTATTAAGTATGCCAATGAAATTCATATAATAAGTAGATTTCACTTATTAAAATAATCCTTGACTATTAACTATATAGCTAGGAGTTGTCCTTGCCTGACTCAAACACACACACATACACAGAGTACATTATTCGTTCGTCGATTGTCAGAAGTTTCTTGTTTAGGAAATAATTTGTTTCGCGGGTTTTGCAGTTCATGGGGTAAGTCTGATGTATTGCTTGCTGAACTTGCTCACTTTTACCTTCAACTGCAATGTGAATGAATCATTGTTCTATCTTGTATTTCATTGTTTAAAGTTTAAAAAAAAGAAAAATTTGGATGTTGGTACTTGGTATCTTCAAAAGTTTTTGCAGGCCTGTGATCAAATTCATAGCTCCACTTAAGAAAGTCTAGATTGATAGGTCTATAAGTATGAGTATTTCCAATAAAAGATGGTTTGTAAGTATGAGAACTTTTATAAAGTGTTTCAAATGACTGATGATAGTAAACTGCTTGTTCAGGAGATTCTTATTAAAGACTACGGTTGCAGAGTACAAGGCAAACTCACCAGATAATCAATCGCGAATGAGTCAACCCAAAATTAAGCGCAGAATCGGCAAATATGAGATCGGAAGGACAATTGGCGAGGGAACATTTGCAAAAGTGAAATTTGCTAGAAATTCCGAGACTGGACAAGCTGTGGCTGTCAAGATTCTTGACAAGGATAAGGTCCTTAAGAACAAAATGGCGGAACAGGTTGATTTTTTTCTCTTTGCGACTTCGTAAACCTTGAGATTGTCCTATAGAGTTTCGCAATGAAATCATGCCAATTATTTCTAGAACAGGATTTCTAATGTTTATTTGGCAATCACATCAATGTTATCTCTTTTACCCCTATTTGGTATCTGATTTATGACTTGGTGATATGGATTTGTCCACCTGGTTATGGGATGTCCTCTAACATATCTTGAGCACAAATTTGGCAGATTAAGAGGGAGATAGCGACAATGAAGTTGATTAAACATCCAAATGTTGTTCGTATATATGAGGTCAGCGCCCTCCCCCCCCCCCCCCCCCAAACACACACACGCACACGCAACCACCACACACATACACAGACTTTGTTTAGCTGTTTGTGGCGCATGCAGGGGAAGTACTGTTTGTGTGTGGCAGAGTGCATTTCTTTATACATGTCCGTGTGTGTCCATAAATATTCAAAAAAAATTTGTTTAATGGAACAAGCTGCATAGTTTTAATCATCCAAAGATAATATCCACAAGAAACAATTGTCTTTTAAGCTAAGTTTTACTATTACTCCATCATCACGAGCGAAGTGAGGTTTCAATGCTTAATTCTAGTGCTCAAATTTTTTCAAAAGCATCCCGCATGTCTAATGACCTTCTGTTTCATCAGGTGATGGCGAGCAAGACCAAAATATTTATTGTTTTGGAATTCATCACTGGGGGAGAGCTCTTTGACAAAATTGTAAGACGGCAACTTTCTACCCCAAACAAATATTGGCATCTTGTGATACCAAGACTTGTTTTAGTGGCAGTTATTGTTTCTTAATCATGATTCTGAAATAAAGATACGTGACTATGAAGGTAAATCATGGAAGGATGCGAGAAGATGAAGCGAGAAAGTATTTTCAGCAACTCATTAATGCTGTTGATTATTGCCATAGTAGGGGAGTCTTCCATAGAGATCTGAAGGTAGTCAATTTTTTTTGTAGAATATTCATCAGTGTTAACTAGCCTATTAAGATTCAACTCAAAAAGTGTAGCTTATGCTTTTATCCTGTGTCATCGATGGTGCAGCCGGAGAACTTACTACTTGATGCTGCTGGAATTCTCAAAGTTTCTGATTTTGGATTAAGTGCTCTGTCTCAGCAAGTCAGGGTAAAAATCTGATTCCTAAATGAAGAAATTCTCTTGTATTCAGCATATCATGCCTCACTTAGTTCGTGTGATTTCGTAGTCTTAGATTTTTATCTTTTATTTTACTTATTTCATATTCTCACACATGTATGGTTTGCTACAATTCCTCTTGTTACATGAAGTGGATATTAGAGGAATGTGCTGAAATATTTGAAGTCTAGGTATAATAAAAAATAAAAATGGGTGCAACTTTAACTTTGCACCTGTTTTCTGTAACATTCTTGAATTGTGCATTTCAACTAAAATCGACGGTCTGTCATATTTTGCTGCATTATGTGCTCGAACAATGTTCATTTTCTTGTTAGAATAATGTCGCCTTTTTTCCTTTTTTCCCAAGTTCCTTCATTATTTGGAAGAGTATATGCTGATAGAGGCTAGGTAAAGAATTGCATGCTGATGCCTTATTATTGCTCCAGGCCCCTTCTGTTCAAAGGATTCACCCTATCTAGATGCATAAACAGTTTTACTTCTGACTGTGACTGTTGAGATATTTCCAGCTGGTGTGTCTATGGACTTAGAATATATTTGTAAAGAAATACGATCGAGCTGTTGGTTTAGTTGAGTTATCAGAGAATTTCGCGAACTTGACGCTAGAGATCCAATATCGCAATTCTCAACTTATGTGAAATATGAGTAAAATAATCAACCGAAACTGGCATTTATTAAATCAATTCTCTTATTATCGTAAAATTTTATCTAAAAGCAATTAATGGTTCTCGAATATGGAGAAGGCCTATATGTTTTCAACCTAGGCTCTTGGACCTTCTTCGTTTTTTTTTTTTGTGGTCATGTTTAATGAGTAGTGAGTACATAATTTAGTCTCTTAACACAAAATCGATGTTTTTGGTCATAACTTAATATACTAGTGTGATTTCACAAACCAATATGCTTTTTTGGGTGGGTCTACAGGGGTGAGGACCAGGATCTATCCAGAGATACCCCCATCCGCAAAGAGGGGACAGCAGTACCACTTGGGCTAATCAATAGTCTTTTCTGTTGATTTAGAAATTGATTTGAAATGATAAATTACTTGAACGGTTGAATATTTTCTCATATTCAAAAGATTTACTTGCACAGACTTCAGAAGGACTATATCTAAAGTTTTGTTTGCGATCTATTTATCATTTTACATTATAGCTTTGTTCCCTGCATCAAAGTAACTTTTACAGAATTGATTGGGCAGGATGACGGTTTGCTGCATACTACATGTGGAACTCCAAACTATGTTGCTCCTGAGGTATGGCTATTGAATATCTAACTTTTTTCTCTGTCTTTGTGCAACTTTTTTCCTTTTATGGTCTTATTGATGTTTTTGAAATCTGCATAGGTCCTTAATGATCGAGGCTACGATGGAGCAACTGCAGACTTGTGGTCATGTGGAGTGATACTGTTTGTATTGCTTGCGGGTTACTTGCCTTTCGATGATTCTAATCTTATGAACCTATATCAAAAAGTGAGCATTTTTTGGCAATCTTAGCACACTGGTAACCAATTATGTCTTTTTTCTGTCTTCAGTAGATTCACCGTTTTCATTGTAATGTTGTCAGATATCTTCTGCTGAATTCACCTGCCCTCCTTGGCTTTCCCTTGATGCCATGACGTTGATTACTCAAATACTGGATCCAAATCCTATGAAAGTGAGAAAGAAATATATATTTGATGAACTTCCTATGTTTCCGCTTGTACATACATGCAGTAAATCTGATCAATGTTATATAATTTTGCTTCCATATGTTACATCCTTCATCATGGCCTTCGTTTTTTTTTTTTTTTTTGATAGTTCATCATGGCCTTTACAATATAGATAATCTATGCATCTCAAACAGAAACCATCATTTTTTTTCTTCATGGCGCTGTAGATGGTGTTGAAAACGTCAACTTTTTGTGTATCTTTACAATTTTATCCTCGAAAAGAGTAGTTGAAATTTGTATTATTGACACTATTACTTTAACTGAGGTTAACTTTCGTAAGTCTATATTTTAAGAAACTGAAGATTATTTGTGGACATCTTAGGAGCTTTTAGTTGTGGATGGGGTATATGATATAAATTAGGGACACTTAGAATGGATATCATACTCGAGAGAATTTCACATTTAAATTATGTTATTGAATTATCTAATCCCACCCACTCAATCTCAAACTTTGTCTGTCATTGTTCAAGTGCAGTTTTTAAATTTTATGATTTTTTGCATTTGGGCAGCGCATTACAATTCCTGAAATTTTGGAGAATGAGTGGTTTAAGAAGGATTACAAACAACCAGTATTTGACGAGACAGAAGATACAAATTTGGATGACGTGGAAGCTGTGTTTAAGGATTCTGAGGTGTGTTTTGCAAGCATATGAATTTATCGATCGCTAAATTCCCATATACAGAAATATTACTTGTAGAAAAGGTCTAATAGAATTCGTTTGGTGCAGGAATATCTTGTGACGGAGAAAAGGGAGGAGCAGCCAGCTGCAATGAATGCCTTTGAGTTAATTTCCATGTCAAAAGGTCTCAATCTTGGAAATCTATTTGATGTAGAACAGGTTCGAATTCTTTTTTCCGTATAGATTTCCCAGGACTTAATAATGTGAGAATAAGTGTTAAATGTAAGATTCAAAGTCGGTAGTATGTCATCTGATGTAAACCAGAATGTTAATGAGCTCATGATCAATGATATTAGGACGGGACACGGTCCAACATGTCTGTCAGAAATATATATATATATATATATATATATGTGATTGATAGCTGCTTTTCAGCGACTTTGGTGCGAGTACAAAAAGTAAAAATATCCAGGTGACGGTGCCGTATGTTGACAAGTGTGGTTTATAGATTACGGTGTTGCAAAAAGAAAAAACAAAGGAGAGGAATTAGTCATTTCAATTGAGAAACTAAAGATAGAAAAAAGTGAATACAGATAAGGCAGTACTATTTTTTCTGTTAGTTTTAGGTGTTCTTAATTTTTGATTAATAGTTCTACAATTCCTAAACTTTATAAATGTCGGGCCGGAGGGGTGCCGGTGCCTACATGGTGTTCAATATGACATGAAATGATTTTTTGTAAGTAGGTCTGCATTATAGAGAAAATGTAGATGTGAAAGTGTAAGGTATTTTGACCTTCATTTACCCTTTTATTTGCCATGGCACTGATGACAGGGATTCAAGAGGGAAACAAGGTTCACATCTAAATCCACAGCCAATGAGATAATTCATAAAATCGAAGAAGCTGCCAAACCTCTTGGTTTTGGTGTTCACAAGAAGAATTACAAGGTAAGGTTGAACTCTCCACTCGCTTGTTTCAGCTTTAAGTTCTCTGTAATCTCATTTTTATGCACTGGAACAATGATCAAACGTTATAATAATACTAAATCGGAAGACCCTTTTAATCCTTTGCTCTTGTGGTAATTTTTCTTTCTATTCTTCCCAGATGAGGCTTGAAAATGTAAAAGCTGGAAGAAAAGGCAACCTAAAAGTTGCCACTGAGGTACGTTGCCATGAAAATGTTGATAAGCTGCTCTTTTTAAGTTGCATTTCATGCTTGAACCAATTAATTTAAGAGTTTCGGGCATTATTTTCTTGATAATTAATGCATATTTTGTGCTTTGAATCAGGTTTTTCAAGTTGCGCCTTCTTTGCATATGGTGGAGGTTAGAAAGGCAAAGGGAGATACTTTGGAGTTCCATAAGGTACACCAGTTTATATTTATGTTATTATTATTCAAAAGATACGAAGCACTTACGCCACTTGTTCAAATATTGCTATATTTATCTTCCTTACATTAGTTGTACATTATATTGAGAAACACAAAACTTGACCAGTATGATTCCAAGTATGATATGTTACAATTTGTCACCAAAAACTTGTGAAATAATTTGGTTATTCACTCAAAATCTCTGTTGTTTGTTGTGGGTATTGTTTGTGCGCAGTTCTATAAAACTCTTTCGACCAGCCTTGATGATGTAGTTTGGAAAACTGAAGAGGACATGCAAGAAACGACGTAGAGACATTCCTTAAGTGAAGAACAATAGTAGCGATTGTCTGCTTACATTTGCTCAATGTTCTCTCGTTTTATTTGTTTTCTCTCGTGGGACATTTTTCTCCTAGGAGAGTATTTGTGTTCCAAGTGTTCTGAGGTAATACAAGTTGGCGGGTATAGCTAGTTTTGTGCCAAGTGTGGTTTATCTTGTTTGTTTTCTCTGGCAAACACAACCGTAACTGTAAATTATGACTTCTTCAAATAATGAGAAGTTCAGAGAACATTTCCATTGTGCCATAATTTGTTCAGATAACATGCATTAATCACATTTATGCCACCACACATCAAAAAATATAAAAAGGAAAACAAACAATAGCTGTTTCTAGTTCATATATATACTGTATAGTCCTAAAGAGCGTCGAAAATTAGTTACCTTGATTGCCTAATATTTCTCATTGTTCTATGAGGGGAGAACTTCTCATTCACACTATCTTCCTTGTTAGCTCGGCTTAGAATCTTGGAAACCTCCCTCGGCACTTGTAGTTGTTCGAGCACAGCCAAAACCTCTGTCATGGGGGGCCGGTAATTGGGGTTCGTGTGGAGGCACCGTAAAGCAAGGGCAGCAGCGGATTGTGCTCCCTTTTTAGAGTACTGACCTCCCAACTTTGAGTCCATTATTCTCAACACTTTCCTGCTGTCACTTAGGAATGGCTTTGCCCAATCCACCAATGTCTCTTCGGCTCCTCCTGCATTCTCGTCACCCATTGCTCGTTTGCCCGACAGAAGCTCTAGTAAAACAACTCCGTAGCTGTACACGTCGCTCTTTGGAGTCAAGTGTCCTGTTCAAATTTGAAGGAGATGCCACTTCATTTAGCATAAGACTCGGGCGTAATAATTGTTCTTTTCACATAAATAAAGAGCGGAGAGATTCACAGGGAGTCACAAGACTCTAGGTCTTGATACAATCATCATTATCCGTGTATGGTGGGAGCCACTACACGGAGAAGTGTGATTATCCCCAGTCCTTTAATGAATAATATGAGGAGTCACCATACACCGTATGATGGGCCCCATTACATGGAACATTGTGATTATCCCAAGTCCTATGAATAATCCAAGAGGGCACGAAAAAGGTTATATAAGATGGAGAATGGAGACCTGTTGCTACATATTCTGGTGCAGCATAACCTCGGGTGCCCAAAACCCGGGTCGAAACATGCGTTTTATCTCCTCTAGGACCCTCCCTCGCAAGCCCAAAGTCTGAAAGCTTTGCATTGAATTCCTATACAAACATGATCATAAAAAGTGAGAACTAATCCTGGTCCATTATAAAACAAGGATCCCAAGTTAGACTCCGTTTCCATACCGAATCAAGAAGTACGTTAGACGCCTTCAAGTCCCGGTATATCACATTGGCATCTAGACTATGTAAGAATGATAACCCTCTTGCAACGTCAACCGCAATACGCATCCGTATCGACCAAGGCATAAGCTGCGCTCCTTCTGCACACATACTTGATTCATCAATTTAGCTATATATTTCAGATACATTTAATTTAGATTAAAATGGAAAACGGACTCACTTCGAAATAAATGGTTCTCCAAACTTCCTTTGGGCATATACTCATACACTAAAAGCTTATCATCACATTCTGAACAGTACCCAATCAGCTTCACAAGATTTTCATGGCGCAGCAAACCTAAATAGTTCACTTCTGTCTGATCAATATAAAATCGATGCTATATTAGAAAATTACTCTACCAAAAATAAAATAAAAAAAAAGGGAAAAGTGCAGATGCTCATAATGCACTTTATTGTGGGTGAGAAATAGACACTAGGATTATTGGACTTGGTCTAACATAGATTTTTCCACTTTAGTCCTATAGGTTATTAGGATATGACTCGTTGCAATTTTAGTATCAATGCTTATAAACTTGCAAAATATATATATATATATATATATAAATTTACATTTTTAGTCCTCAAACGTTAGAAAACCGTTGGTTCGGTCAAGTGCAAAGCACATAATAAGTAATAAACTTAACAGCTCGTGCATTGCACGCACGATTTTCCTTCCGTTTTTCGATTGAAATTGCAAACAACTGAATCATACGGGACTAATTTCGCAAGTTCACAATAACGAAACTAAAACTGCAATAAGCCCTTTGGACTAATATTGCAATTCTCCCCAAAAAAAAAAAAAAAAAGGAGATGAAAACTTGTAGTAAATTAGTAGTAATTAGATGTTTATACATACAAGCCATTCCCTGTGGCCTTGACAGCTTCCTGTCTTGAGTTTTTTAACAGCCACCACCAGTCCAATTCCTGGTTTGCTAGGAGAAAACGTGTTTTCATCTATCCATCCTTTAAAAACGTATCCAAATCCACCTTCTCCAAGGAGACTATCTGTACGGAAGTTTCTAGTTGCATTCTTGAGATCACTAAACGTGAATGATTTGAGGTTGCTTGATAGCCCTTTTGATGCTAAAAGTGCATTGCATAAGGACCCTGAATTATTGTTCACAATCACAATTGATGAATTGTTCTGTGTTGTGCTCCCATTTCCACTCTTATTGTTATCTGAAAAAAAAGAAGACAAGTTGCAATGTCTTAATAGCAACTCTTAATATATATATATATATGTATGCATGTATGTATGTATGTATAATCATACATAATTACATATTAATGAATGAAATTGAAAGATCAATTAAATACAAGAAAGTGAACAATTATTGGTAATACCAGAGAATTGTCCAGAAGAAGCATGAGCAAGTTTAGCAGATGATTTACCAAGGCAAAGACCCATCACTAAAAAATTAGTTTCAAAGATGGAGGCTACAATTTGATGAAGATGAAGAAAGAGTGAAAATTTAATGAAGACATTAGTGGGTTTTTAAGAGGTTTCTTGTGGGGTGGGGTGGGGGGAGGTGTTTTAGTCAAAGGCTGAGGAAAAATCTTCATTGAAAATGATGACATATGGCTGCAATTTTGATTATTGTCAATTTGGAAAAATTGCATATTTGGCCCTTTTTCAATTTTGGTCGACATTCTCATGTTGTATCCAATAATTTTTAAAAATTTGTCCAAATTTTATTGGTGGGTTTTTTTGGGGAGAGTCCGTACATCAATGCGCTGACACACGAATTATATTCAATATCACAATATATCTATTCAATATCACATGTCACTCACTCACTCACAAATTCTCCAAAAAAAAAGGGGTCAAATTGTTTTACTAACGAAGTTGACCATTAAATTTTGAATGAAAAACTCGGTCTTAGAATCAAATGTGAGAATTTTTAAAGTTACAAGTTATACTATAAGAACCTGGTAACAATGGGACCCAAATTAAAAATGACCAAATTTATGGGACCTAAAATGCTATTTCCACTTATCATTTATGGTCCCAACGTGGTGCAAACTAATATGAAAAGAACACTTTTGTCTAATTATTATTAATTATTGTGAACTTTGACTGGCAAAATCTGCTTGGAAATTCAACGGCCTGAGCTGACCAATCTCTAAACAAATAGAGACAACATTTTTAGGAGTAGGTTTAGTGAGACTTGGTATATCGTAGCGTGCGCACTGAGTTCTCCAAATTTCATCATGCTGTTCACTTTGAATTCATGGAGTATGGATGTATACATGAGTATATATATCTTATAATATAATAGGATATTTTATCTCACTAATATACAGAACATTTTCTTATATTCAATAGCTCATTTTTTCAATTGTCTACATTTTTTTTTTCCTTTTGACTTGATTATAGATTGTCTTCTTACTGAAAAAAAAAAAGTAAGGGAAAAACAATAATGTGGTTAACAATAAAAAGAAACGAAAGAAAAAATTATTTTTGCGTGGTGATATTTCTACGTGGTATTGTGAAATTTATTTAAATTCATCTTCGGATATTTATAGGAATTATGTTTTCTTTATTGAGGGCCATTGTTGTGAATTTACTAAAATGTGAAGAAAGATAGAGTGTCTTTATCAAAATTTGAAGTGCTAATATCAACTCTTAAAAACACATTACGTATTTGGGTTGAAATTTTAGTAGGGGAAGTTTAGGATTATTGGAAATTGAAATTATATGTCAAAAATAACTTTGATTTAACCACAAAAATATCATAATTCAATTTGAAACGATTTCTTACTAATTTAGAGATTATAGATAATTATCACTCTATTTAGAGAATCAAAACACGTTGAGTTTTGAAAACACTCTCAAGTAACTTATTTTTATCTAAAGGATGATAATCACTTAAAATTAGAGTTTATAAATACTTCTTAAATTAGTTTAACTGAAACAATTGAGTTAAACATGTTGGTATTATGATGTAACTAAACTAATTAGGCAAAAACTGTTGGAATTATTGATCACATAGCCAACTTAACAAATAAATTACTTAAGTTAAAAACTATTAAAATTACTATTTACTTAACTAAACTAGTTTAATCAAAATAATTAAATTAAGGATAATATATCTAAAGTCTAATAAAGTAGAATTAAGTTTTAACTTTTTATTTCTCCTCTTTTTTTTCCAACTAGTTTTCTATTTATTTTTTTCTTTCCCTTCCAAATGACTCTCATTCCAAATTTTTATAAGGAAGATTCTAATAATTTTCCCTTTCTTCTTTTAGGCCGACAATTTCTGGCTTACCCCCAATATAGGTTTCTTCGTCTAAATTTATCATACTTTTAGTTAGAACATAGTGCTTTAATTATTTTAAAAGATCCTTAAACATATAATATTTTGCTTACAAGTTACAACAGCAGCCCATGATGTTTTGGGGATTAAAATGATTTATTTTTCTTTTGGAGAGGGGCCCAAGAGGACTGTATTTTTATTTTATTTTTTTGATCAGCAGCCCAAGAGGACTGTTAAGTATACATTTCAATCCTTTGAAAACCGAAACATCCTATCTATGGAATGATTTAAAATTTTCTCCCACTAAACTACATATGTGTGTGTATATATAACAAAAGTATTGAATTTGAGGCTTATGCAGAAATCTTATCTGATATGGACGTAAAATATCACTTTTCACAATTGGATTTCAAGGAAAACTTATAGGTTACCCCAAGAAAGGCTCATGGGCTACCTCAAGAAAGATTTATGAGTTACCTCAAAGGCGATCTGAAAATAAAGGTTGAAGATAGCAAGGTGGAAGTCTGATAAAAAAGTTGATAAAACATGAAATAGATCATATCAAATATTTTGCAAGATTGCATCCCCAAAATTAGGGGAATATTTCCTCTTCCCTTCAACTAACAAAAGAGACCATGTTGGCTTGGAGAGGAGGAGATATGGACGCCCATAGGGCTTATAAAAGAGGGAGTTGTACAATTTTTTGTCATCTTTCTCACTTATGTCAAATTCAAGAAATATCATGTACTTTTTCTCTACAAAATTTAGTAAAAGTCTCATCTTTATTCTTCTTTCCCATCTTCCCTATTTTTCAAAAATTACTCTATATTAAATAAAAATTAGCTTTTTATTATCCTAAGTGAATTATTGATTGCATTTATTGCATTTTTTTGGTGGGAAAATCGGACCACGTCTATTCTAGATAGATATGGAATTAGGAGTTTACTACTATGAATGATTAAATATATATTACTCTAACTAACTTTTATATATATATATAATAAGACAGAAGTATTGAATTTGAGGCTTATGCGGAAAACTCCTTTCTAAATAGATATGGGATTAGGAGTCGACGGCTATGAATTATTTAATAGTACTCCCACTAACTTTTATATATATATATATATAATAAACTAAGAGTATTGAATTTGAAGTTATTCAAGTGAGCATTCTCAAAATTATGGACGACTCTCTGTATTTGTCCTTATTTGTGCGTCAAATAGTTACATTGCAACTTGTTATTTACAAGTTGTTATTTTCGATTTCACTAGTAATTTTAGTTTGTCAATCGGGTCACTGAGCTCATATGTTGATATAAAGGTAACATATTGAACAATTTAACCATAACATTAGAGATTAAAACACATGTAGAGAACTTATAAAATATCATAAATTATTTGACAAATTATATAAAAGATGAACTCATAAGTTCCAAAAATAAAAACATGTTAATTTCTTATAAACTTATTCATTTTATATATATATATATATATATATATATATATATATATATATAAAGAAGATCATGACATATCCTTAGTCCTTACTTTCATATAGAAACTTTGAAATTAAAAGAAATACTATTGTAACTTAGCAAAATGAAATAGTATTAAAGTGTCAGCCTACTGAATTGTCAAACTTTAAGTTTGATTTTGGTTGTGTTAGTTGATTAATAGGTTTTATTTGTTGAAGGAAAAATGTGTTGGAGACATAATGGAGCCATTTTATTCCATTAAGTTAGTGTCATTTTCTTTGGATTGGGTTCTAATTACGACTTTATGATCCATTATACCATTTTTATTTTTGACAAAGTGATGCTTCAAAGTTAAACAAACACTACAAACGAGATAACAATAATATCTTTGAAATAAGAATTATGTAATTGACAATGATATACACACACAAAAGAAGTTACGGGAATTACCTGAATTTTTCTCAATTTATGGCAATGACTAAATGAATACGAAACTTCAGAATACGCAACTTGCATTGTACAAGTCAATTTTCCTAATAATTTAGTCAATGTGAATGTCAAATTCACACTAGCATTATTAAATTCACATTAGTCGCGGTGGCGTGCTAAATATTTTAAATTTATGAATAAAGAGAATTAATATATTTCCTGATTTGTAATATGAATTATTACTATTTATAGATCTGACAGTGAGTTTAGACTATCGAATCTTCTTTATTTTTGATTCTATAAAGAGATATTAGGGCCTTGTTTGTTTATGTTTTCAAATTCCATTTTCAATATCATGGATCACAACTAAAAATCCATAACACAAACCATTTTCATCTAAATTCTAATTTTTTCAACTTAACTTTTTCAATCCCCCATATAACTATCTATCAGTCACTATATCAATCATTTCACACATTTATCAATCAACATCATTTCCTCTAATCATTACTTTTTTATTTAATCTTCCTCTTTTACTATATATTAATAATAAATTTCAAATTTCAAGTTTCAAAATATATTAATATTAAATTAACTTTATATATTTATCTATCTTATTCTATTATTTATTTATTCACATAATCATTACACAAATAACTAACTCAATTATTTAACTCATCATATATCAACCAATTATTATTGATTTGACACATTTTACAAATCTCAACAAAAAACATAAACAAACACAACACACATCACATCAATTCTCACACGAATCCATCTAATACGCATTTCCCGAGAAATTTTTAAGATTTTATCTCAAAAACATAAACAAACAGAGCCTAGACTTTTGTATGATATGTTGTAAGTGATTGTAAATAAATTTTAAATAAAATAAAAAGAATAAAGAAAGTGTTTGGATTTGTTAAGTAATAAGTCCGGGATGAACTTCTTAAAATGGGCATTTCAAAAGAACTTTTTAAGATATGCGGACTTTGATACTTATTAAATACTTACATTTAGATGTCATATCAAAACTATCAATCAGACCAAAATAGCTTCTCTAAGATCTGGAGTTGTAAAAACACAATATAGATAAAATTCAATTCTTTTTGATGTAATAATTATTCATTTTATTAAACTAGATACATGTTAAAGAATAATAAATAAATATTTGTACAAGGTAACCTAAAGTTAATAAAGACAACATTATGATATGCAGGAAAGCTAAAAATACAGCTCCATAACTGATCTTCAAGATAAGATATCAAATTGAAATAGAAGATCGTGCTACTAAAAAAGACCATACGACGAATATTTTTCATTTTGTCTTCTCCCAATTGCTTAACATGAAATAAAATGTTCCATGATAAATCAGTCACATTCACCAGAAAGTAAAACTCAAAACTTTGTTACACATTACATACATATGATTCACATACATTTGCAAATTACTCACATTCAGATTCCTCTTCTAAAATCAGTATTACAATCATATTGAATAAAAGGGAGAAAAAAATAGAAAATCAGATCAAGGCAACTGAAAAAAGGGCCTAGCAACTGACACAATAGCCACCCAAAAAACTACAAAAGAGAAATATATATATATATATATATATTTAGAAAAAAAAAAAAAAAAAAACACCCTAAGTCGCCCTAGAAGTCCATAGCTAAATCAACAAATTCTGTATTCACTCAGAAACACTTGCTCGTACAGAACACTACGAAATGTCTACGATTACATTGTATACGACTATGATTATGTTTGTATATCAAGTGCCTGTAGAAGATCTGTCATCCGGCCCAGCAAGTGTAATCTGTTATAATGAGCATTATGTTTATTTCGGTTTCCAGGAATTTATTTGACCAAAAAGCACAATAGTTAGAGACAAATAAAAAAAACTAGTTTTTCTATTCAAGATTTTGCTACTTACATTACAGTCGAATGCGAACCTCCTTGCAAGCATGATAGCTGCATTTCTTTCTCGTTCTGATTCAAATGCTAATACAAAGGAAAGCCCAATTTTTGGCTGCCAATATACCGCCTGGGCAGCAGCATTCCCACCACCTCTAACTCCACAAAGCTGAAGATGAAAAAAACAAAAAAGGATAAAATCGAGATGATTATAAACTGCTATAATATTAAGTGAAATAGTCAAGAAGTCGTTCTTTTGAGAGATGAATATACCTGCATTGAATTGGAATAATATTCCTTTTCCATTGTTGTTTTCCCTTTGCGAAGCTTTATTCTCATCTTTCCTATATCAAGTACATGGATAGATTGTGACGGATGATCTTCTCCATTCATCTGGACAATCACAACCTGCGCCGAATTTTTTTCACAATTAATTTTAATTGACCATTTGGTCGAAATGATTTGATGTAAATTCTTCAAACATCAACACTTGATTGTCTGAGTGGGAACAAGGAACAAAATTCTCAATCGAATTGGAATATTCACTACCCTTTGCTAGAGTAAAATTCACTGACGATAATAGTTTTATTTTTACAACATAGTTAAAACCAGATTATATGCTCAAGAGTAAGAATACGCATCTAAAGTAAACCAGAGGATGCATTCAAACAAAGAAACAAAAATCATGACTTCAATACTTAGTAACTTCGTGGTAGATATCATATGAACACGTGTATCTTGACAGCAACTCTTATGGGAACAAAAATATTAACGTACATTGAACTCAATGTCATGCCTTCGCACCAATGCTTCTACATAGTTTCCCAATCCAGCAGCTGTAAATGAAACCTGATTCAGCTTTTCAATATATAGATCTCCACACAAATTTTAACAGCACAAAATTTTATGTTAACTGACCTGGATCAATAGGTGCCGAGGTTGATACAGTTATTACATGATCATCAATCATAATATCAGCTTGCAGTATTCGTCCAACATCAAAAGGCTCGGGAGCATATACAGATTTGGTGGCACCTGATGTTGTGGAAAGTCAATTAATGTAAGAGTGAGTACTGAGAGAATTTAATTACTAATAAATCTGCAAGTAAAAGATGAGAATAAGGAACACACTATATTAAGGCTTTGTCTCGATTCATTTTTGATTATTTTTTTGGTGGGGAGGGGGGGGGAATATTTTGCGGAAATGGTAACAAGGAATTTTCAGAGAATGAAAATACAAAGACATTTTCTACTGTAGATTAAATGTCACGTAAAATTTTGTTAGCTGTGTTAAGTTGTTATATTGCTATATATTGTTATTATATTAAGGAAATGATTGCAAGATATTTTTTTAATATTAACGCATATCTTGGAAGATATAAATATATATGCTATTTACTTTGGTGGGGTTTATATCAAGTTATTATATTATTATATTAAGGTAAATTTTCGAAGATATATTTCTTGTTTAAGAAAAAAATTGAAAAATATCAATCTATATGTTATTTATTCTTTTAATGATTGAGATAGACAATGGGGAATTTTGGAGAGTGAAACAAAAATGAAAAATTGTTTAAGAAAATAATTGAAAAATATAAATCTATACGTTATTTATTCTTTTAATGATTGAGATAGACAATGGGGCATTTTGGAGAGTGAAACAAAAATGAGGATACGATACACTTATTTATTTTGGCACAAGGAACATGGGCTTCTGAAAATTGAAACAACAAAACTTGAAAGTTTTAAGTATTTTTACAATATTGACCTCAAAAGTAGTGGTTGAGATTTTAAAAGTAGTGGTGAAGAGTTACTGATGCCATCATGGTTCAACATAAGGATCGGCAATAATATCGACCGGTTTTGTTCCATATTGGTCACAGCATATCGGGTTATTACCCAGTAATACGAAACAAATGCATTCTAGAATGCTCAAAAAATTCTTATAATATAGTCAAATTATATAGAAATGAATAACATAAGTAACTACTCATTCATATATGGTAAAAACTTTATTGAGTTAATATAACTACAACTAAATGTAACGTTGTCGGACTTAAATTTGTAATAGAAAAGAGTGCATTAATAATTATACCAAGAAGCCTGCAACGTATATGTATAATCCACTAGATCATGTCACAAAGCATGTCTAGACAACAGTGGAAACTTCATTATTGAAAATAACGTCCGAGCTACCTGACATCAGAAATTAGCACCACTAGTATCCCAATATGGTAGATAATGTCATTGTATCCTAGATATCAACCCATAGGGATAATATTGATGGTACATATAAACTCAGAGAATAATAAATATCATCTGATATTTGCCAAATCGGATGCATATCGGCTGATATTATTGGATATTGGCTAATATTTTGGACCATGGGAGGGTTAACTTCGGAAACAACATTTCCATTTTAGGAAATGGATCCATTAAATTTAGACATGGCGAAAACAAAATAGGAGCAACAAATTTGAGGGGGGAACTAACATTTGTTGACATGTTTAGATATCTTTAGTGTTAGATAATAATCATATATTAACATGTTTAAACATTGGTCGACTCTCTAACTAAAAAAGTTTTTCAATGTGCAAACAAGTATAATGACATGGTCAAGCAAAGAAGTAGCCATTTTAGCTAGGGATACCTGAAATAAGTTCTTTCTTGCCACCCTCAGATGTTAATCGATACCACTGAATTGTACAGTCGGAAAGTTCTGGAACACTATCAGAACATGGATATATCCGCAAGTATGAACCCAATGCCTCTGTACCATCTATGTCATACAAATGAGGTGTGTTTTTATCACCCTTCTTGCTTATTGCCAGCTGAAAATATTCATCAAATTGACGTTTTAGAATCAAACCCAATGTAAACTTCACTCAACAAATTTATCAAATTCGCACATTAAAGAATAATCTTGACAAATTGAGAAAAAATGTCATATACAAGTTATACAAATAGTCTATTATAGATTTATCTCACCTAACGTCATATTTAACTTTCTCATACTCTAAACAGTTATTCATAAAGTCGAGTACTATATGCTCCTTCCTCGGAGAATTTCCAAGAGCAGATATTCTACCAAAAACCTTATGAAAATCCATTTTACAAAATTAATTCCTACTTATGAAAATTCATTTTACAAAATTATTTCCTACTCTCTTGGAGCATAGAAGATCTAGCATCCGTTTATCTTCTACCATGATATATTTACCTTAGTAAATTTATTAATTGTTTAAGTTAATTTATCTTAAAGAAATTATTTAGGTGCAAAAAAGACCTTATTGTAAAGGTAGAGCACTAGAACACAATTGTTTTCAAGGATCTAAACAAGATAAAACACAAAATAAAAAGCATAATAATGTTAAACCTAACATGCTACATTTTCTATGCAGTCAAGTCATTAATGTTGTTTACTTTTTGAACCTATAACGGCACTCTTGTCACATGCAATCAAGCAAATTACTTTTGCTTAAATGTACCAGTTTCGATCTTTTCTAGCCGAGTTTATAATGTGATTAACATCTCCTTCCTTTTCTTTTGCTTTACTTTCCTCCCATTGGTTCTTCTTCCGGGTTTCAAAATCCAGTTATACGTGGTAAACATGCAGCCATAACCCCTTCTGTATGTAAATATAGCGAGCGCTTATACTTGGCAGTGCACTTACTATTCCATAGTCATCTAGGCTCACAATATCACACACCTACACAAACTCCTTAAAAGGACGTGTGTAAACCTCGATTTTCATATTTGCCTAAACATCTGAAGACATTCATAGATCATAATACATGTAATTATCAAATACTCTCCCTCCCACATAGAAATTTTAGTTTGGCTTTGCCTTGGAATTAACAAAATTCAAAGTCAACATTAAATCAATCTCTTCCCAAATTTACCTTGTTTTTTGTCACAAAATGTACAATGAGTTTTTATTTGATTTACATATGTTGGCTTATACCCTAGGTCACATAAAGCGGGAGCGGGAGCGAGAGCGGGAGCAGGAGTGCGAGAGCGGAGAAAATGAAAATTTTGTGAGTGCGGGAGCGTCTTAGAGCGTCAAATATAAAAAATATAAAAAAAATTATATACATATATAGTTATTACTATATCATTTATTACTTGCATTTGTGCTACACCAGTTAGATTTCTTGGTCCTAGCAGGTTTCAAATATATATATATATATATATATAATTTCTTGGTCTTTGTGTGTGTATATATATATATATATTACCGTGAAAGAGTTTAGATGAAAAGGCCAAAAAGTCAGCCTACTCTACAATTACCCAAAAGAACAGCCTATTTACAACATCAGCTAGGGTAAATGGATTTAAATATGAGACCCAACATTTTATCATCTTCCAAGCCACCATCGCCCAATATGTTCTTATCTTCTCTACTCTTATTTTTTTGTCTTTTGTTATTTCTTTTATTTTCAGTCTTCTTGTATATTCCTTTCACTTCTTCAATCTTTATCATTTGTAGTCCCATCTTTTTGTACGGTTCATGGGTGGATCCATTCAGCCGCCACTGCCGCACCTCTGCGACTAAGCTAAAAAACCTCCCAAGTTCCAACCTTTTCCACCACACATGTGTTCAGGCTGACCGGTACAACAATAAAGCGCGATTCAAAAATTGTAGAGCGCGACTTAAGAAACACTAGAGCGGCTAAGGGCGGTGACCCCGACCTCAGTTCGCCGGAGCGCCGGCGTGGCGGGGGTGGGAGGTGAATTATGTGACTTAGCTTATACCCATATATGAAAATTTCTTTCCTTAAGTAAGAATATTGAGTTATCACAAAATGATTTAATAAACCGTTTTAAATTTAAACTAAAAGTAGAACAAACAAATCCCTCTTTTAATAGCGTCAACCAGAAAATCAGGACAAACAAAATAGAATACCAGACATCCTTTTGTGAAAGGGAGGGAGTATACTTATTGCTTAACTACTGTGAATTTTAGTAGCAACTTAGAAAATAAACCTACAATCCTCAGACCACCATTAAGGCGAGTGAACTATAACTATTATTGACTATTGGGAAATAGAACATAGATGAAAGGTTGGAGTTAGATGCAAATAAAGAGAGAAACCTCCTTCTGGAGCTGCAGCGAGCGCTTAGACTTTTCAGCAAGTTGAATTCTTAATGCTTGTAGCTCATGTTCCATGTCCATGACCTGCCAAAATAGTGCACCTTAAAGTATACATGAGGCATGCGAAAGAGGAATATTGATTTCAACCAAAGATGCTCTTTACAAGACAAAAGTTTATGTTTTTAGACCATGTCAGAGGCATAAAATTAAATGCCATCTAGAGTGGGCATATATGATATCATGCCATAAAAAAAATCAGTTATCATTAAATGAATCAGCCATGTAATATATGTGTGTATGGACCAAAAATATGGTAGCCCATGGCCAAATAGAATAAAGGACAGAGATGTAATTACCCTACTAGGCTGATGCAGCATTTTGATTCGTCTAGCCTCTTGAACCTCCTTCATCAATTCGTCCAAGTCCTGATAAAAAAAAAAAAAACCATATCAGAAATCAAGACTGCCAAGTTGAATTCATAATTGAGATGGAGCTCAAAATTGTATATACTATCTATATAAACTTCAACACATCAAATGAGGCTAATATTCTGCATGCAGAAGTGGTAAAAACAAAATTAATATACAAACTACATCTTAAATTTAATATTCACTGGGATATCTCTGCACTGTTGCAGAAAAGTTTTAGACTTTAAACAAGAATGGAAGAATTTTAACAAAACCTGCTTTCCTGAGGCTCGTGAAATTCGTTCATGTTCCTCAAGAGCCTCTTCCACTCTCTGCACAGAAGCTCTGGCGTTCTCAATTTCAGCGCGTGCAAAAGCCCGTTCTTCATCAACAAGTTTTTTAGCATCTTCAGAAGCCTGCAAGAGATTGTGGTGCCAAAAGAGGACCAAAAGGTCACAATGAGAAGAAATTTATACCGAAAAAAGTCTTTAACCAATATGATAACATGTTTGCAGTCCATGTTCAAATATATATTTGATAATCAACCCTTATACAATCTGTCTTTCTCATATTACTTCAAATATCTTCCTAATATGCATCAGATTTTCATCCGGTGATACTTTCTTCACAAAGGACGGAAAATGACTGCCGATGAAGAGACAGTAGAGAAAATGGAATTTCTCCAGAAATTAGATTAAATAAACAAGGACAAGAAAGCAACGATAAAACTATGTTGTAATTTTACCTGCTTCAAAAAAGATGCAAGCTTTTTTACTTCAGCTTTCTCTTGAATTAGCTCTCCTTCCCTCTGAGTTAATTGAACTGCTAGAGCTTCAACCTGGAAACATTAAAATATTGATTTATGGGACTAGTCGGAAAGACTTATTCGAAGTATTTAGATCTAAGAGACAGATAACTAAAACTTTAAATTCAACTTATTGAAAACATCAAAACCTAATATCACATTGGAGCATAGCATCTATACAATCACGAATATCATCTCTCACTAATGTTTCAACATGAGATGTCAAGAATGAAAAAACCTATATACCTTTTATTACATGGTCAAAAATCAAGACACATTGTTCATGTTAACTGTCCCTGAAGACGTATATAGTAAAACACAAGGAAGGCAGGATAACAATGCAGAAGGTAGCATCTTGTTACTGATTTTTGACGCATTGGAAATCTTGTGCTGGATGTATTATCTTCTATTACTCTGATTTAACAATTGGTAGAACCAACGTGACTTTGGGAAATGTAGCTTGGACGAGTGGCTGTAGAAGTCTACCGCAATCTCATTATGTGCCTATGGAATGCTAAAGGCAAGGGAAGATTCATAATCACTATGTTGTCCTGCGCTATGGGATGCAAATTAAGTCTTTAAACATTTAACTAAATTAAAAACAATAAACTGAATGAGGTCCTAGCGCACATAGACTTTTGATAGAGCACTTTGAACAAAGTGGTATTGGAAAGTACATTTTGACTATACAATAATTTATGGTACAACTGCAACTTCTATCTATTAAATTGAGAATGGGATTTTTTTTTATTTAGTTTTTTCTTCTTCTTACTTTTAACGGGGTACATTTTTTCATGAGGTATTGGAGAAGACTTGAGGTAGAACTAACCTATTCATGTGTTTTATACTCTACATTTGGCATGATTCGATTAAAAGACCAAAGGTAAGGCAATAGTTGAGGAGATTGAGAATAACCAACCATAGCTATAGCTTCTTCCACATCATCTTTGTTTTTGCCAGCTATACGCCCTCTCAGAGACTGGAGTGCTTCCCTGAGTTTCTTTAGAAGCACGTGTTTCTCCAATGAGGCTGCCTCTTTGAGTCGCGCCTGATAACCATTGACGAATGACCTCTTAAGAACCAATCAAATATAATATCAACCGACTTCACTTCTTCAACATTAATTTAATAAAACCATATTCTAAATGAAATCTTCATAAATATATTGACAAAACCTCATCAGATAGTTTTGCAGCAGCAGCCAAACCCTTCTCAAATTTGCTAGCAAGATCACGAACTGAAAGGCGTTTCTGCTGCTCCAGCAACAAGGCAGTTTCTCGGGCAACCATTTCTTTCATCGACGACATATTGGAGTCCTCTTTCACCTCCACAATCTGATTGTTAGCCCCAATCTTGTAATTTGGAAAACGACTAGTGGCGAAAATCACATCAGCTGAGACGGGTGAGACTGTATCCTTTTGCATTGTATAACTAAAATTGCTCAACCTCGTCATACTTGATTTTTCCTAGAGACATTAGCCAACAATAATAAATTGTTACTATCACGCAAAAATGTTCTTGTAATGTCAAGACTAATCCACATTTACTATTAAACAGATAAAAGTAAATCAACCAAGTAGTTCATCACGACCGCTCTTTCAACCCGAAATTCTCACTCCACCTTAGTTAAAGAAATTTGCAACATTTGGCCAAAATAAATACTACAAAACATGATATTTTATCACATCTCTATGCATATTGTAGTTTTATAAGGATCAAAAATCACAGAAATGTTTAGAGTGTGTGATGTGATTAACATTACCAATTTTTTATTTTTTTTACTCAATACTAAAATGTCAACATATTAATCAATTATCTAAAAATTTGACTATAAAATTGCAAAACCCAAGCCAAAGAAGAAACCCTCCAACCCATCCCCAACAATAAAGGTACCATCTTTACCCTTTGTTTTATATCTATATTCTGCATTTCAATTAAATGAACACTTATTAGAAAACCAACATAAATCAATTAATCTGAAAACTTAATACTCAAAAAAGGATTAAAAAAATTAAATTCCCAAATATTGCATTTTGTCCTGTGCTGTATTAATTTAGTCTTAATTCATAACAGAAAGCTAAAAAAGAAGATATCAAAGCCCACAAAAACAATAACTAACCAAACATCAAACGTAAATAAATTAGTGAAAAAATAAATCAAGATTAATGCTTGCCCTTAAATTCTTTTGAATGGATAAAGCAAAGAAGAGAGAGAGAGAGAGAGAGCAATATTTTGGACAAAAAGTAACAACAGTGGAAGTCAAAAAAAAAAAAAGATTGTACTCACAGATCATGTAAACATAAGAAGGTGGGTGAGATGTTTGGTCGTTAGAAGTATAAATAAACAACAACTGCAACAGTGTCTGAATGTAGTGAGAGAAAGTGCAAAAATGTCTGAACTGAGGGAGAGAGAGAGAAGGATGATGATGGTAAAGGGAAAATGAAAGATGGTATTGTTTGCTTTTTAAAAGCCGAAGGAAAGAAAAGCCGCCCTCTTAATGTAAACACAAACAATTTTTTCCATTATTATTATCAATGTATGTAATATGTATAAACAAACACTTGCATATACTAATTATATATATGTATTGTTGTGCCTTTTTAACATTCTTTTGGTCCAATTTGCTTAAAGTTTAAGAAAATACACATATATATTGTGTTTTCTCGGTTGCATGAGTCGAGCTCGAGCAGAGTCGGACCAAATTACTCGATTCGAGCTCCACAATTCAGTGTAATTGAGCTTGAGCTCGAGCTCGTGCCTGAATCGAGTCGAGCAGAGCCGAGCTCGAGGTCGAGCTCGAGAAGAATAAAAAAGATACATTTATTTTTTTTATTAATGTGTATGTATATTAATATAATTTTGTATTAATATATATTATATAAAATCATACTAAATATTACATTTATCGTATATATATATATATATATATATGATATTGTATATATTAGTACATAAAATGAAATAAATATTAACTTTTACAACACTACAACAAAAAATAATATTTGTGACAAAATTTGAAGTGACAATGTTAAATTTTGTCATTAGATGTACGTAATGAGTGACAATAATTTTTGTATTGTCACAATCAAAAATTTTAGTGACAAGAGTTTCTTTAAAGTTGTCACTATTGACAATTAGTGACATATGTATAGTAACAATAGAAATAGAGTGACAACTATAATTGTTGTCACTAAATTATCATAAAAGATGTGTCACTAATTATCAATATTGACAACAATTTTCTTATCGTTAATTATTAAGAAGGATAACTTCTATACAAATCTTGTCACTATTAAACATGTGGAACATATTTTAGTGACAAGATAAAAGTTCTTGTCATTAAAAGTTAATAATTAGTGACAACTTTGACATTGTCACTTGACATTTTTGTCATCAATGTCTTATTTTTTTTGTAATGCAAGCTCGCGAACCTCCGAACAAGATACAAATGGCTCAAGCACGCATCCAACTAGCTGGTGAGACTTGCGAGCCGGATGCCGACCCCTAATCTTTTCTCATTGGAAGAAAGTATGCAAGATTAGTTGAATGACCATGAAGTGGTTAAATTAATTTAAGGGATAATTATAATTTACCCCCTGTAGTAGACCGAAATTGCTAAATACCCCCTTCTGTCAAAAAAATAGGCGAAAAGGCCCCCCTTTTATGTTAAACTCTGCGCGAAAACCCCCTTCAGTCCAAAACTAACGGAAGGTGTGATTCACACGCGAGTTGTGCGCTTGGTGATGTTTTTTATGAATAGTATTCATGCGAAATGTCAAATTTATCCCTCTAATTAAAATAAAAATAATTTTCACTTTTCTCTTTTTAATTTTTCCATTTTCTTTTCCTTTTCTTTTCTTTTTCTTTCTTCTTCTTTGTTTCTTCTTCCTCAGCTCTGCAACTTCCCAGCCACCATTCTACCTCCCCCACTACCCGCTACCACAGGAGCAATTATTCACCCATGCCCCCCACCGATCCATTTTTCTTTTCCTTTTCTTTTCTATTCTTTTCTTTTTCTCTCTTCTTCTTTGTTTCTTCTTCCCAACCGTCTGCACCATAACTGTGCAGGCCCACCTCTCCTATTCCACCATGGAAACACCACAATGCCTCCACCGTAACACCGCCACTCCCATCCCACCTCAGCCCGCGTCACGCCTGCAACTACAAAAACCTTGACTTAGCCCTCATCTAATCGCGATTAATAGCCATCGCGCAGCCATCTACCTCCCCTCCCCAGAAATGGCGATGCCACCTCTAGATTACGACCACCACCTCCGTCAAGAAATCTCCATATTGTTGTCTTTCTTGTTTGAGAATTGTGGCAGTAAACTCTCATTTGATTTGGTTATGTTGATTGAAGATTTCAAAAAGAAAACCAAAAAGAAAAAATATTTGGTTATGTTTGAGAATGGTTTTGTTTTTCTGATTTTTTTTTCATTTTTGTTTTTTGTTTATTTTTTTATTTTGTTTTCCTGATTCATGCACCATTGATTTCAAATAATGGACCATTTGTTTTAATTTGGAATGAAATCTAGGCCATTCATTGTGAAATGACATTTGTGTAGTTGAATTTAATTTGGAAACAAATCTGACCATTGATTTTAAAAATTAATGCCCGGTAAATGGAAGGGCATAACAGGAATTCAAAGTAAACTTTGACGCCGTTAGACAATTTGTCGCGGATGTGGAGTGTAAGCTAGGTTTTAATAAACACACGGGCCTTTTCGCGTAGTTTTTTGACAGAGGGGGGTATTTAGCATTTTCGGCCTACCAAGGGGGGTAAATTATAATTATCCCTTAATTTAATGACAGATATTGATTATTTAAGTCATAACTCCTATGTTGTTTTCAGTATACTATAAATTTAATTTAATTGGCCATAGATTTAATTTTGATGACATGTTAGCTTCAACTTTACAACAAAACCAAATCACCCTTTCTTTTTTTTATAATCTGATTACAATATTTCCTGAAACCCTAATTCTTGTTAGACTTTCAACATACAAAAAGGACATTGACAATAACATAATGCTAAAAAATTACAAAGCCTTTGAGTCAACGATATGATGAATCCAGAAACTAATTATAACGTGATAACAATAATAAATTGACAATTTTAAATTTTAAATTAATATTGACCCAGTTTGATGTCTAATAAAAATTTGCAAAATTTAGTTACAAGGTTACCCTTAATTTGCCATAATCACTGTGGGTGCACAGACCGATTCGATTTGGCACCAAAAATATAGGGTAATAATGAAGAGAATTAAGGACAGATCATTTGAGAGCTAATAAATTGTTGTCAATAGTCACTAACTATGATGAGGCTTTTTGCTTAGACTTCAAATTTTCATATAAAACGGGCCCATGTATATTTCTTAATGATTCTTTTTATTTGATATCCAATCAATATTAGAATTTAGACGTGTGCCCAATACACCGAAAATATGGATTATTTGTATACACCTCCCCTGATGTTTGATTTTTTGGCGTTCACCTCCTTTGCGGTTTGAATTTTTGGCAAAAGCTTCCTCTCTAACTATTTTTTGGTTAATATTTCAAAGAAAGTATTACTATAAGACCATAAATGACAGTGTATGCTTGTTTGTTTATTAAATTTATAACCGGGTAAAAATCATTTTCAACCCCAACCTATGTCGATCGGAGTACTTTGATACATTATCTATTATTTTCACACCCGAGTATTATAAATTGTGACGAGTAAGTCCATCGGATGAATAATTTAGAATCTTCCCTCTGAAAAGTCTGTCACATATCTTAGGCATGACTTAGATTGTGTATCAAAGTGCACATATCATGCAATATATATGTAGTTAAGTGCACAAAATATCATAGGATATGACAAAGTGCACATATGATGCAATGTATAGGTAATCGGATACACAATCCAAGTTAAATTATTCCTCCAATAGACTCACTTGTCACAATTTATAAAGGTTGGGTACTCGTGTGTAAAAGTTAATAGATTGTGTACCAAAGTGCTCCGACCGACATAGGTTGGGGTCGAAAATGTTTTTTACCCTATGTAGACGTATAAATAATAGGATGGTTAATTGTGATATTGCTATTACAAATAATTATGAGTGGTATATAGAATAAACACTATAAATATATTCCTTTTTTAATTTGCCAAACTCTTCAAGTTTTTATTATTCAGAAAAGAATATATAACAATAAAATATCAAAAAGTATTATCCCTTTTAAAAGTCTCAAGCATCCGGGTTGATTTAACACAACATTCATCATATAAAACATATAGTTAGACCAATTCAAGGACAACTATTAAAATAAACTAAAATATCAAGTAATTTTACAAGTAAAAACTATTAAATAATATATGTAGGCAGCGCGGTACGGTTTTGAGTGAATTTCCAAACCTTACTCGAAAGAGTTTGGGAGGGATTGGCCAAATAGGCGCGACCAATAGGCTAACCACTATTTGTGCGAAAAATTGATAAAAATAGTGCAGTGCTATGCAGACGATTTTTCAAAATTAACACTCAGCCTTATGAATAACACCTGAATTAAATACACTGTACTCCTGAACTATCCTTATTGTCACATGTACTCTTTGAGTTTTCTAAGGTAACAAAGTGGTTCCTCATCAAAGGTCCCTTTGGCCTCCGTTAGGATCCTTTTGTACCTTACAAAGCTCGGGGGTGTACGTAACAGTGAAGATATTCTTAAGGGTGCATTTTGCATTAAACCCAATTGTCTAATGAGCACAATTTAACTTTTACATATGTTACCCTACCCCCACCCCTACCCAAAAGAAAAAGAAGATTGGGATATTCAATGTGGTTCACATAATATTAAATGTGGTACAAAAAAAGGCTAGGAAGTTTGTTGATCCCATATTTTATTTATAGGTTGAAATCTATAGCCAAAACTTCAACAATACCGGGCATATTTGCTAAAACATTTTCTAGCAGAATTCAACTTTACTTTTCTTCAGTTTCTTTGACATCTGACCTGTACTTATACCATGAAGCCCAGAACAAATAGTTACAAAAATTAAGGCAACTAAGGATGGCTAAAAACCAGTAAAAATAATCCAACTTATTATGGTCCAAATCTTGTGCCTGCAGCCATCCTTGCTTATTTTCAGTAACCTTCTCAGTCACAAAATTTACAATACTCACAAAAGCAGAGCTCAAAAAGTACCCGAAAGACAACGATAACAACGCAAAAGAAGTAGCAAGTGATCTCATTCCAGATGGAGCTTCTTTGTAAAAGAACTCCATTAATCCAACCATAGCAAACATATCTGCCACCCCAAACACGCCATAATGAAACGAAAGCCAAAAAAGACTAATCGGCGTTAAAGGGTTCTTAATAGATTGATCCCTCCTTTTCACTTCAACTATACCTGCTATTCCCATTGAAATGACTGAAAGAACGAGGCCCATGCCTACACGTTGGAGCTGAGTTATCCCGTTTGGATGGCCCGTGATTTTTCGGGCAAATGGGATGAAGAAGAATTCGTAGAGTGGAAGGAGAATGGCCATGAAAAGTAAAGGGATTACTGGTATTGAAGGAGTGGGGATGTTCAATGAGGCTAAATGTGGTTCCATGAAGTATCCTTGGAGTACTGAGAATGTCTGTAGTTGAGCTAAGCATGTGTTCATTATAATTGTGCTGGCGATGATGGGAAACATTCGTATTAGTATCTTAACTTCTTCGACTTGTGTCACCGTGCAAACTCTTCCCCGTTGGGGGCTCATTTCATCCCATAGGACAGCGGCCTTGTCTAGAAATCTGGTTTAGAAACGAGATGCCATTAGAAAATGCAGATAGTAGTCCTAGAGGGAAAATCGCAAAATTACTCAAGCGGTTATAGACTTATAGGGGGTGGCAGAATTGGTCATGTGATTCGTTCCACTAGCCATTTTGGGACAATAACTACTGAAAACTTACGAATTGAGGACAAAAGTCTTTGCCCTGGAAATCACTCCCAACCCCAAGTTAGTATGGTAAATGTAAATAACATGGAATTTGAAAATTTTCCGCCCTTTAAATATCCTATTTAATGCTCTGACGTTTGAGTTAAAAATATCCAATTTCTCCCGATACTTAGAATTCTGGTTTCGTGCCTTATGAAAGTATACCTAAATTGTTTGGTGTGCAGAATTTTTTCTTCAGAAGTATCTCTTTCTCTGTCATCAATCTCATATAGCTCGTCAGAGTTCTCAGGCAAGTTCAAGTTTCTTCCTTGTATTGCACCGATAATGACCTGAAATACATCAAAACATATGTTACTCCATTATATAAGCCTGAAATCTATTTGACCAGACATGATTATTCTTAGAAGGTCAAAGGATTTCCACAACCATTCATGTAGGACCCACTTAAAGTCCACCGTAAGAAAGATGATTGTGATTATTTCGGGACTCAGAGAGCAAAACAGACCTGAGATATCCTAAGAATGGGGCTATTGGCTAATGGTTGGAATAAGTAGAAAGGCTTTCCAAGTGCAAGAACCACGAAACCAACGAAAGCAGTCACTAAACCGGTGAAGAAAGCCCAGTGCCAACCTCTATTCAAGGCAATCCATACAACTGCAGTCACACCTATTAGTGAACCAATGGTTG
Source organism: Buddleja alternifolia (assembly GCA_019426215.1). Lineage (NCBI taxonomy): Eukaryota > Viridiplantae > Streptophyta > Magnoliopsida > Lamiales > Scrophulariaceae > Buddleja > Buddleja alternifolia. The sequence goes on from CM033391.1 coordinate 51,726,408, forward strand.
CACTAAACTGATAATAGTTGAAATAACTTGCAACACCCTTTGCTCCTTTCGGGTCCTCACGGTCAAACTGATCCGCGCCAAGTGCAGCTACAGACCCCTTGACTCCACCACAACCTAAAGCTAACATACATAAAGATGCATAAAACATTATGGCTTCTCTACCCTCCACACAACTTGGCTTGTTATTGCAGGGATCAGGTTGCAATTTCTTGGAATTTGCTTGAATTGTAACCATTAGTAATCCCTGTTGAATAAAAAAATTTAACACTAATTTATAACTTTGAATGCCAAGTAAAGGTTCTTGAGTAAAACGCAGATTCCCCTTAACCTATAGGCGTCTGAACACTTTGCCCCCTATTCTAAAAAACTTCGCACTCGACACTCCAACCTTTGATTTTTGTGGCAGAATACCCCTGATTCCGTTTCTGGCAGAATATTCTGCCGAAAATGGAATCAGGGGTAGTTTTATTCTGCCAGAAACGGAATCAGAGCGTATTCTGCTACAAAAATAAAAAAATTGAGTGTCAAGTGTGAACTTTTTTAGAGTAGGAAGCAAAGTGCAAAACCCTTAATACGTTAGGGGAATCTGCGTTTTACCTAGTTTGTCTAATAAAAGATTGGAAAAGTTTTACCATTATTTCAAGAAATCCGAAAATGAGGCATGTGTACAGCCTATTCAAGTATGTATCTGAGATGAAGCCTCCCAAAATGGTGAGCAAGAATGTTGAACCTAAGAAGTTTGTGAGAGTGTTTGCTGAGGTGGAAATATCAAAGAAGAGTACATGGTGGAAATAGAGAACCATGGTTGACATGTTTGCTACAAATCCTATGTTCTCCAGAGTTCCCAACACTGAATAAAGAATGCACAAAAAATTTCACATTAGAAATAAGACATTATGTGATCATCCCAAATTATTATGGAGTTAGATAACGATTGAAGTTTGACGGGCACGATAATTATAATTTTAGGACCTCATCTTTGTCATTAATTCGATTTTAATCTTTCTGGTTCAACACTCGTCAAAATTAGTTCCTAGGCCCTTCCAATTTTGATACATTATTGTCGCAACTTTCCAAAAATAATTTAGAGAGATGCAGAGGTATGATTGAAATTCCTCCTCAAAATTGGAGGACGAGTTTGATTTTAACTCAAAAAATACCTCAAGGGAATTTTAGTAAAACAATCACTAAATTGATCAATTTGCTGGAAAATTGACATCTGAGATTGGTCGGAGGGACTACATTAACACAAATTGAAAACTCGGGAACTAATTTGACACTGATGTCAAATATCCCAAACGTTGGCTAAACTTACCGAAAACAAACAGGCAAGCCCTGAATCCACCCTTTCTTGAGGGCTCAAACTCAATATTGTAACTCATGTTGTCCTGCATATAACCAAAACAATATGGGAATGAGTAACATTAGTTGTGAAATACTTATCATTAGGACAACCAATTGGTACCATAGATAATTCGATCAGGAAAATGCCACTCTATTTGAACTGATATTAAATTCAAACTTCTTATAGTATATGTGTAAATTAAATCCCATGAATGAATCCCCTATTTATACTTTTTACACTACCTCTTATGCAAACTGACATGGTAACATTAATTCTTGTCTGCCGTCCTACTAAAATATACCTTGATTTGTATCTTTTTTTCCCATTCATATTCCTATTTTTAGGAGATTTAGACAAGGTATTATAGTCCAAAGATTAGTGAAGTATTTTTAGTATTTAGAAATAGCCAAAAATTAGGTTTCAAGCATGGAGGATTAATATATAAGTGGTCATGGCTGACATAATGCAAATTGTTTTCTTTCTTTTTCTTTAGATCTTTTTTGGTTTGTATAAGAGATACTAAAGAGAAATATATAGTTGATGTCATCATTTATATTAGATACCTGTTCTTGTAGGTGTACTATGGTGGAGTTAAATTACAAATCTAAGTATCTTCTTGTGTTTCTCTTTCCCTTTTATCCATTAGCTAGGTCTTATTCGATAATGTGATCTAAATTGTGAAAATGGTGAAAAAAACAAATGACTATGATGTATGGGCATATATAGACGTAGTAACACGGATATGAGCTACGATAAGGACACGTGACATACTAATTCTTAAAGATAATGGGGCACAATGCGGCTCAAATGCGTCCTTTGACTGTAAGTTTTATAATATCGATATAATCATAAAACATATAATCTTCAAATAATAGATATATAGAAATGTTAGTGCGATTACAAAAAGAAATATTTTCTACTAGTGATGTAATCACACATCCGATAATATGGTTTTTTCTTATTATGATGCTGCCAAGAAAATTCAAAAGAACAATGTTACAACCATTGAAAAGTATGCATAGGTATAAATGAAATAAATAAATTAAAATATTCCAAAGATGTAATACTAGTCCGAGATCAAATAGAATATATTTGTCATCTCGTTCTTCTTCATTGTTGCTACTCTTACAATTTGACAAGTTAAATTATAAGAATAGGGCGGGGACTAATGATGTCAGTGGAAATTGTGCATTGACGAGAGCTGGTCAATTTAGTATAGTATTCATTTTTATTTTTTTGTTTATATCAAGGGTTTTCCCTAACCGGACGTAGAGACCACCAAAGTGGATTTTGCCTCTCTCAATAAAGTCTTTTTCATACACACGATCAGGGATCAAACCCTAGATAATATACTTAAGAAACCAAATTATCTATCAACTGTGTTAGACTTTGTTGGTTCTAGTATTATATTCATGAGAAAAGCTACTATGTTAGTGAAGCCCGAAAGAGCGATAGGCCAAGCTAGGCCCAGGATTTAGCAAGGGAGTAAGTCCAGCCCAGCCCAACCAAGAGGAAGCCCTGACAAAGATAATGGATCGAGGCCTATTTCAGACAGAGTGGCTCATCTCAAGATTGACGGGCCGAATCAAATATTCTGATCAATTATTAGATGGGCCAAACAAGTCTACTATAAGGCCCAATCCCTATATACAATTTCCTGTTTTAGTTTTAGTACCGCACTTTACATGATTTTAAAAATAGTCTCAATAATTTAGAAAAGTTGCAACGTTAGTCCTTTTTTAAGGCAAAATCGGTCCCCCACTTTATATTTTGTTAAAATTAACGGAAAAACTAATGGAGTTGAATAGTTGATTATTCCGTTAAATATTAGCAGAGTGTTTCAATGGTCAGCTGAAAATTGCATTTTGCCCTCTAAACTATATAAGTTTTATCAAACACCCCATAAAAAAAACGACACTTAACCTCAGAAAAATTAAAAATAAAAAACAAAAACCTGATGTTTTTCTTTTTTTCATCTTCCAGGGTAGGCGACAAAAAAATGGTTTAGGGGTGTTTAATACAGGGGACAAAATGTAATTTTGAGTTGACTATAATTTTGAGATTTATCATTAACAATAAAAATTGTTATTTTAATAAATATTTTTCTATATATACGTTAACTATAATTTCAACTATTAGAATATAATTAATTATTTATTGAATCTCATATAATAATTCGCTAACCCCCCTGAATTGACTCAACTACTAACTAAGACATAAATTAGTAACTTATATTAACTATCTCCATCATATCATTTGATATAGTATTGCCAAATAAATAGCTCAATCATTTTATTCTCAATCTCCAGTAAATCTCTTTTGATTTAATATCTGCATTAGTTCCAAAGCATTTTCAAAAACATATACAAACAAATATATTCTACCACCATTTTTGCACGAATTCTGATGATTATAAACATTTCTCTGTATTATTTCTGAAACTATTCTTAAAAACATATATATCAAAATTCAAACAAAGTCTTATAACAAAGTTAATATAAACCTTATTTTTATATAAAAAATTTAGATCTCAAAAAGAATCTCAAAGTTCAAGAAGCACTGTAGGATAGCCAGGTGTCCCATTTTGAACACATGACGATTAATTTAAGCGGCAGAGAAAGCAATCATACAAGCATTATCACATGCCCGGCCACCGACACATCCAAACTTTCATGCTTGTATTTAACTATTTATTGGACCAAGTAAAACTACTACATTATCTTATATATATATATATATATATATATATATATTACCAATTTACAATTTCTGACATAAACCGTCTTTGTCAGGCAACAAAAATTCAGCGCAGACGTTATCTTTCTTAATTCCAAAATTCGATTTCAGAAGTACTGTATATTTGATTTAAAAGTAAATGAAAATCTTGATAAAGTGTATAGTTTTTTTTTTAGGTGCTAGTGATGGTGATCAAAGCACTCCTCGTTACTCAATATTCGGGCTCTTGTGTAAGTGTATAATTAGTTAATTGCTTTTCTGTCAACATCCTATATATATATATATATATATATATATATATATATATATTCTAGATTTCACTTTTGTATCCGTACCATATGTTAATAAAATTTTTAAACACATTAATAAAATTGATTTTATTATATGTATTGCGTGTATTATATGTGAAGTAAAATACTAGTTGAAAAATCAAAGTGGGAAAATCACATTGAAATAGAAGAATGAAGGTGTGATTGCGCGGGCCCGCGCGAAACAACCGTATCTAGTATCTTGATTTTGCTGTTTCAACTTGTTGGGTAAATGTTAGGAGTCGTGGAGACTCAAATTCTCGAGGCAATCGAAAAATTATTGTGATGTGAGTTATATGAAATCGACCATACATGAAGAATTGTAATTATAATTGTATTTGAAATCCCAAAACTTTTTAAGAATCTCCAATCTCCATCATAATTACATGTTAATTAATAGTACAAGATATTTCCCTAAGTATATCTTTAGATATATACTATATTTATTTAGCTTAAATGTATGTACGTATAACTGTATAAGCAGGGATGGAGTCAGAGGGTGGTGTGGCAGCGGCCTCGTCTCAACTTTGAGAATATTATTTTAACTTTTGATATTTGAAATTTCGTCTCCTCAAAGTCCAAGAATATCAAGTTTTGCCCAATTTTTTTTGTATTTACTCCCTGACCTAGAAATCATGGCTACGTCCCTGCGTATAAGCGAAAAGTATTTTATTTAGGAAAAAAATGGGGAACAAAAAAGATAAATATGGATGGAGATCCCTTGCTTGGCACAAGAAATTGGTTTGCAAGTAAGGAAAGAGATAAAAAGGAGTAAAGATCACAAGGTACATAATCAATTTCACTCACTTTATTGAAGAATAAAGGTTGTACGTACTACCCAAGACTTGTTAGTCTAATAGTATTCATCTCCCACTTTATGTGAGAGATCTTGAGTTCGAATCCAGACTGCCACAAGTTGTGACTCTTTCCTCTTTTATAGAGCTAGCTAGAGTCTTTATGACTTAGTATTATAACTATCAACTCGGGTTTGGCGGGTTGATAGTTAAAAAAAAAAAAAAGGCTGTTCGTACTGTATAGTTGGAGAAAAAGCTGGAAACATATAAATAGCATATTCTCATAGTACTGAAGGGTCATTAATCTTATTGATTATATATCTTCTATATATATAATCCACCGGAACCCCAAAGTGACAGTACTACTACAGCTGAGAATGGAAAACAATAAGTTTATTCCATTAACATTCATATTTCTTCCTCTTCTTCTTCTATCTTCTTTTGGGGGTGCTGAAGGCTACAAGAATTACACAGTGGGTGACTCACTGGGTTGGTATGACAACCTTGAAAACCCCAAAGTTGATTACCAGAAATGGACTGCCAATAAGAATTTCACCCTCGGAGATTTCCTCAGTAAGTAGTATTAGTACTATACTGCTTATGTTTTTGTGTGTGTGTGTGTGTCAGTGTGTGTGTTTCTTTTTGCTGTCTATATCTATATGTATATCTATATCTCTTTGCTGTCTATTTATGTGATTCTTGATTCATAATTTCATTCTTAGAACTGATATATCAATTAAGTCATCACAATTTTTTTATAACATTTCTTGAGTTATGATAATCCATCTTAAACACAAAATTGGAATCGACTAGCAACAGTGAGCTAGTCTTTACATATTCTGACAACAAGGAGTTCCTTATATCTTTAACTTTTTTTTTTATTTTTTTTGGAAGAAATTGATTATATGATGCTAATTTAGTTACAAATTGCTTTTAACATTTTGATCACCGTACAAAATTAAGTCTGGTTCTAATCTTTTAGTTGTTCTTATAACGAGTTACATATTTTGCTTCACTTTGAGGGAAGTTATGACAATTTCAAAAATCTTAGATTCCGTTTAATTCGTAATCGAATCGAAATTTTAGATTAGATCTACATGTAGAATGTCCCAACGCCCTTCACTACGCCAATGTTGGTAGGTAAAATTTGGGTAAAATCAGAAATTAATATCTCATAACCATTTTTTATTGATTCTAACCATTGAAAGTATGTAATCCGTTCAATAAGCTTAATTAACTACCTGGTTTTCTGCTCTATCTCATTTCTATATTTCACCACCAAACTAGTCTGTTCATGATCAAATTAATTAAACAGAGCTCTTAATTTATGATCAGCTCTATTGTAATCATTAAGTTAATTAAGTGAATTTAGAGTGGATTAATCTGTGATTAGTTAATTAGTAGCCAATGATGTGATGAGCAAGATTATGACTTAGTGCATGTGAAATATTAATCCCAGAAATGTTAATGTTCCATAAAGATTGGACATGCCCAGCTTCTGACAGCTAAATCTGTTGTATCAGAGAATCGGGAAATTTCATGTTACCAAAGTGGGTAATACCCGTGTACTTATTAATCACTGGATATGCAAATGATGATGTGAAATAACCACCTCATCATGTATGACCTAACGGTTTAAAACTCACTTGGCCATATAGTAGAATGGAATTTCCCGAGAGAACCATTTTAAGCAGGTAGTGAGCTGTGCATGTGCAACTCATTAGTTGTTGTCTTGCAAATGTGGCAACAAATGATTCTATCGCCCACACAACCTACTTTACCATATATCCATTCACCATAATACTCTACACTTACATCACAATAGATTTTTCATTCTAAAATTGTGTTCTATCTCGTATTTTATCTCATATACAACCGTCATATGTATGAAATTCACTGTCACTTAAGGAAAAAATTTATGTACGTGAAATAAATATGATTACATAGAACAGGACATGAAACATCAATTGAATAGATGATTTAAATTGATATTTACATGGAGGGATTATTAGCCGGAAAAAATTCTTAAGTGTTTTCACACAGAAAAGGCTAAAAACAGTAAGAATGATGTCCTATTGAAATTTGGCATAGAGTACTTTTCCCTAATTAGCCCTTTATATATACTTACATACAATACAATTTTCTTTTACTACTATGTTGTGACAAACATATATATATATATGTATTCACTTTCTCAATGTGCAGTTTTCAACTCAGACAACAATCATTCAGTCATCCAAACATACAACTTCACCACGTACAATCTCTGTGACTACCAAGACTCCCTAGAGAACGACACGATCGAGTGGTCATCCGACGATCCTTCTTCCACCACCCCGCACCCTATTTCCGTAGCGGTACCACTACGCAAAGTTGGAATGACTTATTTTTTCTCTAGTGACTATGATGGTGAGCAATGTCAAAATGGACAACATTTTAAGATCAATGTCACATATGGCAAGGGCTTGCCCAAGACCCTTTCCGACGACTCTCCGGCGCCCATTAGCCCCGAATCGGGCGATGATGCGGCACCGGATACTTTAGTTCCATCGAATTTTGATCATCCTAAAGACATTGGTGATGATGATACTAATAATGAACCTTCCAAGTCTGTTTCTTTGTTTGATTTTTCTAAGTTGTTTGGGGTTCAATTACATGGATTGTTGTTTGTGGTTGGATTTTTTCTTTTTTAGGTATTGAGGGTTCTTGATTTATTTGGTTGTTTATATTACATTCGATAGTTTTTGTTACAAGGAATGTATTGATAAAGGTGATCACATGATATTTACTTGGTTATACGATTATTGCATATATAATATTCTTGATTAGTTCAAATATTGTGTAGAAAGCTTATTATAAGATGGTAGGGAATAGAGATATATGTTATGGTGAATTATTGAAATCCCAGTCAACTGATATCCATGTGATATGACATGAATAGTTGGTGAGAGGGATCCACCTTTCAATCATTCTCTTCTTTCTAGTAATTTTCAAATTTAAACATATATATATATATATATATATTGCTGTTTTTGGGAATAAATTATGTAAAATTAGATGTTGCTTCGTTTTCAAGAGGTAAAGTTTATTAGTTAATTTTACTTAAATTATGATATATATTGGAGAGACGACTCAAAAGTTCTTTCTTATAATTATAATCGTTATGGCATGTTCAGATTTCACGTTATTGGATTTGGAGCGATATCCTTCATTTATTATAAAAATTATTTATATATAATTAAGTAGGTCATCAATGTCCAAGTAAAAGAGAAATGATAGTATTATAAACTTTTCAAACATATGGTCTATAAAACAAAGTTTTTAATGTGTATCAAGTGTTATATACATAAATTAGGAGAAGGGTTTGTGAAATGCCTGAAGTAATTAGCAATCTAAAAGGAAGAAAGAAGAATCATTGTTTGATTAAAAGTTAACATAATTATGAGGCTTATTCGTTACACTATTTACACTAAATCAATGCCGAAGTGCGTCGGGAACCTTTTTGTTCCATGTGGGTGTAATTAAATGTACTTATTGGCTAATGATAAGAAATTGTACTAATTGAGGAAATCTTGTTTAATCTTGTACTGATTAAATATATTGGTTTTAGACCTGACTAATTTATACAACTAGAGAGGGGTTAGAAAGTAAGCCTGCATCCCACATCGATGAAGAGAAGCAAATAATGCCCTTTATATTGCATACTCTTCCATCACATGTTTGTCCCTTCGGGGACATCCGATAAAATTGGAACGATACAGAGAAGATTAGCATGGCCCCTGCGCAAGGATGACACGCACAAATCGAGAAATGGTCCAAATTTTTTTCCTACCTAATTTTTTCATGTCTTTAAACAGATTAATTGAGAAATTTGTATATGGGTCATGTTTCAAGTTGATCTTCAGTGTGTTCTCTACTTCCCTTTGACATGTTCCTTGTGTAGCAATACATGAGGTGCTATACATATAGAAAATTGATTTTTCTACTGCAATTCGTCATATGCTAGTATTGGACCTCGAATTTTATTGATGAAATGAGAAAAAATAAAAGAATTAGTGTAAAAAATAAAGCACAAAATATAATTATTCCAAGCACGAAATCGACACAATAAGCGTTTTAGAATTAATTAACCTGTGGGATTCTTTAATTTTGTGGAAGGGCCAATAAAATTAATAGTATTAGCTCTAATAATACTCATAAGTCATATCAACTAGTTATTTTATCTTAAATATGATAAAATCATAAAACTATTAAAGAAACTGTTCCGTACTTTGGGCAAATGCCGAACTATATGTCTAATCACTGAATTCAAAACTCAAAATACTAATTCGAGGGAAGTATTTACTTAGCAGCAGAGATTTGCAATATTTTTCGTCCTACTTTTGAATACTAACTGTAATTCTAATTTCTCTTAGAATGAGCAGTGTTTTGCTCAAATCGGTCTCATGTTTGAGTCAGTATACGTGAGCATTTTTTATTTTTTTTGAATTACAATCGTGAAAATGTAGGAATAGAGAATTAATACTATGCCTCTCACTTTATGATGTGTAGAAATGGAAACGAGTCGAGCCGAACAAGTCATTGTTCAAATTTGCTTGAATTATTTTCGAGTTTCAGAATTTGTGTTCGAGCTTGATTGGATTGTTAATCGAGCCGAACTTAAACGAGCTTTAATTGAGTTGAACATGAGTGAAGTTCGAGCATCATGATTTTTTTACACATATTTTATTATTTTTTACTTAATCAAATTGAGCTCGAGTCGAGTTTCAAACTTATCGAACACACAAAAAGTTGTTCAAACTTGGTTTGATATGTTAACGAATCAAATTCAAAGAATTTTTAGCGAACGATCTCGAATATTGCTTCTCTTTAAAGATTTAAAAAAAAAAAATCTAGACGAAGGGGGATACTCTAATCCGACAAACTCGGGGCTATAATTTTTTTAATTATGATCACACAGACCCTATAAGACCCCAAAAAAAAAGAGAAAAGCCACAACTCATAACAACCTATAATTTAGCCCAGGATATCCCACATAAAAGTAAAAATTGATACCACTAAACTATCAAGCCTTGAGTCAATGAAAAATTTAAATTGCACTCATCAACCTCGTGACATTTCATCAAAACCTTATTATTGAGTATAATACAATTGGGTGTCCAGCACTAGAACTGGCCCAATTGACGTAGTTTTTGGGGGGTAGGAGTTGAGCTTAGCCCATATAATATTCATTCATATACTTTTGGTATAAAACCATCTATCACTAGATCAAGCAGCCCAAGAAACTAATGGGCTTAACCTTGGAAAGATTTATTTGCATCGCTAGAGAGGGTTTTTTTTAAAAAAATAATATAGTTTTTAATAATATTTAAATATATAATACACAAAAAAATAACAATTCGGAAATAGCATAATACGCCATTACCAATGGCGTAGGCACCTGAAATACGCCATTAGTAATGGCGTATCCTGTCAATTTTTCCTTTTTTTTTATTTCGGTTAAATTTTTTTTATTTTTATTTGTTACTGGCTACGCCGTTGCCAATGGCGTAGCCAGTCAAAATGACCGTGACTAGGTACGCCATTGGCAAGGGCATACCCAGTCACAAATAATATCACTGGGTACGCCTTTGTCAATGGCGTACCCAGTAACAACATAAAAAAAAAAATCTCTCTTCTCTCTTCTTCCTCTCTTCTTCATTTTTTCCTCCCTCACAACTGCAATACTTCATCAAATCTCATCTCTCTCATTCTTCCTCTCATTTTCAAGCATTTTATCCCTAAATTACAAGGTAATTTTTTTAATTCTATGTTATTATTTTGTTGAATACATTTTTGAGTTAGTTAATTATTTTAATTTAGAGTTTATGATTTAAATGTTTATAATTTCTATCAATTTAAACCCTAGTTTTCAATTTTAATTTTGAATCAAATTATGACCTAAATTAGTTTAAATGTTAGTTTTTGAGTTAGTGGTTTATATATATTGTTATTGTATTCTAATATTAGGTGTAAATTATTTTAGGTATAATATCGAATTTAGCGTTTAGGTTATGAACTTTGATTTAATTTTGTAGTTTTTATTTTGTACTTAGATTTCGTTTTTTTGTATAATTTTGGACCCCAATTTTAAATGTATGTGTTTTTAGGGTTTGAACTTTGATATAATATTTTAGGTACAATTTATAATTTTTTAGGTATAATTTTGAGGTGTAATATCGAATTTAGTGTTTATAAATGATATTTTTAGGTTTTTTAAATGTGTCTAAATATAATTTATATATATTTTCGAACTATAAATTGATAGTTTATATTTTGCAGAAATGTCGAGGCAGGACTTAGTTGATAATTGTATATTTTTGGATGGACAAATAATTGAAGATTCGAACTATATGCTGAGTTATAGCATTCAAGCAACAACTTACATGAGAATACCCCGTTCGATCAAATTTGTTGAATTGTTGAATAAGGTACTTACGAGTACAGGAATTAATCCGAATCAATTCTCGTTGAAAGTATCTTCGAAGTACTCATTTGAAGATAGAAATTTGCTTAGGCAGAGAACAATGGAGGTAAAAAACGATGATGATTTAATTTTTTTCTTGGATCCTTATACTGGTGTTAGTACAATGGATCTTTATATTCAAAAAGAACCAATACAATCTCAGGGTCGATACACATCGCTGTTAACACAAGTGACGTCGTATCAGCTAAACCAATTCTTACCGTTTTGTACACAACCAATATTACCGGATTTAAATGTCGGTAGTTATCCGAATCAAGATGTGTATGCAGGTAATTTTTATTTTTATATTTACTTTGTATCATCATATTTTTTAATAAATGTTATAATTGTGTACATTTTTTTATAAGAAATTTTATTTATATCCTTTTCTTATAATTTTTCTTTGTTATGATTGCCTTTTTAGGATGTTCTACATCTGGTAATGTGTTTGGAGGTGTTGAAAATGTACCAAATTTCCCTTTGGCGACTCATGGTTCAGGGAGTTATTCAAATCCGGATGTAGATGAAGGTAATAATGAATCGTCTACACGTTTGCATAATTTTAGTGTCCTATTTTATCTTATTCTTTATCGTTGCATTCTATCAACATGTATTATGACAAATCTTAATTTGATTTCAATTTTTTGTACATGTAGGTCTGTCTACACATAGTCATCATGAGTTTGAGCATTTTGAGGAAGCCAACTACAGTGCTCATTTTTCTCATCATGGAGGGGCGAGTAGTTCGATACCACCTCAGAACGATCAGTTTGAGGATGACAACAACAGTGCTTGTCGAAATTCGCTTGATGGGCATTCAAACCCAGACTTCGATGAAGAACTTAATAACGAACCGACTTATGAGGAAAATGTTCCTCGAATAAGGAATCAACCACGACTTCATCATGTACTCCCATTCTACTCTACATCATATGAAGAATTATCATTAGATCTACCAAGTGAAGCAAGGGATATGACTTATGATCATCAGATAGGTAATCTTGGTTTGGGATTGACATTTGATAACAAAGAAAGCTTGCAAAGAGCGGTGAAAGACTACCACATAATACATGAAAAATGAGAGTTTGAGGTGGAAATCAGTAACCCGACAACTTATGTTGTTGTATGCAAACACAAAGGCAAAAGAGAAGAGTGCAATTTTAGACTTCAAGCTCATTTTAGCAAGAAAACACATTTTTGGGTGAAATCGAAGTATACAGGGCCACATGAATGTATGTTCGAAAATGTTGCACCAAACCACCATAATTTGGACATGAATCTGATTGCCAACGAACTTCTTGGACAAGTTCAAATTAGTCCGTCAATTAAGATCGCACAAATAGTTCAAATGGTAGAGGATAAATGGGCACACAAGATTACGTATGGCAAGGCTTGGCACAGCTTGCAACGTGCAAATGAGATTGTATACGGGACTTGGGAGAATTCCGTTCCATTGTTACCTAAGTTCTTGAGAGCGATCCAGAAGTGGAATCCGGGCACGGTTGTTGAATGGAAACACAAAAGCATCTATTAAAATCCAAAAATGTTCATGTATGTGTTTTGGGCGTTCAAGCCATGTATAGATGGATTCCAACATTGTGGGAGAGGTATTTGCGTTGATGGGGCACATCTATATGCACGCTACAAGGCCAAGTTGTTGATCGCAACGACTCTTGATGGAAATAATCAGATTTTGCCTCTTGCATTTGCAATTGTCGATAATGAGTCGAACGACTCGTGGTTGTGGTTTCTACAATTGGTGAGCAAACATTTTCTTCGAAGTAACGAAGGTGTGTGCCTTATTTCTGATCGTCACAACGGCATACTGCATGCATCTGAGCTTGTACCCACCTTTTGCCCTCCTCATGGAGCTCATCGATATTGCCTATGACATGTGTTTTCAAACTTTAATAATCATTTCAAAAATAAAGTTATGAAGACTCTATGTTATTAGGCAGGTATAACACATAGTATTTCAAAGTTCGATAAAATCGTGAAGGATATCCAACAAAAGAATGAAGATGCTTTCATTTATCTAAGCAGAATTCCATGTGAAAAGTGGACACTTGCACATGATAGAGAGGTGCGCGAAGGCATTATGACAACAAATATGGGAGAGAGCTTAAATGGTGTGTTGAAAGGTGCTCGCTGTCTATCGCCCACCGCTATTGTGGAATGCACATTTCATCGTTGTGTCGATTATTTTTATAACCGACACCAAGATGCTTTGACAATGGGGGAAAATTCGGGGTTGACAGATCATGCCTACAAAATGTACTCAGAATCGGCGAATGCATCATCAACACACACTGTCAAGCACTTTAGTCATCTTGACCAAACTGGCCAAGTTAACACCAAAGCGCAACTCGGATATCGTAGTCTAAAGTATGTTGTTGACATCAAATGAAAATATTGTTCTTATGGAAGATGAACCACACACAAAATTCCGTGCTCACATGCGATTGCGTTATGAAAAGATTTGAAAAGGAGGTCGATCTCGTTGGTTGAAAATTATTATAGCGTCGGTGAGTATTTACAAACGTATCAAAGGACATTACATCCTTTGCATGAGGCTCATTTTTGGGATGTACCTTGTTAGTAAATTTAATGTTAGATATTTTGATGTTGACAAGATAAGATTTAATGTTAGACCCCAAAAATACAATGTAAGTTTCCGTTTTTCATAGAATGATGTATAAGCGTTTGAAAGTTGTAATTTATTATAGGCTTGTAATTTTTATCTTTGTAGAATTTAGACTAAGTCTTAGTGACTGAATCACTAGTAGAATTCTAGGTGAGTCTATTAGAGAAGAAGTTGAAGACCAGCGTCTGAAGTCAACCGGAGATAAAGATTTTCTTCTTAGCGTCTGTCAAACGCTAAAAGATCTCATTTCAGGATTCATGGATCAAGCGCTCAAAATCCCTCAAGCGACTTATCTCAGAATCACCTGAAATAAATCCTCAAGTCATGAAGGACTTAAATGCAATCATTCAACGGGCATTTATTTCCAACGGGAATTAAATTCAAAATGCATTAAATGCCTGATAAGAGCATTAATTGTGATAAGCTAATGTGACTTGTGGACAAGCCACCTTTTGACCAGACTGTCAGAAAATTCAGAATTTCAGCTGCTCCCGTCCAATCGGCTTCAGCGAACTTTCAGGAATGTCAGAAAAAAGGTATACTCACGCGCCCCGTGAGAGGCACGCTTCTACATGTGTCCAACGGACAGATCCCAAGAAATTACCTATAAATACCTTACCCCAGCAAACCCTAAAGACATAGAGATATAATTTTTACAAGAGACAATTACGTACAAACACAAGAAAAACTTGCTGAGAAAAAGCTTAGAAACTCCATAGCCAAATCTTTTAAGCTTTTTATCTACATTCCAGACAGTCACAAATATCTCAAACATCTTCCAAAGAAGAAATTCAAATTCCAACTGAGATATTCCAAGTTGTTTGATCTTTTCAAAAACAAACAAAACCCTAGTGACAAACCTCAACCTTTCATCTGAGTGGGAAAAGTTGTTGAACCCTTTCAGGCAGTATTTCTGAGTGAGAGAAGCTTGAAGAAGACGATCTTCATTGGTGCTGAAGTCTGTGTGATCAAGGAGCCCAAGATCATTTTCACCTTTTACTATCGTGTAGAAGATTCTGTGTGACTCTTCGAAAATCATTCTAGTAAATTCCTCCAAGTGAAAAAGGAGAAGAAGGACGTAGTTGGGATTACACCACCCAGTGAACCTTATATATCTTGTGTCATTTACCTTATTTATCTTATTATTATTATTATTATTATTACATCATTTATCTTTGAAAGAGACAAGTTAAAGTGCAAAGCGATTAAATTAACTAAAAGAACGCTAAAACTCATTTCCGCTGTGCTAACCCTGATTAAGCGATCTAAGCGTTGCCCTACTTTGGTAAACTGCTAAAATCACTAAGTCTAAGTTAACTTTTTCTGAAGCGTCTGACCCAAGCGCTCAGTCATCCAAAGCGTTCAAACCTTTAAAGTGATACGAAATTTTTGAAGTCCAAAAAGACTTCAGGGTCTATTCAACCCCCCCCCCCCTTCTAGACCCTTTCGTATGCCACTTGGGACCATCATACCTAATTTTGAGCCGGTCCATGACCCTTATTTGAAGATACAACGACGTAGGCAGAAATGTGACTACTCGAATTCCTCATGAGATGGATTGGTAGTTATATGTGTTGCAATTGGGCATTAATGTTGTGTATTTGTTGGACATATCAAATATTTCTTTTGAGTTGTATTTGTTGCAATTTTCTGGCTCGTATTTGTCCTGTTTTTGTACATTTTTTGGCCACGACTTGAACATAAAAATTGTAGGTGATGTTATGAACTTTGTAAAACTATAAGATTTGGCTCATATTGATACCCGAGTGAAGAAATATGGCCATGCAAAACAGCCCCGCTTGAGCTTTTTTTTGTTAAAAAACTGTTTTTTTTAATTTCCTGGCTCCTATTTGGCCTGTTTCTGTACATTTTTTAGCCACGACTTGAACATAAAAATTGTAGGTGATGTTATGAACTTTGTAAAATTATAAGATTTGGCTCATTTTGATACCCGAGTGAAGAAATATGGCCATGCAAAACAGCCCCGCTTGAGTTTTTTTTGTTAAAAAACTGTTTTTTATTTTATTTTCTGGCTCGTATTTGGCCTGTTTCTGTACATTTTTTGGCCACGATTTGAACATAAAAATTGTAGGTGATGTTATGAACTTTGTAAAACTATAAGATTTGGCTCATTTTGATACCCGAGTGAAGAAATATGGCCATGCAAAACAGGCCCGCTTGAGCTTTTTTTGTTAAAAAACTATTTTTTTTATTTTCTGGCTCAAATTAAAAAACTATTTACTCAAATTACTGAATAATAAAAAAATATTCATTCAAATTACGATACAGTAAAAAACTATTTATTCACAACAACCCCACTTGAGCTGTTTCTCAACAATATTTACGTAATTTTTATTTTATTTTCTGGCTCAGAAAAAAAAACTATTTACTTAAATTAATCAACAATAAAAAAATTATTCATTCAAATTACGATACAGTAAAAAATGATTTATTCAAAACAACCCCACTTGAGGCTGTTTCTCAACAATACTTACGTAATTCTTTTTATTTTATTTTGTGGCTCAGAACAAAAAACTATTTATGCAAACTACTCAATAATAAAAAACAATTTATTGAAATTACGATACAATAAACAACTCCATTTACTTTACTCATCTTCATCTGACATGTAGTAGTCCGATCTGTATGAAGGATGAGTCAAAACATTTCGTATTTCACGACGTGTGAGTCTTTGGCCTCGTGCGAATGCAAGTTCTTCTGCAAGTTCAAGCATGTGATATCTACAACGACGTAAAATCATCCTGTTGTTTTCGTTTCTAATTCTTGAAACAACTCTCCTACAATTTTCTTCACCATTTCTCGGCATCATCAAGGATCTACGTCGTGGGATTCGCACGCCAAGTGGTTACGTGCAAGAAGCAAGAGTCCGGTGGGAGCTTAGTGTAGGTCCTGAGTATCGATCGGATATTGAAATGTCTGATGAGGAGAATAACTAGATTCCTGTCAATTAGTTTCATATTAATTTAATTTCCGTATTAGTTTCGTATTTTTTTCGTATTGGTGTTAATTTGTTTCCTATAGTTAATTTGTCTTATTTTCGGCATTTCAATTGAACAATTACGTCAATAATATAAATATCAATATGGTGAAATATTACAAATTCAAAAAAAAAATAGCAATAAATATAAACTACAAATTAAAAAGACTATCTATGTTGCCGCTGACCGCGATGTCCCCCCGTGCCACAAGATGGCATACGCCTCTCCCTTGTTGACCATCTAAGTCCCTGCATTTCTTCTTCCGTTATGTTCATATCAAAGTTTAATAGAACTGTGGATGTGTCAAAATGTAAAGAGACTGGAGGTGGATTCCTGGTTACGGGAGGTGGATAATTTGACAGGTCCAGACTCAGATCTGTGTGAGGCTCCATATATTGATCCCACAAATTATCGGGTGTTGCCCAAGCTGATGATGAAGGCCCCTCATCTTGCAATGTGTAATGCAACTCTGCCTCGAGTGTTGGAACAACCATCTGGGGAATGTAATCGCCAGTAGCATAAGGATCAGCAAAAGTCGAAGACGATGGCCCGAAAGTGGAGGTGCGAGGAACTTGACTCGAAGTCCCAGGTTCGCCCATACACCGACGTGAGTGACGCCATCTAAGTTCTTCGTCATCCTTTGAATCCTGTACATCCTTGACGTCTCTTTCGACGCTACTTCTCCTCAATGGTAACATGTCTTCTCTGCGTCTCTGATCAAAATGAACACCCGATGCTGCATCAGAACAACGGCTACATGTGACCATCTGGGGAAAGCCGGGTAAGACCCGATCTCAAAGACCCTAATATCCCCTCAGCAGCATTGCTCGTTTGAGGGGAATCTTGGACAAGGCTTTGCAATTCTTCAATATATCTATTCTGTAAAAGACAAACAAAAGCATAAGACAAAGTAAAACCTATATGTAATGTAATGTTAACCTTACACAATTATATATACTAACCATTTCATGCAATAGAGGTGCCGACCCTGTTTGGAAGCCGACATTTGACCTATCCAACTCCTTCGAAATATAATGACGTGTGATCCTATCATACCAGCTGGCGTAATCCTCTGTTGTGCCCGTACCGAAGTCTCCTACCACAACATGATGTAACCGGTCATTCCATTGATCGATGAAGATCCTATGATAAATGGACCAATCCTCATTGTCCCTCCTAGAACGGTCAATCCTAGCGAATTGTGGCTGTGTACTTAAGCGTGGAATTCTTTGTCGGAATCCAAACTGTTGAAACACACGCTCAACACGATGATATTCCACAATGTTGAGGAATACCATTGGAACTGATGCTCTCCACACAGTAGGGGCGAAACACTCAGGTGGCAACTCAGCAATATCGGCATCATCGAAGTTGTATAAGTCCCAAACAAACTGAAATAAGAAAATTGAACAACGCTATTTTTAATACGAGAGCATTATATAACTTTATAATATAATAACTTGAAGATAATCTTTTACTCACATGATGATAGGCCATCTGATCTAATGCTTCTCTAGCTGCCACTACAACGCCTGTCGTTGTGGTTGTATTACTCACGAGTCGAAACCACCTACAACATCAATAATGCAAATAATAAAAAAAATTGTTGTTTCTGAATTAAAAATCATAGTTAGATAAATTACCGTTTCCCATAAGGAGCTCGTGCAATGTTATCTGAATCAATTTTTGCCATTTCATGTGGAACCCTGGTTGGCCTCACAACCGTTATCCGTGACCATACCCACAACTGTTAAACATAAATACATTAATTTATTAAACATTGAATATTTTAGAGAAAGATATAACAACAGAAAAATAATACATTATACCTGTAACAATGGTAATGGACCACACACTTCTTTGGAAGTCCACAGGGAGACATGATATAGCTGACGGTACAAATACGCCAACATACCACTCCCCTAACTATAGGAGTTTACCTCGTCAATATTTTCAAAAAATTTCAACCACAAAATCGAAATGACTTCCCCGCTGCTGTCAGGTAACATGACACCGAGCAATGCAAAAGCCCAACATCATGCTATTTGATCAACCATATGATCAGGGGAGTCGTCTCTGATTCTTGCCTCGTTTGATTTCATGTATTCACATAATTTTTTCATTTTTAACCGCATACCCGTGTCTTTTAAATCACCCCGTCCAATTTGAAAACCTAAAAGCTGATGAACTAAGGCTGCATAATCCCTAAACCCATTAAACGCATGATGAATAACTAATGCTCTACCATCGACTGGTAGACCCCATAATATAGCTACGTCTTGGAAATTAATAATAGTCTCTCCACTTCTGAGGTGAAACGTGTTAGTCTCCAGATGCCACCTCTCAATGAGTGCAATCACAAGTGTCATATCATTTCTAAGCAGACCACACTTGGTTAACAAGTAAAAGCGTTAAAACCCCATTTGATGGAGTTTTTTGTAAGACTCGACGATGTGGTGGAACAAATCTTCGGATTTGATCATTTTAAAATAATGAGAATCTGCTCGTCTGGCTCGCAATGGTCTATCATTCCCTGAAAATACTAACTCAGACCTATGGCTTGCCTGATCCGTCAACACATTAGGATCTACAGGCCCATATATATCACGATTTGCCATCCCGCATTTATAAAATATAGCAAGTACAATTAGAATACAATGAATTAATTAGATTATTATCCACTATTCTAAACACTAAAAATTCAAATTTATACCCAAATTATATTGTATCAAAGTTCAATAATCAACAATAAAATTTGACTAAATTAATCAACACTTAAAAATAAACATAAAAATTCAAAATCTTAGCTAAATGTTATACCAAAAATTCAAAGCAATACCTACAAATTTGTCTAAAATTATATCAAAGTTCAATAATTAAAACTAAATATCTAAATATAATGTTTAGGTATTAGTCCGATTTTTAGTATTTTTACATACCTAAATACCTAAACATATAATGTCTACATATATATGTGTATTCAAGAATTAACACTAAATACTAATTTATATAACTAAATATTATACACATAACTAAAGTCGAAATACCTAAAAATGTTTACATATAATGTTTACAAAAATTCCTAAAATTCTAAATTCTACTACAAAAATTTTAACTAGTCAAAATTTTAACTAAAATTCTACTACAAAAATTCGAAAATAATACCCTAAAATTTAAAATTCTACCATTAAATTCGAAATTCTACCCTAAAATTGAAACATAAACCCTAAAATTGGACCTTCTACACTACAATTAACCAATAAACCCTAAAATCCTAACTTCTCCCCTAAAATTCGAAAATAATTTTAGGGATATTTACTAAATTAAACAACAATCACAAATTCTCAACAATAAATCATAACAATTATATCTAAATTCATAAGCATAAAACTACAAATTAAATTAAAATAGATATTTACCTCAAATTGGAAAAAGCAGGAGAAATGAAGGTCGATCGGTATGAAGGTTGATTTGTTGTTGAATCCGCGTGAAATGAAGAGGGATGTTGTTACTGGCAATGGCGTAGCCAGTCAAACTGACCGTTGTGACTGGCTAAGCCATTGCCAATGGTGTAGCCAGTAACAACTTAAAAAAAAAAAATTGACCGAAATAAAAAAAAGAAATATATGAGAGGATACGCCATTACTATTGGCGTATCTTAGATGCATACGCCATTTTTTTTTGAAACCGTAAGCATGATTCTATTATATCAAAATCGAACATTTACAACATATCCCAGGCCTACCTGGTTCATCTTACTCAAATTTACAACTAACAATTTGCCAAATTTGGCTCACAATCTTATTTACATTTTTGTGTTCTAAACTAAATATTCTTTTATTTCTTTCAGTCCAAAGACAGTACATAATGGCTGCTATAACCGCTCTTTTCCTCCTGCATAGTTTCGTCTTCCCTCTATTGATTTTGATACCCCATTTGACATAATCCTCCCATTTTACCGTGGCACAATTGATATTCATTTTACTCCAAACTGTCCTCATGACCTCTCTAGAGAACCTGCACTTAAAGAATAAGTGATCCCCACTTTCCATTCCTTCTCTACATAATACACAAAGATCATCATCCAAAATTTTCCAGGCCCCAATTCTATCTTTCGTTTTGAGTCTGTTTAAAATAGTTACCCAAAGTATAAACCGATGCCTAGCTATTGGCCCTTTCCCCCATACTAACCTTTGCCAGGGAACTTCATCAAAAATTCTCCCTTATATGCATGTAGGCTTGTCTCACATTAAACCGACCATCTCTCCATTGGCCATTGATGGTGTCGACTGCCTCCACAAACTGGTTTCTTATTCCAATCAGTTTCCTCCAATACCATGAATCCACACTCCTCAGTTGAACTGTCCAGATTGTATGTGTTTTCAAATAATAACTATGAATCCATCTCACCCACATTGAGTCAGCCTTCTTTGCAATGTTCCATATCTGTTTAAACAAAGCTGCCATGTTCCAATCAATAAGAGACATAAGGCCTATTCCACCTTCCTGTTTAGATAAGCAGACATCAGACCATTTGACTGAAGCATGGAATCGACCGAAAATTTTACCATTCCACAAAAATGACCTGCATAACCTATCAATCTCTTTAATGACTGTGATAGGGATGGGAAAAATCTGGGACCAATACATTTGGATCCCAAACACCACGGTTTTGAGCAAAAGCACTCTCCCTGTAAATGTTAGTAACTTTGTTGTCCATGTGGTGATTTTCTGAATAATCTTGTCTATCATGGGTTGGCAATTTTTAACTGTCAATCTGGTTGAGGTTAAGGGAACTCCCAGATATCGCATTGGCATCTTCCCCTCTTGATAACCTGTAGTCTCCAGCAACTCTTTTTTCAGATTCTCACTAAGTTCTCCACATATAATTTGGCTTTTGTCTAGATTAGCCTTTAACCCCGAGACATTGGAGAAGTGTTCAAAAGTTTCTTGCACTTTCTTCACTGATTTCACATCCCCTCTACTGAACATCATCAGGTCATCTGCAAAGCATAGATTGACCAATCCCACCTTTCTACACTTTGGATGAAACTTAAACTCAGGGGCCCTATGCAAGAGTTTAAAGCTTCGGGAGAGATAGTCCATAATAAGCACAAAAAGGTGCGGGGATAATGGATCCCCTTGTCTCAAACCCCTTCTCCCTTAGAAGTAACCAAACACTGTTCCATGAAGCATGATAGAATAACTTGTAGAGGAAACACATAGCATAATGAGTTCAATGATCTCTTCAGGGAATCCATATGCATTAAGGACTTTCTCCAGAAAGCTCCAACTTACTGTGTCATATGCTTTTCATATATCCACCTTCATCACAACCCGTGGTGATATCCCTTTTCTATTATACCCCTTCACCAATTCATGGCACAACACAACATTTTCTACTATGCTTCTGCCCTTTATAAATGCCCCTTGGGATTGGTCAATTAATTTGGGTAGCACCTGTTTCACTCTATTGCACAATAACTTGGAAATCACCTTATATATTAGAGTACAACAAGCTATTGGCCTGAAATCCCCTACTTTTGTTGAATTTTTGCACTTCGGGATTAAGTGTAGAAGTGTATGATTTAATTCTTGGTGCTATTTCTGAATTGTTATTTTTTTGTGCATTATTTATTTAAATATTATTAAAAAATATATTATTTTTTTAAAACCCAATGACCACAGGCTTTACACTAGTCAATTATTTGACTTGTGCAATCAATGTTTGGGCTTAGACCAAAATTGGAGAGATAATGGTGTCAAAGTGAGGAAAAAGAGATGATTATTTTTTTAATCATACAATTACATCATTACATCAAATATAAGATTAATTATCATTAACTAACAATTTTTTGCTGCAAAATACAAAGAGTCAACTATGACATACGTAGAGAAACAACCTAAACATTTGATGTGATCGAACTCACGTCATTTAAGTTATGAATGTTAGATGAAGTTGTTAAATTTCCTTTTTGTTAAAATTACCAAATTCATAGACTAAAAGGTTGGGTCACACCAAAAACCCATAATCACATTATAGAAAGGTAAGTAGAAATATAGATATTTTAAGTTTGTTTTAAACAACCTATATTTATGGAGAGTGAGATTTAGGGCCCAATTAGATGACTGGCTATTTCTTATTTTTTATTTTTTTTAGATAAAGTAAGAGAAATTGTTTTTAAAGAGGTAGAGATATGCTGGAAGAAGTATGTTAGGATGAGTTTCTTTGATAGAAAAAAAAAATAATGATTAAGTGTGATGTAATATGTCTTTTTTGTAATAAAAATTATTTTTTTGTGAAAAATTGGTATAGATGAATTTTGTTTTTATAAGAAAATTTAGACATATTTAAGTTAAAATCATTAATTAAAGTATCTAAAAGTATGCAAAGTGGATATTATTTCGTAGCTTACATCATTTCAAATAAAGATATGTGATTATTTTGATGATTATATTAAGATATTGGTGGATAAAGTACTTTTAGTTATCGGGTGAACTGTCTAATCATGAATAGTAAAAAATTAGATTTTTTGAGAAAAATTTGAGAGAAATGCCACCTAAATTTATTTTATAAAGAAATTTGAGATTTTTTTTGAAATTTTTTTGTGTAATGTTTCTTTGAAATATGTTTAAGAGATGACAAATAAATGCATTTTTTATAAAAAAATCTCTGAAAACTTGAAATGGCCATCCAATCGGGCCCTTAGTGTTGCAACTTGCAAGAAAACCCCCTTTCCAAGAAAATAAAAAGAGCGAAACCCAAGCCCCACTGACTAATGGATTCAACATATATACCCGTTTAACGACCCGAAGCTCCATCAGTACTCCGATCTTGAATTTTCCTCCAAACAAAGGACAAACAAAACGAACATTCGTACCGGAAAAGCACAAGCAAAGAACACTCATGGCGGAATCATCCTCCTCCGCCGCCGCCTGGTCGTCGGCACTGTCAGGAAAGTCCGATGAAGAGAAAGAGGAGCTTCTTGACAGAATGCTTACGCGATTGGCACTATGCGACGACTCTAAGCTTCAAGACTTGCTCGCCAAGATTCTTCCCATCTCCATTGCCGCCCTTTCCTCTTCCTCTACCCTTCTTCGCAATAAAGTAATTCATTTTCTCACTCCTATAATTACGTTATTATGTCATCTCTCTGTTTGTCTCTATACTCTTTGTGTGTGTGTGTGTGTCTGTTGTACTACAGAGCTTAGCAGGCACTAATTCTTATACCAAATTATGACTTTGTTTTTAGCATTGCAGAAGTAATTTAGTGTTGTAATGCGAGTAAGGGGGTTGGGTGGAGTATTGTGCTTAGCCTCGTTGAGCAGTAATTTGATTGAACAACCATAGTATTGATGGAGGTCTGCAATCAAGGCCTCGGAACTGAAATCGAAATAAACTTTTTGAATTGTTTTCTGCAAAGTCCGAATAAAATTTCCTAGTTATGTGTCACCAACCTTCCAATGTTTGAAATAACAAAGTTATGCAATTCCACTCGCTATCGCCTTGCTTTGAACTGTAGGGTCTTTTGGAAGTGAAAATGAGGCTTTTAGTAGGGCTGAAATGATCCCATATCTTTCGTTGTTTGTTATTGAAGCTTGAAATTGAAACCTTTAGCAAAGATGTGCTTCAGAGGTGCCTGGTGTCTTATGTTGCATCACTCTGGCTGGATGAACATTGTCATTTGCCACTAATGGAACAGGCATTATGAAGTTTTCCTAGTTATTTTCTTGACCAATTTACTTGAATTAAACGTGAACTACTTTGTCACCTGTTTTTGTTTGTTTGAAGTTTTGGATCTTAATAGTGACTTAAGGCGTGTACTACAATAAGGTTGGTTTCATGCAAGATTATGATTAGAAGTTAGAATGTCCTGTTGAGGTACATAGAACTATCAATATTATACTGAATTGCCTTGGATTTTCCATCATTCTCTGTATTAGTCTTGCTTTTATACTTTACTTTTGGTTAAATAGGAAAGTCGAAAGAAAGGAAGGGAATTTTTATATCTTTTCTGGTGTTCATATAAACCTTGTCTTGTATGGGGTAAGTTACGATCTTGTAGCAGCTTGCAAACAGTTTCATGATTACTTGTCAGTTGTGATTATCGTATGCGCTTGATCAAAGAAGTTGGAATATATAATATTCGGATGGTTGCTTATGTGCTCTTTCCCCTATTGTGCACTTTTCTGTTTTCATGCTACTATTTTGAAATAATTGGCAGCTGCTGCAGTTGGCAGATGTAATTTTTTCCTAATATGTTAGGTTATTGAAATCCTGAGTCATGTGAACAAGAGAGTGAAGCACCAGCTAGAGATTGGTCTACCATTATCCGAGTTATGGAAATTGTATATGGAATCTAGTGCTGCTCCAATGGTTAGAAACTTTTGCATAATGTACATTGAGATGGCAATGGATCGTGTTCAGAAGAAGGTCTGTGTTTATTATCCAGTGGTTCACCTTTTAATTTTTAGAATATAAAGACATCGAAGTCTCACTTGGCATTGGATAATACTGCAGGAGAAAGAAATGATAGCTCCTGTGTTTTTAGCTAACATTTCAAAGCTGCCTCCCCAACATCAGGATATATTACTTAGAATCTCAGCAAAGGTATTTTCAGTTTTTCTCGTGTTGTATTTTGTGATATTCTTTTCCTGTACCATGAACTGATATCTATACTTCTTAGAGATTCTGCAGAGACTCTTGAGTTATTGACCATCTTCTTATACAGGTTTTGATTATTATTATATTAATTGAGATGTATAGTTATGTTCCGACAGGCATTGGCGAAATTCTTTATCTCAAGCCCATATTCCTCTAAGAAATTCAACGACTCAGAAAACTTCTGTAAATCTAAATATGGAAGAAGCCAATGAGGCTTCCACGTAAATCTGTCCTTCTTATTGGAGGGGATCCTAGGGTCTTCAGCGTCCATATCAACCTAGGATGATAGTTACCTTGTATGTCTGTTGGTAAATGGTTTCTCCAATTGCCTGACAATCGCTAAAATGTTTCCTTGAAGACAAGAAATGAAAATCAAAGTTAACAGCACATTGAGAATTTTATGAGCATTTATGCATAGATTACTCGATGCCGCAAGTATGCAGTGGATAAAGACAGAATGTATAAGTTTAAGGTTTTCTTTAGTGAACATGTAACTTTATTTGAGCTTCATTGGGTACCTTAACAGCTTCCCAAAATCAGTATTTTGGAAAATTTAAGATTTTAAGGGTTTAAGCTTGAAATTTGAATTTATCTTTTTTTAAGAAAGTGCTTAATATATTCCAAGTAGAATGCGCTGGTCACTTAATTTTTGGTACTAGGCTGCATAAAAATTCTGTTGCTTTTTGATAAATTTTTCGGTTTCACTGATTTTCTGCACCTAGAATCCCATTTCTACGTGTTAACTCATGGATCTTTCTGGACTATTTTGCTACAGCCTGCCTGCTGTTTTTTAATCATATTTTCTTTACTGCCTTATGTCTTGAAATAAAATACTGGTTATGTATCAAAAGGAAAAAGGAAA
Organism: Buddleja alternifolia; assembly: GCA_019426215.1. Classification (NCBI taxonomy): domain Eukaryota; kingdom Viridiplantae; phylum Streptophyta; class Magnoliopsida; order Lamiales; family Scrophulariaceae; genus Buddleja; species Buddleja alternifolia. The sequence continues at coordinate 51,753,266 of CM033391.1, forward strand.
ATATATAGAAGGAAAGGATATGAGGTAGGTGCAGTCTTGGACTTCCTTATGCCTGTTGCTTGTTTTCTTTGCGACTTAGCTTCTAATTGATTTGGAATCTGATTTTGATTATCTGATGACTTGTAGGTAAATGTATAAGAAAACGAATATATACCATCTCCTTCATAAACTTTTCTAGTGTTCTTTAGTTTTCTTCTGACAGAAGTTTCATGAACATAGACGATAGAGTCGAGACACACTTTTACTTTTCCCAATGCAACTTCCACTGCTTTTTAGAGAACTTTCATGGAAAGCAATTTTGATGTTTCAATGCCTGGGCTAGTGTGTCTGAGAACTGCCATGTTATAAGAGTCTATCAAACAGGCCCTTGAAAAACTATGTAATGGCTGTTGACAGTCGCATATGTTGTTTGAGTTTACATCTCTTCCAAATAATGCATGCACTGACCTCTGTGACTTTCTTGATTCTAGGTAATTGGGGAGTGCCATACATCTCAAATCAGTGATGAAGTTTTGGAAAAATATAGGATATTAGTTGGTTCCAAGGACTGTGAAATATTTCTTGAATTTTGTCTTCATACAATTTTATATCAGCCGTCTTCTCAGAGGTTAGACTATGGTTATATATATATATATTGCTACAAACAATTTTCTTAATTCAATTGATCTTTGAATATGTCTTGAAAAGTAAAATGAAGGCTGCCTTTTGCAGTGGGGGAGGCCCAGCTGGACTTTCAACTATTCAATGTGAACGTGTTACTGGAAAACAGCCATTGCAAAATGATATGCTACGAAATAGAAAGGTATAATCTGTAAAAGCACAAAGTATTGACTGATGTACCGTAGATTATCAAACTTTTGTCTAACACATGCTCTGACCATAATCGTGATCTTCACATGATTATCTTGTGTTTGATGGGAAATATCTCTTGTTTATTACGACGCCTTAGTCAGGATTGTTGAACATCATTGAAGCTCTGGAGTTGCCTTCTGAACTTGTTTATCCTATCTATATTGCCGCGTGTGCAGATAGGTACCACTTAGTTTACTCTCGGTATAATTGTATACAAATTAGTTTACGTAATTCTTTCCGAATTTAATGTGTTGGTTTGTTTCTGTAAAAGTCATGAACCTGTTCTCAAAAAGGGGGAGGAGCTCTTGAAGAAGAGTGGTTCTAGTGTGAATTTAGATGACCCAAACCTGATCAGCAGACTGTTTCTGTTATTTAATGGTATGGAACATATACATTTTAACTCTTAGAACCTACGTTTATGTAAATGTGATTATGTTTGTTGATTCAGTGTTGTGAACGTTAAATTTTTTAATAGGATTCAAATAGGGGAAGAGGAGTTGATTTACATCTGCAAATATGTTGAAGTGGCACGTTTTGATTTAGGTCTTTAACTACTAAAAAAAAAAAAAAAAAAAAAGATTTAGGTCTGTAATTTATAAAGTGGCATTTTCATTCAGTCCTTAATATCAAACTGTTGTAACATAGTTGAGGCTTTATTTCATGACATGTAGGTATTTCTGGCTCGCAAAATATAGCTCCAGAATCTAAAGTGAATCCTGGAAGTATAGCTTTAAGAGTGAGGCTTATGTCTGTTTTCTGCCGGTCAATCGCTGCAGCAAACAGTTTCCCATCAACATTGCAATGCATTTTTGGCTGCATCTTTGGTAAGCTGAAAACTCTGTATGCAATTTTGCGTTGAATCATGCGCTTTTTACGCACAACGCAGCTGTTAGCTTGATGTAACAACATTGTTTCTGTACCCAGACCATTCTGATTGTTCCTTTATATCCTTCTTCATGGAGTTGAATGTTAAATGTGAGGTAGAAGTTCGAAGATTTGTTTCTGTTGATGCTCATCTGGTCTCTGCATGCCACAAGTTCATGGATGTTATCCTTTTGAAACTCTTGCTTAGTTCTGTGAAAATTGATTTAGCAGAATAGCTTTGCACACTCACTTTTCTTGTAAACTCGTGTGGAATTTTGAGTTCTCAAACGGGTACGAAGAGGCTTTTCTTACTTTTCTTTTACTTGTTGACTTGAGGTCTCTGAATTACTTCCTCTTGGGCTTAAAGAACAGAAATATCCTAGGTTCTTTGGAAAAGTTCAAGCTGATTGATGAAGTAATGTGTCTGTCGACTATAATGCCATGGTACACCTTAATGTGATTGCTTATATTGAATCTATAGCTTACTGTTGTTGTTGGAAACAGCAAACCTTTTGGCAACTATTTGTATGGAATTGCTACTTCATAAATTCAGTGTGAGGATCATATTGTCCTGTCTGGGAAATTACTTAAATCTGGTTTCCTTACTGGTAAAATTGAAACAAGCATAAAAGTGTACGGCCTCGGATAAAATTGTGATGAAGTGTTCGAAATATGATTGAAAATTAGTATCTCGATTTCTTTGTTGATAAAAATGAAGTAGCACGAAGCTTCTATGTCCTCGATAAAGTTTCTATGAAGTGTTCTAAATATGACCGAAAGTCAATATGCTCGTTTTTTGAGGTCAAACTTTGCCATATTTTGGTTCCTTCAACTTGCTTTCCTTTGCAATTTTGAGCTTTAACCTACTGCTTTATTTCAGGATCTGATGCTACCTCCAGGTTAAAGCAGTTGGGTATGGAGTTCACAGTTTGGGTCTTCAAACATGTAAGCAAGTTGTAGTTTGTCTTACTGATTATGATTTGTCTCATGTATAATTAATCCATTGAATTTCCATAGGGATGCCACAAATGCATCAAGAGAAAAATTCATTGTAGCTACAAAGAAATGGATTGTTGACTATAATAGTACAGAAATTGTTGTAGTTCTACAGTGTTGTTCAGTGTCACGTGAATTCATGTTAAGAAATCTTGTTTGTCAGTTTCTTCATTCCTTCTGCCATAGTTTTGTATGCATGTTTTTATGGTCTAATCTATTGAATGGCATTCTTATTTTTGATTAATATACAATGTTAAAATAGGTTTTCTATGACCAACTTCTTGGTAACTTTACTGCAGTATAACTGCATCCAGTTTTTAGCATTATTAGACAGGCATGGGTTGTTATTATTATTATCTTTTTAACGAAAAGAAAGTACTTAAGTGGAAGCTGCGATTGGAATTGATTGATTGTTGCTAGCAAAAATCCAAAGAGTTTTTAAATATTGAACAAAGAATTCAGTCCTTTTTTCAATTTCAATGCAAACAAAAAGCTTTCTTTGCTTTGTTGTAAATTGAAATGTTACTGTGATGTGGTAGTTGATGAATATGTGCTGTTTTCAGAAAAAAAGAGAATATATCTAATTCTTTTTACAGTTCTCATATACTGTTTTGACCATTAATAACAGTATTTTTTGAGTCTAGGCTATTGCTTTATGGATCAGTTAGATTTTGTTTTTTCCAATAGTTAACATTTAACAATACTGAATGCTTTAGACAGCTCGCTCCTTTTCTGTATATGGGCCTGCATTCATATTTGGTTGTAGAAAAGAGTGGATGTATAGCTGGATGCTTTCTCAACCATGTTTGTTTTTATTTTATTTTATGTGCAGGCTAGAATGGATCAATTGAAGCTTATGGGCCCTGTTATACTAACTGGAATTCTGAAAACTCTAGATAATTCCTCAAAGATGGATTCAGGTCTAATCCTCTTTGCTTTGCAAACTTATGCTCTCTCTCTCTCTCTCTCTCTCAATAGAAATCTTATTTTACTACATGAAAAGAATCACCATCATCACATTCATCCTTATTATTATTATCATCATATTCATCCAGATGCTATTGCTAGGGAGACTAGAAGTTTTTGTTTCCAAGCAATTGGATTGCTTGCACAGCGCATGCCTCAACTCTTTAGGTAACTTTCTTTCAGCCAATCATGAATACTATGCTCCCGGCGTATTTATTCTGTTTTATCAGTTTAATGATGTGTTGTTCCTCATCCATTTAGGGATAAAATTGATGTGGCTGTTCGACTCTTTGATGCCCTGAAGGTTGAATCGCAGAATCTCCGCCTTATTGTTCAAGAAGCAACAAATTCTCTTGCTGTTGCATATAAGGTTTTATATCTGATGGTCTATTTTATTTTTTGTTCATTCCATGTTTCAATTTTTGTTTTGATGTGTGAGTTGGTTTGAGTCTCAGGATGCACCCTCAAACGTATTAAAGGATGTGGAGTTGCTTCTTTTGCAAAATTCTCAAGTGGTATGTAAATTTATATGCTTGTTGACATGTATTCAAGTGATTATCCTTTCTCCTTCTTTTGCCTGGTTTTATCTTAGTTGTTAACTCTGATGTCACCAAATATTTCGTGTCTAAAGCTCAAAATTTTACAAGCATAACATTATTTTCATCTTTTTATTCACTAGGAACAAAGTGAAGTGCGCTTTTGTGCTGTAAGATGGGCAACATCCTTATTTGACTTGAAGCATTGTCCAAGCAGGTTTATTTGTATGCTTGGCGCGGCAGATCCAAAATTGGACATAAGGTAGCTTACGACCTTCTAAACTAGTGCAGGCAATATATGTTTGAACAGCAGAGCTTAATCTGGACTTTTTCTTTGCTCTGAATTAGGTTTAAATCACAATTTAACAAATTTGTGTAACCGCGTCATGGTAATGTTGATGCAAACATAAAAAGTACAAGTGTGGATAACTGTATCATTTGCATTTTAGATTTTTAGATGCTGAATATTTGACACAGGAATTAAAATAGTGGAATTTGCCCTCTGTATATTGGACAAATCTCAAACGATATCGACATTGTTGGATGTTCTCCTGCCATCTCAATGGTCATGCTCTCACTTCCCTGAATGAACAGAACCTGAGATTTCAAGGCCAAAGGCATCAACAAGTTAGTATAGGAGCAATATTCAACTGCATGCCTATGCGAAGATTGATAAAGCTATAGAAAGACATGTTGAACTTTAAGTCATCGTTGACGGTGTCCCTTGTTTATCTTTTCCTCCATGACAAACGAATGTGAAAATTGTTGGGAAAATGTACCCAAACCCCTCTATCCTGTGAGAGAAGCAGAACCTTGGAGAGTTGATCCTCTTAATGTCTACATACAAGTAGGAGGGATGTGATGTGATGTAGCACAGGTGAGGGGATAGCACATCTCTACTGTAAGTTTAGCAATCTGTCTTGACGGACATCAAACCTCTCTCTGCGGTGTTATCCGACTGCCCGAAAGAAGCAATCAAGAAGAGCAATTTGAAATGATCAATGACTGAGAAATTCTTTATCGGTGGAGTTTGTTTTATCTGCATGTTATATGTGCAGGAACTTTAGTGCTGTTTGTTGTTATGTGAAGTTTCAGATTTTTCTGCTTTAAAGTGTTTCCGTGAAACAAATCAAACTTTATTTATTTGCAGGGAGATGGCATTGGAAGGCTTATTTCCTGGTGAAGAGCAGAGAAAGACTGTGTGGCATAACATCTCTACTGAATACCCAAAACTTCCAGAGATGCTAGCTTATATTCTGGAGCAGCAGCCAGCTATCTTAGATTCAGGGGGTATAGGAGATATAAAGCTTCTTTTTCAGTCTAAGACTTATGTGTCTATGATCAAATTTTTGTTGAAGTGCTTTGAGGCAGAAGCTGCACAAAGTAACTTGGCCGAAGATTCTGAGTTTTCACATTCAGTGGGAAGATTGTGTCTACTGTTGGAACATGCTATGGCATATGAAGGTTCAGTCGAGTTGCATGCTTCAGCTTCCAAGGCACTAATTACTTTGGGATCTCATTTTCCCCAGGTAGATTTAGTGGAGTTTATAAGCAAAAGAAATATTTTATGTATTTAATCCTTTGTCTTTTGGTTTGCACGCCTTAACAATCTACATTTTTTTCTCGGACTGTTTTGTCTGGATTGTAGATGATAGCCTCTCGTTATGCCGAAAAAGTTTTATGGATTAAGCAATATCTAAGTCATTTGGACTATGATACACGAGAAGCTATGGCACGTTTACTTGGAATTGCTTCTTCTGCACTTTCCATCTCTTCTTCGTCCGAACTTATTAGTGAATTAATATCTTCAATTAGTGGAACACAAAAATTGAGGTTCTTTTTCCATTTTTCTTATTCTTTTCCATTGTTGTCTTTCACCAGTAGTATTCTGTAGTAGGTTTATTTGCACTATTACCTTGTTGAAGGACTGATCTTCTGTATCTGTAGGTTTGAAACTCAGCATGGTCTGCTATGTGCTTTGGGATATGTTACCGCAAATTGCTTGTTGAGATCTCCTCCTGTAAGCTGTTTATTTTTCTTATAGAATTCTGAAGGACTGACATTTTTTATGTATGGGTCCTATCTAAAGTGCAACAAGAACTTTTGTATATATAGATGATGCTTGTATAGCATAGATTTGGTAGTAGATATAATCAGTGGTTATTTATGCATGCACACATGTATATGTGATTTTGCATGTATAGTTGTACTGTGCACACCAGTCCTCTTATATGTCCATATCAACATACATGCTCAAATATTTGTAGATCGTTTAATGTTATCTCTTCACTCTGCCACTGGCATGTCTATATCTTGTTGTACGTGTAACATGTTTTTAGACTATTTGTCGCATGTGCTTTTGACATGAGAAAATAGTGCTGGTGCGACTATTTTCTTTCTTTCCGGCAAATGAAATTAGTTTTCATAGTCTCCTGTCAATTCTGTACATAGCTCTTAACTCTGACATGTCAGTAAGTGGATCTTCGGACCCCTATCACAAGGTAATTGGTAAGGTTGGTGATAGCATGTTAGGATTGCAAATTTTGCATTCAGGAGTTCAGGAAGGAAATTCTTTTTGGGCATAATTTTAAGATCAGGTGAAAGATTTGGACCTATAAAATGTCCTTGCTTCACTCGAGGGGCGTAGTCATATAATCTTTCTTGTTCAGCATCCCCCCATAGATACCTCTCTTTGTTCAAAATTCCATTAAAAAAAATTGCTAAAAGTATTTTGAAATGTTAATCCTTGTGCTTGTCTGTTATACCAGATCCCAGAGTCGGTGCTCCAAAGTATATTGAAATGTTTGGTTGATGTCGTTAATTCAGAGACCGGTTCATTAGCTTCTGTGGCAATGCAAGCCTTGGGTCATATTGGAATCTGCATTCCACTGCCTCCACTGCTTCTTGATTCTAATGCAGGTGAAGTTGATATGTATTGGTTAAATACTCATGAGATATTTGATGTCTTCTTCACTAATTTCTGAAGTGATGCATATTTATTTAAAATGATGATACCATTTTTTCTGTTTTTATGCTGCAGTTTCCATTTGGACTATCTTGCATGACAAATTAAGCAAGCTGCTCTCTACTGAAGATATCAAAGCAGTCCAAAAAACTGTTATTGCATTGGGACATATTGGTGTGAAAGAATCATCTTCCACGCATCTAAATATTGCTCTTGATTTGATTTTCAGTCTTTGCTGGTCAAAGGTGGGTGAAATATTTTTGAGCTTTGATACTGGACATCCCTGTTGTCCTTGTCATTCTGGTCTTCCTTCCCTAGCTCCCCATTTGGAATGATTTTTTGGAGAAGCATCTCATTATGTTTAAATTGCCTAATTTAATTTGTAACAGGTTGAAGACATCTTATTTGCTGCTGGTGAAGCTCTTTCGTTCTTGTGGGGAGGTGTTCCTGTCACTACCGATATGATTTTTAAAACGAATTATTCTTCACTATCAATGAGTTCTAACTATTTAATGGGAGACACATCCTCATCTCTGCCAAGACTCTCCTTAATGGGATTCCAAGATGATGAAGATTACCATGTTACAGTTAGAGGTGCGATTACCAGAAAGCTGTTTGATGTCCTTTTATACAGTAATAGGAAAGAAGAGCGCTGTGCTGGAACTGTCTGGCTATTATCACTTACAATATATTGTGGTCATCATCCAACAGTCCAGAAATTGCTTCCGGAGATCCAGGTTTGTGCTTGCATAATTGTCTGAGTTGTACATGAGATTTCCACCTGTTGGTGTCAAGGGTTCAGAGTTATTAGTGAACACTATCAAGTTTAGAGCTAGAATAGCTTTGATCCAATTAGAGATTCAGGCTAAATATTTGAGTTGCTTTATAGTTTTAAACTTTTAGGAGATCTCTTTTTGGAGGGTGAGAATATACAGAGCATGCTATTGTCAGAGTGTAATGGTATATTTTGGGGGATAGAATTTATTTGGTCTTAAGCATTTGTTATATGGGGGTTGGGAGGGAGTACGTGAGATGGTGGTTGTCGGTGTTGATATCTTCAAGGAATTTTAACGATTACATCTAAAAAATGCATGTCTATCAGTGCAAGAAGCATTTAAGATATACTGTTGCGTCTTGGATTTGTGATTTAAGTGTTTGAAGATATGTATTCTGCAAAAAGAGTTGAAGAATACTAAAGAATATAAACTTCCTTTTACGTCAAATCAAAAAAGTCTCAGCAAGGGTTTTAATGTATTTAAAAGTGAATGTATAATATTGAGCAACTTGTTTAAATGATTGAGATTTTATAAACCAATTTTTTTCTTTTCCATTTTATAACATGGACTTTGGTTACTAGGTTAATCAGATGTCTTAGTCAGCAAAGTATCGATGTACTTAGTGTAGGAAATGTTTGTTTGTTAGCTGTAGTTGTAGAGCTTCAAAGGTCCAGATTACATAATTTTCTTAGTATGGGATGTTTCCTGCTGAACTTCTCTGTGAGGAAACTCTGCTTGTTAGCTGCCCAAGTTTTTTGTAATGCTATTTCTTTGATGCAGGAAGCATTCTCACACCTTATAGGCGAGCAGAGTGAACTTACCCAAGAGTTGGCATCTCAGGGCCTTAGTATTGTTTATGAACTGGGTGATGATACTATGAAGAAAAACTTAGTTAATGCAATGGTTGGGACTCTAACTGGCTCCGGGAAGAGGAAAAGGGCTGTTAAGGTCAGGGTTTATGGCTTTGCGGTTCTTTTTTAGTTGTATCTTTCAGTTCTTTTTTCCTGTGTTTGCCACTAGTTGTCTTATCGGATCTAATCTTCAGCTTGTTGAGGACTCTGAAGTGTTCAGAGAGGGTGCATTTGGTGAAAGTCCCAGTGGAGGAAAACTGAGCACTTACAAGGAGCTCTGCAACCTAGCTAATGAGATGGGCCAGCCCGACTTGATCTATAAATTCATGGATTTAGCTAACTATCAGGCTTCTCTTAATTCAAAAAGAGGTGCTGCTTTTGGGTTTTCCAAAATAGCCAAGCATGCAGGGGATGCGCTACAACCTCACCTCCGATCATTGATTCCACGACTTATTCGCTATCAGTATGATCCTGATAAAAATGTACAGGTACTGAATCTTACAGTGCTCCAGGTGGATAATTGTTCATTTTCATATTTTTTTCTTCTCTCTTTTTTAAGTTTGCTTCAGCAAATTATGCTTTATTGAATCTACTGCTTTTATTTTTATTGTACTGCTTCTAGCTGGTATTTAATGTTCCCGTTTCTTCCTTCATTCCTTTCTTTTTCATTTTAGTGGTTTGGTCAGAGACATGAGCTCCATGTGTCTGTACATCATTTGGATTTCCCCCCTGTTTTCTAGCTTTGTTTGACTTTGTACACTCATCAGGATGCAATGGCACACATCTGGAAGTCATTGATAACAGATTCAAAGAAAGCTATTGATGAACATTTGGACCTTATAATCGATGATCTCTTGATACAATGTGGATCCAGGCTTTGGCGATCTAGGGAGGCTTCTTGTCTTGCTCTTGCAGATTTACTTCAAGGACGCAAGTTTGATCAGGTTACCATCTAGATTTATCCTTTTACTGCTGTTGGCCGTGAGGTAGCCTTCATTGATCACCTTTGAATCAAAGTAATTTTACATTTTATTAGTAGGTAAAATTCTGCGTCTTTCCTAGTTTACTAAATCATATACAATTGCATCTAGTTTCATTTTCCCCTTTGGAAATTAAGTTCTACATCTTGAAAGTATGTCTAGCGAAATTCTGAAATTCCAAAATTCCACTTGTCAGATTTTCTATTCAACTCTGTCCTTCTTCCACCGATTAGTTCCCATCTATTAGAATGGAGGCACCACAATGACCCGGTAAGTAAAGGAGCCAACATCAATAGAATTCTTCTGAGAATGGTCATCCTCCCTGAATACATTTGCTACCTGTGTAACATTGGTCCACTTTAAGCACCAATAGCCCTTTGATCAACTTTCAAAATCTGTGTGCTTCTGGTACATTTTACTTTTGAACATATTAGCGAGTTTCAAAATTCATCATGCATATTCTTGCTTTCATTATAGGTTCACATCTCATATTGCTATCAGCTGTTTTGAAGTGTCCCATGGCGTAAGGGACATGATATGACTGATATCTCATGCTGTTAAATCATAGGTTGGGAAGCATCTAAAAAGAATATGGACAGCTGCTTTTCGGGCCATGGATGACATAAAGGAAACTGTCAGAAATGCAGGTGACAGATTATGCCGTGGTGTTGCTTCATTAACTGGGAGGCTATGCGACGTCTCTCTTACACCAGTGCCGGAGGCGAGGGAAACAATGGCTATAGTTTTGCCTTTTTTGCTAACAGAAGGCATAATGAGTAAAGTTGATAGTATTCGCAAGGCATCTATTGGTATGGTTACTAAACTTGCAAAGGTAAAACTGTGAGGCTTTAGAGTGAATGAATTTGTTCACTTACAATTATATTTTTGATATCATGTACATGGTTTCTGAGTTCAGCTCTTCAGTTTATGCATATATTCATGGTACATGTATTGTATATTATGCACCAGGCTAAGTTGTTGTGATTTTCAATCATAGAAGATTCTTTGTTTTTTTTTTTTAAAGTCTTTACATGGATGTGCCATATATTTAAATGGGGCACCAGGCTGTCTACATTGATCTCATTAGTTTACTCACCTTTATGACCTCCTATATTATACTTGAGTTAGCTTCTTTTTTTCCCCAGTACTCTAGTTGGTTTTCTGTTCAGAGGACTGTATCTGACATATTCCTGCCGAGAACTTGTTAATCTTTATGCTTAGTTTTAGGTGTAAAACACACCTGGTAAGATCTTTAACTTCTGTTCTTGTGATGTCCCTTCTCAAAACATATGTACAAATCAATTATACTATCTAGCTTGTCGTCCACTTTTGATGCCTAAAGTGATTTCTTTACAAAATTTATAAGGACCATGAAAAGATTTGACAGATACATCTCCATACCCTACTTTCTTGAGAATTGTTTTGATATTTCTTCCTCCATATTCACAGGGTGCAGGCATTGCAATTCGTCCATATTTAAGTGATCTTGTGTGTTGTATGCTCGAAAGTCTGTCAAGCCTTGAAGACCAGGGAATGAATTATGTTGAGGTCTGGATGATCTTATGATTACCAAGCAAATTTAGACATTTATTCAGTTGTTTCTTTGTTCCAATGGTTGATGATTTCACTACATTCATGATCTGGATGTTACTAAATCATTTACTGAGATTTTCTTCAATTTTTTCTTAACATGTTTTGACTATTGTTTTCGTCCATCTATTAGTTGCATGCAGAAAATGTTGGGATACAAACGGAAAAACTAGAGAACTTACGAATTTCAATAGCCAGAGGGTCTCCAATGTGGGAAACTCTTGAATTCTGCATTGATGTTGTTGACTCCAATTCACTAGAATTATTGGTTCCTCGTCTTTCTCAGTTGGCCCGATCTGGTGTTGGTTTGAACACAAGGTAGTGCGCGAAATATTTGATACTGTTAGAGCTCACAAGTAATGTTCCTATTTTCGTATATCTAGCTTGGCAAAATGTGTTGAACTTTCTTTCTTGGTCACCATGTTCTCTGAGGATATGTTTTTCAGAGTAGTGCAGTTGGGGAAAATGTATTTGAGCCCAGTACTTGCATACATCTTTGTCCATGCTGTATCCTTAAAATTCTTACTTCATAAATGCTCTCTATTATATTCAGCAAATTTCTTGTGCGACAGTCTAAATACAAACTTGTTGTAAGTTTTGGTCATTTGAGAAAGAGAATTCTAGTATTGTTTTTGTATAGTTCAGCATGTTGAGAGACATAAGTGCCTGGGTAACCTTTGTTATTTGTTCTTGTATTAAGTGAAATATGGACAGCAAGCTGATTCTTTTTATCTTATGGTCACCGTAAGTCTCGAATAAATACTCCTTGTTTCTTGCTCACGGCCTCACACAGTCTCAGATGACCTTCAAGTCCGTTGTTGAACATCATCTGTATCTAACATTTTATGTTCCTCTATATGAAGCCGTAAATGTCTATCATAAAAATCAGTTGAAAGCCAAAAAATGACATTGTATTCATGGACTGAGTACAAATATACAAGCTCAACTATTATGGTTTAGACTAATTTCCTAGTTGATGTGCCTTATATTTGGAAACATATAAAAATATGCTTTCGTGCAGACACTTTATCACATTTTTTATTGGTATAAGTTTCCAATTCTAGTTCACATAAGAAAATCAAATTCTTGAGAGGATTTTTTGAAGTCGTGCTTCTGTAATTTATACTCACCTACATGTTTTTAGATTTTGAACCGCGTTACTGCTGTCCAATATTTTCTTAATGTCCATATACCTAATTAGTATAGTTATCTTACTGTTATTATCACAGGGTTGGTGTTGCAAACTTTATCACCCTGCTTGTCCAAAAAGTTGGTGTTAGCATCAAGCCATTCGCAAACGTGCTATTGAAGCTTTTACTTCCAGTTGTGAAGGATGAAAGAAGTGCTTCATCAAAACGTGCCTTCGCAAATGCATGTGCAATGGTTTTGAAGCATGCAGCTCCATCACAGGCCCAGAAATTGATTGAGGATACTGCAAATTTGCATTCTGGTGATAGGAATGATCAGATTACATGTGCAATCTTATTGAAAAGCTATGCATCCACGGCTGCTGATACATTGAATGGATATCATGCCATCATAGTTCCCGTTATCTTCGTTTCAAGGTTATATCAGGCTCTTATTATTTATTCGTTGCAATGGTAACGTAATAGGTTGTTTCTTTAGAATCTAGAAGCCGTTGAGTATTTTCCTTCCTGAATTTTCTGATTTCCCCACTGGCAGCACATAACTTAATTTGTCTGAAAATGCACCTGTATACTAGGCATTGGGTTCCTCTGAAAGTTATAGTATATGGTATAGATATTAGTTTATTTTTGTAGTTAACATTTCCTTTTTAGAAAGATAACCACGACCTGGGAAGAGAGTGTTTTCACTTATTTTTCGTAATCTTACAGATGTAAAGAAGAGGATGATAAACAAATTAGCTACTTAATGGCTCTATAAAGTTTATTGTCAACAGATATATTAAAGGTCATGAAAACTATATTTTTACTGTATTCTGATTATAAAAGAGTACATATTCCTTGTAGATTGACCAAGACAGAAATAACTGTTTCCTTAATTTGCAACTGAGACTTATGTCTGAAGATTTGTTATTTCTGGGAAATGCACTTTGAACGCATCAATGCAACAGTTCTAGATTTTCAATTAGAGAAGGAATCCTAAAGTAAGTCCTACACATGACACATTTTAAAACAGTCCAATTGTCCTTAAAATATTGTTTGGAGCAATGATTCATAAACTTTGTAGTTTGTATGTTTGAACGCTGGATAATGATTGTGTACTTGTTACTAATCTTAGATTCAGAACTTCTGTACCTAAATTACAGAATCTTAACTTCCCCAATTTTCATTCTTAACGCATAATTAGTTTAAGTGAAAGTGCAATTCTGACTATAAGATGTAAGGGCTTCATCATATGATTTTGTGTAATTGATGTAATTGCTGACAAAGCGCAAACCTAAACTTCAGTTATTTAGCTATTTTCATGCAATTGTATTTCCCTGTTAATCATCACCTTTGTTATTATTACCCATGATTTAAGTACACAAAAATATTGATTGTTCTGCAGATTTGAAGATGACAAGACCATTTCTAGTCTATATGAGGAATTATGGGAGGAAAACATGAGCAGTGAACGGATAACTCTTCAACTATACTTGGAAGAAATTGTTACTCTTATCAATGAAGGAATCATGGCATCCTCATGGGCCAGTAAAAAGAAGGCATGTTTAATGCTTCCTCTGTCTTTGTTAGGCTTCTTTTTCCCCTCAGTGTCAATAAAAGTTAGGGAAATTACACACAGACCCCCTCACTTATTGTGTAATTACCAAACCCCCCCTCATTACCAACACACCCCCTCATGTTAAGGATTTCTTACAATTACACCCCCTGTATATTTAACAATTCTTACAATTTTACTCCCTGTAAACCTTACAAATAGACCCCTTGAGGGAGTGTGTTGGTAATTTTCAATAAATGAGGGGAGGTTTTGGTAATTACACAATAAGTTAGGGGGTCTGTGTGTAATTTTCCCTAAAAGTTGTCTGCTGCCATAACATTCTTGATGAATCACTTCTCTGTGCAAAAAAGTTGAAATGTGCTTTTCTCGAATATGCAGGCATCACAAGCAATATGTAAGCTCAGTGAAGTCCTTGGTGAGTCACTATCTTCACATCATAATGTTTTGCTCGCCTCTCTTATGAAGGAAATTCCAGGGCGTTTGTGGGAGGTAGGCATTTTTTCTAATATATGATACTTAATCATCCCAAGCAAATAAATCAAGCACAGCTTGATTTAGCAATAACATGAATATCTTTTTTGTTGAGAGCCTGAGAAAATGCTATAATTTTTCAAAAACTGACATCCACAAGTTATCTTCATTGGATTGTGCCTTGCTGAAAGCATAAGGTAACAGATATATAAGCAGCGTATACTTGAGAAATGAGTTCTGTACAAATTACTTTGTCACAAAATTCGTGCATGGCCTGATTCTTTATCTTTTAGGATAAGTAAACAATTATGTTTTATTGCAATCGGAAAATGTTGATTTGAGCACAGAGAAGAGGTTAAAGGAGTTCCTGAGAACTCCTTATATAGGTGTAAAGCAAAACATGGTTATCGTCGACCGAAAACAGAAGTAAAAACTGGAAATGGAAGATGTAGCATGCCTGCTCGGACTGTTAATTGAGAAAACAAGGTTACTCTTCCTGGTGGAGAAAAGTAATTGCATTAGGTGTAAACAATACCAGATCAAGTTAAGATTGTCTAGATTTTCAGTTTTCTTGGCACTTGTGTTTTGTGTTATAGATACAAACAATAATAGATCAAGCTAACATTGTGTGCCAATATCAGAGAAGAGGTTAAAGGAGTTCCTGAGAACTCCTTATATAGGTGTAAAGCAAAACATGGTTATCGTCAACCGAAAACAGAAGTAAAAACTGGAAATGGAAGATGTAGCATGCCTGCTCGGACTGTTAATTGAGAAAACAAGGTTACTCTTCCTGGCGGAGAAAAATAATTGCATTAGGTGTAAACAATACCAGATCAAGTTAAGATTGTCTAGATTTTCAGTTTTCTTGGCACTTGTGTTTTGTGTTATAGATACAAATAATAATAGAGCAAGCTAACATTGTGTGCCAATATCATTACATTTATATCATATGGTTTTTGAATTCTGATACATTGCAGGGAAAGGATGCAGTATTGTATGCATTATCTGGTCTTTGTACTTCTTGCCATGAAGCAATTGCTGCTTCCAATCCTGAGGCCCCAAATGCTATATTGAGCCTTATATCTTCTGCATGCACAAAAAAAGCACAAAAATATCGTGAAGCGGCTTTTTGCTGTCTTGAGCAGGTACGCCATGCTGCCTAATTGTGCTCATTGCTATTTGCAATCTTGAATACATTGCTCTTCATCTTGGAATGTGACTGTTCCAGAACTTTTTGTTTCCTGCCTATTGGATGACCAATAGTTTTGTAGCCAGTGATATAAATATGCTCTTCAAGTGGGCTCTCATTTTTTTTCCCTTGTTTTTTCTTGGATAAAAAAGGCCGATAGTGGTGAGCTTGGCATTGATCTCATGGCAAAAAAGACAAAATCGAAAAAATGTGTGGCAGCTGCTTGTTCATGGCATTGATCTCAAGTGATATTTGAGAGTATCCGAAAACGGTTTAGCAAATTGGTTTTATAGAAAGGACAAGGGAAACTAAATTTATAAAATATTATAGCAAACTCCTGAAACTGCTCAAACTTCAGAAATAAAGAAGAAAACAAAATTATCATTGGGTAGTTTGTGCTAAAGTATGTTCCTTGCTCTTTTGTCATGGTACAAAGGCTTCATATGAGGTTGCAGGTACTATGAAGTATCACTACGACTTTCAAGATTATGCTCTTGTTCATATATAATCTTTACAAATGTTTTTCTTGATGTTTTATGCTATTTTTCGTATGGTGTTCTTTTCAGATTTTTTCTTGATATTTTATGTTCTTGTTCATATGATTTTCTCTTCCAGTTTTTTTCTTAAAAGTGTTATAATAATCATATTGGCCTTGATTTTATTTCTCTTATT
This sequence comes from Buddleja alternifolia, assembly GCA_019426215.1. NCBI lineage: Eukaryota > Viridiplantae > Streptophyta > Magnoliopsida > Lamiales > Scrophulariaceae > Buddleja > Buddleja alternifolia. The sequence continues at coordinate 51,769,677 of CM033391.1, forward strand.
CGGTTCCATCTTTAGGTTATCAAAGCGTTCAATGATCCAAAATTCTTCAACATGGTTTTTCCATCACTATTGGAGATGGGCAGTTCGCTTGCTCACATCAAGTCAGGTCAAATATCTCTGTCAAGCGATGATAAAGCAGGTAAAGCACAAATCCATTTGCTAGTCCAGGTCCAATAATCACCCCTCTTCAAAGTGGAAGACTGATCGAGCATCACATTTTGGTGGCATTAATATATTAAACTTTGTTATTTATGCTGTGTCATTGCAATTCTATCTCTTTCTGAACTCTGAGGTTACTTTTTCTCGTGAATTGAAAATAATTGCTCCCACTTATATATTACCTGTGGTTTCATCCCCGAAATCGGTGTCTGGGACTCGTTTAATGAGTCCTTGATGCTTGGATAAAACTCAAATTGGGGCCAGAAAGTTAATGCCTTGTTTGTTTGTGTTTTCAAACTGCTTTTTCCATTTTCATTTTCATCTGAAAATGAAAATACACACTTTACACTGTTTTTAATTGAAAATATTCTCATTTTTACGTTCCCAATAAATTTCAATCATTTCTTTAAATTTACATTTCACATCACTCATCTCACAATTTCTTTTCATCAGTTTTCTCTCTCATCTCCTTCAATTTTTTAAACCTTTCTCTCTCCTCTCTTTTAAATTTTTAAATCCAACACTATTCATCTAATTATTATTTTTCAATCATTTCACACATCATAATCACCAATTTCAACCATTTTTGAAAACACAACCAAACACACCTACTTTTTTCACTTTTTTCACACAAAAATAAAAAAACTCATTTCCCCATACATTTTAGAAAATGACGGTTGAAAATAAAATGAAAACACACCCAAACATAGCCTAAACTATTCTCATAGTACCTAGAACTTAGAAAATTTACTTTCTTTACATCAAGCCTTTTTTTAGTTTTGTTCCTCAAATTATTTGATAATCGAAGTCTTTTATTAGTAACTACATAAACATAATTCTATAATAATCAGTAATCTTTGTCCACTATTGGATTATCAACAATAGCCTCTATTTGAGGGTTTTGCTGAAGTCTTTGATTAATGGCTGCATAAAAACAAGTCTATAATAATAATTGACCTTTTATCCACTTTGGATTATCAGCAAAAGATAGCCTCTATTTTTTTTATTTTTTTTTGTTGTGGGCATTGAATGGAAATAAACATGTTTCATGTTCACATTACAAGTTTCAGCAATTGGCTGGGTACATATTATTCAGAAATTTGTATTTTGCATGCGACACATTAAATAGTTGATCTGAGCACTACTTTCTTGGTGCAAATGCAGATGAGCCAGACATTTCTCCAGCTTTACACAATAAAATATTAAGCTGCATTACTGCATGCATCCATGTGGCGTCCATTGGTGATATTCTTGAACAGCAGAAGAAATTTATTGATTTGTATTTGTCATCTCTTTCCCCTAGTTTCCCGTGGACAGGTACATCCCAATACACTATAATTGCCCTTTCAGTTGAGTTTAGTTTATACTCAATACTGATATTCATTTCACGTTTTGGCAGTTAAAATGTCAGCCTTTTCTTCTATCAAAGAGCTTTGCTCAAAGCTACATAGTGGTATTAACAATTTGCAAGATTCTTCCATGCATACCAGCATAACTGCTTTTATTCATGAGGTAATATCTGATCCTGTAGTATTTTAAATAAACAATTGAACACTTTTATAGACTCTAATGTGACAATCTAAATATTTTCAGTTATTATATACTCTCTCACCTGAACTGCTTAAATCCCTTCACACCATAAAAATTGGGCAGGTACGTTATTCTCTATCCTTGATTTCTTTCTTAGACTATGTTGTATTTTTCTGTTCAGTTTACTCATTTATATGGTCTATATCAGCGACATCAATGTTTGAATTAACATTTGTCAAACACATGAAAGAAAATATGGTTATGGACAAGAAAAACAAGTCTTTCTTTACTGCAAAGAAGGTTGTATGACAAGTTAGATAAGGACAGTTTTGGTCACAGCTCATTTTAAAAAAACTAGTTGAAAATATGTTGTTTGCACGTTAAAGTATATGATATACAAATGAAAGAAATCATATTTGTTTTTTAAGTAATTGCTTTTCTTTTCTTCTTTTGGCAAGAACTTGAGTTAGATACAAAGAAAAAAAAAAGAGGATAAAGAGAAATTTGTGAAGAAAGATCATGGGAAAAATTGGGTTTCAATTATTTTTTTTGTGCTGACATCATCTTTTTCCATATTGGTATGTGATGGTTGAAACATGGCAAACATGGAGTTTCAATTTAAAACAATACGAGTTTTTGGGGAAGCAGGAGTGCCTAGTTACTATTCCAAACAACTAATAGGACCATTGTTGCTGAAGGAAACTTTTAGGCCCTAGGACTTTCTTCTTGTCATATTACACATACAAGAGACCGAAACTGGATAGAGCTTTCCATTAAAGTTCATTTTAAATTGGATATAGCATTCATATTCTCTATTGTTTCTGTAACACTCTTGAATGTTTGGTCATAATCTTTGTAAACGTGAATCTGCATAATACCTGATATCATGCTCTTATGCATTAATTTCAGGTTCATATAGCAGCTGCTGAATGTCTTCTAGAATTAACAAATCAGTTCAAGGCTGTCCCTCCAGTTCATTGGACAGAATTAGGGTTTATGACTGAGCTTCTTTCTCTATGTGAAGTAGAAAAAAATGAACACGCAAAGTCTTTGTTGAAGAAATGCAGCGACATCCTAGCACAGCTCGAACAGGATAGTAAAACCCTCAGCTAAAATCAGTAGAAGATCTGATTGTACATTGGCATAGTTTTAAAGAAAAACAAAATATAGCTACATAAACTAGGATTCATTTGAAAAAGATTAATGAAAGAGGTTCATAATTGTAATGCATATTTTACTTGGTGATTTTGATGAAATCTTCAACCCTTTTTATTTACATGTTTGTGTTTTTTTGTTTTGGTCGCGAGTTTGTTTTATAAGAGATTAGTATAACTTGGTGATAGCTCAGGTCCAGGCACTGCCTAAGCTATCATTACAGTATTGCAACTTGGAACCTTGGAGGTATGATTATCTATGATATATTCTTTTGATAATTTCCTCTCTACTTTTGGATTGGATGTACAAATAGATTTCATGATTTATAGTAGCATTGAGGCCAAGCAACGTGACGTTTGCTATTAGTGTATAGTTTTGTTGCTGCCTCATTATCCTGATATCACAGTTCATCAGAATTTGCAATATTCACAGCATGAAGCAAATGGTTCCACAGAGTGTCATGGGGGACACAAATAGTATAGAACTGCACGAAAACATAAGACAGATAAATATGATCTCTTGCTTCACTAAAACTCTGTGGAAAAAGCGTCCATCATACGAATAAAACTGCTCAATTAAAGATAACTGAAATGGGACGTATATAAGAAAAAATGAAGGAAAAAGAACCAATGCATTTGATATGCTTAGCACTCCTAACAATCAGCTATAGCAAGAACTATAAAACCCAAAGATATTTAATGGATAAAAGGAAGAAATGCTGTTCAGGTTTATCAAAATAAATCTTTTGCTTTCTATGCTATTTAAATAAATCATAAAGAAAAAGCATAATACATTAAATACGAAAAGAGACTTCATCCATAAAGATATTAGCATTGGCTCTGCCCTTCTGTCGATGATTTCTCAAGATTTCCTTTACCGCTTCACCAAACACATTCTCATGCTCCTCAAAATCCCAAGTCATTATATCGTCGTATTCACCATCTTGTTCACTACTCGCACATGTTTCTGTTGGAATCTTGAGCATCATTAAACACACCCCTCTCATTATGTACCCTGATAATGGCAAGTGTAGCAATGGAACCCACGCAACCTTCACATTATATTCGGTACTAATTTCCTTCCTTTCTCCTTCATGCAAGCGAGCTCTTATATTAACTAGTTGTTCATCTTTTATAACCAATTTGCCCTGTTTCTCAGAATCTGTCACTGTCACACTCTTCAGTGAAGAATGAGATTTGATGAGCATCGATATATGACATAACCATTCTGTGTAACGCCCAAAAGTTAGCAAAAAGCAATCACTCATCTGAGAGCTAATAAACGCCACTTTATTTTCGTGGCTCATTTCTTTTTGATCAAGTTCATATTCAGTCTTCTTATGTACTGAAGCAGGTAATAGAGCCACAAAGTTCTCAAACATAGCACTGCTACTTCTGCATTTTACCTTCCACTTGATTAATGAGGAATTACCGAGCATTCTTGCAGATTTATACTCCAAGCAAATTGATTCTAGCTTCCTGAATTTTTCCAAGAAAACTGGGAGCTTCAGTAACAAATCAAGAAATTCAGGAATTTGGTCACTTTTGAGATAACATATCTTACGAAAGAGTGTAAACATTCTCTTATAGGACTCCCTGGAGTGGGCTTCGTTACTAGGGAGTTTGATAGTAATTGTCTGAACATGTGAGATTACCGAAGCAAAGTATTTGGATACAAGGGAGCACAAACATAGAGATTTTAAGTCAGCCACCCTATTGAATATATAAAGGAGGAGTTCCTCGGGCAGGCGATGGAAGTGATCCACTTGAAATTCTGTTATTCTCATAGTTCTCAACACTAGAGATGTACTGTAATAGAAAGGAAAAAAGAAACTCAGTACATAGGACACAGAAACATGGCAAAGAAAAATTGTTGATGATGTAAGTAATAAGACAACTTCTGGAATATATACAGTTCAAAGTGGATATGAGCGGATGTGAACAAGATAATTTCAGACAGGCACGGTTTGTGTGGAATAGACTTAATATTCCCAAGCACTCGTTCATATCTTGGTTGGCTGCTCGCGAGAGGTTGTTGACTAGAGACAGGTTGGGGAGATTTATGCAAGTACAAGACAGTCTGTGTGTGTTATGTGGAAAGGAAAATGAAACAATAAATCGCTTGTTTTTTGTATGTGAATAGACAAAACTCCTTCTTGATAGTACTTTGCGGTGGCTTAAAGTAGCAAATTGTCCTATACATTTTGACAGATGGCAAAAGATGGATGTTGTATGCTTTTAGAAGATGGAAGGTTAAACAGAAAGTTGTTGCTGCTGGAATGGCCGAGTTATATACAAGACCTAGAAGGAAAGAAATCAAAGGATTTTTGCAGGTAACAAGAAAACAAGAACAGCTGTTTTTTTGAGTTACAGTACAGATGTTTAAATAACAATAGGAAAATCACTAAACTTGGGGATGTTAGTCTTTTTGTTATTGATAAAGATGTTTTTACGCTTTCTCCGCTTATTTTGCAATTTCATATCTGGTGACAAAAGGTGGGAAGTGGGAGCAAAAAATGAGACAAATTTGAAGATTTACATACATTTATATGCATAACTACAGGGGGTCTGAACGTAATTATCACTACAATCATATTCCAACTTAGCCAGAATTCTCTCTGATAAGCTAGTGATTGTGAATAAAGAAATTTTCAGTTGATGAAGTAATTTTCTCCAATGTAGCACTAAATATGCACAAAAAATATTTACCCAATGCTAACTAAACCGTACGAAACATGAAAACTACACGCATTAAACATATTTTTCCACTAAAAATATTTCTACGAAAAACATGGAAACCAAACCACCATGTTGTAGAAGAAATTAACAAGATACAATTAACAACATATATATATCCGAAGAAAAGAAGGAATATTTGCAAATAAGAAAAAGGAAAAACATACATACACGAGTTCTTGGTTGCCAGTCATAGGGTCTCTTCAAGATCAGACTTTCGGTACAACACCACCACACCAAGTATGACTCTTATGTTCGACAATATACATATATATATATATATATATATATATATATATATATAGGATATGGATCAAATATATCCTATTGGATTTGGTAAGATATAAGATCCAATCTACACCAATACCACTTGATCCCAAGATTTGGATTTAACCCATTTTTCAAATTATATAATATTTTTTAATGCTGGTAGGGCCATTTTAGTCAACAAAACGTAACAAACTCATGCATCAAATTCCTGTTATTGCTCCATAACAGATTCTGCTTCCCAATTCATTTTTTATTTCTAATTATAATTCGATCTATTTACAGAAATTATCAATTTCATTACCAGAACATAAAATCTCTTCATCATTCATCAATTCTGCTTCCAAATTCATTTTTTCTTTCGAATCATAATCGCCAATTCATCGTCATCGCGAATTCTGCGTTTTTCCCCTCCATTATCAATAGTTTTTTATTACGTTTTTCATGGGTGAGATGGATTCTGGTATGCGTAAATATCATCCATTTCAATTTATGTTATTATCTTCAAAATCGTATGAGTTACTGGAATATTAATGTTTATTATATACAATGACTCGTAACCCATTATACATTAAATAGAATTGTGATATACAACAATGAATAAATCAATATAGAATTGGATTAATTGCATTTGCAAGTAATGTATTGTATATATTAAACAGTAGATTATTCATCATTATATAGTAAACTATAATGGTGATATACAGTATATTGTTCGTTTACTTTTTCCAGTAGTGATTTGACCACATTATACAGCGTATTATATTACATTATACAGTTCATACAATAGGGATATACAACATGTGATTGTGCGCCTTCCAACAGTCAGTTGAATACATTATACAATATTTTGTATTACATTATACAATATTATATAACAATATGCAATACATATAATGATGATATATAGTATACAAATGAGCCGAACTAAAGAGTGTGGTAAAAGAATTAATAGCAGTGTGGAGATATCCAAGCATGTTCCTAAGAGGAAAAAATGTGTTGCATGTGGAAAAGTTGATAGGCATAATGCGAGAACTTGTCCATCAAAGGAAAAATAGAGATGTTTTTCTATATAGTTTGTTACTATATAATGAAATAATATTCATTTTATAATACATTATAATACAATGTATACTGAAGTGTTATTGAATATATAATGAAGTGGGCCATTTTTTAGAATTTTTGTATGTCTTTATATTGATTACTGTATAATGAATTGATATTCACTGTATGTTGAAACGTTACTAACTGTATAATGCAGTGTTATTCATTGTATAACAAATTGTCATGGTGTCTAATGTTCAATTGAGTGTTTTTGTATTATACAGTTTTAATGATCTACTGAATAATGAAGTGTTATTCTGACGGAGCGGAAGCAATCAATTGTGTAAAAATTGAAGACCACGTCTTCAAAACTTACGGATAAATTTGAGCGCACTCAAAGAATTGCAAAAGCAAATATTTTATTGACATTATGAATGATAATCCTCCAAAAACTACAAACTGCTGGAATTTAAAGAAAAGATAGCAAAGACTCCTATTCTAATTAAATTAGGACTTCTATTCCTAATCCAACTAAAAAACTGACATAATTCTAAAAGACTCCAAAAATTCACCAAATTTTACCCAAAAATCCCTCATCCTATGAGATGACACGTGTAGAAATTTGGACCCCATCCGACAACTAGATAATTAATTAAAAATAAAATAAAAACGCTGAAAATTGAAAAAAAACACTAAACGGACCAAACGAAGGCCTAAACGATGGAATTTGGGGTCGATCCACTACCGTAAGAAACTTGATTGGATTCGTCTCGAAAAGAGCTTCGATTTGGTATCTTGTGGGCCCCGTAACTCCAAGCGGATCAAAAGTTACGGCCGTTTGAAGTCTTACCGTCAACTTTTCGTTTATTTTTCACTTTTCTTCCTTCAAACTTCTCCAAAAATGCATCGGCTTCTTGTTCTACATCATATTCACTGTATAATATATTGTTATTTGTATATTGTACAATGAATATGTTTTATTTTATAATGCATTCTTTTTACTGTATAATGAAGTGTTAGTCAATGTATAATGAAGTATACTTTATTGTATAATATTTATGTATGTACTGTATATGAATCAAAATTTCACAGTATAAATTATGTATGAATGTATAAATCATACAGTTAGAATGAACCATCTAATTTAATAATATACATCATCTATTACACAAATATGCATGCCAAATAAACAAAAACACATTATTGACACAGAAATTCGACAACAACACTGTTTGTAACAAAAATAACATATGATTATACATAATACGTTCAAACAACAACAGAAAATCGACTGTATAATTGGTTACCATTCCTCCTGGGAGCGTTTTTCGGTCTCATATTTGCAAAACAAGACCGGGTTTCTTGTTTCTGTAATTTAGGTTTTTTTGCGCCGATATTTTACTGTGCTTTTTTCTGGTGATAATCGAATGGAATATAGGGTTAATACGATTCTATAAAATCATTGCGTTAATATTGGCCTGAAATTGAGAGATTGCAGTAGAGATTTTCGTGCGTATCAAATTTGAGAGATTTTAGGGAGATCGTGCCGTTATTTTTGGCAGGTGGATGCTATATAATTTTGCCATTTTGTCTATTATACCCCTAATCCATCTTTTTCCAAAATTTCCCGCCTGTTTCTTGCTTAATTTTGGACTGTTGGATTTAATGTATCCAATGGTCTATATTGGGTCTTATATCTTATCTAATATAGGGTATGTATTAGATCTTGACCCTATATATATATTCGTCTGTAATTTTTATTTAGTCCCTCAGTTTTTGCGTTGAGCTCATATATCCCCTAATTCCCCATAATCTAAAATGTGGCCTAATGGTTTGTCGGCTCATTTCTAAGCCCATAATATGTTTTACTTCTGCCAGTTAGGTAGGTTTTTTTTTTTTTTTTTGGGTTTACCGACGGGGTGTCCGGGTCAGCTTTCGTGCACCTCGACTAATCCCCACTCGCTGTGCCAAACATTATTTTGACAACGCTGAAAATCAATCCTGAGAGCACACCAGCATCGACCCCAAGTTGTACCAGTGACAGCCTTATACCACTGGGCCAAGAGGTTTGGTTGCCAGTTAGGTTTGTTATTAAGTCCAATTGGAACAGAGTTACATAGATACGATGTAGTCAAAATATATATAGCTATAAATTTCTAGGTTAATTTGAAAAAGGGGGTAATTCTATGCTAATCCCACCCCGTTGGTCCTGGTGCTTTAAACACCACATATTTGTGTTGGGGTGAGTGGTTTTTACATAGGTGGTGGGTGATAAAAACCACCCACCCCAACCCAAATATGTGGTGTTTAATACACCTGGACCCATGGAACGGGTCCAACATAGAATTTTCCTGAAAAGGGTCACGTTAAAGGCTTAAAGCAGAGTCGTATCATCAGAGGAGGAGCAGTCAAAATATAGCACTATACATCACTATTAATTATAGTGTGTACTTCATGTGAATTTCACCATATGAATAATTGCAATTGTTCTATACTTGGAGTGTCGGGGCTCCTAATAATGATCCAGATGAAAAGAATATTGATTATTTCATGTAGAAGTAGAAAAGGACAGAATTATGGTTTATGACTGAACTTCTTTCTCTCTGTGAAGTAGAAGAAAATGAACAGGCAAAGTCTTTGTTGAAGATATGCAGCGACATCCTAGTACAGCTCGAACAGGATAGTAAAACTCTAAGCTAAAATCAGTAGATCTGATTGTACATTGGCATAGTTTTACAGAAAAACAAATTATAGCTACAAAAACTAGTATTCATTTGATAAAGATTAATGAAAGAGGTTCATAATTGTAATGCATATATTACTTGGTGATTTTAATGCAATCTTGAATCCCTTTTTATTTACATGTTTGTGTTTTTATTTTGGTCGCGAGTTTGTTTTACAACAGATTATTTGCTTGTTGAATTATAACTTGGTGATAGCTCAGCTCATGCACTGCCTAAGATATCAATACAGTATTGCAACTTGGGACCTTGGAGGAATGATGTATTCTTTTGATAATTTCCACTTCTCTACTTTTGGATTGGATTATACAAATAGATTTCATGATCTACAAGCAGCATTGAGGCCATAGTGACATGACATTTGCTATTAGTGTATAGTGCACTTCACATGGATTTCAGTTTTGTTGCCGCCTCACTATCCTGATATAACAGTTCATCAGAATTTGCAATATTCGCAGCATGGATCAAACGATGAGGTTCAATAAAGACAAAGGGTATACAACAATACGTATGTCCTAGTAAGTAGTAACCACACAGTGTTATGGGGGGGGCACGTATAGTATAGAACTGAACGAAAACATAAGACAGACAAATATGATCTCTTGCTTCACTAAAGCTCTTCGTAAAAAGCGTCCATCATACGAAGAAAACTGCATTAGTAAAGATAACTGAAATGGGACGTATATAAGAAGAAATAAAGGATAAAGAACCAAAGCACTTGAAATGCTTAGCACTCTAACAATGAGCCGTAGCAAGAAAATTAAAACCCAAAGATATTTAATGGATAAAAGGAAGAAATGCTGTTCAGGTTATATCAAACTAAATCTTTTGCGTTCTATTCTATTTAAATGTGAAAATTGCTTGATTGGTTTACACTGATGATTGTGAATCAATTCGTGTTTGAGTCAATAGAGTTCTTTGAGTTTTTCATACGAGATGATTACTCAATGCATTTGTATATGTATATGATACATAAGTCTTAAAATGTTGAATAGTTCAAATTGATTAAGACTCATGTCGAGAATTAATTAGATGAACGTATAACCATTTTGATATGATCACAATGATCAACATTTGTCTAAAGAGTTCTTGGATTTCTTAATTGCAAATGAGATAAGATCTCAACTTATTGTACTAGGTAACTCTAGTTGAATAGTGTTGCAGATAACAAGAAATAGGACATTAGAGAAAATGGTAAGATCAGTTTTATGACTCTTCCAAAAAGTTCCTTTTTGGGATCTGTATTCAAATAGTTACAACTTATTGTACTTGTTTATAAGTCAGTTCCTGAGATAATTGTGGAACCATTGATTGGGTTAAGCCTGATTTTAAGTTCAAGCACATATGTGGGGAAAGGATCTTGACAAAGATAAATAAATGACAAAGGTATATTTGTCTCTAGAGTGTCCTAAAGAAACAAAGGGTGGTTAATACTATAGTTCAATCATTACGAGTATTTTGTAAAGTACAAATACTAAGTATCTAGATGATGGACTACTGATTAACCACAAGAGTTAAAATGAACTTGTATTTCTGAGGATGATAGTATGAGATACTACATATTGACAACCTAGAATAATTGAGAACATAATTGGGACATAAGATGTACCCAATATAATTATTGATTGTGGGTCTAATATACTTGAGTGAGCCACAATGTAGTGGGAGTATTATCATTAACATGACAGATATCTTCAGGAGACCCTAGGGGTGGAACCTGAATATGAACTGATACTCTTAGCAACGATGTAGCTCTACTAGATATAGATGTTGACCAATGAGTCAAAGTAACATATGTATGATAACTTGTAGAGGAGCCAAAAAGCATTAAACTCATGAGATGTAAATGAGTCTACAAGAGAAAGAAATGAGTGGATTGGAAGGTAGAGAACCTCAAAGCAAGAATATTGGTGAAGTTTTATATGATAAAACATGTCAGCCAGTAGTCATGCTTAAATCCAGAATGATACTCATATCCATTACTCTCATTATGATTATGAGTTAAGAGATGGATATGAAGACAATATTCTTGAACGGGCACCTTCAAGAAAAATGTTATATGTTGCAACTCGATGAACTTTTTGTTGAAAAGTCATGGTTCATATGGTATAAAAACTGAAGTAGTCCATTTATGGACTTAGATAAACATCTATATCATGAAACATCAAAATTAGAAGCTATCAAATTTTGAATTTGAATAAATGCCGGATGTACTAAGTGTATATAAGAAACATCCTGAGAGTTATAATGTTCTTAGTACAATATATGGACAATATCCTAATTATTATGAATGATGTATGAATATTATCTGTTGCCAAGTTTTGATTGTCTTAATAAGATTGATATAGATGACCTAGGTGAAGTTAGCAATGTTTTTAAAAGAACGAAGTGCTAAAATAATCACATTTTGCATATAAGAGATAATGACGAAATATAATGTGATAGATTTCAAGAAGGGTTTATCTCCTTTTAAGTTTGAAATTAATCTTTCTCTAAAGAAAGAACACATGAGATAGTACCACATATTTTTTTGGATTGTCTTATGTGGTTTGAGTATTACATAAAGGTCAACAGTTATCAATTAAATTATAAACCACACTGGCTAGGAGGGGAAAATTACACTTTTCGTCCCTGAAGTTGAAGCCAAAAACACATTTGGTCCCTCATGTTTCAGTCTCAACACATTTGGTCCCTCAACTTACAAATTTCGAATAAATGTGGTCCCTGCCGTCAATTTACCGTTAGAACTAACGGAATCCGCACTGTTCATCATCTTCCCCAACTCTAAAATCCGATTTCAAACTTTAAATTATGATATCTCACTCATTTCAAGTCCATTTTTAACGAATCTTATATGGTTAGAATCGTCTCAACGAGTAGAATCCATCCATGTAAGTTTTGTCCCAAAATACGCTGATTCTATTGACCCGAACCGCACAAATCCGAAAAAATCCATTTTTTGAATCAGCCTATTTTGGGACAAAACTTACATGGATGGATTCTACTCGTTGAGACGATTCTAACCATATAAGATTCGTTAAAAATGGACTTGAAATGAGTGAGATATCATAATTTAAAGTTTGAAATCGGATTTTAGGGTTGGGTTGGTTGGAGAAGATGATGAACAGTGCAAATTTCATTAGTTCTAACGGTAAATTGACAGCAGGGACCACATTTGTTCAAAATTTGTAAGTTGAGGGACCAAATGTGTTGAGGTTGAAACATGAGGGACCAAATATGTTTTTGGCTACAACTTCAGGGACGAAAACTGTAATTTTCCCGGCTAGGAGTGAATCATATATTATAGTACTTGAGAAGGACTATATGTTATATGATGATCTATCTCAGTGAAGAGTTGAAACCTATTAGATACACAAGATCAAGTATTTATTTAGATAAGTGATCACTCCACAGGCATATGTATTTACCTTTTACTGTAAGGAACTATTGGTTGGAGAAATGTATAATTATGAATTAACCATTTTCAACTACATAAGCTGAATATGCCGCGACTTATGAAGTTGCTAAAATAGCTTATTGGCTTAAAAGAAATTTTTATGAACTAGATGTTATTAGAATTTGACTAATACCAATCATATACCGATGTGATATTTGGTTGCGTAGTTAATTCTATATATTCTAGTAGTCATAATTGAAAGTGTCACATATTAGAGAATATGTAGACTACAATGCGATTGTAGAAACCGAATTAGTTTTCATGTATAATCTGACAAACTCCCTTTCTAAAAGTATTAACACAAAAGAGTTTTATTTATCTAAATGGGATGAGTATGCTGGATATACTGCTAATTGGTTTTAAGGGCAAGTGGGAGATTGTTAGGAATGTGCCCTAAAATCCAATTATTTAATGTGTTTATTATGAATAAATAAATAATATATATTAGAAGTTATGAGTATTATTAAATGTCCTATGGGATAGGCATAGTCCATAATTACATATGAGAATCCAAATGGAAGTGATGTTCCATGAAAGACTTGGATTACGTATATCATGTGTTATTATAAATTGGTTATAGTCGGTGATAAGAATGGGCGTCTTATCTGCTAAAAACTATAATATGCTATATTCGATGATTTGTCTTAATCATGGGAATAGGGATTCCATATATAGTATATTCGTGTAAATCAATTAGATTGAAACACTGAACCGTACCAATCAAATTATTTATTTTGACTACTATCGAAAATAAATAATTTTGAACAATAACTCTTAATCCTATGATTGTCGTGGACTAATGCATCTAGTGCACATTGCTTTGATGTATTTAGAAGTGAGGTTTTCGGTGACCAATATACTTTATACATTGGGTAATGACATAAAAATGTGATTGGAAAGGACATTCATATGAGATCTATAATCTCTATAAAAGATAAGATATATCCCTTATAATGGATTTGCAATGTTCGACTTTTCTAAAACTTTGGCCAAAGTGTTTCAAGTGAAGTGTCGCTGAAATTATATGAAAAATAGTTTTCATTTGGAAAGTTGATAAGAAGCAAATTGAGCATTATAGGATAAGATGTGAGAAATAAAATAAAAGTAGTCTCAATTTTATTTCTTCATGGATATTTTAATAGAGGAGTTAATGAAATATTTCTTTACGAAAGAATGGGAACTCAAAAATAAATTGAAGTTAATTTTAGAGTGCAACAATATTTATTTAGTGGAATTAAATATTGTTAAGTAATATTAAATATTATCATGTGATGATAATTTGATTTAATTTACTTGGAGCTAAAATTAATTTTCCCTAAGGTCCCTTCGCAAACCTCAAATTGAAACTCTACGAATAAATACTAAAGTATTCATTAAATGGATAAGTTTTAACTTAGATGAAAAATTAATGTGGGAAATATGTTTGGAAAAAGATATTTAATTAAATAGTGATTAAAAAAAAATTGTGAATAGTAACAACGTGAACAGTAAGCGCGTACTGTTCACGCGCGGCCCATCAGCTGAAATGGGCACCGAAAATTTCTTTGTTTTTTCCACCCCACTTGTTTTCTTTAACATCCCACATGAATTTTTTAATGCCTCTTCATTTCTTTTTCACCCTATATAAAGGGGTGTCATTTGAAAATTCAAATGCACCAAACACAACAAAGACAAGTAGTTCTTGAACAATTTTTCAAGAACAAGCTAGTCTTTAAGAAAATAAAATTTCTCTTAAGGAGTTTTATTTTAGTAGTATTTTTTGGAGCCCACACTCATGAGTTTGTTGAGGCATTACGAAGAAGGCTTTGCGGTGAACGAGTTCTTCTTCTACCGGCAAGTTCCAATCTTCGGTGTAAGGTTTGCTTTCTTCATTTTCAATTGTTATTGTTTTTATAGTTATTCAATTATTGATTTTAATTAAAGTGTTTAATTATGTAGTCTTTTAATTGTTAGTTGTAGATAGACAATAATAATTATTAATTAAAGTGTTTAATTAATTGCTTTAAGTCATAGTATGTATGCTTTAATTTTTGATGTCATGCATGTACGCATAAGAGCTAGGTCTCTATTTTAATTCCGCTGCGTACCAATTTGGGTTCGATTTTGAATCATTTTCCCAACAGATTCTGTTGGAACCTTGAGCATCAGTAAACACACCCCTCTCATTATGTACCCTGATATCGGCAAGTGTAGCAATGGAACCCAAGCAACCTTCCTAATTGATTTAATACTAATTTCCTCCCTTTCTCCTTCATGCAAGCAACTTCTTATATAAACTAGTTGCTCATCTTTTATAACCAATTTGTCCTGTTTCTCTGAATCTGTCACAGTCACACTCTTCAGTGAAGAATGAGATTTGGTGAGCATGCATATAAGACATAACCATTTTGTGTAACGCCCCAAAGATGGCCAAAAGCAATCAGTTATCTGAGAACTAACAAACGACGGGTTGTTTTCTTGGCTCATTTGTTCTTGATCAGGTTCGTATTCAGTCATCTTATGTAGTGAAGCAGGTAATAGAGCCACCAATTAAGTTCTCAATCATAGCACTGCTACTGCTTTTTGCCTTCCACATGATTAATGAGGAGTTACCGAGCTTTCTTTCCAACTTATACTCCAAATAAAATAATTCTAGTTCCCTGAATTTTTCCAAGAAAACTGGGAGCTTCAATTTTTGAAGGGATAACAAATCAAGAAATTCAGGAATTTGCTCTCTTTTGAGATGACGTATCTCATGAAAGAGTGTTAAACGTTCTTTTATAGGACTTCTTGGAGTGGGCTTCGCTACTAGGGAGTGTGATAGTAATTGTCCTTACATGTGAGATTACTGAAGCAAAGTATTTGGATGCAAGTGAGCACAGACACAGAGATTTTAAGTCAGACACCCTATGCAATATATAAAGGAGGAGTTCCTCAGGCAGGCGATGGAAGTGATCCTCTTCAAATTCTGCTTTTTCGTTTCCCATTTTCTTTGTGTCTATTGAAACTTCTTCTCGGCTATATTTTCTCTTACCGTCTTAGCTCTCAACATTAAAGATCTACTTTAATACAAAGGAAAAATGAAATTCAGTACATAGAAAACAGGGGAAATTCTAGCCCGCTCCCGGCTCGGCCAAACTCATGTGTATTTTTTGAAATAACTTACTAATTATATGGCAAGTGTAATACACTCTCCTTGTTAAATACATTTGGGTGCAGCCAAGCCGGGTCTGGGCTAGAATTTTCCTAGAAAACAGAAACTTGGCAAAGAAAAATTGTTCAATAATGTAAGTAACAAATATAAGACATAAAAAGAAGAAAATTCATGGTTTTTTTCTTTTTTTCCTTTTATGTACAAAAAAACTCCCTAATTTATGAGCTAAATACAAGCACCTTCCTCTTTTTTGTCTAATTACTTTCACCTCCTTAAAATGAGGATGTCCAATGTAAACTGATGAAATGTCCATTTTGCCCTCAAGTAAAATAGCCCAAAAAAAAAGAAAAAATTAAAAATTTGCAAAAGACATTTTTACCCCATGTGTAATAGAAAAAGGAAATAAAATTGAAAATAGAAAAGAAATGAAATTGAAAAAAAATAAGGAAAAAAAAATGGACAGATCGTGAATCCAGATTCACGATCTGGGTGGGAGGCGTCGCCGGGGGTGGGGAAGGCGGGGAAGAGGGGTGGTTGACATGGCTCTATTCATTGTTTAATTTTTTCTTCTTATTTTTATATATATATTTATATGTTTTTGTGTTTGTAAATATATATATCTATATATACATATATAATTATTACTGTTCATCGTATTCCTGGTGAACAGTACTTTTATTTTCTTTTTTGTTATTTGTATCTATATATATATATATATATATTTACTTTTCTTTTTTGTTATTTATATCTATATATATATATATATTACTGTTCATCGTCTTCTTGGGAAGACGATGAACAGTGCTTTCTATTTTTTTTTGCTATTTATATCTATATATAAAAATATAATATTTATATACTTTTTGTATTTGTATATATACATATATGTGTGTGTGTGTAATATTACTATATAAGTACAATATAAATATACATATGTACATATATGTTATGGATATATGTATTATATTTATGTGTTTTCCATAAAAAATATATTACTATATTTATATATGTACATATATTATGTGTTTTCCCTATATATATATCATAAAAAAATATATTTTATAAAACCAATTATCTTTATTTTATCTCAATTTTCAACTACCTCCCTGAAAATATATATTATTTTGTAATTTTTGTGTTTAAAAAATTATTTTTGTGTTATTAGTATTTTTAATTATTTTGTTAAACTAATTACAATGACCTCCCTGAATTTAAAAAAGATTGCATCCAGTTCCTAATATGTAAAGGATAGACTGGTCTCAAAAAATAGTCAACAATCACAAAGGTCAACCCCAAGGGCAAAATCGGATTTTTATAAAAAATTGGTGATGACATCATCAATTCCGTACAAAAAGGACCTCAAATGGAAGTCGGATATTAAATTTAGGGAGGTGGAAGTAATTACTCAAATTCGGTGAAGGTGGCTGTATTTAGCCCATAAGTTAGGGAGTTTTTTGTAATTTTCCTTAAATTTTATCAACTCTCTGATAAGCTAGTGATTGTGGATTCTTAAAGAAAAATTCAATTGATACAGTAATTTTCTCCAATGTAGCACTAAATAGGTACAATCTTTATGCACGACAAAAATATAGTTAACTCTTTGTCACATAAAATCATGCTGGAGAAATGACGGTAATGTAAATATAAAGTTCCGTTAACGGTTTTGATTGCATCTTTAGTTTTCATGCAGAAAAGATCAAGCCATCTCTATATCACGAAGAAGTGTCACAGAGGTTATGATTGTTGGATAAAATGGTACAAATTGTGGTTGAGTACGAAATTCGAACGCCGTTAGTATCCGGGATACTTAAGATTATTGGATAATCTTAATCTACGTTCCGAGTAGATGAGTTTAGCATTTCGAATTTCTCTAATCGGAACGAATGAGAAATTAAGTGCTAAATTGAAGGGTTTGAATTTGTGTATCCCATATTTTGATATAATTTTATTTAACATGTCATGCATATATCATGAATGACACAACACATTTTAATGGAAAATATGTCATGAATTCATCATGAATGACATATGAGCACTTCAAGGTGGTGGAGCATCTTGGATGACTAAGATTTGATCTTAGAAATGGATGGTGTGGATTGATTCTTATGGAAATGGATTTTGCCTATAAATAGCAACCATTCCAACCATTTTGAAACACACCAACTCAAAACACAACATATTTCTCTCTAAGTGTTCTTGAGTTTTATAAAACCATCTTCATCTTTTTCTTGAGATTTCAACAGTAAATTAAGTTCGTAGTTTTCTGAAATTGAAGTGGTTTAATCTTCAGAAAAAGAATATCGTTGTATCTTGGGACACTTGTTGCAAGAACTCGTACCACCAAGGAGGGACAATTTAGTGTTAAGGATAGAGAGTTCTCTCTCGCCTCGATATAATCTTTCTTTGTTATTATCAATTTGATACGTTTGTGAAGTTTTGAAACAACAAACTTAACGCTAAATTTTCTTGTTGTTGTTCAAAAGTTATCACTTGTTCAAATGGAAAATATGGGAAATGTTGATGGTGCTACTCTTGATTTCGGTCTTGGACCAGGTGCTATTCATGGTCTCGGTATTATCAATGGCTCCAGTGGAGGTTCTGGTTTTAGTTACGGTTCAGGGCTGGGTCCTGGTTCCGGTTTTGGCATTGGCTCTGGTGGGGGTGCCGGGCTAGGTTCTGGTTCAGGGTTGGGCCCTGGTTCCGGTTCTGGCTCTGCTCCGGTCCCTCCATTTGTTTCAATGGCTAATCCTGTTATACCGGTTCAGGCTGAAAAACCGGAGAAGTTCAGCGGGGCTGACTTCAAGAGGTGGCAACAAAAGATGTTGTTTTACCTCACAACTTTGAACCAAGCAAGGTACTTAAGGGGAAATGCTCCTTATGTCCCGGTTGAGTCAACTGATAGTGATCTGAGGAAGGCATATGATTCCTGGATACATGGTGATTTCCTTTGCAGAAATTACCTACTCAATGGATTGAATGATTCGCTTTACAGCGTATATTCTGAAGTAAAAACTGCCAAAGACCTCTGGGAGGCACTGGACAAGAAGTATAGAACTGAGGACGCTGGACTAAAGAAGTTCGTGGTCGCGAAGTTCTTAGACTTCAAAATGGTAGACTCTAAGTCTGTGACAAGCCAAGTTCAAGAGTTTCAAATTATATTACATGAAATTCGTGCTGAGAACATGGCTCTGAGTGAGTCCTTCCAAGTAGCTTCTATCATAGAGAAGTTACCGCCTTCTTGGAAGGATTTCAAGAATTACTTGAAGCACAAATGAAAGGAGATGAGTCTAGAAGACTTGGTTGTCCGACTCAGAATTGAGGAAGACAATCGGGGATCAGACAAGAAGCTCCTTGTGCAGACAATGGCAAACATTGCAGAAGTTCCGGAGAGTTCTGACCGGAAGAGAAAATTCCAAGGAAAATTCCAAGGAAATTCCCAGAAAAAGAAAGCTGCCGGGAAAGGAAAGTCAAGGGCGGGAGACCGCTGTCACAACTGTGACAAACCTGGTCATTGGGCCAGAGATTGTAGAGAGCCCAAGAAAAACAAGTTTCATGGGCAAGGTTCTGGCCATAACCAGAACAAAGGCAAGAACCGGGTGCAAAATGAAGTGCACCTAGCTGTTGATGATGTCCAGAGTATCAACAAGATGATCGATGACCTGTCGGACAAACAGGTGCCGATCGATCTAACAGATCTTGATCTCACTGCCGTCGTGTTCGAAGCCAACTTGGTGGACAACCCGAGGGAGTGGTTTGTTGATACTGGAGCTACTCGCCATATCTATTCAGATAGGGCTGCCTTCTCGTCCTATATCCCAACTGAAGGACGAAGACTGTTTATGGGCAACTCAGCCACATCTCCAGTGGTTGGAATGGGGAAAGTTGTGCTGAAGATGACTTCAGGCAAAGAACTGACATTGACTGAAGTTCTGCATGTTCCGGAGATTCGCAAGAATTTGGTATCCGGTTCAGCTTTGGTCAAGAATGGGTTCAAGATAGTCTTCGAGGCTGATAGATTTTCTTTAACAAAGAGAGGATTTTATGTTGGAAAAGGTTACCTTGAACAGGGCCTTTTCAAGATGAATGTAATGAATGTAATCCGCTCTGTTGTAATTGAAAATGAAAGCAATAAAAGTATTGAGAATTCTGTTTATTTGCTTGAGTATTCTAATTTGTGGCATGTCAGACTAGGACATGTAAATTATAATACTATTCGAAGATTGGTCAACTTGAACTTATTACCAACTTTTAAAGTTGAAAATGAACATAAATGTGGAATTTGTGTTGAGGCAAAACTAGTCAAACAACCGTTTCCTTCAGTGGAAAGAAACACCGCACCACTAGAACTTATTCACAGTGACATCTGTGATTTGAAGTTTGTGCAAACTAGAGGTGGGAAAAAGTATTTCATTACATTCATAGATGATTGCACAAAGTATTGTTATGTGTATTTACTAAGAAGTAAAGATGAAGCTCTAGGAGCGTTTACACATTACAAAACGGAAGTTGAAAATCAACTTGGAAAAAGGATAAAGGCTTTCCGTAGTGATAGAGGTGGCGAATACAGAGCACCGTTTGATGAATTTTGTGCAAATTCAGGCATTATACATCAAACAACGGCCCCATATTCACCACAATCAAACGGAATAGCGGAGCGCAAGAATCGTACTCTTAAGGAGATGATGAATGCGTTGCTGATTAATTCAGGTTTACCTGAGAATTTGTGGGGGGAGGCGATCCTCTCCGCCAATTATATCCTTAACAAGATTCCCCACAAAAGTAGGAGTGAGACTCCGTACGAACTTTGGAAAGGTCAAAAGCCTTCTTACAAGTACCTCAAAGTGTGGGGGTGTTTGGCTAAGGTAGAAATACCCAAACCCAAACAAGTTAAGATAGGGCCTAAAACTATTGATTGCATATTCATAGGTTATGCACTTAATAGTAGCGCCTATCGATTTTTGGTACATAAATCAGAAATATCTGAGATTCATGAAGGTACTATCATGGAATCTAGAAATGCTTCATTTTTGAGGATATCTTTCCAAGTAAGGAAAGAAATGAACAAGTTCCTCTCAAAAGAACATTTGATGAGTCTACGAGTAGTTCTAATCCCGGGGATGAAGAACCACGTCGTAGCAAAAGGGCAAGAGTTCCAAAATCATTTGGTCCCGATTATCTATCTTATACATTAGAAGGGGAGCCAAGGACGATTAAGGAAGCTATGTCCAATCCAGATGCTCAACTCTGGAAAGAGGCTATCAATAGTGAAATCGAGTCTATTTTGCACAACCATACCTGGGAGTTGGTTGATCTTCCAAAGGGAAGTAAGCCTTTAGGCTGTAAATGGATTCTGAAAAGAAAGTATAAGGCTGATGGAACTATTGATAAGTATAAGGCCCGTTTGGTAGTCAAAGGATACCGACAAACAGAAGGTCTTGATTTATTCGATACTTATTCTCCAGTAACGAGAATAACATCCATAAGATTATTCATCGCTATTGCTGCGCTGCATAACCTTGAGATACATCAAATGGATGTTAAGACTGCGTTTCTGAACAGATAATTAGAAGAAGAAATATACATGGAACAACCCGAGGGGTATGTTGCTCCTGGAAAGGAGAAGAAAGTGTGTAAACTTGTAAAGTCGCTATACGGACTTAAACAAGCGCCAAAGCAGTGGCATGAAAAATTTGATAGCACAATGTTATCAAATGGTTTCAAGATCAACGAGTGTGATAAGTGCGTGTATGTTAAACAAACACATAACGCATACGTCATAGTGTGTCTATATGTAGATGACATGTTGATAATGGGTAGTAATCATGAAATTATCATGAATACTAAAGGAATGTTAAAGAAGAACTTTGACATGAAGGATATGGGACTTGCAGACGTCATCTTAGGGATTAAAATCCTGAGGACTTCTGAAGGGCTAGTCTTATCACAATCTCATTACGTTGAGACGGTTTTGGAAAAGTTCCTTCCGAGTGATAGTGCACCAGTTAAGACGCCAGTGGACTTGAGCGTTCATTTACGCAAGAACCATAGCGAACCCATATCACAGTTAGAATATGCTAGGGTCATTGGGAGTCTGATGTATATCATGAACTGTACTCGCCCTGATCTAGCTTATTCTATGAGCAAGTTGAGTAGGTTCACAAGTAATCCAAGTGAAGAGCATTGGAATGCTTTAACTAGAGTTCTTAAGTATTTAAAGTATACTAAAGAATATGGATTACACTACTCAAGATATCCAGCTGTAATAGAGGGATACAGCGATGCTAATTGGATATCAGACACGAACGACTCTAAGTCCACAAGTGGATATGTATTTACCGTTGGTGGAGGAGCAGTGTCGTGGAAATCTTCTAAGCAAACTTGCATAGCCCGTTCCACGATGGAATCAGAATTCATAGCTTTAGATAAAGCTGGTGAAGAAGCTGAGTGGCTAAGAAATTTCTTAGAAGATGTTCCCTGTTGGGAAAAACCTGTGCCTCCGATTTTGATTCATTGCGATTGTATGTCGGCAATTGGGAGGGCTCAGAGTAGTATGTATAATGGTAAGTCTAGACATATTCGTCGTAGGCATAATACCATTAAGCAGTTGATCTCTAACGGGATTATTTCCATTGATTATGTGGAATCAAAGGAGAATATTGCAGATCCTTTGACGAAAGGATTGCCTAGAGATCAAATATACTGCCTATCAAGAGGAATGGGATTAAAGTCTACAATTTAAGAATAGACACAGCGGAAACCCAACCATGTTGACTGGAGATCCCAAGATCATGGTTCAATGGGAAAACTAAGTTGTGAACATTCATTGAGGCACTTAAGAGTTAATTAATAAACTCTAAACCCATTGCCTAGGATAAAGAAGTGCAACCTGCAAGTTGTAGCAAAAGGTTAAGCCGGGCTTTTAATGATTCCTATACTGTCTAAATGAAGTGGAGTATGGCAGGATACTCTTAATTAGGAAGTCACCTATGTAAGTGTGAGGTGTAGGCCGCCTCAACATTGAGTAAAATGTAAACACTTCTGAAACCAAGAGGGGGTGCCACGGCCAAAATGGACCCAACCGTGAGAACTGAAAAACTGCTGAAAGTTTATTATGTGAATATTGTTGTCTAGATTTACACGAACGGCTGACCAATTCAAGACATCACGTTCATTGGAGAGCCTAGTAAATCCGATGATATTTCACTAGGAAAGGTTCAAAGCCAAAAACTACCTCTTTTGATGTGATAAACTTTCAATCGAAATCTCAAGAGCATGCATTGCATTAATTTCATTCGTGTGGGGGATTGTTGGATAAAATGGTACAAATTGTGGTTGAGTACGAAATTCGAACGCCGTTAGTATCCGGGATACTTAAGATTATTGGATAATCTTAATCTACGTTCCGAGTAGATGAGTTTAGCATTTCGAATTTCTCTAATCGGAACGAATGAGAAATTAAGTGCTAAATTGAAGGGTTTGAATTTGTGTATCCCATATTTTGATATAATTTTATTTAACATGTCATGCATATATCATGAATGACACAACACATTTTAATGGAAAATATGTCATGAATACATCATGAATGATATATGAGCACTTCAAGGTGGTGGAGCATCTTGGATGACTAAGATTTGATCTTAGAAATGGATGGTGTGGATTGATTCTTATGGAAATGGATTTTGCCTATAAATAGCAACCATTCCAACCATTTTGAAACACACCAACTCAAAACACAACATATTTCTCTCTAAGTGTTCTTGAGTTTTATAAAACCATCTTCATCTTTTTCTTGAGATTTCAACAGTAAATTAAGTTCGTAGTTTTCTGAAATTGAAGTGGTTTAATCTTCAGAAAAAGAATATCGTTGTATCTTGGGACACTTGTTGCAAGAACTCGTACCACCAAGGCGAGGCAATTTAGTGTTAAGGATAGAGAGTTCTCTCTCGCCTCGATATAATCTTTCTTTGTTATTATCAATTTGATACGTTTGTGAAGTTTTGAAACAACAATGATATATCAATTTTCATAAGTTTGAAAAGAATCAGAATATTTGCATCCAAAGAATATTTAGCTTGAATACTATAACAATGATAGTCAAGAAAAGAAATACAAACTTCTGTATTGCTTCAATTTAATTTTGGGGCTCCGGAAAACAAAACCAATGTTAAACAACAATAATTCTACATTTTTAATGGTAACAAAATTCCACCAAAGAGGGAATATTTCATACAGCATAAAATCGGATACAAAGTCCAGAAATAAATTCTATATTTTTCCAATGCCAACGAAACCCTAGGAAACAGGAAAACTACACGCACTAAACAAATTTTTCTATTAAACAGATGTTTCAAATACAAACATGGAACGACGCAAACCAATCCACCATGTCGTAGAAGAAATTAACAAGATACATTAAACTAACCAGAGATTAAACACGCAGCTATGATATATATATATATATACACGCATATATATGTATGTATATCCGAAGAAAAGCATACATACGAGAGCTTGGTGGTCAGCCGAACTGCCGAAGGGTCTCTTCAGTATCAGTACAAAACTATTACTCCAGGTTCGATGATATATATTCGTCTGTAATGTTTATTTAGTCCCTCAGTTTTTGCTTTGAGCTCATATGTCCCCTAATTCCCCAAAATCTAAAATGTGCCCGGGTGTTTGTGGGCCAATTTATTTTAAGCCCATAATATGTTTCACTTTCGCCAATTAGGTTTGTTAATAAGTCGAATTGCTTATTTTACTTGGAAAGAGGCAAAAAAAAAAAAAAAGTCGAATTGGCACGACCTAAATAGACATGATGCATTTAAATTTTGGTCAAATATCAACTCGTTGTCCTTCAACTCTTACTTTTATCGCACTTTCATCTCTCAAGTCTAAAACGCACCGGGTTGGTCCTCAACTTTCAAAATCATCCCACTATAGTTTTTGAAGTCAACTTTCAATAGCATCCCACTATAGTTTGAAGTCAACTTTCAATAGCATCCCACTATAATTCCTGAAGTCAAAAATCCTTTAGAAATTGACGGAAAGTGATCTTTTTTTCTTTGTTCACCTTTTCCTTGCATGTAGGATTCTTCCAGTCAAATGAAGAAATATTTTATCCAAATAAGGGAATATTCCATCAATTCTTAATGGAATTTTGACCCGAGGACCATAGTGAGACGACTTTGAAAATTGAGGAATCATCCATAGATTGAATGCGAAAGAGACTTCTCTGATGACGATATCAGCATTCCCTTCAGAATTTTGACATATTGAAAGATTAATCAGACACCGGCATACCGCAATCTTATCTCTGTGATTTGTCCAGATTTCCTTTGTTAGATAGCTTGCATATATAAGGATGTATAGTGTGTTTCTTATCCCACATAAAGAACTTATTAAAGTTTGGAACACTATATAAAGAAGGGCTACACTTTAAATTTAAAATAGAAGCTTGGAGGGAAATTTTGGAGGAAGACCAAAATATAGATATATTATATATATTTATATATCAAAGACTGCTTGGCACTTGACACGCGCACAGATCCAAGGAAATAAAATATTATTTTTTATTTTATTATATTCGGATTTATTTATTATTTTGGAATTATTTTAAGTAGTTTATTTATTAAAGAGTTGCAATGTTTAGAAAATGATTTTCTAAAAGATGTCTTCTCTAGAATTAATTTCTGGAGTTATTTTGACTGGATAGACACTTCTTTTCTCAAGAGTAGACACTTCCGAATTGGTGCAACCTTTAAAATTAAACTAGAATTCCAAACAACGCAACTATTCCGAAACAGGTGTTTTATGTCTATATAAACGCATTTCCTGTGCTAGATTTTATACATCAAATTAAATTTTTATTGCTTTCACTCTTACATAATAAAGTCTTTGAGTTGTTCTTGAAAGGAGACTTCCGAAATTGCTATTCGTTAAATTTCGGGTGGTTTGTCATATCCTAGAAGTGAATTTGCATTTATCCCTTGTAGCAAACGTGTAGTGGGGGGCAAATATCACTTTAAGGAAAGTACAATCATGCTTCAAACCATAGAATTTTATAATTACGTTAACATCCTTTACAGCTTCACCAAGCACATTCTCATGCCCTTCAAAATCCCAAGCCATCATATCGTCATATTCACCATCTTGTTCACTACTTGCACATGATTCTAATGGAACCTGATAAATGATAATGGCAAGTGTAAAGAAACACTGAAATTGTAAACTCCTCTCTTGGTGAGGAATGAGGAGAAATATATCTATTTATATGAGTATTTACATGTATAAGAACAAGGAAAGGTGTTGTAATCTACAAATTATTTACAAGGATGGTAAGATATGATAGCATGAATTTCAGCCTTCTATAGGGCACTTTCCATAAGTGAATTTTGCATGTGAAACTTCTGAGTTTTGCAAGTCTGACAAATCTCGGAGATTATGCTCTTGTATTATATCCATTTTATTTGGCAGATTCATCTTAATACTCCCCCTCAAACGGGGCGGTCCATTCATTGAAAGCCCCAGTTTGGTCCGAAGAGTCTGATGTGATGCACGACTCAGTGGTTTGGTGAGAATATCTGCGAGTTGAGAACAAGAGGGCACATATCTCGTTACTAGATTACCTAACGCCACTTTCTCTCGAACAAAATGGTAGTCTATTTCAATGTGCTTGGTCCTTCCATGAAAAACTGGATTTATCGTCATTTGTAAAGCACTCATATTATCACAAAACAGAGTTGGAGGCTTTAACAGTGGAATCCTGATATCACGAAGTAATAAAGAAAGCCATGTAAGTTCTGCCGTTGTAGAAGCCATAGATCGATATTCAGCTTCTGCGCTTGATCGTGAGACTGTAGGTTGTTTCTTAGAACTCCAAGACAAGCAATTGCTCCCGAGAAATGTGCAAAATCCTGTGGTTGATCGTCTTGTTAATGGGCACCCAGCCCAATCAGCATCACAAAATGCATAAAGTTCTAAGGAACTTCGAGAATGAATTTTCATCCCATAACCGAGTGTTCCAGCAACATACCGAAGAATGCGTTTGACGTCTTGATAGTTGCCTTTTGTTGGATTGTGCATAAATTGGCAGACAAAATTCACGGAGTATGAAAGATCTGGTCGAGTGAATGTCAAATACTGCAAGGCACCAACAATGCTTCTGTAATGAGTTGGATCTGGAAATGGGTCATCTTGATGTGAATTTTTCTTTTGCTTGATTGACATTGGAGTTGAGAGAGGTTTGCAACCAATCATTTGAGCACGTTCCAGAATGTCATGAGCATATTTAGTTTGACATAAAAATAGTCCATCAGAAAGGTGTTTTACCTCAACTCCAAGGAAATATTGTAAAGGACCAAGATCTTTTATGGAAAACTCACGACCAAGATCTGCCACAAATTGGTTTAGAAGATCATCATTGTCTCTTGTTAAGATCATATCATCCACATAAATTAGAAGAAGTAGTAAGCCACGTGAAGAGCGCTATATGAAAAGAGATGGATCAGCGATACTGGATAAGAACCCCATGTTGATTAAAAAAGAACTCAATCTATCAAACCAAGCACGTGGAGCTTGTTTTAGCCCGTAAAGAGACCTTTTGAGATGACAAACATAGGAGGGGAAGTTCTTATCATGAAATCCCGGGGGCTGTTCCATGTAGACTGACTCGGAGATATTTCCATGGAGGAAAGCATTTTTTACATCAAGTTGACGAATATTCCATTTTTTTACGGTAGCTATCGCTAGGACTGTACGAATACTTCCTGGCTTGATGACGGGTGAAAAAGTCTCTGAAAAGTCAATTCCAGCAACTTGGTGATAGCCCTTGGCTACAAGCCTTGCTTTGAGACGATCAAGAGTTCCATCTGATTTCAGCTTAGTTTTGAAAATCCACTTTGAACCGATAACATGAGAGTTGATAGGACGTTCAACTAAATCCCATGTATTATTTTTATGAAGTGCTTCTAGTTCTTCAAGCATTGCATTTTTCCATCCTTCATGTTTCAAGGCTGATTTCACTGATTTTGGTTCACGTGGAATAGTGTCATAGGCTGAGTTAAGATGAAGATTAGCATAGCGAGGATTAGGCTTGCAAATTCTGTGCTTTGAGCGAGTTATCATCTGGATAGGTGGAGATTCTGGAATATGTGCATCTTGAGCAGGAGAAGAGAGTGATTGTGGCCTCTCATTAACATCAGCTGAATCATTCTCCGGGGTTGAGATAGAGTTCGAGTCGATGGTAAGATTATTTGGTGGAGTCTCATTTTCTAGAGGAACATCATTAATGGATGAAATATCAATTTGTGGAGATGAGTTAGCTGCATCAGAACAAATCAGATTGGTAGAATCACAAGAATCATATGGCATATTGTTAGTATCGGATGCTCCAGACTTCAAGGCGCTCAATTCATTTCCTGTAGAAAAAATGTCAATAGGATAAGTAGTATCACAAGAGTCAATCCACTCGTTATAAGTGGAAATATCTCTTTCAAAGCGTGTCACATCATATAATGAGCTCGGATTAGTGAAAGGTAGGCAAGTCTCGTCAAACACGACATGACGTGAAATAAATATGCGGCCCGTCACTGGATATAAGCATTTGTAACCTTTATGTTTTATGCTATATCCAAGAAAAACACACTGTAGAGATTTTGGTTCCAATTTATTTTTGCGATAGTCACCTAAGTAGGGGAAACACTTACACCCGAACACACGCAAAGAAGAGTAATCAGGGTGCTTCCCATAAACTTGAAAAAATGGAGACTCCATATTTAGTTTTGCTGCTGGCAATCGATTTATCAAGTAGACAACAGTAGCAAAACAATGAACCCAATACCGTGTTGGAACTTTTGCATGAAACATCATGGTCAGGCCCAACTCCGTGATATTTCTATGTTTCCGTTCAGCCATACCATTTTGTTCAGGTGTCTTTGGACATGCTGATTGGTGACGAATCCCATGATCCTCAAGATACGATATGAAATCTTTGTGAGCAAATTCCGAGCCTTCATCACTTTGAAAGATTTTAATTTTTTTGTCAAATTGGCGTTCAATATAGCGATAAGCACTTAAAAAAATCTGATTTTCTTTTTATGGGATAGAACCATGTGAACTTAGTAAAACCATCAATAAATATAACATAATATCGATAATTATCGATAGATTTTACCGGGGCAGGTCCCCATAAATCACAATGAATTTTCATAAAGGGGCTATCACAATCATCGTCTGTTACAAGAAAAGGCAATTTGCATGATTTTCCCAGTTGACAACTATCACAAAAGAGATTCTTGAAATTTTTATTTGAATCAAATTCGATGAGTTTTCTATTAGCTAGAAACTCAACAACTCGAAATTGAGCATGTCCCAATCGCTAATGCCAACATGCTTTATTTGTTCTGCGAAATCGATTCGCAAAGTAAGCTTCTTGTCTTGCATTATCAATAGCATAGAGACCACCTCTTCTTGATCCGGTTGCAATTATTCCTCTTATGTCTTTGTTCCTGATCACAAATCCATCCTTATCAAATTAAAAAATATAAGGCATGTTGTCCGTAAGTTGACTAATGGATAATAAATCTTTCTTGATTCCTGGAACTAGCAAGACATTGCTAAGTTTTATAAAAAGTATTTCCACAATCAATTTTTGCATCACCAATCTGAGTAATAGGAAGAGATTGTCCATTTCCAACCATTACTTCATCTCCATTAGTATATGGCCTTAAGTTAATTAACTTACCCGAGTTTGCAGTCATGTGCGCAGTTGCCCCCGTATCAGGAAACCATTCAGCATTTGAATCTTCAGAAATAGTGAGAGCTGCTAGTGCTTCGGGAGCATTGTTTTTTTGATAAGACTGATTGAATCGGTTATAACAATTGATAGCGGTATGCCCCTTCTTATCACAAATTTGACAAACTACGATGGTCTCTTCATTTGTAGGAAATTTCTTTCCGTTACTTTTGTTTCCACCGTAGGAGTGATTGGATTTATTTCCTGCATAAGACTGAGTGCTACTATTTCTTTGATTATTGGTTTTAGCACCATATTGAATGAAACCTTTGCCTTTGGAGTTAAAGTGATTAGGCCCATTACCTCTCTTTTTGAATTGCCCAGCACCAATTTTCTGCCCATAAAAGGTCATTGGTGTTTGGCTTTCGATTACATTAGTTGTGCTTCTGGCTTCATGATTTTGAAGAAGGAGAATTATCTCTTGATAGGAAGGTACAGGAGGTTTAAGCATGGTGGTCACGAAATTTTCGTAACCATGACCAAGGCCTTGTAAAAGCCAAAATACTTTATTTTTGTCTGGAACATGTCTTCCTATAGCTGCAAGTTCATCGCAAATAATTTTGAATTTTCTAAGATACTCATTTAGTGAGTCATTACCTTTGCGGAGTAGGCTCATGTTCTGCATAAGTTGGAACTCTCGTTCTTGAGAATTGAGAGCATACGAATTCTCAAGAGTCATCCATACCTCACTAGCAGTTTCGAGGCCAACCACTAGTGTTAGTACTTCTTCGGATAGAGTGCCCGTAATCCATCCGCGAAGAAGTCTATCAGATCGCCGCCAAGCTATATAGGCTGGATTTGGAGTTTGTTTCGCTCCGTCTGTTGCAGCACATTCGGTAATAGGATCTGGCATTGGGTAACCCCCATCAATAAAGCCAGACATTTCTTGACTTTCAATAAGTGCAGACATTTGGGTTTTCCATAACAAATAATTGTTTGGAGTGAGTTTCATTGAGAGAAAATTACCAATGTTCAATGAAGCAGGATATGGGTAAGAGGTTTTGGAGTTTGAAGTTGACATTTTGGAAGAGATATATTCTACTTCTAGTTCCTCACCAATGGCTCTGGATACCATAAAGAAACACTGAAATTGTAAACTCCTCTCTTGGTGAGGAATGAGGAGAAATAATATATCTATTTATATGAGTATTTACATGTATAAGAACAAGGAAAGGTGCTGTAATCTACAAATTATTTACAAGGATGGTAAGATATGATAGCATGAATTTCAGCCTTCTATAGGGCACTTTCCATAAGTGAATTTTGCATGTGAAACTTCTGAGTTTTGCAAGTTTGACAAATCTCGGCGATTATGCTCTTGTATTATATCCATTTTATTTGGCAGATTCATCTTAATAAAGTGTAGCGATGGAACCCAAACAATCTTCATAATAGATTTAATACTAATTTTCTCCCTTTCTCCTTCATTCAAGCAAGTTCTTATATTAACTAGTTGCTCATCTTTTATAACCAATTTGAACTGTTTCTCCGCATCCGCGATTGTCACACTTTGGAGTGAAGATTGAGATTTGGTGAGCTATGCATGCATATAAGACATAACCATTCTGTGTAACGCCCCAAACCCAAAGAGAGCCAAAAGCAATCATCTAT
This sequence comes from Buddleja alternifolia, assembly GCA_019426215.1. Taxonomy (NCBI): domain Eukaryota; kingdom Viridiplantae; phylum Streptophyta; class Magnoliopsida; order Lamiales; family Scrophulariaceae; genus Buddleja; species Buddleja alternifolia. Next base: position 51,801,304 of record CM033391.1, read on the forward strand.
CTGAGACCTAATATACACCATGTTGTTTTCTTGGCGCACTTGTTCTTGATCAAGTTCATTAATTCAGTCATCTTAATTATGTACTGAAGTAGGTAATAGAGCCACCAAGTTCTCAATCATAGCACTGCTACTGCATTTTGCCTTCCACATGATTAATGAGGAATCACCGAGCAATCTTGCGAACTTATACTCCAAATAAACTGATTCTAGTTTCCTGAATTTTTCCAAGAAAACTGGGAGCTTCCGTTTTTTAGGAGATAACAAGTCACGATATGCAAGAATTTGCTCACTTCTGAGAAAATGCATCTCGCGAAAGAGAGCAAACGTTCTCTTATAGGACTCACTGGAGTGGGCTTCGCTACTAGAGAGTGTGATAGTCATTGTTCGAACATGTGAGATTACCGAAGCAAAGTATTTGGATACAAGTGAGCACAAACATAGAAATTTCAAGTCAGCTACTGATAGAATGTGAAACTAAAATAAAGTACTTTTATTAATAACGATAAAAACCACAAGAATAATTCTCCTGTTCCAGCCAAAGGCTCCAGTTCTCAAATGCTTAACAACCGAAATTAAAATCTGCTGCTAGTATTTATACTAATCTAATACTAACATAACAAGGTAACATAAAAGGAAACAAACTAAATAAGGAAGCCCACAACTAAACAAACTCTAAACCAACTCCAAGACTTAATCTGCACGCTATCCTCTCACGCGTTCTGCCCCTCAAAAGTCGCGTCTTCTGCTGCTTCTTTCTCCCTTCTCCTTTCTTCGTCTTCTTGCTTTTTCCTTCTCCTTTCATAAATCCGCTCCACAAAAGCCACCTTATGGTATATATAGAGGAGGAGTTCCTCAGGCAGGCGACGGAGATCCTCTTGAAACGATGCTTTTCCCTTTCCCATTTTCTCTTACTGTCTTAGTTCTCAACATCAATGATATACTGTAATAAAAAGGAAAAAAGAAATTCAGTACATAGAACACAGAAACTAGGCAAATTGTTTGATAATGTAAATAACATACACAAGACTTGTAGAAAACTTATGGTGTGAAATAACAGTAGGAAAATCACTAAACTTGGGAATGGCAAAGATGCTAGTCTCTTTGTTATAGGTAAAGATGCGTTTATGCTTTCTCTGCTTATTTTGCAATTTCTTAGCTAATGACAAAAGGTGGGAAGTAGGGGCAAGAAATGAGACCGAATCTTGAAGATTTGCTCACAATTATATTCCAACTTGGACAAAAAAATTTAGTATAGCAGTAGAAAGCGTATAAAATCATGCTGGAGAAATGATGGTAATGCAAATATAAAGTTTTCGGTTACTATTTGGATTGTATCTTTAGTTTCCAAATTGAAAAGGTCTAACCAATCTCTAGACGACAAAGAAGTGTCACAGAAGTTATGATATATCAATTTTCATAAGGTTGGAAAGAATCAGAATAGTTGCATCCAAAGAGTATTTAGGGTGCGTTTGGCCCAGCGGTTGAAAAGCTAAAAACTGCGTTTGGAGTCCAAACGCAATCTGATCACTGTTTAGCCCCCTTTCCTATAATCTATTATGGACATTTTTGTGTTACAAAATCACGTATTGGAAAAACTGGAAGTCCTAGCTTTTGTCATAATCAATTGTGCAAGAATCAATTATACCATAATCAATTATGCAAAAGTTGGGCCAAACTCCCCCTTATCTTGAATACAAATAATGATGATAATCAAGAACAGTAATAGAAACTGCTCTATTACTTCTATTTAATTTTGTATGCAACAAATGTTATTACACAAGCAAAGAACTAAACAAACCACGGCGAAATTTGCTAGATGTATTCTATAAGACCCTCCCAATACGAGTATAACATAGAATTAATGTCTCTGTATAATCGTCTTGAGTGACAAACTATCAAGCATTGAATCTACAAAAAATCTGCATAATTTCCACCAAAATCAATGTTAACAACAATAATTCTACATTATTAATGATAGCAAAATTCCACCATATAGGGAATATTTAATACAGCATAAAATCGGATACAAAATCCAGAAATCAATTCTATATCTTTCCAATGCCGATTAAACCCTAGGAAACAGGAAAATTACACACATTAAGCAAGTTCTTTTTAACATATATATATATATATATATATATATATATATATTCCAACACAAACATGGAACAATATAAACCAATTCACCATTCGTAGAAGAAACTAACAAGATTCAAGAAAATAACCAGAGATTAAACAGGAAGCTATGAGATATATCTCCGACGAAAAGAAGGAAAATTTTCAAATAAGAAAGAGGAAAACATGCGTACGGCCAGGTCTTGGTGGCCAGCCAGCCAAAGGGTCTCTTCACTATCAGAGTATCACAACAACACCACACCAAGTGCGACTCTTATTATTATGTTCGACGATATATACATAAGGTCAAGATCTAATACATACCCAATATTAGATAAGATATAATACCCAATTCACACCATTGAATCCATTAAATCTAATAGTCCAACAAGGAAGCAAAAAAAAGGCTGAAAAATTGATTCCAATTGAATAAGGGGTATAATAGTAAAAAAGAAACCAAAAAAGGGCACTGAATCTTCCCTAAAATCTCCCTTATTTACGTTATTCATCATCCTTTTTAGTACTTTCTCTCTCTCTCTCTTATTACCTTGCAAACAAGTTTGAAAAATCAAATATTTGAGCAGTGGAAGGAAGAGACGAGACACAGAAAGAGAGAGAGAGAGCAATGTTGAGCACCAGAAGCAGAGGGAAACCCAAAAACTCTGATAAGAACAAACAAGAAGAAGAAAAAACAATAATAGGCAATGGAGAGTACGAGGAGTCTCGAGCACAAAGAATCAAAGAAAACACCGAGAGAATGAAGAGCCTCGGCATCATACAGTGTGTGTATGATGCATAAACACACACTGTATAATGTGTTATCATATACTGTATAATGAGTTATAAGATACTATATAATGTGTTATAAGAAAAACAGGGAGCGCCATTTATTTCAGAGATTGTTAAAAATAGTGTACAAGTAAGCGTGAGTTTGGCACATGCTAGTATTAGGTACAAAGTTCCAATGAGAGTTTTGTAAAAGCTGGTGCGATCTACCACCAGCAAACTCACCCAGGCTTCTTGTAAAGATCCGCATTGCAAGTTGAGAAATGGTATAACAGATTTGTGTTTTCAAAGTTTTTCCTTAGATTTTTCTTCAAAAAGTAACCACGATTGAACCCCACACAGGGACCGTACATGACAACACTATGAGAGAAGCTTATTAACTGAATGGAAGCTACATCCACCTACTATCATAATCTCCTAGTTCACACATGCATTTATTCCATCCTCTACTGTAACAATACCTCGTTGTATCAATGAAATTGAACCATATAATCGGTTATATGATATTGTATATTGGGTTATAAGATACTGTATAATGTATTATAACATATTGTATAATTAAATGTTTTTAATATGTTATAAACACATACTGTATAATATGTTATAACATACTGTATAATGTGTTCTAACATACTGTATAATGGCTTATAAGATACTGTATAATGGTTTGAAATCACTAATTGTATGTGACTAATCACACACTGTATATGACAGTTTCTGAAAGTGAATCGAAATATTGATCCGTCCCAAATTATGTTTTGCCTAAACGCATCAAAGGTGAATGTTGGTGCTGTTAGATCACATTCATTTCTAAAGGAAATTGCAGGTGGTTTCAATAATGTTGGGTCGACGTCTACAAACTTTAAAAATGTAAAAAGGGATGTGAAGCAATACGTCGGTGAGAATGATGGGGAGATGATTGTTAGGAAATTTATGAATATGAAAAAAACGTGTGAAGGTTTTTTATTTGATTATGACACAGATGTCGACGGGTGTATGAGTAGGTTGTTTTGGACCGATCCTATTGCAGTACAGAATTTTGAACTTTTTGGTGATGTTTGCTCGGTCGATGCAACATTTCGATCCAACAAGTAAGCACATTTACTTCATAATAAGATATGATAATGTACATTCTTTTCAACAGTTAATGAATATGCATTGCATCACTCATTATAAGTTGTTGTATAATGTAGATACATTGTCTGTATAATGATAAGGTACATTTTTCATTATAGGCAGTGTATATGTAATGCATAATGTATATACAGGTATTGTATAATACCTTATTAATTACTGTATAATGTACATACAGTTATTGTATAATACCTTATTAGTTACTGATTTTCTGTATTTTTTTTACATATTGTTTTATTCTACATTTTCAGGTATCAAATGAAGTTTGTTCCTTTTACTGGTATAGATAACCACAAGAAAATAGTCACATTTGGTGCCTCTCTAATCGCAAAAAAAGACATTGAGTACATTGAGTCGTACACGTGGGTGTTCGAAGCTTTTACCCGTGCGATGGGACGGGAACCAAACTATATTGTATCTGATCAATGCCCGGCCATGAAACAGGCTATTCCTAGTGTGTTTAAATCTGCTAGGCATCGTTTGTGCGCGTGGCATATTATGACAAAGTTCCCTACCAAGGTTTGTGTCATGCCGTACAATTAAGTTGTAGACAGTGTATTATGTTTTCATCAACTTTATGATGATATATGTATATAGTGTACAATTCTAGTTAAAATAATGTATAACATGTTATTAATTTGAGTTTTACGTTTACAGATTTCACCACATACAGGTAAATATGCTGAAGTGGTGAGAAAGGTTAATAATTTTGTGTATAACGTCGACATCACTCCGATTGAGTTTGAAGAGGGATGGAATGATCTCATTTCAAAGTACGGACTAAGCCATATTGATTGGCTTTCTGAAATTTATGAGAACAGACATTCATGGGTATCTGCATACTATCGAGATGTTTCGATGGGTGGGATGTTGAGGACTACTTCGATTTCAGAGTCTGCTAACTCATTCTTTAACCAGTTTTATGTGAAGGGTGATACAATCATTGAGTTTTATAGTAGATTTGAAAGTGCCATGGACAGACAAAGGAATAATAATGCTAGATTAAACCACGAGTCTTTGGTCTCTAAGCCATCAACCGACACCCCCATGCGTATAGAGGAGGATGCTTCAGAGGTATACACCCGCACTATTTTCTACGATGTTCAAGCGGAGATCAAAGATTCTGTGTATCAAATGGTACTTCAAAGTCTAAACATTGTTGATGGCGTGAAATTGTTTGTCGTATGCGACTCCGACGACGAATCAAAGATATACGAGGTATCTTCTTTTTTCCATACTATGGCAATGTTATACATTCTGTGTATGCCCATTATAGAGACTGTATGATACTGTTTTTGTTTACTGTTTTTTTATGTTTTGTAGGTGAAACATGTTGTTTCGAACAATCATGTTGATTGTTCTTGCAGATTGTTTTTGAGGAGGGGTATTTTGTGTAGACACATTTCCTTTGCATTCAACCATGGCTGAATACATAAACTGCCCGCCGAGTATGTTCTAAAAAGGTAGAGGAAAAATGCAGAAATTATGGCTTCCGATACAATCAACAACCACGTCACACAATATCGCTCGATGATTCAGAAGACATCAAATGATGTGAGTCAAATTTATGATCGACTTTCAAGCTTGTTTAAATATTGCAGGTTTTAACAAAGAAAAACTCGAATACATAAAAAATCAATTGGTGGATATAAAGTCTTATTTGAGTGCGCATGTGTGGACCACAACAATAAAAACAACAAAAATTCTGTTATCGAAACACTAGTGGGACCCCAAATCGAGAACGTGATCGGGATCAGAAATTCTCAAATGAGCCAGACTAAAGGGTGTGGTAAAAGAATTAAGAGCAGTGCAGAGATATCCAAGCATGTTCCTAGGAGGAGAAAATGTGCTGCATGCGGAAAAGTTGTTGGACACAATGCACGAACTTGTCCATCAAAGGGAAAATAGAAGTATGTTCTTTACATTAGTTACTATAGAATGAAGTTTGATTCACTGTATAATATAGTCTTATACACCGTATATTGAAGTGTTATTCAATATATAATGAATACAGTTTTTCAATATATACTGAATCATTATTGACTGTTCAATGAAGTGTTATTCAATGTATGAAAAAATGTCACAATGTACATTGTATAATTGAGTATTTTTTGTATTATTCAGTTTAATTCTATACTACAATTGAGTGTTTTTTTCTAATGTATAATGAATATGGTTTTTTATACTGCATACATGTATACTATATAATGTAATTTTATTAACTGTATAATGAACCTTTAATTACTGCATAATATGCATACTGTGTACTGTATATGTTATGAACACTTCAATGACACTACATGTAACATGTTATGTGTAGTGAACAAACTGTATAGATTTAAACAACCCAAATAAAAGTTGTATTGCAGCAAAAACTAATAAATAATAAAAAAACTGTACAATGAAATGTAAAAAAACCAGTCTATTAACACCAAATATACTTGTTCTATCAAATACACGTTGATTACATCTACCCCTTTTTCTCCTTTTTATGTTGGGCCTGTCCATGTTCCAACCCCTTTGAATGTGCGAGGATTTCGTCTTTGAGTGTGTTCAGCTCGGAAGTGAGGATCCTTTCCAGATAAAACCCCCTCAATCTATTGAGTTTCGTAATTTGTGATTTCTGCATTGTATAAATATTAAAGTTATATAGGTAGGAAATAAAGATTTTCACAAAATTTCATACATACAAATAAAAAAGTGTAAAACATTACGCTTTCTGGACCCAATTCCGGATCCCAATACTTCAGTCCTCCGCCGAGGTAAGTCTCCATGTGACGCATTACAAAAATACCACAATCCGTTTTGTTTCTGTGTGTACGCCACGACATTGGAAGCCTTACAATTTCTGCCGCTGACAACGCACTTCCAGCTGGATGGTTGATATCCATCAGGAACTTCACAAACATGTCTCTCTGTTTGAAACAACAAACTAACTGATGTAAGATTCAGTGTATAAATATATTAATATACAGTATATTAATATATCATTATACAGTGGAGTATTATTTCCATTATACAGTATGTAATAAATGATTATGTAGTGCAATATTGTACCATTATACAGTATACTAATATATCCGTACACAGTCAATGACTACATCATTATACAGTATTTTTACTATACAATTATATGGTGCATCACTGTATACGTTAAAGTTAATTGAGTTTATACATTGTGTTAGAATGTAGATTTAACAATGATAGTTCGACATCAAAAAAATGTTTAGTGTTTGAAGGATAGGTACCAAAGTGAATGACACATGTTGATATTTGTTTTCGATCGACACATCCGTCGCGCTGTTGTGAAGAATCTCAATAGCTGGTTGCTTCAAATTAAAGCATATCACATAGTAGTGTCCAACATGAAAAATTGGAAAGACGGCCTATATATTGATGGATGAAAGTGGTGTTAATAATCATAACAAACGAACAGTATTAACTTACCAACGTAACATCGGTTATGTTGACTCTTGGAAACATGCGCATATGATGGTTAACATTATCCTTGAATTTTTGCAGCAGCGCATGAGTACTTTTGTCTCCTTTTTTTGATGCAAAAAACATCTGTTATCCATTTTTTTAAAAAAAATAGTTAGCATGCATATCATTACAACGTATGTATTAACAAAAGATAAGAAATATATTTTACCGTGTCAGCAAGGTGAAAAAAAATTCTGAGTGGCGATGTTGGTGATCTCGTCGCCTCGGCGTTGTTCAACAGGAATGACCAAGTATCAATCACACCAAATAAAAGTTCAGTGCGTTGATCCAAGGACTTTATATCCCAAATAGTGCACATCATATCACCACAATGGAAAACAATAGTCTTGAAAAACCAGCATACAGTTTGTAATGAGTTAGTATACAAAAAGGTTAATATGCATTATACAGTTTGTAATAGACAGAACATATTATACAGTGTGTAATGATATATTATACAGCAAGCAGTGTTACATTATACAGTATACATTGAATTGCTATACAGTATACATATAGTATTAACAGGAAACTCAATAAAACAAATTTATTTAAAAATGATATGTACTCACATGTTCTCCTCATCAACATGCTTCATCCATTCTCATAGTCTTTTTTCAGTTGCGTCTTGCTTTGAGCTTATATGCACGACCCATTGAATGTACGGAGAACACGTGTCTAGCACTGGTTTTAACTGTCTCTTTTGTTCACCAATTAATTCTACGGCAGGCGGTTTAACGGTTACATTTGAAGACAATGGAGGCTCTTGTTCTATGACATTGGAGGCATCATCAGCGTATTGCCTAGCAATTGTCACTGCCTCGGCCACTACTCTATCACCCGATTCAGCCCGCTGCATTTTATCCGGCGGTGTTTGCTGTGTCAATAAGTCAAAACATGGCATTAAGAGGATGATTGGTTCCCGTGTTTTAACTTCATCCGATTGTTGTTCTTTCGGTGGCGTATGTTGTGACAACAAGTCAAAAGTTGGCCGTGACTGCATTAGCGTACTCATCGTTGTTTGGGTGTGACTTTTTTGGGGTCGATAGGCGGATCAGCACCGGATGCACGTTGTTCAGGGGATGATGTTTTTTCTTGTTGCTCGGTAGGCTTGCGAGGAACAACCAGTGTTTCATCTTCCGCCCCCGGCTGTATTTTGTACAGTCTCCCGACAGTAGTGAACACAATTCATTGAATTTCTTTCAATCGTGGATTTGACGAGAGTATGGAATCACACGACTGCATGTATCCGTTGTACCTGATAATGTTGTCCATCAGGTTCAATGCAGCTTGTTCTAAATTGGATAGCATCCCCTGTGAATATTTTTAAAAATAATTAATGTACAATATTTTACTGATTACTGTATGGGTTATTTATAGCCACTGTATAACATATTAGTAGTTAGTGTATATTATTTATCATGACTGTATACTAAATTATTAGCCACTGTTTACTGTTATTATAGGTTACTGTATAATGGTTGTGTAGTTAAAGTAAACCTCTCAAAGGTCATATATTAATTAATGTACAATTATTTAATAAATACTATATAATAAAATATTAGGTACTGTATGTTAATGATTTCAAAACATTAAACAATGGCTTACAAAATATTATTCATTATATAACAAGTGAATATATAGTATATAAAATATATACATTATGTGGCTACACATCATACAGTTAAAATAGAGCAATTGATTAAACAGTATACAATATATACTTTCACAGAGATATGTATACCTCTTCAAGCGTATTCCATTCCGTGATTGTCTGCACTTGTTGTGATGGAGGTTCCAGCGAGGAAGGGGGTTGTTTTGGATCTTCAACGTGTTGAACAACATGTTTACCCTTGTCAATCTTCAACATCCATTGTGCCTTTGATATTATCCCCGTTCTGAAAAGACCTGGTTGAAGTTCTACGGTACCTTTTTCCCATAGGGTGGCGTCGGTCCAAGTAAGCCATGTTGGGATTGATCGTGGGACTGTCACATGGCCCTTGTGATTCACTCTGTCAGCATACAATATCTGCATTAATAGAAAACAAAAAAGTTAAAAAATATTAGTATACAGTAGGTTACGACACATTAGACAGTAACTTATTAATTATTATACAGTGTATTCTAAAACATTATACAGTATATTCTATGGCATTACACAATAGATTATATACAATAAAATACAGTATACAGTGTTGGTGCACACATCACACAGTTAAAAAACAGTATCAAATTAAAAAATATACATCACCTGTTACCAATTAGGCATACTTAATCATCAAAACCACATTTTTTGAACACGAATAAAATTACAATAGTTAATGTACATTTACAATCAGAAAAAGAAGAGGACCAGTATACATACGAGACGCCGGATCCTCTTCCCATGATTTTTTTGTGTCAGCCAAACTGTCCATAACAAGTCTGGGCCAGTTGTAACTTGCCAACTCAGCAAGATCACCTTTGAAATTCAGCATCTTCTTGTTGACAAATGCTGTACTAGGCGACTCTATCAAGCAATTGTAGAGAATCATCATGAAGTTCAGCTTGAATTGCTCTGTTGCTTCATGCTCAGACCTCAGTTCAGTCAATATCATCTGAGCCGTAACTTTAAATTTTTTGGAATTAGGAAGACCAAATTGATTTGTCCACAGGTCCACCCTCTTTTGATTCTTGACCGTTAGGTCTATACGATGCTCACCCTGTGGAAAACCTAGAACCTTCGCCACCTCTTCTTATTTAATATTAATCTTGCCTCCAGGCAAAGATAATCTAAAGTTTCCTGGATTTAACGCCTTTACAATTTTAAAACCGAGCTTGTGAGGCAGTTCCTTGATTTTGAATTCTAAAAACGTTCCAAAACCAGTCAGTTTAACCCAATTTTGTTGCGGTTCTGTCAGGGTTGAAACGGCATCCACCAACACCTTCATAGAAACTCGTATTTATGTATAATCAACCGACTTTTTCTTCCCCTTAGGTTGATGTTTCTGTACAGTATCTGTTTTTGTTCTTTTTGAATGTGTTTTCGCAGCAGGTTGTTTCGCACGCCTCTTCCTAGTTGTGCGTTGCGGTTCTGATTCTATTTCTTCGTCTGATTCTACGTATTCGTCATCCGAATCACTTTCAACGACATTTAGAGGCTCCATAACATCTACAGGCACTGCATCTACAGGCACAATCTGGTACCTATCTTCCGAAGCAGAGTTGGATGGCTCTTCTCCAGAACCTGTATTATACAAATGTTAGTAATTATTTACACATTATACAGAAACAATCAAGACATTATACACCAAAAAATAAACTTATTATACATTAATTCATGTATTATACAGTATGTGTTAATGTATCATATATTATTCACAAAAGAACATTGCATTTTACAGTATATTATAACATATTATACAGTATCATATAACTCAATATACAGTATGTGTTTACACATCATACAATTACCATATAAAAATCCATTATAAAGTATATTTTAAATCATTACACAGTAAAATATAAGGCAATATACAGTGTGTGTTTATACATCAGACAATTACAATATAAAAACCACTATACAGTATATTTAAATCATTATACAGTAACATGTAAGGCAATATACAGTGTGTGCACACTCATAATACAGTAGCATTACACCCACTAATTTCAAAATAACCAACATGTGTTTATACAAATAGGAATTCAAAACCAATAAAAACACATTACTTGTCCCCAATAAACAGCGTATAGTTACAGCAAATGAAACAAAAACGAAGTTTTTAACAACGAAATCAACTAAATACATGAATTTATTCTCCATACGCTCGAACAACAACTGAAAATGGAATGTTTCAATGGGTACCTGTGCCGGGGGAAGGGTTTTTCGACCTCATTTTCTACTAAAAAAAACTCGAATTTGGTAGTTTTTTAGGGTTCTTTGATGTGCGAAATAAGAATATGCAGTTAGATTTGGAAAGATACGCCTTTAATACGATTCAAATCGTGATTTTCAGTTGATTAGGATTTAGGAATGGGTTTAAATGCGAGAGAATTCAGGGAGATCGTGGATGTAATTAGGGGGTGCAAGTTGTATAATGGGGTATATTTTACTATTATACCCCCCAGCTAATTAAATTTGGGGTTTCCCGCTTGTTTCTAGTGTTATTCTGGACTGTTGGATTTAATGGATCCAATGGTGTATATTGAATCTTATATCTTATCTAATATAGGGTATATATTAGATTTTGACCCTATATATATATATATATATATATATATATATATATATATATATATATACACTTATAAGATGGAAAGTGCGATGTAATTCACTTTGGCATTTTATAGATACACACGTATACTTATAAGATGGAAAGTGCCATGTAATTCACTTTGGCATTTTATACACACACACACACATATATATATATATATATATATATATTATATAGATTTTCTCATACATAAGGAATTAAATTGCATGCCATGATTTAAAAAATGCAACAACCCTATATTCGACTTGCCATAATATATTATTTGAATTTTCATAATACATTATTTAGGCACATGACTTTTTTTATTTGCTAGAGAAATATATAGAATATCAATTTATTTGACTATTTAATATAGGACTTAGAATTTGGTTAAATTCCTAAAATATAAATAGATGAATTTAAATCGATATCTAATATTTATTTTCCATGTGTTGCCATTTCATTGGCTAATTTTTATTTAGTCCCTCAGTTTTTGCTTTGAGCTCATGTATTCCCCAAAATCTAAAATGTGGCCTAATGGTTTGTCGGCCAATTTCATTTTAAGCCCACAATATGTTTTACTTTTGCCAATTAGGTTTGTTAACTAGTCCAATTGAAACAAGTTAAAAGTTCAGTGGATATGATGTATTATGTTATGATGGTAGATACTTGATAATATTGGATCAATAGAAGTCATACCGATAATCTATCCACGAAAAATCATAAGGTCAACACAATAAATTAGTGGCCTGTTTGCAAAAACTTAAAAAAATGCATTTTTGAGTTTTTTTTGTTGGTTTTAAGCTTGTGTTTCACTTAAAAAAAGCTGAAAATAAGTAAAAAGTAAAAGTAAGTTTTTTGGTACTTCTACCAACTTCTTCTATTTTTTTGTTGCTTTTTACCAAGTTTTACAAACACACTCAACTTTAACTTTTCAGCTACTTTTGCAACTTTTTCTAAAATTCAACATTTTTTTAAAAGTATAAACTCTTGCAATGCAACTTATAACTCATCAGTATCGTTTTTTATATTTTAAATAACTTTCAAAACTATAATTTTATGGGATTTTTTTATATAAACAAACATCGAAGGCGTCTAATTAAACAAGTGATCAGAACAAAAGTAAGTATTATAATTAGTGCTGCAAATTAGATGAGTTAAGTTGAGACGAATAAGTTATTTTATTGAGCTTTAGAATATGTGTTTGAACTTGATTGATAGATAATCGAATCAAGCTTAAACGAATTTTGAAAGACGAGTCGAGCTCGAGCTACTTAATTTTTTTGCACATATTTTATCAATTTTTACTAATTAAATGAAGCTCGAGCTAAGTTTCAAAACTTACGAAACACACAATATGTTGTTCAAATCTAATTTAATATCCTAACGAACCAAATTCAAATAAACTTTTAGCCAACGTTCTTGAGTCGTATATCGAATAAATTGATTCCTTCTTTAAAAGGCACAATTGGGGTGCCCATTCCTACTCTTGTCGGACGGTAGGCCCAATTCTGTTGGTTCCAATTCACCATAAAACAAAACATAAAACTTAAAACTCTTTTCTCATTTCTCAACCTATTTTATCACATCGAATATTTCGCACTTCACCACTCCAAAACCCTAGTCACCAACACTCCGGCGGCGCTGCGGCGGCGATCACACAACGATGGACGACGTTTGCGAGGGCAAGGATTTCTCGTTCCCCTCCCAGGAAGAAAAAATCCTCTCATGGTGGGACGAAATCGACGCCTTCAAAACCCAGCTCGAACGCACCAAAGATTTACCCGAATACATATTCTACGACGGCCCGCCGTTCGCCACCGGCCTCCCTCACTACGGCCACATTTTGGCCGGCACAATCAAAGACATCGTGACCCGGTACCAATCCATGACGGGTCATCACGTGACCCGACGGTTCGGGTGGGATTGCCACGGGCTGCCCGTGGAGCATGAGATTGATCAGAAATTAGGGATTAAGAGCAGAGAGGATGTGATTAAAATGGGGATTGGGAATTACAACGAAGAGTGTAGGGGGATTGTGCAGAGGTATGTGAGTGAGTGGGAGAAGACTGTGATTAGGATGGGTAGGTGGATTGATTTTAGGAATGATTATAAAACTATGGATTTGAATTTCATGGAGACTGTGTGGTGGGTGTTTTCTCAGTTGTTTGAGAAAGGTCTTGTTTACAAAGGTTTCAAGGTCTGAACTTTATTTTATTTTTTTTGGATGTTTGGATTTTATATCTCTGCTTGTTTACTTGTAAAGTTTGCTTTTTTATGCTCTTATTGGAAATCTGATGCTTACTTGAATGAGATTGAGAACATTATGACCGCGTTAATTTGCTTAAGTGTGAAAAAGTGATTGGATACATTAGTGAAATTAGAGATTGACTGGCTTCTGGAGTTAAAGCTTGAAGCGTTGATCGATTAATGTGTTCAAATTGTTTGTGAGATAATTGCTTTACAAATGCTTCTGGCTCTGCCTTTCCCTATATTACATGATTCAAACAATTTGCATGGCATAATGACACTTACTCTTAATTTTCTTGCTGTGTGTCAGTGTAGCTTTTTCCATTTTACACAACCAATTCTTATCTCCTAACCTTAATTTTTTTTATGTGATATATAGCATCATGTGCTAATGAAATCTTTTAGCTTTGCTGAAGTTGGACAAAGATATATTTGCTAACAATATTCGAAGCTTCTAATATTTGTGGATAGTTTCTTTATATATTTATGATCTAATTTGCAACTGATTGTCTGTGAAGTAGGTTGCTACTTCTTTCAGAAAAAAAGAGGTGACCATGGGCGTTTGATGATACCGTTGCCAATTTTGAACTGAAAGATTACCAATTTAGAGAACTTTAATTTTGTTTTCCAATTAATATGCCCAGCTATGGTTTCATATTTAGCTGCTGGTTTTAATGTGCTTTTTCTTATGATACTTTTCCAGGTTATGGTTTTAATGTGCTTTTTCTTATGATAATTTTGCAGGTTATGCCATACAGTACAGGTTGCAAAACTCCGTTATCTAACTTTGAGGCCAATTCTAATTATAAAGAAGTTCCTGACCCTGAAATTATGGTAGCATTTCCTGTAATCGATGAGCCAGATGGTGCATGTTTTGTTGCATGGACCACGACACCTTGGACTTTGCCTAGTAACCTTGCACTTTGCGTGAATGATAATTTCGTATATGTAAAAGTCCGCAACAAGTTCAATGGGAAAGTATATGTGGTTGCTGAATCCCGTTTGGCGGAGCTTCCAGTTGAAAAGGCAAAGAAAGGCTTACCTGATGGAGCTGTTGCTGCTTCTGAAAAATCAAATTCAAAACCTAAGTCTGCTGGTGGTAAAGCTAAGAATGTTGATACATACGAAATATTGGATAAGTTCACTGGGGCTTCGCTTGTGGGAAAGAAGTATGTCCCATTGTTTGATTACTTCAAGGAGTTTTCCGATGTAGCATTTAGAGTTGTTGCAGACAACTATGTAACTGATGACAGTGGTACTGGGATTGTTCACTGTGCCCCTGCATTTGGAGAAGATGATTACCGTGTTTGTATGGAGAATGGAATAATTTCCAAGGGGGAAAACCTGGTTGTAGCAGTTGATGATGATGGCTGTTTTACCGAGAGGATCGTTGACTTTAGCAAACGCTACGTCAAGGATGCAGATAAAGATATTATTCAAGCAGTGAAAGAGAAAGGCAGGCTCGTCAAATCTGGTAGCTTTACTCATAATTATCCTTTTTGTTGGAGATCTGATACTCCCCTCATCTACAGAGCAGTACCCAGCTGGTTTGTGGCTGTGGAGAAGATTAAAGATCAATTGCTAGAGAACAACAAAGAGACATACTGGGTCCCGGATTTTGTGAAGGAAAAGCGATTTCACAATTGGCTAGAGAATGCTAGAGACTGGGCTGTCAGTCGAAGTAGGTTTTGGGGTACTCCACTTCCACTGTGGATAAGTGATGACGGCGAGGAGATTGTGGTCATGGATTCCATTGAGAAACTGGAAAAACTTTCTGGTGCCACGGTAACTGACATACATCGTCATAAAATTGATCATATTACGATCCCTTCAAGTCGTGGTCCTGAATTTGGTGTTCTTCGACGTGTGGAGGATGTGTTCGATTGCTGGTTTGAGAGTGGATCCATGCCTTATGCTTATATCCATTATCCATTTGAAAATGTTGAACTATTTGAAAACAATTTTCCTGGACACTTTGTGGCTGAGGGGCTGGATCAAACTCGTGGATGGTTTTATACTCTCATGGTTTTGTCAACTGCACTTTTTGGAAAACCTGCTTTCAGAAATCTCATTTGCAATGGGCTTGTATTGGCTGAGGATGGGAAGAAGATGAGTAAGCGATTGAAGAATTATCCTCCGCCTTCTGAAGTCATAAACGATTATGGAGCCGATGCGTTACGGTTGTACATTATAAACTCTCCAGTTGTTCGTGCTGAACCTTTGCGTTTTAAAAAGGATGGTGTGTATGGTGTGGTAAAAGATGTTTTCTTGCCATGGTATAATGCCTATAGGTTCCTTGTGCAAAATGCTAAAAGACTTGAAGTTGAGGGGCTTGCACCATTTACACCAATTGATCCAAACATTCTTCAAAAGTCCTCAAATGTCCTTGACCAATGGATCAACTCAGCGACTCAAAGTCTAGTCCATTTTGTGAGGCAAGAAATGGACGCTTATAGACTGTACACAGTGGTTCCTTATCTCTTAAAGTTTTTGGACAACTTGACAAATATATATGTTCGGTTCAACAGAAAGAGACTGAAAGGCCGTACTGGAGAAGATGATTGCAGAACTGCTCTTTCGACTCTTTATTATGTGCTTCTAACAGCATGTAAATCTATGGCTCCATTCACGCCATTCTTCGCAGAAGTTCTTTATCAGAATTTGAGGAAAGCTAGCAATGCATCAGAAGAAAGCATTCACTATTGCAGTTTCCCTGCAGTAGAAGGAAAGAGAGGAGACCGTATTGAAGAAAGTGTCAACAGAATGACGACAATCATAGATCTTGCACGTAACATTCGTGAGCGCCACAACAAACCTCTTAAAACACCACTTAAGGAGATGGTAATTGTACATCCTGATGCTGACTTCCTGGACGACATAGCCGGTAAATTAAGAGAATATGTGCTTGAAGAACTCAATGTAAAGTCTTTGATCCCATGTAACGATCCTTTGAAATACGCTACCTTGCGTGCAGAGCCTGATTTTAGTGTACTAGGAAAAAGACTCGGTAAATCAATGGGGGTTGTCGCTAAGGAAGTGAAGGCAATGTCGACAGAAAATATCTTGGCTTTTGAGAAAGCGGGAGAGGTTACTATTGCAACACATGTTTTGAAGCTTAGTGATATCAAGATTAATCGGGAGTTTAAGCCCCCAAGTAATGTAAAAGTAGAGGATATAGACGCTAAAGGAGATGGTGATGTCTTGGTGATATTGGATTTGCGTGGGGACGAGTCATTGTTTGAGGCTGGAGTTGCCCGTGAGATTGTGAATCGAATTCAGAAGTTGAGGAAAAAAGCTGCACTAGAACCCACCGACATGGTGGAGGTCTTCTTTAAGTCATTGGATGAAGATAAAACAATGTCTCAAGAAATTTTACAATCGCAGGAACAATACATTAGAGATGCAATTGGGTCTTTCTTGCTTCCCTCTACTTTGATGCCACCTCATGGTGTGGTTCTTTGTGAAGAGAGTTTTCATGGGATCTCAAATCTCTCTTTTGTCATCACTTTGGCTAGACCAACTCTAGTTTTCAACTCAGATGCCCTAGTTGCATTGTATGCTGGGAACCCCAAGTTTGCACATGGATTGCAGACTTATTTGTTAATGAGAGATCACCATAATCTGAAGGCAGAGTTCCAAGTTGGAAAGGGTAAGATAAAGATCGATTGCATTGAAGATCAACCTCCTGTGGACGTGGTGTTGGGTGAACATGTGTTCTTGACCGTTGGTGATTATTTCTCGAGCACAAGGGGGTCTCACTAATTTTGCTTGAGTTACACTTTTACTTTCCTTTTTTCTTTCATTGCGCACTCCTCTTTTGGCTGAATTGTTGTTTTTGTTATGTATGCAATGCTCATTTAGGAAACAAATGAGCTTTATTTTTAAGGATTGTTTTCTTGCAGGAACATGTGGCCTTAACACACCAGATACAGTGATGTAATAAGCCTTTTTGGTTTTTCTTTGGATTGTAGCCCTATTTTTTACAAAATTTTGTTACCAAAATGTAAGACAAAAGTTAAAGGTCCTAGCATCATTACCCCTTCTAATTTCTCATGTTTCATTATCACATATACATGCTCTCAAGATATTGTTTCAGTTGATACACTGCACTTTCTTCTTCAGGCACCCTTCTCCGTATAGTTTGGGATATGGTGATTTTTCCCTGCCTTCCTACGTTACTCTCAGAAGCCAGGCAATGCCCTGCTAAATTTATAATGGTTTGAAATCCGTATGATAAGCCAAGAAAAGGTTCAATACTACATATAACTCGCTAATTGAAACAACCAGAACTTAAGAATTCGCGAGGGCAGCAAAAATGGAGAGAAATGAATTGAGAAAAGGATATCTCAAATCCATCTGCTATTTGTCAGTAGGCTGAACGCTAAGCTATGACTATAGTTACCATCAAATTTGAGCAAAAAGAAAAATGAATAGAGAACATAGAAAAATCATACAGAATAAAAGAGAGTGATTTTGGTTTGTGCTATTAGAAAAACACATTTTCGTAAGTATAGTAACAAAGTGGACCAAATAATTCATCAGAAATCAAAGCCGAGTCCCAAGAGCTTTGACAACAAATCACAGCACCATGTTTTCATTTAGTTTTGCTGCATAAAGCATGACAGCTTGAAAGCGATAGATCTTTCATCAGGAAGTCCTCGAGTTCATAAAGCTCCTAGCAGCATCCAGTGTCAACTCTTCGTTCACCTGAAAGATTAAACATAAAGAAAGGCTGAACTAAGGGTGAGTTTAAATTAACAGAAACCAACGATCATGCTTGATCGTTGGGCCATTTATAGGTACACTTACAAGTTTCTTGTAAACTTGTTGAAATGCTTTGCAAAAAATTTCTGCATCAGCTGCGCCCACCTACAAAACAAACTCGAAAACAATTACAATCCGTGCTTCCGTTGGTTTGTTACGGTTCCCACAATGCAGTAAAACAGATGACTTAGCTTTTGTCATCATTAAAATGAATGTATGTAACATACATCTGTCCTAGAAAATGTACCACAAAGAAGCTAATCAAGCTTGAACTTTAGCCTGTAAATTTTCCATAGCTAGGCTCGGCCCGGCTTGGTTACAGGTCTAACTCATTTCATCTCATCATAAAATGACAACATTATAATCTAAAACTGGCATCTAGCTAAGATAGGCTCAGAATTTTTAACATCCATAGAGATAACTATATAAGTTCAAAACAACTCTCTAATAATTTAGGGTCATTGGACAAGAAGGCCGGTTTTCAGAAAAATAATGCATACCTTCTGCTCGGCAGCCAACTTTAGTTTTCCCCAAAATGCTTCTGTCAATGAGAATCAACACAAAACTGATTTAGTTACTATTCTATAATCTATAATAAAGAAAAACCTGATTTAACAGCTTCTATACTGAATGCAATGATGGCCCTTGCTGTTTACCATACAATGTTTGATATTTTTCCAAAAAACGACTACATAAATAGGAATAGTAAAGCATAGAGTCAACTCCATTCAGTTTTGAGTAACAACATTAAATATACACTAAAGAAAATTTGTGCACATATATAAAGTGTCGTTCACGCAAAAATGCCAGAATTAGAAGGTATGGCTGATTATTAGAAAAGGTTTTAAACTATCCGAATTATCTTGGAGACTCGAAAACTGCTAAATAGCTTAGACTTCTGCTACATTGCTCATTAAAATCATAAACCAAAACAATTTTCACAAGAAAAATCTTTCCCCTAGTCAGTTTTGAGTAACAACTTTTTCCCCCTAGTCCGAGGGAAGAATGATGCCTGCATAAGCTAACAATTTACTGAGCATTCTGCTGCGGGTAATTAAGATAAAAAAAGTTCTTCAAAAGTAAGGTGAAAAATTGGATTTGCTATAATACATGCAATTTGGATTACCAATGAGAATGAGTATCACATCTCACTAAAACCATCAAGCATGGTAATATCAGATGGTGAAGTAACACTGAATATGTATGACTAGTTAACATACCATGATTGTTGTTTCCAGAGATCTCTTTACCTCTTTTATCCTCGGTATTCCATGCATCTTGCCATTCATTTACCTGAAAGCATATACTAATGTTAGATGCCAGCAGGTCAGCAGGTCGGCAAACCAGACATGATTCTGCAGAAAAATTATGCAGTACCTCCCGATTCTGCGCAGGCTGAGATAGTTGTCTGGACGATGAAGAATCCAATTCTGCCTAAAAATATAATTTTGCAGTAATCATTTACAAACCCAAAGATTAATAAAGACAAAATAGAAGCTGTGTATTGGACCCAGTATGCGATACAATGTTCAATGCCTTTCAAATCAATCTCAGTATAGTTGGGTGAGGACAACTCAAGGAAACAAAAATAACACACACAAAGAATATATTTAATAATTTCCCAATCTTTCAATTTTATGTAGTCAAAAGTTCATTTTCTGATCAAGTTTTTTTAAGACTGCGAAAATTACACACTTCGTAATAACCAATATCTGTCAACAAGCAATCACCATTAGCATTCCAAATCTTAGCAAACTCATAATACCAATAACAAAATCAAGATTTAACACAATTAAAGAAATGAAAATATCTAAATTCTAAACTAGGCACAATCTATATGCAATGAACCTCAATACATTCCTATACATCACACACAAAAAAAATAAAAATAAAAATTCCAATACTGACAAAAATCAACTACTCAAACAAACAAAAACATCATCACAATTTACAAATACTCCCCCAAGAGTCCCACAAAGGAATAAAAATAAAGTAAAAAAGTAAATCAAGAAAATCCAAAATCTCTTCCTTTTCTGGAAATACTCAGAACACCGTGTATAAACAAATTCAATAGCAAACAAGCACAAAAAATGTACAGGCTTACACAAAAGTGTGTATATATAGGATATATATATATATACAAGGGTTCGGGGGCGTACGTGATAATCGCGAGATCGAACGACAGGGAAGAGTTCGAGAAGTTGTCGGAATTCGCTTTCATCCATGGTCGTGGCCTTTGCTTTTTTGATTGCAAACACCAAAATCGGGGCAATGAAATTTGGAATTTGGGGAGCCAAAAAGAGTGCAGATTCTACAGTTTTAACTAAAGTCGCTATTCTGAATTTTTGGGGATGCGTTCTGCTTTTGCGGTATTGTCAAACTAGATTCTGCAGTTTTAACTAAAGTCGCTATTTTGAATTTTTGACATACAAGTTTTTGAAAAAAAATTATATACACCCTGTGTAGAACCCAATTGCATGCTTCAAAACACAATAAAAAATAGTAAAAAATGTTTGAATTGTTTTTATATTGAATATATAATTTTTTATTATTTTTATTGTGTTTTGATGTATACAACTGGGTCCCACACCAGTATACAAGAATTTTCCTATAATTTTGGGTTAATTACACTAATTCTCACTCTTATTTAGTATAAATACTGTCTAGTCATTTCATTTAGTGGGCGTATGATGATAGACCAAAAAATAATTAAGGATAAGAGTTTCTTTTAAATGAGAAAAATACACTTTGTACCCCTGAATTATTCTCTTTATCACATTTTGATCCCTAAATTATCAAGCTTAACAAAATGGACCCTCAAATCAAGTCATGTCAAATCATAAAAAGGTAAAATCGAGGGACCATTTTATTACATTTGAAAGTTCAAAAATTTAAATGAGACAAAGTAAATAAATTAGGAATATACAAGGCATTTTGCCCTTTAAATTATGTCACTTATTTATTTAATTGATTCATCCAATAGGGCAATTAGAGGTCCCCAAAGTTGAACCTTCTGTTGTGCTATAAATCCTTGTGAGACTAAAAAATTACATTTGGCCCCTCAAGAAAGGGGAAGTTACGGGAAGACCCTTGGATATAGGCCCAAGAGCCACTAAGCCTACCAGGAGGTCTATAAATACGCCTTTCCTCGCCATTTGACGGAATTTCAATAATCACACAACACCCCCGGACCCCTAGCAAAAATAGTCTTTACTATGTGTGAACTACATTTGGCCTGATCCACATCTTAAGTGGCATATAGGCAACTCGATTTCCTGAACTCGGTCCTTTTTATGCTTTATCGCATGAGGCCGTCCCCATTGTTCCTGTAATATTTTATCCTTAGGTTTTCTTCCTAATTAAATTAGTCAACGTCAAAGGGTTGTCCAGCCCTTTCAATCATATATACTAGTCTAAAACACGTGCAACTGTCCGATTTTTTTGATACATATTTATAATTGAGATATAAAAACAAAAAGCAATTGAATATTTTAATAAACGTTTAACTTTTAACTGAAATATTAAGAACCATAACAATTAAATATTGTAATAAACGAACAATAATTAAAAATTATACTGTAGATGTTTTTCTTGAGTTTCTTATGAAAATTGACTGTTCAATCTTAAACTTAAAACTTTGTTGTATACAATACCGTTCTTCTAATATGACCAAAAATATCCTCAGTCTTTCTTTTTTTTGATCTTCTTTATTTTTATTTACTTTTTGATTCCTTTTCTCTTGGCAAATAAAGTTGCTAATGTTATTACCTGTAAACCACCCCTTTGAACAAGTTTCGTTGCAAACAGCCGCCTGCATGTAAAAACTATATGGAGAATTAGTGTTGAGATCAGGAAGTTTCCAAATTAATAAAAAAACCCAATAATTTATCACTAATTAAGCAGAAGGGATTAGTAAGTTCTACAAACTATTAAAATGGCAATTTCATCACAAAATTTTATTCAAGTCATTTCTCACTATCGTTTTCCCTAAAACCTAGATTTCGTGTTCAATAGTTATAGTTCTAAACGTATCCTTCCTCATTTCATCCACTGTTTTAACCAACAATAAGAACTTAAATCTTCCCATAATTTTTCAAGTTGCTTTTGGAATGTTTCTTTGATATTGTAATAGAACACAACCTATTTTCACATCTGTCTTTAGCAAGATGTAATATTTTTGTAAGCAAAAGTTTAAAGCAGGAGGACCTTAGGATTTTGCAACATATTATTCTGATTTTTCATTATTTATAAATTAATATGACTGTGTGCACCATATTTGATATCCTCTTAGATTTTTTATCAACGTGTGCGGACATTGATAATATATTATTGTGAATTTGTTCTTTGGTTAAATTTTTTTTAACTGTATTTTGAATAAAGAATATAGTTGTATACTTTCGAAGAAAATATAAATCTCACCTGCCCCTTATTAATCTGCAATATTTTTTGAAACGTAAAAATAATTTTTAGCTATAGACAAAAGTACGAGAAACGGCAGCACATAATTTTACAAAGTGATGTTTAATCCTTGAAGCTAAATTCTAAAAATATACACACTTTGAAAGACAAAAATGCTGGAGGTGGCCGGTGAGGAAAAAAAATTCTTTTATTTTTAGTTCTCTCTTCTTAGAGCGAAAATCTCGTATTTGAGTTTCATTGATATTGATTAGAACCCATATTCATTTTCAGTTAGACATAGTGGATGAAAGGAGGGAGAATATGTTAACGTTATTGAGTAAGAAATCTATAGTTTATGGGAATATAGTGAGAAATGACATAAATAAAATTTTCTAATGAAAGTTTTAATAACGTGTAAAACTTACTAATCCCGTCTCCTTACAGAATAAATGTTGTGTGTTTATTAGTTTGAAAACTTCATATTCCTAAATACTAATTTCTCCAATACTATATGTAAATTCTCTACAAAATTTATATACTTATTAGTAATAATAAATTAATATAAATGTACTTACAATGCTTATAACATACAAAAGGAAGAATCTTTTTCATGTCTTAAAATATTTTCTTTGGGCTAAATTCAAATATGTACATAATAGCCAATTAATGGCTACATAAATATTCTTAGAACAACAAATTTCTACCTAATGAAGCATGCCTTTTCAGATTATGAACTACATAATACATACAATATGCTATACAATATTAGTCTGCTCTAAAATTCTATAACTTTGTAATTCATGAAATATTTATTCAACAAATATTGTGGTAACTTATTCTTTCAAGGCTAAAAAGTCCAACTCAAAAATATTGAACATGACAAATAAATATATTATTAACATGTGAAAATAGATAGAATATCAAGGGATTCAGTATAAAGTTCGTAATTTCTTCAAAGCACGGATAAAATTGCATTACAAGAATTTGCGCTTCACACTATGCAATCCCCTATGTGTGTCAAAGAGCTTAGTCATCCTAGTGGCTGCACAAAGGAGCTTGTTAGTGACAACAAGAAGCTGGAGACAAGCTCTACAACTGTAGATATATAGAGATAGAGCAATCACTTATTCATACTTGTCGTTTGGGCCATAAAGTTCCTGGTGGGCATCATCTAAAGAAGATTTGAAATTTTCCCTGCCACCACAAAAATCCGATCATTTTCTTCAGACTTCAATCCAAGAAGAGTGTTAGGTCTCATATTTTACATATTTTCATCATGATTTACCTCACATTTATCTTTATTTTATGCCTTGTAGTTAGTCTTTTCCTTTATTTTTAGCCCAATTTACGTATTTTGATTTCTAAGTCGTTTCAATATTTTTGTAGGCATATAAATGATTGTTTTGATGAGTTTAAGGAGTATTTTTACGTGAATAACGAAGGCTAACCAAGAGGAAGTGAATAAATGCATTAGAAAGGCCAAACGAGAATGTTTCGTTGAAGAAAAATGAAGAGAAAAATTTCTGTACAGGCAACTGCACAACTGTGCAGATATTCTGCACAGCTGTGCAGCTGCAGATTTTTATATTTTTGTGGGCCGATTTTATGACTTGGATGGGCATAATTTATGTATCTAAGACTCCTTTTTAGTTAAATAAAGTGGCAAAAACGTTTTTATAGGCTAGGGGTGGTGGAGGAGGCATAATTCATTCTTGAAAAAAAAGTAGATCTTGAAGACTTTTAGAGAGAGAAAATAGATCTTAGAGAGTTCTTGGAGAAGAGCTCTTGGAGAGGAAAGTTTCATCTTCTCAAGTTGTATTCTTCCAATCCTCCATTGTTGAACATGAGTAATTTTATGTTTATGCAATTTATTTCTTGTTTTTCTTTAATTATGTATAGCTAAATTATTTTCTAGGGTTTAAGAAGTAGTCTTGTGTATTGATTTGGATTATTGATGATTTATGGATGTAATTTCTTGTTTGGTTTATCTATTGATGAGTGTTTAATGCTTGTAATTGCTTGATCACCAATTGCATGATTTAAGATAAATTAAGAAGTACCGGGAGGTGAATTAGTTTATTGGTTCAGATTTAATAGACATGTGTAAATTGCTTAATAGGGATATTGGTAATTTTTGCATGAGACTAGTTAAACAATATTCATAGAACTTAATGGATTCATTTAAATTAGTTTTTGATCATGGGAGTGACGTTAATTAATTTAGGTGGGTACTCATGAAGATCTCGGGAGAGTATTCATGTAATTAAGGAAATTGGGTCTTTAATTTAAACAAGAATGATAATCCATTGAAAGTCAATAATCCATAGAAATACCTTGATGAAATCTTAATCCCTAGGCCTTTCGTTAATTGATTGTTCATTTTAATTATATTTGTGTTAATTATTTATAATTAATTCTGTTTTTATAAATTTCTGCTTTGAATTTGTTAAAATCTCAAATCTTTGATAATCGATAGTCTAAATAATAAGATAAACTTTGTTTGGCACTTGATAACCTTCCCTGTGGAGACGATCTTACTTTCACTATATTATTTGTTCGATTCCGTGTTGTTACGGACGGTTAACAAAGAGTAAACATTCTTATTGGAATAACAAGTCATATGAAGAATTGTCATATGCTTTTTTATTAGGGAAATATTACAGATTTTATTCAATGTGTTATGGAAGTTAAAGACTATGAAAAGTTTGGGGAAGCTAAAAAGATACACTTTTTTTGGCAAAGTGTATCCTGAAGACCTGAAAAAAGGTGGAAATCTTGGGAACTTGTAACTCCTATTAGTAGACATCAATTCGCAGGAAAATGGGGTGTCATCTTTTATTATTCATTAGTTGATCGGATCTAACATGTAGAAAATAGTTATTTTCAATAGAGTTGTTGAGGGTATAAAAGTAATATCACAATTGGAAGAAACACCAAGATTATCATCCTAGTGGCTACACAAAGGAGCTTGTTAGTGACAACAAGAAGCTGGAGACAAGCTCTACAACTGTAGATACTAGTAAATGCCGCACACTCGTTACGTGTGCAAAATAGAATTTTTTTTTAAAAAAGTTCTTTTAGTTAAAGTCAATTTGATAATTATTTTTTGTACCAAAATCAAATAAATAAAACATAAAGAAGATAGTGGGAAAAAAAATGTATGGGAGAGAAAAAGAAAATAAATGTGATATATAAAGATAATGTGAGAGAAAATAGGAGAGATAATAAAATTTAAAGGGGAAATGATAGTTATTTTGGACACTTGTCAAATTTTGGATGGATGAAGGTTTCACCAAAATTTGACAGCCCAAAGTAGTTACTCTAGGCCTCTCCCACTTTATATAATAATATAGTATATAGAAACAGAGCAATCACTTATTCATACTTGTCGTTTGGGCCATAAAGTTCCTGGTGGACATCATCTAAAGAAGATTTGCAATTTTTCCCACCACAACAAAAATCTAATCATTTTCTTCAGACTTCAATCCAAGAAGAGTAAACATTCTTATTGGAATAACAAGTCATATGGAGAATTGGCATATGCTTTTTATTAGCGGAATATTACAGATTTTATTCAATGTGTTATGGAAGTTAAAGAATGTGAAAAGTTTGGGGAAGCTAACAAGATACACTTTTTTTGGCAAAGTGTATCCTGACGAGTTAAAAAAAGGTGGAAATTTTAGAGAACTTGTAACTCCTATTGGTAGCCATCAATTTGCAGGAAAATGAGGTGTCATCTTTTATTATTCATTAGTTGAGGATCTAACATGTAGAAAATAGTTATTTTCAATAGAGTAGTTGAGGGTATAAAAGTAATATCACTTGGGGAAGCTAAAAAGATACACTTTTTTTGGTAAAGTGTATCCTGAAGAGCTAAAAAAAGGTGGAAATCTTGGAGAACTGGTAACTCCTATTAGTAGCCATCAATTAGTAGGAAAATGGGGTGTCATCTTTTATTATTCATTAGTTGAAGATCTAACATGTAGAAAATAGTTATTTTCAATAGAGTAGTTGAGGGTATAAAAGTAATATCACAATTGGAAGAAACACCAAGATTATCATCCTGATGGCTGCACAAAGGAGCTTGTTAGTGACAACAAGAAGCTGGAGACAAGCTCTACAACTGTAGATATATAGAAACAGAGCAATCACTTATTCATACTTGTCGTCTGGGCCATAAAGTTCCTGGTGGGCATCATCTAAAGGAGATTTGCAATTTTCCCTGCCACCACAAAAATCTAATCCTTTTCTTCGGACTTCAATCCAAGAAAAGTAAACATTCTTATTGGAATAACATGTCATATGAAGAATTGGCATATGCTTTTTATTAGGGGAATATTACAGATTTTATTCAATGTGTTATGGAAGTTAAAGAATGTGAAAAGTTTGGGGAAACTAACAAGATACACTCCTGACGAGTTAAAAAAAGGTGAAAATCTTGGAGAACTTGTAACTCCTATTGGTAGCCATCAATTCGCAGGAAAATGAGGTGTCATCTTTTATTATTCATTAATTGAGGATCTAACATGGAGAAAATAGTTATTTTCAATAGAGTAGTTGAGGGTATAAAAGTAATATCACAATTAGAAGAAACACCAAGATTATTCACACTTTTAGTATAGTATAGATATAGATATAGATTTTAGACACTATCATCAGCCTTTTTTATTCTCGATACTAACAACTTGGGTTATCCATATGATGGCAACAAAGGTCACAGAAACGTATGTAGCTATAGAAAACTTGTAGGGATCTATCTGTGTTTAGATCAAACCCAAGGACAATTTATGTATTTTCTCGTAGTAGTATCCAGATCCAGTCATTGAAATTATAGGGGCATGAAACCTTAGGTAAAAGGCATATTGCTCCCATTTTTTCAAAAAAATGAACATATTATCTCCAGTGTTGTAAAAAATGGTTGATTACGATTTCATGCTTTCAAACAAAGAGCAAAAGACACTTGCATCGTTCTTTGATCATTTCTTAAAATCAAAATGACGAATACAACACCCTTATATAAATACAATGGAACTTTACTCTATATTAATCATTTTCTTTGTCATAATTATTTAAACTAATGTCGTTAAATACACTTTTCTATGACATAAATTTGTTAAGAGTGTAAAGACATCCAAAATTAAATATAATTGTTCATTACATTTTATTATTTCATTCAATCTTCTTTTAGTACAAAGCTAAAAGATTTAAGATTTTCTTATATGGCATGACAGTACACCATACTAAGCATTATTCTAATTTTATATGTATAAATAAAGCATCAATATAAATGGATATCCATACAGTGGAATAGTGGAATGATACTTGTGCATTCTCAAATTGTAAATGCCATCAGTTTCTACTGTAATAAGCAACTAGCTACTTAGAGAACCATATTACCATTCGAATCCAAGTAACATAGTAGTCTTTTCCTCAGCATCAAATACTACCTCAGTACATGGTAGTATTCTCAGCAATGTGGCTCAATGCAACGGCTGTCTTGGACCCGGATGGACGCCCTAAATACTTACTGATATACTCTCCAGCCGACAATAGTTTACTCATATCGATGTTGGTTTTGACACCAAGACCATTGAGCATGTACACCACATCCTCAGTCGCAACGTTTCCAGAAGCTCCATTGGCATATGGGCACCCTCCCAGACCCGAAACTGATGAATCTACCGTGCTAATGCCCATCTGTTGAAAACAAAAAATTTCCAGGGTAAATGAGTCGATCTCTTCATGAACCACATATAAACGAGACGAAACCGTTGGAGATAAAATTAGAATCAAAGTGGATTTACAAAATCACTATCACTTGTCTACAATTCCTTGTTGTGAGAAATTTCATTTGGTTTCCTAGGGGTGATTTTCTCTAGTGGATTGCTTTCATATTTGTTTCACCTATATAAATAGGCCCAGTGTGAAGAAAATCTTTCTTGATTTAGCCCTTAGGACTTTTTGTTTGTGGATGTAAGTCGATGAGCTGCACCGCGTTGTAAACAAAAAGAAAAGATGGACATAAAAAACAATGGTTGGCTAGTAGTTATGACCAGATTGTGATTGCTAGCGTTAGAAAGGAGTTACTCACTTGGAGGGATAGTAGAATATTGGGAAGAGACTGGCCATAGGTGTCATGGAAATGGACAGCAAGTTTCTCAACAGGGACGACAGCTATCACAGCTTCTAGCATAGGAAGAACAGTACCTATGCCAAAATAAAAAAACACATTGTTTTGAAGTTAGCTAGGAACAAAACAAAATTAAAAGCAGAAATGTGGTAGAAATTTCTATAGTACATTATCAATAGATCTTTATGGTTTTAATAGTTCAATAATCTCAACTAAAACGTGTCTGTCTAGGTAAAAGCATCTCATGAGCATCTATATCGTATTTGAGGAACCATAAGAAGAGATGGAATTAACAATATATATACATTTACAAAAGTTCATGAACACAGAAAAGTAAGTGTCCAGAACCGTAACACCCACATTTAAATGACGAATATATCAAGCACACAGAAACTTCTTCCATTAACAACCTTATATGGTTACATATTTAAAATGATGGCATCAATAAAAATAAATGTCTGTTCTTGCAGCCATGTTAGATAATCACACTTTAAACAGTCGCTTGTGATTTCAAAAGCCGCACATCAAGGCAAGAACTACTATGCAACTAAGTTCAGAAAACAAGAAGTTATTAAGACAATTACCAGGTGTAGCAACTCCTATTGTATCTCCAAGTGAGATCTCAAAACAACCCATTTCATGAAGTTTCTTTGCCACATATGCAACTTTTGATGGGGAGACGGATCCTTCAACTGGGCACCCAACAACACAAGAGACGTACCTGGTGAATATTAAATAGATATTTTAAACCAAATTCAACTATTAATGATGATGATTGCACTTTATTCTAGCGAAAGTATTCACCAACAATTTATAGAAAAGAATTTTAATTAAGGGCAATTGGATGAACAGATAGTTTTCATGGACTAGTGCATCCAAGTTTAAGTTAAGCTCACGAATGTGATTCACAAGCTATTCTTATTGTTTTATTCTCTTTCGTTCTATGTTATTCGTAATAGTTAAAGAAAGTATTTGGGTTGGGGGTAGGAATTGGAGCATAAAGGAGCAAGTCATACCCACGCACAGGAATTGAAAGCTTTTTGGCAGCAGAAGTTACAGCACGATAACGAGCAAGGCTCTCTTCAATACTGCAGTTGATATTTGATTTTGAAAATGACTCGGAAGCTGATGCAAACACAGCTACTTCTTTTGCACCAGCTGCAACAGCTGCTTCGAAGCCCTAACAGTTATTTTTATAAACTATCAAAATATCTCTTTCGACAATAAAAGAAATTGCTGAACCAAGTTGGATCAAAGAAGCACAACCCACCTTAAGATTAGGTGTCAGCACAGGCAATCTAACACCTTCCAAATTCTTAATTGCATCCATCACATCCTTTGCATCCGCCAGCTATTTCAATCAAATAAAAGGTATAAAATTGAAACGCCGTAATATTGAATTTCAACCACAAACAAATGGGTGAAACTGAATGACGAAAAATTAATCACCTGAGGTACCCACTTTGGTGAAACAAAACTTGTGGCTTCAATTACGGGCAATCCACAAGAAACCAATTTGCGGATCAAGTCCACTTTGACGGACGTTGGAACAATTGTCTTCTCATTTTGTAATCCATCTCGGGGACCAACTTCCACTATCTTCACATACCTTGGTATGTCTTTGAAGAACTGCCGTATGCAAAAGACTTTTTGCTCAAAATCTATACTTACTAAACCGCGGCAAAAATAAGTGCACATTGCACTTCAATTAGCATATTATCAAATGAAGCATCGCTTTTTTAAAGTGAACTTACCTTTTATTGGCAACTAATAGCTTTTTTAAGGCCTAGTCAAAATCTTTTAGCGGGGTATAATGGGATTACCTTGTATTTCAATTCTCCTGTGTCATTGTCGTTGCAGTAGGAGCGACTTTGATAATTGGACAAGTGGCGAAAATCACTCTTGGTTCCACATGCCACAGAATTCCTACCTAGACTCGAAGTCCTTCGCAACGAATTTCTCATTTTTCTTCCCCATATTATAGGCTCTTGAGTGCACTCTTCAAAATCTTCACTGAAAATAAACACATTCCAATCAAGAACCCAGAAATTTAGAATGCATAAATCGTCAAAAATCCGTTTATTATGTATCCGTTCTATACTATCTTATGACTGAATCACAAAGCAATTTCAGAAATACTCTTGTTCAATATGGGCAATGCCAGCACCTATAACAAAAAACAATAAATGTGCAAAAACGAAGCCTTTTTATTGCATATAAAATTTTAAATCCTTTCTGCTCAATTAGTATGAAGTTTAACACAGGGCGTGCATAAAATAATATCATATTTGGACAAGTGGAATGTGATTAACAAAGAGACACATAGAAGCAGAAAGAAATAGTAACCATTTTGGAATGTTATAGGAGAAAGAAAGAAGGTATACTTACTTGCTGCTATTAGATGAGCTGCAACTTCTCCCCTCAATCCAGCAGTTACCCATTCCCATATCTTCTCCAATAGGTCTGCATGCAGTGGATGAGAACCTATAAATCCGATCAATGTTGCTCAAACTTGGCAACTTGTCAAGACCAAGGGGTTCCTCCAAACTCGACATTGAGGAAATCAATGCAACTGAATCCAAACAAAATAACGATGTAAGTATTCAGCTTCTAATACATGTCTAAGGACTCTCCGCTGGTAACAGTGATTCATGAAGAATAACTTAATCTCAAACTCCTATAGCCTAGAAACCCAGTTTTTTTAAAAAAAAAAAATCATACTTGCCCAAGATTTCTTAACCCAAGCAAGTTTAAATATTATGAATTTTCTAATTTGTTTTGTCACCATGCACATATTAAGCAATCAAGAAAATAAAATTGTAAATGCATTATTGTGGATCATGAGGGTAGAGCCATATATGTTGCAGCATGTACTGATTTTCTTTCCCTTATTCATACACCCAACAATTATTTTAAGCAACAGTAATTAAGATGTGCCTCAACCAACAGATCACCACAAAGTTGAGCACAATGAGACATAACACATTGAGTTATACAAAGAACAATTTGATCATTCTATATCTCCTGATAAAGCCACTAAAATTCTTGATTATTGAAGTAAAAACCAAGATATTAAATACACAATCAAGATGCAAATAATGTAACGTGCACACCCTTCTTGTGAATTCCAAATGCAAGGTTTCTACAAACTCCGAATATGTCCGGACACAAACGCCACTGTTTTGGTCCTCATAAATCATGGAGAAGTGGTGGTGAATTAAGTAATCAAACTTTACCACTTATCAAAACATACCATTACTTTTAAGAGTCAAAAGAGAGTTTCATAAACCCCTCTCTCTAAAAGGGCAAATGGGAAATCAAAATACCGAACGGGGATTGAAAGGCTGTGGACATTCTTATGAAGCAATCAAAATCTAGGACTTAAACAAAATAAACCACTTCAACATATATCAAAGAGCTACAAGAGATGCAATGTGTATTGATACATAAAGCAACCATATATAACAGTTCCATGTAATACACTCTTTTAACACCAAACAAATAAGTACAAATTTTTTCCATGCCAATCACCCTTGACAAATTTAAACAAGAAACAATTTTTTCAAACAATTTATAATTTTATCTTCACTGACCAACCTCAAGTACAATAATATTAATCAAATGAACCTCAATTTCCTTTCCCCATGAAAATTAAAACAATTCTCTTACAATTTTCTAACAACAAAAAAGTAAGAAAAAGACAACAATTAAACAGCCCACTTGATCAAGATATTTGCAATCCAAACAAGGGGAAAGAATAACATACCTAGAAATATAAAAAATAAAATTAAAATTAAAATTGTTGGGGTTTCTGAAATTGGAAGAAAGAATACAGAAAATAAATCCCTTAAATTTGGGGGTTAGGGAGGTTGAGGTGTTATAATGGCAGACGCAAAGGAAGAAGACAAGTAGTGGGTTGTTTGAGTATGTGGACACAATAGTAAACAAGGCACTGTAGAAACGTGACGGAGAATACTGTATTGTATAATAATAATTACGAGTATTTGTGTTTGTGATTTTAACGTTGTATAGTTAAGTTTGAGGTTGTTTTCAAGTGGTAATTCTCTTGTGTGGTGCGGACATTAATTCAATCGCCATTAAGAGAGAGAGAGAGAGAGAGAGAGAGGGGAATGGTGGGTGAAGGGTGCTAGGTAGTTTTCGGTTGGAAGTTGGTCAATTTCCTCACCATCTTAAATTGTTACATTGTATATATGGGCTTTTTATTAAAATAATATAAAAATATAACAAATTTCTTAAATAATACCATTTGAAAACCTTTAGAAAACTAATACAAGACGACATTTGGTATGACATCTTCACTATTCAAAATTTTGCGTTATTAATCCTTGGCTTTATAATATTATTCATTTTGACCCCAATATAAGAAAATAATAATTTTAAGTCCTAAATGATAATTTTAATGTTAAAAGGTTGGGAAAATTTGGTTTAAAGGTTTAATTCATGAGAGCCCGGTCCGTTTAAAAATGGTATCAGAGCCTAGGTTTATTGATGAAATTTTTTTAATTAAGTACGGAAATATTATTTTAACCCTAAGTGAGGAGAATTAAAACAAGAATGGAACCGAACAATAGTTCGATCTATGAAGAAAATCAAGAGTATTTTCAGATTCTGGAAAGACAAAAATCCAAACGGATAGATAGGTTTATCCGTCATGTGTCCCGAATCTCATCCGGGATCCGGAAAGAGTTAGCTAAGGAAGTACCAGCCCCAGCTGACTTACAAGAGGGGATCAGATATTATCAAAGGAAATTTGATATGGATGGTCATTTTCAAGGGAATGTCTCAAATGACTTTCAACTTGCCCAAATCAACGACAAATGGCCCAAGGAGCTTGACTGCTTGACAAGGCAGGCAAGAGACATGAAACATACAGGTAAAATTTCCAAATATTTATGAGTTGGAAAGAAATTGAACCGGATAATTCTAAGCTCTCTCGGGATCTTAGAGAAATCCAAAAGACTATTCAAGAATTCGGACATAGGTTAGAACATCTTCCTATGAAAATCGAAACCATGAATAGCAGACTTGAGGAAATCCTCAAACTTCTTCCAGATCTGGCTAGATCTATAACAGATCTAAATAAAGAAGTCCAAGATCTGAAAGATAGACTAGGAATTGCAGGTTCGTCCAAACAAAAACAGGACAGAATCCGTGATTCTCTTGGTCGAGTTCCTCTTCTTCACCAGAAGGGAAAGGCTAAGGAAGTTCCAAAACCTAAAACTCAGGATGAATTACTCCTAGATATCCTTAGAAGTATTAACTGATATGGATATATCAAGAGTAGATCCATCCGATCTACAAGATTTAGCTGAGTCTTTTTCTCAACTAAACTTTGTTGATTTCGTTGATCGGGTTAATATCAAAACCAATGAAACGAATCCTCTGGCACTCACCTTGCCAGGAGAAAGTTCAGCATCAAATAATCCTCCTCCTGAGGTAACGATGCAGGAAAAAGCTGATTTGAATACTAACGTTGGACCCGCTTTAGTGGGATCTACGTATAGATCAAATCCAAGAAATCCAAAAAGGGTACCGGAGAATACTCCATGGGCAAGGACTATGTTACAACCCTTGCATCCATATGGTACTATTTTAAATTTGGACGTCATCGATTTTAGAAACCTTGAACCTCTAATCGATGAATGGGTAGCAGCTATGAAAACAGCAGCAACAGCCCTTGATCTTGATAAAGAAAACTTTATCAAGCTGATCGAGTTAAGTCTCGAAGGATCGGTTAAAACCGGGTGGACTAACACATCGGCAGAAACCAAAGAAGGAGTCTTAGAAGGCGAATCTAAAACTGCTGTTGCAGAAAGATTCGGAAGACTCATCAAGCTGCATTTTATCGGAGATGGATACTTCGATCAAAATAATGCAGAAAAATCCAGAGAGAATACCCAAGCTCTCTATGGGATTGAGTTGCGAAATATTTGTGCAGTAGATGAATATATTTATTGGTTTCGCAAATATTTTTATCAGAGTACGGTAAAGGCAGAAGTTGCTGCAACTCTGTTCTTTACAAAAATCTGTAGTCCATGGAGGGAAATGTTGATTCAAACATACAAAGTACCGGAAGGACAGTTTGACTCAGTTTCCAGAAGAATGTCTTTTTTGAAAGACAAACTAAAGGACTGGTGTCTGCAAGCCTCTCTTCAGAAGAAAATGAAGAGGCTTAAGGGGACAATGAAGAAAACCCCTCTTTGTTGTGTTAATAATGATTTTCCAACGATAATTGGAGAATCAAGTGAGCCGAGAAGGAAGAAAAAGCATTTTAGAAGCTCTGAAAATAATCAGAATTATAAAAGGCGATCTCCTTTCAGGCGAAAGTCTTGGTGGTCAAAATCTAAAGCCCGATCTTACAAATCTGGCCAAAGATCTGGACCAACAAGGGTGTCTTCCCAGGGATCTAGGAAATCCACTGGAAAAACCTCTACGAGACGAACTTTCAAGCGAGCTCATACTCGTACTAATGAAAGTTTCAAGGATTGTAACTGCTGGACGTGCGGTGCTCGTGGCCACATTTCACCAGATTGTCCGCAAAAGAGCAACGAATTGAAACAATTTGAAGCTACTGCAGACATCCTGGACGCAGTTTTCTTTGGCGATTTGGTACCAGTTTACCAATTCGACAATCTTCCTTCAGACGAAAGCGTCTATGAGGAGGAAATTGGGAGCGATTCTGATGACACTTCAAGTGAGTCAGAATAAATTCCAAACGTATGCCTGGAATTTCCTTGTCTACAGTTCAGCAATATCGAACTGTTATCTCTGATCTTCAGAGAAAAATGGAAAGAAGTAGAACCATGATACAACATTATGAGGCTACTATCCAGTTGTTAGGCGCAACACCTATTCGTCTAAGAAAGATAATCGAACATGAAACCAAGATAGTAGTTTGGTCCGAAAATGTTCAATATCTGGAAAATGTCATTAACCAAATGACAGAGTTTAATCGTTCTCTTCTAGATGAACGAAATCCTTATAATGGATAATTCCTGCGAAGGAGATAGGCTGATAACATCAGACAGTCTAGCTGGTTTCTTTTCCAGAGCATCCATATCGGTTAAAACCATGGAAAAGATAATGAGGCAAAATTCTGACATTGGAAAATATGATGGTTTCCGAATCAGTGGGCTAAGCCGAATCCTAAATCAAATAGGATTAAATCAAAGGCGGCATAACATCATGTATAAAGTAAGTTCAGGGGAATTCTCTATTCCCATGGAATTAACTGGTAATGTGATGGAAATGCAACTTATTCCAAAGGAAGAAATTCTAGAAGAATTAAGTAAGCTTTCAGAAGAAGTTGCGATGACTATGAAATGGATCCATATAGGAACCATTGAAGTAGTAATCAAAGCTACTTTCAAAGAAGGTGTTAATTCACCTTTGCATTTATCCATAATGGATAAGAGGATTAACAACCTAAGGGATGGTTGTCTTGGTACAATGGTAGGAAATCTATATGCTGGCAAACTAATGTTTGATATTCATCCAAGAATAGCATATAATCTTGCCGACCAAGATTTCAGTCGAGTCTTAACCCTTCATCAAGATTTCAAGAGAACGGATCTCATGAAAGAAGGGAATCGTCCATATTCTATTACATATAGAATAGCTTATGCCCTTTCCAATACACATCATTCTGATTTGTTCATAAGGAAAGAGTATATTGAAATACCTAGAATATTCAAGGAATTTGCTAAGGTTATGGCACCTGATCCTATTAAAATACCAAGGATTGGTGGTGTTGATATCTTAATCCAAGATCACCCAGTTCTAGACAGATCGGTAAGTTCTAGAACAGATTTCAATAGCCGAATGTCCTTTTCTGAGGAAAGGATAAAAGGTTTAAAAGGTAAAGAGTTAATGGAAGATTTAAATGTTCCAGCCATTCGGGTCGATAGTGATGATCTCTATCACTTGCAGCAGTCCGCCGTTAACAAATACGAATGTATGCTAGAAATAGCAGGCTATGAAGTATTTGTTACAAGTAGTGCCGGACGAGATCCAAGAATAGTTATTCTTGGATTAAGCTTCCTTGAGGAACATAAACCTTGGGGAAGAAAAGGAAAAGGTATGGAGTTTAGCTTGGATGGCCATTTAATTCAAGTTGAATAAATGACTAGCCTTTTTTCTATATACATATCTGTTGGTATGTTATACGAACAATATAAGTCAGAATATTTTGCAGCTTATATTGATTCTGGATCTGGGATTTGCACAGCAAAACCTGGAGTTTTTCCTAGCAAAGCTATGGAATCTTTACCCACTATTGCAGGAAGAGATTTTTCTCAAAAAATTCTTATCCTCAATAAAGGTATTCGTGAAGCCCATATCATGATCGGTGGTGCATTTGGAACACCTTGGTACAAGGTCAAAATGCCTCCTATTTACTTTCATGACACTGGCGCTGATATTTTGCTGGGTAATAATTTTATTCAAACCTTTGCAAAATATGTGCAAGATAATCACAAACACTTGCTCACCTTTACCACTCCTTGTGGCAGTGAGATACAAGTTTTGCGACGCGAAAAGGCTTTTAATCGCCTAATGCCCATAAATTTTCACAACAAACGTGGTGATTTACCCAATGATGATTCCAAATTAACCCATCCTAAAATGCAGGATAAAAGGAAATTTGGAAAAGCCCTACTGTCTTTCAGGCAAAAGGGTTATGACAAGTTCTGTGAAGGTTATGACAGACCAATTCACCTTCTGAAGAACAAGTCTAAGGAGATCGATGAAGAAGGTATTCTCTTCCTAAAGAATACTTTACAATCCAAACCTATGGATAACATTAACGGAGAAAGTTTGCTTTCTCTTAAAAATGTTAAAAGACTAATTCAAAGGAACTTTAATGAGAATCCTTTGGCTTGGTGGAATAAAAACAAGATCGAAGCTACTCTGAAAGTTAAGGAACAATGCAAGTACGAGTATGTTCGATACAAGCCTATCCAGATGAATGTGGAGGACAAGAAAGATATGCAAACAATCATAAAAGAGCATATCGATCTGAAACTCATAGAACCTGGAGTCTCTTCTTACAGTAGCCCTGGATTCCTGGTAAGGAACCATAGCGAGGTAAAAAGAGGAAAGGCAAGATTAGTAATCAACTATCAAGGAATAAATAAGATCCTTGAGTTTGATGGTTACTATATTCCCAGTCGAGAACACTTGATTGATTGTATCAAAGGTGCTAAAGTGTTCTCAAAGTTTGATTGTAAATCTGGTTTCTATCAGATTAGGATGGAAAAGGAGTCAAGAAAATATACAGCATTCTCTACTCCTCAGGGTCAATATATCTGGAATGTGCTTCCAATGGGTTTAGCAAATGCACCCCAGATATACCAAAGG
The DNA here is from genome assembly GCA_019426215.1 of Buddleja alternifolia. Lineage (NCBI taxonomy): Eukaryota > Viridiplantae > Streptophyta > Magnoliopsida > Lamiales > Scrophulariaceae > Buddleja > Buddleja alternifolia. The sequence goes on from CM033391.1 coordinate 51,839,977, forward strand.
AAGATGGATAATCTTTTCAAAGATTATTTCGAGTTTATGTTTGTCTATATAGATGACATTTTGATTGCGTCTAAAAATATGAAAGAGCATGTTAAACATCTTGAAATATTTTCTGATGCATGTTATAAAGAGGGTTTAGTGCTTTCTGAAAAGAAGGCAATAATAGGTGTTAATAAGATTGAATTTCTTGGTATTCTTATTGACGAAGCAGACATTGAGCTCCAAAAACATATTGTGGAAAAGATACAAAATTTTCCTGATGTTTTAAGGGACAAAAAACAACTTCAAAGTTTTTTAGGAGTTGTTAATTTTGCAGGGATCTTTATTAAAGATCTAGCCAAACACCGAAAGGATTTCTGACCACTTTTAAGAGAAACGGAAAGCCAGAAATGGAAGTGGGAAGACATTCACACTCAAAGGGTTCGTGAGTTGAAACAAGTGTGTAAAACCTTGCCTAAACTCGCAATACCACAGGATAACGATGATCTGGTAGTCTATACAGATGCCAATGATTATCGATGGGCAGCAATGCTCATGAAGCGGTCAACTACAGGGGAAGAACCTTGTAGATACACTGGAGGGTTGTTCAATGAACAACAAGCCAGAGTATGGCATATTAACGAGAAAGAATTCTTTGCGGTTTGGAAGGCATTCAAGAAATGGCCTTTATTTTTATTAGCCAAAGAATTTATTTTGAAAGTCGATAATACGAATGTTAAAGCTTTTCTGAAAAATAAACTTGAATCAAAAATTGAAAAAGCTCGTATTCTCAGGTGGCAAGCTGAATGTCAATATTATTGTTTTGACATTGTTATTGTGAAATCTCATGAAAATGTTCTTGCAGATTTCTTGACAAGAGATGGAAGTATCTGAAGCAAATTCCATCATCACAAGGTATAGGCATCTCAGGGAAAACCTTGAGGAGCTTAATCGGAAATTTGGACAGTTATCAGTTAATGCTGAAGTAGCTGGCCGAATTCAACGAGCTGATTTGGACATTGTCCAGAATTCGATTAACGAGACAACGTATGCCATGACTTCGTTATGGAATACTCTTACAGGACCAGTTCGAAAAGCATCACCTTCTGTAGTTGCTCGAGAATTGAGAGAGCAGGACTCCAAACCTGCGTTTCGAGAACGGGGCTCTATACCCGAAGCAGTGGATTCAAATACCACTTGCACAAGTCCTTTCTCAGACTCTGAGAAAAAGGAAAATGTTGAACAAGAAGAAGTGCAAGCTCTTACTAGTTCAAGTCAACCCACCACCTCTAGGGTTAAAGAGGGAGAGATTAATCTTAGGCCACAGACAGGCACTTCTAAGATTAATACTAACTCGATTAATTTACATTGGCAGGTTTACCAGCATTCTTGGGAAAAATTAATCTCAAGAAAAGGAATAAATCCGAATAAATCCTTGATAGAAATATCGGGGAAATATCCTAGGATTTGGATGAAGGAAGGATCTAAGCCAGAAGAGGTCCGAGAATGGTATGATTTTGGGGCTTTAGCTTCAATACATACTATGTCACCAAGTTTTCCGAAAATATCTAAGCTTCCGGATTGGATTACAACTGCCGTGTATGATTCATGGCAAAACAATCAGCACCTCAAACGAGGCGATATTCTGGAGCTAAAGTTTATATCGGCAGCACCAGAAATAGCAGGAAAAGGGTCTCATCCAGTGTTTCATTTTATTAAATTACAGAGATCAGACATGGCGGCCTATACCAGAATTAAGGTTGCAACAGAGGAATCTCCATTGGTTAGCACTATCAACGAAGATGACATTTCCACCAGGAGAGCATGGGGAATGTGGGTCTGTCTTACAGAGATGGACAAAGTCAAGTATCCATTCAAGATATTCTCTAATACACCGAATGGATCGTTCCTGTTAAATTCCATGACAGGGAAAAGTACTGATTTCGCAGAAAAACTTTTTGAACAAAAGAGGACGCTTATCTGGGAAAACAAGTTGCCAGCAACAGAAGCGACCAGGAAGAAAGCCTGCAACATGATGCATGTTGATTTATGGCATAACAGGGAGTGTTCAAGTTGCCAGTTTCAAGAGAAACCCTTATTCGGCACCAGAATACGGGTCACCAAGGTAAAACCCGAATCTGACAAAGATAAGGGTAAAAGGAAAGTTTACCCCAAGGGTTTTCCCAAACCCAAGTAAAAGGATGTAAACGACAAAGGCGGCCAAACAATTAGGCGCACCAACTGGGAATCAATCATGTGATTGATTAAAGGTTACAGCTATACCAAAAGATAGCTGTTAAAGTTAAGGCGTGGCAGACAAAGTGGCAAACACTAGGGTCCATACACATGTGAAGGAATCTTGACAGCAAAGCAATGATGTCAAGAAAATTGTACAAGTTTGGAATCCGCATTTGGAATCCGAAGTCTGAGGCTATAAAAGGAGAGCTCAGAAGCAGATGAAGATCATCAGAAATTTTCTTCAACTCTTCAAAACTTTACAAATCTAGCAAAAACAGCAAATTTGTAATCTTTCTTTTATAGTTTTAATATACGAGTGTATGGGGGTTTCCCCAATTGTAAGTCCTCTCATGAGAGGCTAAAAGGTTTTCTCCTCCAATAGCGGAGTAAAATAATATCATGTAATTTAATTTTCTGTTTTTCATCAATAAATAAAGGCTTTTTGCTCAACCTCTGTTTTCAAAATTTATTAAATTTTATTCTGAAGACCTTTTTACACCCAAAGGTAGGAAACGATTTGGGTTGTGCTAAGTATCATTGAAGGAGCTGAGTACTGCGAACCACCTGCTGCGGTTGTGTGGTTGGTCTGGAGTAGCTTGTACCTGCTCGCCGTAAAACCGAGGACTTAGAATACCCGGTGATATTTTGGTCAAACAAAAGGTATAGATTTATGAGATTTTAATATTTTTCGGAAGCATGTTGGGCCTGATTTTATCGTATATCATGAATTGAAATTTTCTGGCTAAAACAAAACCTAAGGTAATAAGATTTATCATAAATGATAAAATTTTATTAAGTAATAAAATTGTTTAGGGGTTATTTCTATAAGATTAAGAAGTAAGGGACTAATATCTAAATAGATGAATTGGATAAAGACGACATATTAAATGACGCTTTGTACTAATTTAATAATTGTTTTTTAACTGTATTATTTTGAGAAAATTTTATATTAGTTGTATTAGTTTATTAAAAAACCCTTGTATATATTCACCCAAAATTGGACCTAAGTTGTACACTTAAATCGAGTACGTGAGAATTATGATATTAAATGGACTATTATGTGATCGGACTCAACAAATTTATGAAAGCTAGTGTATGTTGTGCCCTATTATAGTGTTATTACAAATATGGATACTATCTATCTAACCTCCGTATAAATGTGTATCTGTTTGTTCCATTGTGAATAGACTTCCATACCCTTGTTTAAATTTGAAATCTTATTGGTAATTGAAAACTATTTAATTGATTCATAAAAGAAAAAAAAAACTATTAATATTAATAGTAGGACAATTTAATATAAAGAAAAGAATCAAATTTCTATCTTGCTTGGCAGTATTACCCAAACAATAATAATATTGCCCCACTAAATATATGGATGTTAATTCGATTCCGTATTAGTCTCTTCTTCCTCGGAATGATAGCTTGTCGATTGCATTATCATTCATTACTCTTAATTAGTCAATGATATTTGAGTATACTAATTGACTTTCTTTCCACGTTTATGATATGAATTGTTAGATTATGATTATAAATTAATTATGATTCTCTAATTATTAGAATTAAAGTGAAAGAAACCCAATCAAACATTAACTCTTTGGGCAAGGAATCTCTCTCTCAAGTTTTCTACTATCGGCCACTTAAATAAAAAGATTAAGGATTTTTTATCAATAGAATTTGATTGTGTTTCCCACATAAAGAAATATGGAGATTGGACATTATATTTTCAACATGATTAGAAGTATTGATCGGTAAAAGAAATAAATCGCCTTGTGTGGATCTCACGAAAGAAAAAGGACAATATTATTTAATACGCAATTTATAATCATATACATATTCTTAGAAATATTATTTTACATTCAAATAAATTAAAATATTTCATGTGCTTAAATGTATTATAATAATTAATATATAAGTGATTAAATAATTTTTTTTAATAGTATGAAGTTTTAGTACAAGGGAAATAAACTTTTAAGTTTCCACATTATCTAAAAGTACTTAGGCATTGTGCTTACAAAATTTAAAATGTATGAGAACTAAAATAAAATAAGATATCTATAGAGTTCGTATAATTTTTTTAAGAAGATACTATATGAGCTCGAGGATATAAGTTGAGAGAAAAAAGTTAAATTGAAAGTTAACTCATCAAAGACAACACTCACGCCATCCCAATTTTAAAGGTCTATTTTGACCAAGTTATAAGTTTTAAATGAGATTTTGAAAAAATTAAAATTATATAGTACATATTTCATAGTGGTTATCATTATAAGTTATATTAATATTGTCTAAAATTGGAGAAAATATTCTTGAAAAAAACTTACTTATACACAAACGGATGTAACAAAAAAACGGATAGAGTTCTTAAGATCATAATTTTTTAAATATGAGATGTTGGAGATAAGTTGAGATACAAATTGTTAATAACAAAAGTTTGCTCACTTGAGATAGCACTTCTTTTAACCCAATTTTGAAGGTCCATTTTGATCAAATTATATTCTAAATGAGTTTTGAAAATGTAAAACTTTTGGCATTTGAAATATTGTAGTTAATTATTATTATTATGGTGATACTTTAACTGAGTAATTTAGAAAGAAAATGAGGTTCTTTATTTGTTGACCAAGGAAGGAAAAAGTTCATCTTTAAAAAAGTAAAATCTATTATGGCATGTCTCAAGATGAAAGAAGAAATAATAGTTATGAGATACATTCAATATTGTACTTGATGCTACAGACACATGCCTATATTATGAAAATATTGATGAGTTATTTTTATTACGTATAATTATTTTTATATATGAATGTATATAAGGATACAAAAGTTAAAACTGTACATGACTCTGCACAAATGGTTTATCATGTTATATCTAGAAGTTCACATCTTCTTGAAGTTATTAAATGAATAGCAAATGAAGAACATATTGTGCTTGAAAATAAAATCCTATAATTGATGTTTTGAAAATATGACATATATTATGTTTATAATTGGAAAACCAATCGGAAACACGAGCATTTTCTTTGGACACATGAAAATGTGAACTTTGACTTTATATTTTCAATACTACTAGAAAAAGTGATTGTAGAAAATAAATAAATCCACTTGTGTGGATCACAATAAAGAAAATATAGTGTCAATTTACATATTTAAAAGAGATATGACGAAGTTCTTAAATTTGTAATTTTTTAAGGGAAAATTTCATTTTTCGTCCTCCAATTATACGCCGAATCCGATTTTGGTCCCCCAATTACACCACTCATCAAATGTAGTCCCTAAACTATCACATTTTTCATCAAATGTGGTCCCTCCGTCTAATTTTTCGTGATATTAATAATTTTTGGGGTTTAATTGAAATGTGAACAATTACATTTTACACCAAGCACAACTTTTGACACTTTCCACCCCAAAAAAAGAATAAACAAAATAATTGTCAAATTTCACCATTTAATCGTAATTTTTTCACAAATTATATCACATCCATTTCTCATCCATATCTATGGCTTCACTACAGTATTCAAAAAACAAAAAGCAAAAATAAGATGTTAAAGACAAAGAAAAATGTTTCAGTAATTATATTTAATTAGTGATCTACATTTCAAATTGTATAAAACTGATGCTAACCAAGGCAAGAAATTATCAGAGAGTAATGGTAAATAGTTAAATCTATCTTCAACTTTGAAAAATTATATTAAAAGGGTGAAATTTGTTAGTGATTCTTTCATTGGTGGAAATTATCAAAATTTGTGCGCATTTGGGATGCAAAATATAATTTTTGACATTTTAATTAACCCCAACAGTTATAAATTAGACAGAGGGACCAAATTTGATGAAAATGTGGTAGTTTAGGAACTACATTTGATGAGCGGTGTAATTGCAAAATCGAACCCCACGTATAACTGGAAGACCAAAAGTAAACTTTTTCCTTATTTAACTATGAGATGTCAGAGATAAGCTATGAGATGTCAGAGATAAGCTGAGAGGAAAATAAAAATAATAAAAGAGCCCATTTCATTCCAATTTCATCAATCTATTTAGACCAAATTACCAATTTTAAATGAGATATAAAATAAAATAAAATTTTGCATTTTATTGTGTTAGATAATTACTACTGGACACCTACAATATTACATTTAATAAAGTCACATACATATATTATAGAAATATTGATGAATCATTTTCTTATGCAAAATATTTATTAAATTCTTTAGTGCATGTATATAAGGATACACCAGTTAAAACTAGAATATACTTGCACAAACGTACTATCATAATATGTACTTAAAGTTCATGTGTACTTGAAATTATTAGAATAAATAACAAATATAAAAAAATGCACTTAACAATAGAAAACATGCGTAAGAAGGTGAAATTAAAATGTTTTATGTATTTAATTTTGAACCGATTTATAAACATGAGTATTCTTATGTATACATTTTTGATAATATCATAATATAAGAAATATACTCTCTCTATATATATATTTTATTTTTGAATTATTAGAGAGAGCGATAGAAGAAAGAAATTGATCTACTTGTATGGAGTATACGAATGAAAAACCGATTAATGATCATATGTATGAATATGTATACAAAAAAAATACTAAAAGAAATCGAGAAATTTTTAAACAAATAAACGAAATGTTATCAGAAATATATAAAAAACTAATCAATTATTTTTTTGAACAGTTATTATTAAATAATAATTAAATTTATTTGTCAATAAACTAAATACACTGTTCTTGATATACGTAATCATATATTTCATAATTCTTTACATCAATTTGGCTCCTCATTATACGACCACGTGCAACGCACGTGATACTTTCTAGTTATTTCAAAGGAGGATTCTCCAATTGCTTATAAAATTTCTCTGTTAAATTTTTTTCTAATTTGATCTTCGGAGAGTCATGATAGAGAAAACCATTGGGTATGGGATCTTAAAGATTTATGATGCAAGAACTCATTAGCATCATTTTGGCGCCGTCTGTGTAAAATTTGGGTGAGACGTGAGTTTTCATTGATCAATGAACATCTGAAATGAGGATCACTCGAAAGAGTTTTCAAGTTATTATTTTTTTATTGAAGACATTCGTCATACAATTTATGGGTCTCTTACAACCCATATCAAACCTCACATGCAATTAGGGACGGAGTCAGGAATTTCAGTGAGGGGAGCGAGATTGTTGTGATATAGCTATACACTTTTTTTTTGCCAAATAGATGAAGGATTTAAGGGGGGTGCGGGGGGCGGTACGGTACGCTATATTTATGGGGAGAAATCTAATAAGGAATTAGGTTCAATTACAACTTTTGACATACTTTATATTTTTATATCTCTTTCGTTATGGCCAACATTTTGGGTTTGGGGGGCCGAAGTCAAAGAAAATGGAGAAATCGTGATATTTTTCAATTTTGAGGGGGGGCAAAATTCAAATATCAAAAATTTTGTAAGGTAAAAAAAATTATTTTTCAAAATTGAGGGGGAGGCGAGCGCACCCTCCAGCCCCCCCCCCCCCCCCCCCCCCGGCTCCATCCCTGGACGGAGCCAAGTATTTTGGTTGGGGGATTACAATAAAAAAGGGGGTAAAGTTTGATTTTTTACACTTTATGGGGAAATTTTCAAATATCAAAAAATTGTAGAGTAAAATTTTTTTTCTCAAAGTTGAGAGGGATGAGTGTCACCACCAGTTTGGCTCCGTCCATGCATGCAACAAGGTTTTCTTACATTCTCTTGGATTACTGCGGATATTAACAATAAGAAAATCGGAGATAATTCCAGTATAACAAGAAAAATAAATTAATTATGATTTGTCCAATATTCATGAATCATGCTCTAAACTTCTTTTGAAAAGTAAGATGATGAATTAATATTGAGATGAAACATATTCAAAAAGAGCATTAGGTTTTGGACGGACAAGTGGTTGGACGGTGAAACCCTGGTGAACCGAGTTGAATATTTACCTTCGGCTTCAAATATGACACAGACGGTTGGATCTTATTGACATGAGGAGCACCGAGCACGGTTGGAAGTGGTCGGAATGGAGGGAGATTCCGGAGAATATCCGGCTCCAACTCACCGCCATGGAGCTACACACGCAAAGGGATCGGGCGGATACACTTCGGTGGGAGTTCTCCTCGAATGGTATTTATAGTTGTAAATCAGCGTACGAGGCGCTAGAGAGCATCCCGAGAAGCATAAGCGAAGAAAAGAAGTGGAAACGAGTGTGGAAGGTCCGGGGTTCATATAGACGTCGATTCTTCCTTTGGCAAATTCGACATAGCAAGGTGCTAGTGAATTCATACCTTTGTGCGAAGGGAATTAAAAATATGGATACGTGTGATTTGTGTGGTAATGAAAAGGAGAACACCCTCCATGCACTCCGGGATTGTACTTGAGCAAGAAAACTGTGGGAAAAACTAGTTCACCCTTGTTTTCATAATGATTTTTTTGCAGGAACACACGTGAGCTGAGTGGACTGGAATTTATCAAATGCCGCAAACAGGTATGATTGGTGTGAGGATTGGCCAACAGTTTTTACTGAAATAGTGAATTTCTTTTGGCAGGTTCGGAACGAGATCGTACATGGAAAACGAGCAGATACCTCAGCTATCTCTCTAGAAATGCTTCATAAACGAATTGACGGAAATGTACATCTTTCTAAGTTAAACCCGGAGGCCTTGCAATTACATATGCAGACGGGCTGGAAAAAATCTCTACCGGGGTGCGGCAAGATAAATGTAGATGCTGCGGTTAGTCAGGAACCAAATGAGGTTAACCCGAGAGTGGGAATAGGGGGTGTGATACGGGATGCTCAAGGAATAGGGGTGTAAACGAGCCGAGCTCGAGCCTATATACACAGGCTCGAGCTCGTCGAGCTTGAGCTTGGGGGGCTCGAGCTCGGCTCATTAGTTAAAAAACCAGCTTGGCTCGAGCTCGCGAGCTCGAGCCTGGCTCGCGAGCTTAAGCCTATATATTAAATATTTATAATATTAAATACTTATATATTAAATATTATAAATATTAAATATATATAATTAATATTTATAATATAAAAATAAATATATATAAAAATTATAAATAAGCTCGTGAGCGGCTCACGAGCTTTTTCAAGAAATAATAAGCTCGAGCTCGGGCTCCGGCTCGTGAAGCTCGAGCTCGAGTCAGGCTCGAGTCGAGCCGGCTCGGCTCAACTTACACCCCTATCAAGAAACATGGATTGGGGGCTTCAGTGGGAGTATCGATCCGTGTTCCCCGTTGGAGGCCGAAGTGCACGCCATTAAACAAGGATTTGGGACCTACAAATTTGAAATGTTGTCGTCGAGTCCGACTGCAGTGTGGCAGTCAATAACATTGTGGACGCCTCCACGGCTCATCACCAGATCGAAGTAATAGACCAAATCCGGAACCTCCTGAACCGGGATTGGACAGTGGTGATTCAAATTGTGTGGCGAGAAGCTAATAAAGTTGCAGACAAACTTGTGAAAATGGGTTTCGGTTCGCGGTTGAAGTTTAGGAACGCTCCAGAAGTGAGACTTCAACGAGCTATCCAAGATGATTTAGTTGGTCATACTTGGACACGTATCATAACTATTAACCCAGGTTTGTCTGGTTAACAAACTAGGGTACACCCCTCCCTTTGTATTAAAAAAAAAATAAGTTACTAATTTACTTATGTGTAATTTTGTGGAGCTTTTTCGTTTTCTTTCCTTTTTTTTTTTTTTTTTTTGGTTTCTTGGATGCGAGATGGGGAAGGGGAGTTGACGTTATTAATATAGGATTATTATCTTATGTTAAAGAAACTAAACCCCTCTCACGATTAGGGGTGTACGCGGTCGGGATCCGACAATTTTATGAAAAAAATTCAACTCGACCCGACATATGCAGGTTGACAAAATATCAAACTGAAACCGTATAATTATCTTTTCAAATCGAGCTGTTCGGGTCGGTCGGGTTTAATGTATTTAGCGGGCGGGTTGACAGGTTATCGATATATAGTTATAGTTTTTACAACTTACTTTTAGTTACAACTAGCAAGTAAGAAACTAAATAACATACTTGTTATACATTTAACTAAAAAAATTGAATTGGTGAGAAGTACAAAAATAAGAGATGTTATTAAATAAAAATCATATTTATCATGAATTGTAAACTCTAAAATATTAATAAAACTAAATTGTTTTATGAGTTTATCATCAAAATATACATCTACATATAAAACTTTCTTTCAAATTAAGTATAAACAAATATTCAAATGAACCAATTGTTTGCTCAAGTTAAAAATAAAGTGTGTTAAATAAATATGAATAAAACCACTCTTATTAGAGTTTATATATATGTACTTACCAAAAAAGAGTTTATATATATGCATATATAGTTTTAAAAGTTTAGGTCTAATCTTTAACTATATATACATATACTTATAACATATAAAATTAGCGGTCGGGTTGCGGGTGAGGCGGGTTACCATAATTAAACCCACCACCCGACCCGAAAGTGGCGGGTTGCAATATTCTCAACCCGCCATAATTATTTAATTATTTCAAATCGACGATTTTCGAGCGAATCGAGTCAGTTTGAGTGCGTTGGGCGAGTTTGTGAACACCCCTACCCACGTTTAAGATCACACGTGAATTGTGATTATTGGTTGGGTGGTCTAATTATTGTTGAAATAGTTATGGCCCATGTGGTTACAATTAAATGACGGGCTAATTTCATTTTTGGTTCCGTAAGTGGGCACGAGTACACATTTAGTTCCCCACTTTATGAACGTCTCACATTGAGTCCCATAAGTTCTAAAAAGTCTCACTTTTGGTCTCAACCGAATATTCCATCCAAAACTTAACGGTCAACTCCCTTAGTTAACATTTTGACCCATTTTTTGGAGAGAATTCACGCGCAAATGCCCTCTTGCATGGATTTTATTCAATATCAAGATATTTTTATTTAATATCATGTGTCATTCAAGTACAAAACTAACCAAAAAGTAGGTCAAAATGTTGACTATTAAATTTTGGACAAAATATTCGGTTGGGACTAAAACTGAGACTTTTTAAAATTTATGGGACTCAATGTGAGACTTTCATAAAGCGGAGGACTAAATGTGTACTCCTGCGCATTTATGGGACGAAAAATGAGATTTGCCCATTGAACGACAGTATTAAAATTATCTGAATGAATCCTACCGTTCAATGTAAAAAAAAAAAGTCTGAATGAGTCATTTTAAACATTGCAATTGGAAATAAAACAAATCAATGCAAATATACATATAATAAAAAATGAGAATGAAATGGTTTAGCTCAATTGTATAGTCAACAAGCATATGTTGTATTGGTTCTGTTTATACATGCGTATTTCTTAGAATAACAAATTAACATTATCATTTAAAATTATATATATATATATATATATATATATCATCACCAAAATCATTAATATCAGTAATAATTTGATTCGTAAAATGTGGTTGTAGTTAACATATTCCATCGGTCAGCTGAATTGGTAGTTGTCAAGTTAATTTATAACATAAAAATCATAAAAAAAATCGTATAATCAGAATTTAGAAAGTTGTCATGATAGACTAATATCGCAAGTCTATGTGGGGACATGTACAAGTAACGAGAGGCCGATGGGTGTCATTAGGGGTTCATATTGTCCAGGTTTTATGGTGGTTGTATATGATATGTATGTATCACACCAATTATTGCTTCATTTGCATATTAAAAACAAAAGTTGTATATGATATGTATGTATCACACCAATTATTGCTTCATTTGCATATTAAAAACAAAAGTTGGATTTTTTATACGGTTACCATCACATTTGTTGTTACGCAATTTTAATGCAGTATAGGACGAATGGACGATTCTCCCTTCAATTAATTTTTTTTTGAGACGATTACATTGAATATCAATTGCAAATTCATTAATCGGTAGGATTCTATTACAAACTAGAACTACTAAATTCGATATAAATTGAGAAACAACACACATGTCTGGTGGAATCAAACTAATTTACCTTTAAACCATAGGACATCGCTCTTACGACTAGTCCAAAACTCTAAATATTATTGGCCTTTCCGTAACAACCTTTTCAATACCAAAATTATCTTCTTGTTAGTTGTTACTGTAACAACCTCTCAATACCAAAAATAAAGTCAAAAGTGTTAGGAAAGAAATGATAAGTTTATGAAAGAAAAATAAGGTTTAAAAATAGGAAAAAAACAAAAAGAAGCCAGTTAAATATAACAAGCTTTCATAAGTCAATTTTTAAGGACATAAAATTATTATATAAAAGACATCAACTTACAAATAAAAGTAGAATTCAAGTGTCTAACAGTGGGAAACGACATTGTAGAGTACAGAATAATAGTAATGTAAATTTTGAAATATTTTGTATTTTCATGCCATCGAGTTTACTCCAGGTATTTTCATTTTTATAGACTTTATCACGAGAAGAAAGAGATTAAAATTAATAAAATCGTATTACAACGATGGTCGTATACAAAAGAATCAAACTAAATAAACAGTATTTTCATTTAGTTTATCATCTAGATTAAAAACATCAAAACATATTGATGCCACAAAAATGCAAAATATCTTCATAATCTCATTAGCTATAAAATTATAACTAAATATTGTAAAGTATTGGGTCTAGAATATGCATGTAAAGTTAATAATGGTCTCAATCCAAAGGATATAATACGTACACTATATAACTGTTATGTACGAGTTTTTTTTATTTACCAGTATCAAATTTATATATCAATATCATATGAGGATATTCAATACCAGAATATTTTTATCTTCTTACTAAAACTCAACAACCTCAATTTTATTTTATTTTTTTTATTTTGGGGAGAAGGGGGTACCCTATCGACCTATCCCGACAAATCCGGGTCAATGGTCGTAACACGAGACAAAGTAGTTTCTAAGCGATCGATGTCCAAAAGTGCAATATGTCCTCATTCGGTACGTTGATATTCCAGAGATCAAAGTTCAAGCCAGTTTTAGCTAGGTAATCCGTGGTTCTATTAGTCTCTCTCCAAATTCGAGAGATGGTCATATGTAGGGTTGTGCAATGAGCCGAGCTGGCTCGCGAGCTTGGCGAGCTGGCTCGAAAAAAGCTCGACTCGAGCTCGAGAAAATTCGAGCTCGAGCCGAGCTCGAGCCCAATTATACTTGTTCGACGGCTCGCGAGCCTGAATAAATTTTTTTTTTTAAATATATATCATATAATATTTTATTTATTTTTTACTATATACATACATATAATGTAATATCTTATAATATTATATATCTATTAATTATTAAATATTAAATATTTATGATGAATACATTTAATTATATATATATATATATTAAAACAAAATTAATAATAATATATATTAATTAAAGAAAATTAATTTTTTTTTCTGAGCTCGAGCTCGGCTCGAGCTCGAAATTCTTGGAGCTCGAGCCCAGAAATTTTGCCAAGCTCGGATGAACACCCCTAGTCATATGCCTAGGTCTAGGGGTGGCAAAATGGTTTTGGACCCATGGGTCCAACCCAACCCAATAGGTTTTGGGTTGGGTTGGGTCCAAAGAAGTTATTGCTGGGTAGACTTGGGTTGAGTTCTATTGGGTCCAAAAAAAATTTGGGTCCAACTTGGGTCCTCATGGGTCCAACTTGGGTCCACTATGGGTCCAACTTGGGTCCACTCTGGGTCCTAAATAGGTTCAAATTGGGTTCAACATGTAAAAATTATTTTTTAAAAAAACTTATAAATAATTCTAATATCAAATATACATATTTACACACACTACACACATTTTCACACACTACACATATTTTCACACACACTACACACTTTTTCGCACACTACATATATTTGCACACATTTTACACACACCACACACATTTTCACATACACTACATATATGTTTACACACACTACACACATTTTCACACACTACACATATTTTCACACATTTTACACACACTACACATATTTTCACACATTTTACACACACTACACACATTTTCACATACTACACAAATTTTCACACACTACATATATTTTCACGTATTTTACACACACTACACACATTTTCACACACTACACATATTTTCACAAACACTACACATATTTTTACACACACTACACATATTTTCACATATTTTACACTCACTACACACATTTTCACACACTACACAAATTTTCACATACACAATATATATTTTCACACACTACACATATTTTCACACATTTTCACACACACTACACACACTACACATATTTTCACACCATCACACATTTTACACATACTTTACACACTACACATATTTTCACACACATATCATATAATTTACACACACTATACATATTTTCACACACAGATCACATATTTTACACACACTACACACATTTTCACACACTACACATATTTTCACACACATCACATATTTTACACATACTACACATATTTTACACACACTATACATATTTTCACACACACTACACATATTTTCACACACACATCATATTTTACACATACTACACATATTTACACACATTTTCACACACTACACATATTTTCACGCACACTGCACATTTTTTCGCACACTACATATATTTGCACACATTTTACATACACTACACACACTACACATATTTTCACACACTACATATACTTTCACACATTTTCACACACTACACATATTTTCACACATTTTACACACACTACACATATTTTCACATATTTTACACACACTACACACATTTTACACACACTGCACATAATTTACACACACACATAACACATTTTAACGCATTTTAAAGTGCGTGATGGGTGTGTGAAAATATGTGTAGTGTGTGTAAAAATATGTGTAATGTGTGTAAAATATGTGTAGTATATGTAAAATGTGTGTAGTTAGTGTGAAAAGATGTGTAGTACGTGTAAAATATGTGTAGTGTGTATGAAAATATGTGTAGTGCGTGAAAATGTGTGTAGTGTGTGAAAAATATGTGATGTGTGTGTGAAAATATGTGTAGTGTGTGAAAAAGTGTGTAGTGCATGAAAATGTGTGTAGTGTGTGTGAAAATATGTGTAGTGTGTGTGAAAATGTGTGTATTGCATGAAAATATGTGTAGTGTGTGTGAAAATGTGTGTAGTGCATGAAAATGTGTGTAGTATGTGAAAAATGTGTGATGTGTATGAAAATATGTGTAGTGTGTGTGAAAATATGTGTACTTTGTGTAAAATGTATGATGTGTGTGTGAAAATATGTGGTGTGTGAAAATATGTGTAGTGTGTGTCAAAATATGTGTAGTGTGTGTGAAAATATGTGTAGTGTGTGAAAATATGTGTAGTGTGTGAAAATATGTGTAGTGCGTGAAAATGTGTGTAGTGTGCGTGAAAATGTGTGTATTGTGTGTGAAAATGTGTGTAGTGTGTGAAAAATGTGTAGTGTGTGTGTGAAAATACGTGTAGTGTGTGAAAATGTGTGTAGTGTGCGTGAAAATGTGTGTATTGTGTGTGAAAATGTGTGTAGTGTGTGAAAAATGTGTGGTGTGTGTGTTAAAATACGTGTAGTGTGTGTAAAATATGTGATGGATGTCTGAAAATATGTGTAGTGTGTGTGAAAATATGTGTAGTATGTGTAAAATATGTGATGTGTGTGAAAATATGTGTAGTGTGTGAAAATGTGTGTAGTGCATAAAAATGTGTATAGTGTGTGTGAAAATATGTGTAGTGTGTGTGAAAATGTGTGTAGTGTGTGAAAATATGTGTAGTGTGTGTAAAATGTGTGTAGTGTGTGTAAAATGTGTGTGAAAAATGTGTGGTGTGTGTGAAAATATGTGTATTGTATGAAAATATGTGTGGTGTGTGTGAAAATGTGTGTAGTGTGTGAAAAATGTGTGATGGGTGTGTGAAAATATGTGTATTGTGTGTGAAAAAATGTGTAGTGTGTGTAAAATGTGTGATTTGTGTGTGAAAATCTGTGTAGTGTGTGAAAATATGTGTAGTGTGTGTGAAAATATATATAGTGTGTCTAAAATGTGTGATGTGTGTGTGAAAATATGTGTAGTGTGTGTGAAAATATGTGTAGTGTGTGTAAAAGATGTGATGTGTGTGTGAAAATATGTGTAGTGTGTGTGAAAATATGTATAGTGTGTGTAAAATATGTGTAGTATGTGTAAAATATGTGATGTGTGTGAAAATATGTGTAGTGTGTGAAAATGTGTGTAGTGTGTGTAAAATATGTGATCTGTGTGTGAAAATATGTATAGTGTGTGTGAAAATGTGTGTAGTGTGTGAAAAATGTGTGGTGTGTGTGTGAAAATATGTGTACTGTGTGAAAATATGTGTAGTGTGTGTGAAAATGTGTTGTGTGTGTAAAAAATGTATTATGTGTGTAGAAAGTATGTATGTGTGTTAAACTCTATTTGACTTGATTCCATTTTGGGTCTAAGTTGTCTGGGTCCTGGTTGGGTCCAAGTTGGGTCCACTCTGGGTCCTTATATAAAACTTAGTTGGACCCAACCCAACCCAACCCGGACCCAACCCATATTGGACCCAAGAACTTGGACCCATCATGGACCCAACCCATCATGGATCTGACCCAGTTGGACCCGACCCAAACCCGACCCGACCCACCCATTTGCCACCCCTACCTAGGTCTGTTCATCCAAGCCCGAATATGCTGAAATGTGTCAAAATAGCGATGGACCTCAATTTGATTTGGTAAATAGTTAATACAATGCGTATTTACAATTTTTAAAAACCAGTAATATTCTATGAAGCCGTATAACATCTAAAAAGAAAGGAGAATATCTCCCAACTGCATCTTCTAGAATAGGTTAATTATACTTGTGGACTATAAATCAAATCGAATGGTTCCAAGTAGTTAATTGTTCACAAAATGTGGGCCCATTACAGAAATTTATGTGATGGCCCTCTCTTTAAGTAGGCCCACTTTTCGTCTCTAAAGCCTGGTTCTATACCCATTACCACCTGTCACTACAATCTTCATTGTGGGGTTAACTGAATTAATAACCTCTTACCTATTTGGCCACTCAGGTGGGATACCAATCGAGTGTAATCTAGAAGCTTAGAGTTATAATCAAATCGAATCAATATAGTTGTTTAAATTTGTTTGACTTGTTATCGAGTTCCAAAAAAATTTCTTTGAGCTTAATTTAATTGACAATCGAGATGAATTTTACTCGAACCAAACACGAGTCGAGTTTTGAGTATCTTAATTGTTATGTAGATATTTTATTATTTTTTACCAATCGAGACAAGTTCGAACCGAACTTTAAACTTATCGTGCATGTAAAAGGTTCGAGTTTGGTTTGATATATTAACGAACCAAACTTAAGCGAGCTTTTACCGACTAATCTCGAGTCGAGTATCGAGTAATTTGAATTGCCTTTCAGTTTGTCCCCATGTATAAGATGCCGTTTGAAAACCTCTTCTTACAATAATTAAGAAAAAATAATTTTTTTTATTACATTGATATAGTTGAATTTCATAATTAGTGTATTCTATAAAAGAACAATTATAATATAAAAAATTATTTCTATTCCTAATCTTCATCTCATTCAATTACACCTGCCAGAAAAAATTCGAACGTCTTCTATTAAAGATTACTTTTACTAAAGAAGATGTATGGATAAATAATAAGACGTAAGACAGTGAATTCATCATATGCATATACCCACTTCAAAATTAGAAGCATGTTATTCATCATATGTGGTGCATTATAATTTCTAATCATATGTTTCTCGACTGATCTCAATTTCTTGCATTATACACCTTTTTTTTTTTTTTCCTTTTGGATTAGTTTTATGAAATGTTATACCACAGGACCCTGATGAAGGGGGCATTCGTCGTCTGGATCGCCAAAAATCTGGCTTATAAGATCACGCCTTTAACGCATTTTTGCTCTTGCAAACATAACTCCTGCCAACAAGCCTGCAAAAGAAAACATGTTTCTATGATTCCTGGATTATTTGTAGGATGTTCGGATCCGATCCCAAAACAATCATAATGATAGGTACGTTGAGACCCATTATACGCTAACGGTTGTGATTGTTTAAGAATACTCAAACCTCCAAAGAATCATGTGTGATTCCTGATATAGGAGAGTATAGTATAGCAGATATGATAGAAACATACCAAAGAATATACTGGCAGAATTTTCCAGACTTGTTGGGACCTTGAAAAGGAGGATACCAGCAACAGAGAGAGGTATCTTGTTCAACGACCCGACGAGGCTGCATTTGATGCAAAAGGAATTAGCAAGAAAGCTAAACACAACCCAGATTAAACCCGAAAACTCATGAATCCAGGGTCAGAAACAGTTTCAGCGTCTAATATACTTGGAATTACTGTTTCTTATTTGCATGAGACTGCCTTGCATTGTATCCCAAGTTAATTGTATTACGCGACCGAGGGTTCAGATGGTATTTTAATCATGAATACAATGAATAAAAGTGGTGATGAGACAAGTACGGGTGAACCAGTCGACAATTGAGACACTAATGGAACCCCGTGGAACTATATAAGGTTCTTAGTTCTCACTCTACAGATTTGATTTCACTTGAAAAGTTTTGTACATAAAAGATATAGGTCTGCTAAGCCACTCGTTTCCGTACCCCCCGAATGGGAGATGGGGCCTAGACCTAGCAACGACCCTCTAATTTGTACATATTTCAAATTTATATGTAAAACTTAAATAAAATTCAAAGTTTTTTGATCTCTTCAAATACCCATGGTGTGCTTTGATGTGATTCAAAATATATCTTGCCCCAAGACCTAGATTTCTAGAAACGGAAAGTTAAAACAGTCACCTGTAAGTAGTAGCCCCGGTTTGATGTAGAAACCACATGGAGGTGAAGCTTATCGCCAATCCCAAGAATCCACTAAACGTCATCACCAGCCAGAAGGTGGGCAGTCTCAAGAGTGGTCTATCGTTCTCAACACAAGGACAGGAAAAAAAAACAAGAAAACGGTAAGCACCTTTTCCCGTTTCTCACTTTTAATCAACTAAAAAGCAACAACTAGAAGCAAATATGCATGTGGATTATAATACAGCTTACAAAAACAGTTTTTCCAGTGGACTAAAGTAGAATTTAAATATTCATCTGAATTCCAAAGGCAACAAACATTGGCGTCATATTTCGAAATTTTAATACTTATAAATTTTTCCAACGACACAACCCTAGAAGATAGTTCGAAGACACTTTCAATAACTGATTGAACTAGAGTAGATACCAAAAAATTCACTTCAAATAAGTTTATTGGCCATCGTAATTTATATTTCTTTACTTGTGTAAATTAATTGAATAACAGATAGGATTATGCTCAACTAGTAAAACAAGTTATTAGTTAGAGACAGAAAGCAATAATTTATATTCAGATAATATAAAACAAGTCATTACTCACGTTTGTGAAAGATAATCGACCTCGTTGAACACAAAAATAAGAAAAATTCCTAGGGGCAGTGACAGGCTATTGTTTAGCATGACCATGGAGAACTCGTTCAGTTCTCCGGATTTTGTAACTTGCTTTGCAGTATCCATGACCCTACGTAAAGTCAACTGCACCACCACCAGAAGAAGATAATTACTATTTCAACAGTCACAAGCTATAAAGCAAAAGAATGACTAAATATTTATAGAAAATACATCAGTCCAGGAATGTAGTATAGCAGTGTCTGTATGGTGGTGAATTGCTTAAGAGTTGAGCCTATTCAAAATACATATATATATATATATACACAAACCTACAAATGAAATCTAGATACAAGCAACAGAATGAGAGCTAAAATTTTATTCAATATATTAAATAAGGGATGGCTCTTCTACCCAAAATTTATGAACTCTTTAACTTAGACCAGAAACCGGGGGGGAGAGGGGGGGGGGGTGCGTAGAGTAATACCATCTATTTCACACCTACACAGAAGACAACTTGTGATGGAGATGCAAACAGAAAATGTAAACAAGCATCAACTCAAGTACAAAGATGATGTTTCATTCTTGGCGGAGTTCCAATCGGCCTGAAATTCTACGAATACAAGTACGGCAAAACTGCTTAGCATGGTTCCAAGTAAGCATGACTCGGGGAATCTTTCTTTATTCATTTTTTCATGCATGATGGTTGGGTCATTGTCAATTTTTTGTTCATAACAAAAACTGTGAACGAGTGTAGGGCCCCGTAGATCATGAGTTTTATAGGAATTGACATACGAAACAGGATTACTTACAGAGTATGATGCTGTCAAAAAACAATTGATAAACTGCCATGTATATCCAACAGCATTAAATGAGAGATCTGTAATACCTCCTGATATTGCTGAAATTATCTGCATAACATTGTGCACAGCTTAACTGATGGTTATGCAGGGCAAAACTGATGACTCAAACAATTACAAACTTATGAACTATTTAACCGATGGCAACGGCATTTTACCCCCTATATATTATTGAAAAGGGGCATATTACCATCCGTGTTGTCAAAAAGGGCTGATTACCCCCTTATGACTGTAGAAATAGGGCAAATAACATCCAGCCTCATCTGTTATCATGTATTAATTTTAAAATGACAAATTTACCCTCAACAAAGTGGACGGGAATTTTCTCTTTGTCATCATTCTTTTTTACTTTATTATGATTATCTAAAGCAACAATGCTGAATATGATTATGTAGAATATAAATTTATTATAATGTAATATTATTTCAAAAGATGTAAAACGAAAGATATTTGTTTATTAACATTCTTATTAATTTATTCAAAATGTGAAATGCTAAAAAAATTAATGCTATAAATTTTGAGGCTTCATAGCTATGTCACATATCTGTTACATAAAAAAGGCATAATGATGTTCATTAGTCTTATATGTTACTTTTATTTTAGATTGGAACTAATAACATCTAAAATTAACGAATATATATATATATATATATACACACATAATTTTTGTATATATTGAAATAACGCACATGTTATTTGTGCAATTACTTGTATGTATGATAATTACAAAGAATAATAACAAAATAAGAAAGTTTATTGAAATTCATTACTATATGCACAAGGTTGTATACTTGTAATCTTTAATTGAATAAATTTAAATGATAAGAAATGGAGTTCGGTGTTATTTGCCCATTTTCTGAAAGCATAAGGGGGTAGTCAACTTTTTTGGACAATGTAGGGAGTAATGTTCCCCTTTTCAAAAACACGAAAGGGCAATGCCTCTTTACACTGTAATAGGGACTGTATTCAACTGGTTTTCAAAAGGACATTCCACCAAAAGATGTAGCATGCAAATTGAGATTCTCAATAAATGCTAATAACTAGTAATAGTATTTTAAAGTTCAATTAGAAAATCAACATGATTAATTAGGGCAAAGGGTGAAGAAAACATCAACCGGGAGAATGAATAACTAAAGTCAACTAATGAATGGTTTGAACTTTAAATCTAGCAAAAGTGCTGTCCAAGGGGAAGGGGGTAATTTATATTGAATAATACTTAAGTAACTGAGATCAATGACTTGAATTTTTGCCGTATGAAATACCATTAGGAAAAGAGCTGCCCAGACTCTGTTGTCATGGTGCTTGTTAAATAGATACATTTCACCAACAGCTGTCATAACATTGGTTACATTCTTCAGAACCGTGACCATGGCAACATTTATGTATTTTAGACTGCAACGGAAATGGATAATGTGTTAGGCAACTTTTTGAGGAAGAATTTAAGAAAAATTTGTGCAAAGAACTCATCAATCATTCAGTGAATTTGTTTTGTTCGTAGTCTTGCAACAATTCTAGATTTGTTGACATGAGCAAAAACAGTTGGGAGACAACAATGTGAATTTACAAGAAAACCAGAGTTATTTGACGTGAAGGAAAGCAGCAATATTCCAAAAATTACTGTAACTTCTTCCAGAACAATTAATCAAATTACAAGAGCAACAAAGCTTTCTTTATAGTTTTTGTTGCGCATAGGAAATTTTACAGATGGGAAAGAAAGGAAGAAAACTTTCATCCTGGAAAACTGGACCAAAAAATGAGTCCATGACTATCAATTTCATCCTAAGTGAAAAAGAATTTGTTTTTATTATATAGAAAGCAGTTGATATACTGAAATAAAATGAAGTAAGCTTGTTTTGATATAAGAGGTTTTATCATCTCTCATCAACAAAATGGAGAAGTGATAAGAATCAGAATGATATTGAAGAGGAAATTGGCCAAGTAAGCCAGTAATAAAATCTAGTTCTCAAATGAGTTAATTTCGTTCATATAGAGCATATATATGACAATCCACTGTGGTGTGTTTACGAATGTGCAACAAGTACAAATTTCACATATTGAAGAAGGGTAAAAAAAAAAAAAAAAACATAACCACCAAAAACTCTAGCATATGAATTTAGATTAATCAAAAGGAAGCATCAAAATGAAAGGCGAGGATAAGTCAATGGGTAATAAATTATAACCAAAATTTTAAGAAAGCATAAATACTTTTTACATTAAGATGATACCATTTACATAAAACTAAGAGAACAAAACAAGGAGATATAGTACCTGAACATACTTGTGACCAGCATTCCGACAAATATAAAGTTGACGGGCAACCAGACCTTGATCAATCTCCATGTGAGTGGTTCGGTGGTAATTACGCCAAGGAAACTCAAACTAGAAACAATAACTACTGAAACAAAATTCTGCAAGCAAGAACCGGTATCTTATTAGTCTATAGAACATAGTAAATTATCTCAAACATATAAAAACAGTGAAAGACAATGACGGCCAAATATTTATTGTAATCAATAAACTGAGGAACTTATATAGAAGGTAACCTGGTACAGCATCAAAGATATTCCAGCATTAAAGTCATAACTGGAGAGGACATACTTGTTAACCAGTATCATGCTGCAGGAAGAAAAACAATATGCGAGGCCAGATAATAAGGCCTGGTTTTGTATTGTAAGTCCTCTTTTACTTCGCAACGCCTTTCCTCTATCCTTCTCCAACCTCCCACTTTCCACATCAATCTCACTATTATTAGTAGGATTCTTCATCCCCCAAGAAGATCTGAAAACAGCATAAGAATCAACATATACATCATGATAAGCAACGACATCTTGTAACCATTGTCGCATGGAATTCAATTAACCACTTCCAGCTGACGAAAATGGAAAATTATCCAATGTATTAATGCAGTGTAGGCGGTTTAACCAAATCAGGGAAATTCTGAAAACAATCTTATTAAAGCAATTGGAAACAGAAAGGACGTCAGGATGCTATGGAAATGGCCCAATTTCCAGCTATATAGTCATCACCGAGAAAAAAACTATCTACTTAATTTGGATGGCTATATATATCCATACAACTTTTATACATACATATACCTATGCATATATATATATATATATATATAACTATATCACTAACTACAAATCAAATTTACTTTATGTCAAATCAATCTTATAATTTTTTATTATATTTATATCTAAAAAAACTATTCATCTAAATATATTTTTATTCTCATCAGGTCTTTTCGTAAAAAAATCCACACAAAATTACATTCATCCAAACATATTTTCATTTTCAACTTATAAAATAACAACTCAAAATAATTCATCCAAACATATTTTCATTTTTAACACAAAAACCAATGAAAGTTTGAAAATTCACTTTTCTACAATTTTCAATTGGGAATTGAGAATTGAGAATTGAAAATGAAAACAATACCATACAAGCCCTTAACATTTCAAAAATACTAACGCTGTAAAGCTTGGAGGAATGAAACAAGACGAAGATCCATTAGTTTGCTGAAATCATTTTCATCACATATTGATCTCTGTATAATAAACACGTTGTGCTCCTGTTTCCCTTGTGAGAAGGGTATTGACAAGAAAGGGAAAAGAAAGGCAATACTACTTTCTTACATAGTAATCTCCGTCATTTTCCTTTGGTCATAAAGATCCAATTGGCATAAGAAGAGCCCTTTAAGGAATATCGGATAATTTTCAGTTTAGTTGTCTGCATTCTATGTTCTCAAGAATCGTTCTGAAAGTGGGGCCATATTTCACAAGAACTTGTTTGGACATACTGTTTTGATAGTAAGTTTTTTATTAGGATAAAATCATAAAATCTAATCGGAGGCGTCCTTGAGGAAAAATCTTCTAGGATTTAGCCACACAAGTTCAATGGCCAAATACTGCATTAATGGCCTGACCAAAACTAATCAATCCACCAAATTCAAGATTTTCAGCTAGCCAAAGGTTCCTCCCAATTTCTATACGAGTCTTATGCAACAAAGTGTAGAGCAAGAATTACAATTGAGCCTTAGTTTGTCTTTCAAGTCAAAGGGGGTGGATTATTAAGGAAATAGAGGAACTAGTTTGGTCGAAGCACTTGATGACATACTGGAGAGTGTTTGTACGGAATTGGAAGAAAACCCTCAAAGGGATCGCATATTGTACCAATACTTGTATTAAAACGGGAAATAGAAAACAAGAAAAAGGTTATGATACTTCCATGTTAATCTCTGCTCAAAGGACAAAGTTTGCAATCTCACATCAAAACTGAAACTTTAGTATGTCTGCCAGATCAAGAGGAGAACAAGAAAAAGCCGGTCCATTATGGTGGTGATAGGGGAAGGTCTACCATGTGAAAGAAGACTTTATTGTTATACCAGTTTTATTACATGATTCCTTTTGCAAATTGGTGAAATATTGTAGAAGGAAATATACTGGTAAACATATTCATCCTATTCACTTTGTTTTCTACTGTCAAGATCCAATTACAGAACTTAGAGGACCCTCTTGGTGTTTTGTTGTTTATTTTCATTATAAATGAAGTGTTTCTTTAATAAGACAACGGGGGCGGGAGGGTGTACAAAATCACATTATACTACATAATTCAAGCCAAAAAGCATAATTTAGAATAGATGCTGGATGAGTATTAATGATTGAATCATGGCTCTCATTTCCAGAGAAACAGTGGAGAGCTGTGAAATAGTAAATTACAGCTTCCTCTTCTAGAAAATGTGCACCAACTGAAAAATATTTGTCTTAGAGTCAGCAAACCGTTGAAAGAAGTTCTACCTCCTTTTGCAGATAATGCGTTGGACAATATGTGCGGTTCCTTCATATTAATGACAATGGAAAAATTCAGGGAGGATAATGGATGAGAAAATTTCTGTATGACTTTTCCGCAAGATTGAAAAACTTTGACCATTTTATTTGAACTTTGACAGCTCGGTGCAAGTCATAATCACAGTATCAAAGCAAAACTTTCACATGCTCAGTATCAAGAACATAACAAGAACACCAAATTTTCAGTTTCTACCAAGAAATTTACCTCATCGCTTCTCAATTCTAGCAAAAATAATCGTTTAAGAAGAGCAATACAATAACCAAAACAGAGGTTCATGCATGGTCAATCATTTGAATCTTATTTGGAAACAACATGTGCTTAAAATAAGTAAACTACGAAGAAAGAGAGACTAGAAAAGAAAAACAAATTACATGCTAGGTATGCCTAAATCTATGAGGACTGAGAGCAACCTCAAGATGTAGGGCCTCAGAACAGAAAAGACAAAAAAATTATAAAAAAATCAAAACTCATTATAAATAAGGCAACAAAAAGGAATACCTGCTGGCTATTTCTCTTCTAACTGGAGTAGAGACCTGATCTAGCACTTGGGGAATATTTACCAATATTCGCGGTTATATTTCTCTCAGAAATAGGAGCAGCCAAATATGGATAAGCCCGTTTAGATAATGATCTAAAACAAGGGGGAAGATATTACGATATTGGTAGCAAATAGTGGTTGTAATATTATAACATAAGTAGGTTCAAACAAAATGCAAGAACATTATAACCACTTTCATCAAGGAATCATAATCACAAAATTAAAAATCCTCAAGAAAAAAAATTAACATTAAAACAGGAAGGAGATCAAATAATTGCAAAGCAAATGAGAACCCATCAAACGGTTGTGATAAAATATGTTAACAAGAACTTGTGTGTTCAGAACCATCTGGAATTCAATCTCGCGACATTCAACAGGGGCTCTTCTTTAATAACATAAAACCTCCATTTTCCATAAGACTAACCTTTTGTTATACAGACTGTTTGAGAGCAAGTGTTCTACGAAGAAAACTTGTTACCATTTTTCAACAAAATTGCTCATTTCTCAAATGCACAATCAATGACCACTACGATGGGAAAAAAAACCTAGACCACAAACCTTGGGGGGGTTCAACATTTAAGCTGGTGCTTTAACTGGCCAACATAATGATCAGAAACCCAGCCACTATAGCTCGATCCCACTCCCACACATACGACATATAACAGACACCACCACATAATTAGAAGCATGGTACCCCATAATCACAATGAACTATTGAAAATACTAACACAAAGACAAATCCATCAATTGAACTTTAACATTTACAATAAATAGCAAATTGATTCTTCAATTGATAAGCAAGTGTCTGAAAGAATGCTAACAATTCAAAAATGCTAGTCCTTTTCATCTAATGATTGAAAAGATGGATTCTTTACTCACAACATATCCAAGGAAACACACACAACACACTTTTCATGAACTCACCATCAATTAGTAAAAGAAATGTGTGGTAAATTAAGGCAAGTAATCAAATAAATATAAATAAGGTGGGATGCCCAACTTGATTTAGACAAAACCCATCAGCAACACAAAAGAGAAAGATATAGTTCACCTTGGGCTTGGAGTCATCTACACTATGCAAACGCACAAAAACACATTTTCAGTGGGCTTCTAACTTTTCCTGCGTGTGATGAGAAATATTGGATCCTCTGCTCTGAAACGTATGGAGCTATCTACTTTATGTAGAGTTGAAGTTGAGTGCAAATATCACACTCTCTGTGTGTGTGTGAGAGAGAGAGAGAGAGAGAGATTCGAAGAAGAAAATTCTAATATATAAAGGCTGAAGCTTTCCCAGTTAATTTTTGAATTATGTGAAAAATAAGTACTTTTTTGCTTCAACTTCTGAAGATTGGAAAGTGCTTTTTGGGTTTTGGGTTTTTTTTTTACTTCAATTTCAATTCAACTCAGTCGCACTGTCGCAGACGGACGCAGTTGATTGATTCAACTGAAAAGAAAAAGGGAAAATGAGAGAGAGAATTGGAGCCATGTGATTTACTGATACGTCATCGTTGCTACCCTTTTTTTCTAATTTAGCTAATGAGTGCAAAAGAATCGAGTCGAATTTTTATTATTTTTGGTAATTAAAATTCATTAATGAGGGACAAATCGAAAAAACACTACTGAAAAAACAAAACATGTAATCTAACATTATACTTGTCAAAAATAAATTACATTGGGAGTGCTGAACACGAACAAAATAAAAATGACAAAAGGTAGGAAAAAAAATTGATCCGATTCCTGACGGAGAGGAGGACCGAGAATTTCCAAAAAAAGCTTAAACCCACCCTCCGAAGATGGTGCAATAAAAACCCGAACCAGATTTCTCCTCCAACGAGCTGAAGAGAAAAGAACACCAACCACACCTGCAACCCCCAATGTAAACGAAAACATATTTTCAAGCATATTTAATTTTTTTTAATGACTCTCAATCACTTTTTTATAGAAACTATTTTTTTTAAAACACCACCTGCCCTAATCAAATATCCCAGAAAAAGGCATGTCACCTCGAAATTTTTCGCCAATTCTTTTTCTTCATAAAATGACACATCCAAATACATTGTTATACTATTTTTTTACATTATAAGATAAAATTTCAGTATTTTTCTGGACTTTCCATCTAATCGGGACCTTACTGATGATGTTCATGCAAGAATTGAAGGTATATGATTCATTAGAAATGGCTTTAATATATCTGAAGACAGGAAAAGTTGTCTATAGTCTATACTTTAATAAATGTTGATCTTTTTCCTGAATCCATGACCTTATGAGAATCTATAGATCGCTCAATTTTGACAAAAATATACCCACCACGAAGGTATCCGCCTGCTCCGCCGCCAAACACACCACCCTGATTACCATTCGAAGGAGTACCCATCACCGGCCTCCACATTGTCTCGGAAGTACCTCTCGTCCCTCCACCGACGGCAAGATCGAAATGTAACTAGACTTACATTAGCAACATCGTCGAGCTACCTACTCGAATTCAGAAGTGATTCCTCCAACAATCCGAAAGCTTAGGCTTTTATCGAGTACAAATTTTGAAAATTCAGAAGTTTATGTATGAGATGTGATTGAATTGAAAAAGGTGTGATGTGAAATAAAAAAGGTGTGATGCGATCGATATTTATACAACTTATCTCTCACTCTTTCACCTTCTCTCAACTCTCTCACTCTCTCTTAAGTATTTAGAAAAATGAATTCTTTTAGCAAGAAGAAAATTTCTCATTGATTAGTTGATCAATGATATAATTCATATTAAACCAAATTTAAAGTCGGCCATACTAATAATTTTCAAAGTTCTCGCAAGTAATTGAGGAGTTGATTGGTTAGTTCTTATAACACCAAAAGAAGATACCCTTTTGCAAATTGAGTTAATTTGCAATTGGTAAAGTTTTTCTTTTTAAAAAATCAATTATTTTATTTCAGTCCAAAATCATTTATAAAGTAGAGAATAATATAATTGAATACTTTCACTAACATATAAGTTATAATAATTGAAGCGAAATGGACAATAGATATGTAGATCTATCTCAATGATCCAACTTAGATCCAAACCAACACGAGACTAAAACTCTTATATGAAAACGGTCATACGGTGTCGTAATATAAAAGAGCATCAAAAAGAAAATGTGAAAACCATAGACGTGAAGGATGTAAAAATGAGTTGTTCAATAAGGAATGCTAACGTGTTATCTAATAGAGAATTCCAAAAATATAGAACACAAGAGAACATGAATGTGCGATGTCTTAATATAAAATTGTGCCTTTTGGATGAAACTACAAAAGTAAGCAAGGACGCAAAGTGGCGTGCCAAGCGAAGCTATTCGAGTAGGTGTCTATGACGAGTAAATGATCATAGATCGGGACTAATGATTTTAGTTAATAATCATCATTAGATCAGAATGATTTATATATTTATTGTCGTAATAACTCTACATCCAACATTGTATGGTGGACTGAGACTAGGGATGGCAAAACGGGCCGGTTTCAGGTCGGTTCTTGAGGATCCGGAATCAGAATTGCTTAAGTTTTTGGGATTCGAAACCAGAACCGCATAAGTTTTTGGGATTCGAAACCGGAATCAGAACCGCATAATGAAGGATTCGGAACCGCCAGGACCCGAAACCCCTAAACCCACGGGTACCCGAATATTGTTTTTACACTACCTCTTGCGGGTACCGACGAGAACCGAAACCGTGACACTCGCGGGTACCCGCGAGTTTGGAATTGGAACCATGAGACTCGCGGGTACCCGTGAATTTGGAACCGAAACCGGAACTGCGAGACCTTTTTTTTCTTTCTTTTGGACTAGAGGTTTGCCCTTCTTTTTTTTTTAGTTTTTCTTCTTTTTCATTTTTTTTTTTTGTGATAAAATAATTTCATTGCATAAAAGAAAAATCAAAGGTTCATTACAACACTCCCCAAAAGTGCGAGGATTAGAGAAACAACGGAAAGTCCTCAAGGCAGAATAACATTATCCCAATTTTCCTTAATGGCCCATTTGGCTAATCATTCGCCACAACATTTGCATCTCTTTGAATTTTAGACAGTTTCCATCTTGGCCATTTCTTCCAAAAATTGTGACAAAATTGACCGCAAAATTCACATCTTTATTTCAAAACTACACAGAAACAGCAAAAAGTTAAGGATGCCTTTTAATTTGTTTTAATTACTACATCACATCTTTATCTGCATTTTAATGGATTAGGATTTACTGACTAATTGAGAATTCTACTTGTTTTAATTTCCTGCATTGGGGATATCTTTTAATTTGTTTTTTAAAAATGAAAAAGAATAAAAAAAACTAACAGTTTCGGGTCGATTCCGGGTCCAACCCGGAACCGAATCGGAACCGCTAGGATACGTATAAGCTGGAATCAGAACGATTAGAGCTGGGGGAACCGGAACCATCGGGGCGGTTCCGAATCCAACTCGGATCCGTTGCCATCCCTAACTGAGACCAATAATTCTAGTCTATCATAAAATTTCCCGTATGGGACAGGATGAGGGAGGGCGTTTGCTATGAAAATCCGTTCCCGCATAAAAGCTTGGCATTGTATTCATTGATTTGGATCCTGGTCTTTATTAAATGGTCCATCATTGATGATTTGATGGCTCCATAGTTTGACTAGGAAAATGAATTTGTAGATTGTAGAAGGCGTAGAGGTTAGTTGCTATAAATTGAGTGATACTAGGTGACTCCAGGACTCGAGCTCCCAAAAAATCTAACACATGAAGGACCCCATGTGGATACACACATGAAGGACCCCATGTGAGTAATACGTGAGAAAAGGTGAAGATCATCCCCAAACACAAGTCTCAGGAGTCGCTAAGAATCACCCCTATAAACATTCTTTATTCCCATATTAATGGTTTTTTAGCCTTGAAATTACCTTGAAAATTGTTTAATGAGGTGATTATTTTGATAAAAGGAAAAAGATTAACATTGTTCAAACATTGCTAGGCCAAATTCATCGTTGTAACTTATATAAGACTTTTCTCTAGCCAATTCCAGAATTTGTGAGTAGTTAACACATTCCTTCATCATATCTCTCGTCTATTTCACTTTTTAGACGTCTCGCCACTTATCATAAATGGTAATTAACATAAACAGTAATTAAGTTATCCATAAGAATTGTCCACAAAATGGAAGCGATTGATGTGATGAGTCATTACCTTCTCTTGAGGTGCGATTCTAGTATCTTTTAGAACGTAGCAAAACAAAATTTCTACTCTTAAATCGCTAGAGCTAGTTCAGAATACCATCCCTAAGAAGATAGGAGGATTATACGAACGATCCAGGGCTGGACCTCATTTACTCCTTAACAAACTTACTACAAGGCTACATAAGTCAACCTTCCCGTAGCAATAAAAACTCAAGAGATATTCAACCTTCAACCATAGTAGCAAATCTTTTGGAGAATGAACTGAGATGTGCAAAATCACGACTTGTTAGCTCCATTATGCAGATTATGATTGTTCAAGAAAGATGTAAACGTAAAGTCTAGTTTTTGGTTGTTCAAAAGAACATTGATCCGACATAGCTTTTGCAACTGAAGTATAATACACCTTTAGAACAAATACAAGGGATAATACAACAATGTTAGCAGTTGAAACTTGGTGTTAACGGTTAACCTCACACTAACACACATATACATACATAATAGAAAAATCTAAGATGCTGATGAAGAATTAGAGGGAACTGAACCATGAATAAAGTATCATCATCTTCCCTAGACGAATTTTACTTGTTAAATCATAATATTTACCAAGGTAACTTCAGATATGGTGCCTAAAAAGTTACCCCTTGTAGATCATCTTGTTTCTGGGGCATTTCCAAGATGCATGGAGAATCACGATTCACCTTCAGCCCTTTACCATATGCAGCAATTAACAGAGCCTCAGCACGACCTTCATCATTCACGGATAAACAGCACTACGAAAATTAGGTAATGAAGCTCCTCTAAAAAGTTTCAAAAGTATTCTCTTAACCTGATCATGTTTTCTGATGTTGAGAAATTAGTGCTTGTTTCTAGATTATTTAGTTTCAGATTAGAATTTAGAAGCCTAATTAGGAATACTAACCATGATCTTTCTTCCTTTTCAACAGGGAACTCATAGACGGAAATAGATTGGAGGCGAGCCCTCTGCTATCATCCTGTCAAGCAAAGCAATAAATCTCAAACTTGATTTCTAAGTATCACAAATAACTTTTCATAACTACTTTAAGAGTTTAGAATCAAATTTGAATAGTCAATACACCATCAGATGTAAAGAAAAGGGAACATTTTCAACACAGCCATACAAAAATCGACTTGTTATGCATAGCCACAAATTAAGGTAATACAGGGACATGATATTCAGCAAAGACCAGACGAACCTTGCTTGTGCGGCTTCCCGTGAGTTTGAACTCATTCTTCCACAATAATGATGGTACGGGAACAACAGAATATCCTGAGGCAACCAGGATGCCTATCCATAGTCCATATCCAAATCCTCCACTCCACCATCCCTTTAGTGCAACAGAAAGAGATGCTTCAGAAACCATCACCACAAATAAACTAACTGTAACATGGTATCAGGAAATGAAAGATAAATGACACAGAAGAGAACATTAGAACAAGAGACTGTAAAAAATATATCACTTTGATGCACAACAGTGCACCTTCTTTTTAAAACTTTTCGTTCTAGGTAATGAAGGAAAACAAACTTCTGCTTTGCCTATCTACTCCTTATCTTTCTGTGTTTAGTTCCAGGTAGTGAAAGCATAAATCTAACAAAACGTGATTTTGTGTTTTATTATTGCTGCGGGAGATATCAACAGAATGAAAGCCATCAGAAATCCAAGGACTACATGAATGGAAATCATTTAAGAGGAAAGATTACAGTGATAGGATCAAGGAACAAATTGGTAAAGACTAATGGCCTTCACAGATGATAGACGGATTCTAACCTGCTTACCATCTTGGGGATATGGAATTGATTGCTCTATGTATGCAGTGGTTCCTGTAGTGAAATCGAAAAATAAATTGGGGTTAAAAGATGTGTTCCTTTGAGATGTAGTCCAGCGAGAATTCTGATGATATTGTAGTCACAGTTTCAAAATAAAATAGTTTTTGCGAATTGAAATAATTGGATAACCATAGGACAAAATTCTTAAATATTATCAGTCCAGCAGAGCTAATGAAGCCACTACCACAAGGGTACCATTCCTAACACAATCCTGCAATTTATCTATGGGTACATGCATTGCTGCTTTTACCCAGGAAAAGATGAAGATGAATGATTATAAGATAAATAAATGATTGCAGGCTCAGTCACCCATTTGGAGTTTTGGTAAAGAATTGCAATACCATAGAATCGAATTAGTGATGCTTTAAGCAACATAGAAGCTCTTCATAGTTATATGTTTCAAACAGACAATTGCAATTGAGCAGCTAAGATAGCACTTGAGCAGTCAGCAGTATAACATACCAACTGGAGCATCAATACTTTGAAGCAACTGAATCATAGACTTTGTATCTAGACGCTTCCGGACTCTTTTGCCAACCAGTACTTTCAAGTGAGGAGAATCGTACACCTATAAGATAGAAAACGAGAAATTAGTATGAAATATCTTTGGCATCAGAGAAATGTATAAGTGTTAGAAAAGGTTCAACCTATAAACTCGTCTTGGCATGTAACACTCCATTCTCATCAGTGAAGACATCGCAAATTTTTACCACAATAGGACACTTTACCTTGCAAAAATTTGGGAACATTATATGCTAGACCAAGTCCAATAGTCCTACTGTCTATCTCTCTCACACAATAAGCTTTACTTTGTGCGGTACCCACACACACTTGTTTGAGACATATAGACACAGAATTTACACTCGGACCATTGGACTTGGTCTAGCATAAATTACCCCAAAAAATGAGCCTAGACAGAGGAGCAGAGGAGAAATATACCTAAAGTGGCAGGCACAATATATATATATACACTACAACAAAGAATATATAGAGCTCAATCTAAATAACATGCGTGACAATGCAAAAACTCTTTCCTAAATTCTATCTCAAAACCAAATCTTGGAACCAAGATGCAAGCTTCATACATTTGAAGCATGCCTTACAATACATCATAATCCTACATGTCTATTACAGAAAATGTTGTGATATGTAAGTACTATGCCCAAATTTAGCAGAAGGCCCATGATTAAAAATCCCGGCCTAGATTTCAATTCATACTATTGACATTCATTGTATACTGTACGCAGGGACGGAGCCAGAAATTTGAATGAGGGGGGGGCGAGATTGTTGTGATATAGGTATATATTGTTTTTTGGCAGATAGTCGAAGGAGTCAAAGGGGGGGTGTGGGGGGCTTGCCCCCCGCGGTACGGTACGCTATATTTGCGGAGGAAAATATAATAAGAAACTAGGTTCAATTACAACTTTTGACATACTTTATACTCTTATATCTCTTTCGTTATAGCCAGGATTTTGAGTTGGAGGGGGGGGGCGAACTCAAAATAAAAAAAAAAAACATGAAATTTTTCGAATTTGAGGGGGGCGAAATCCAAATATCAAAAATTTTGTAAGGTAAAAAATTAATTTTTCAAAATTGAGGGGGGGCGACCGCACCCTCCAGCCCCCCCCCCCCGGACTCCGTCCCTGACTGTACGACGACTGTACTCTTTCGTTAATAATGAAATTCCCTCTTCCTCTCCCGTGCATGTAGGCAATTGACGAATCAGGTAAATTGTCGTGTCGTTTAATCTTTATGCTTTTATTATGGTGTTTGTTCTAACAGAAAAGAAATATAAGATATTGACAATAAAATTACGAGCGTGCAAGCTTTAGGTCGAGCTCCAAGAAAGCGTGCACTTCGCCTATGTAACTAATACCTGAGAAGAATTGTCGGGCTTTAAAACAGCCAATGCTCCAGAAAGATCCGGGTCGACTCCAATGACCCAACCAGGGTCCGCATTGCTGCAATCGGACTCTTTCGAAGCTCCATTTTCATCATTGGCCGGTGGAGGGCAAGAAAGTGAGTCCAACCAGTTCAATTTGAGTTGATTGACGTCTAAATTTACCTTTTTAGCCCTTGCGGAGCCCCTTTTACTGCCGTTGGGTTTAGGGTTCGGAGTTGAGGGCCGTGGAACAGTGGCTATTTGAGGGTCAGGAGTGGTGGTAATGGGGGCGGCGAAGAGGCGAAAGGCGGCGGGAGTGAGACGGCGGAGGAGGAGCGGCGGCGTGGGCTTGAAGAGGATTGGTGGGGTCATACAAAATTGGGGTTTTGGAGGGAAGAGGTGGTGGTGGAGCTGCTGTGGAGTAGCTGCTGTTACTACTGTTTCCATAAAAAGTTGTAAATAGGGAAGAAATGCGGAAGCCATTGTTATTGTTGTCATCCCATTTTCAATTAATGGGCCGGGTCCTGATCCAATTCAAAACAAGATTATTTCTGAAACGGGCCGGATCCGGGTCCAATTAAACCAAGAAAATATTTTTGGGCTCGTTTGGTATGGTCGAGTAGGGGTGACACGTTATATAATCAGACATAACCCGTCGTGTGGTAGGCTGGGCAAAAGCCCAACATTTGTTTCACCGCCTGAGTTTTAATTTGGGGTGTACATAAACCCGCTCAACTCGCCCGATTCGCTCAAATCGACTTGATTCGCCCAAAAACCGCCAATTTGAAATTATTAAATAATTGTGGTGGGTTGAAAAAATTGCAACCCGTCACTTTCAGGTCGGGTGGTGGGTTTAATAATCGTAACTCACTTAACCCGCCACCCGACCGTTAATTGTATATGTCATAAGTATATATATATATATATATATATATATATATATATATAGTTAAAAATTAACCTTAAACTCTTAAAACTATATAGCATATATAAACTCTAATAAAAGTGGTTTTATTCATATTAATGTAAAACACTTTATTTTTAATTTGAGTATATAAATTATTTCTTTTGAACATATGTTTTTACTTGATTTGAACGAAAATGTAGATATATATTTTGATGATAAACTTATAAGATAATTTAATTTTATTAATATTTTAGAGTTTACAATTCATGATAAATATGATTTTTATTTAATAACACCACTTATTTTTGTATTTCTCGCCAACTAAATTTTTTTAGTTAAATGTATAACAAATATGTTATTTAATTTCTTACTTACTAGTTGAAACTAAAAGTAAGTTGTAAGAACTATAATTATAATTTGATAACCCGTCAACTTGCCCGCTAAATACATTTAACCCGACCGATCCGAACCGCTCGATTTGAAAGGATAATTATGCGGTTTCGGTTTGAGATTTTGTCAACCCGCATATATCGGGTCGGGTTGATTTTTTTCTTTAAAACCGCCAAACCCGACCGCGTACACCCCTAGTTTTAATACTACAAACAATTGATCGGTAATCAACTCATGGGAAGAAAATTAATCAATTACCAAAGGCTCGTTAGTTTAGTGGTATCAGCTTTCACATTTATGTGGAAAGTCATGGGTTCAATTTCAGACTGTCATAAGTTGTGAATTTTCACTCCTTATTTGGAGTTTTAAAGGATTTATATGGTCCATGATTAAATTATTGATCCGAATTTATCAATTCAAAGTATCCCCATCGTCTAGAATTATAAAAAAGTAAAATTAATCAATTACATGCACCAAATTATATTTTGGTTCATATGAATCCGTGTAACTGTAATCATGTCAAATCAATCTAATCTTGTCTATCACACACCAATACCAAAGCTCCATTCCTGACCTTCATGACTACATCTATATCAAACTTAGATTTCAATGGGTTTTTTATCAAGTAAAAACAAAAATAGGGTATGCAAGATAAATAATTAGATCAATTTTTCACTAATTATCAAAAAAAATAAAGATCAATTTTTCGCTTTGTCTATTGTAAATTAGGGCTGGGATTAGGTTTTGAGTTTTTGTAAATAGAGTTTCAATAAACTTTTACTTACTTTTATTGTAATTTTAGACATGCAATTATCAAGACTTGATCATAATAAATTTTTGACGTACCCAATGTACAAGTATCCAGACTTGATCACAATAAATTTTTGATATACAGATGACAATCAATTTTAGTGCAAATGACAACTAAAACCTACAATGCCTTACATTTTTTGTTAGTATTTAGATGTTAATTTTCACAACTTGACCAAATTGCAACATTCTTTTGTTAGTATCTAAATGTTAATTTTCATAACTTGACCAAATTGCATAGTTGTCAACTTGTCATAACATGTTATATGTTTTATTATTTGGATAGAACAATATATCAACTCAGAAAAAAGTCTCTTTTTACCCTTTAATTTGAAGTTTGGTAATTATGTTACACTACTATAATAGTACACCCTTAACAATAGATGCTTAGCTTAGTACATACCTAACATATGTCATGATCTTCTATCGCAATCAAAAACAAATAAAGGATCACTAGTGCCTTTGGAACTTTAAGTTTATAAATTGAAATACAGTTAATTCTTCATTACAACTTATCTTAAGGCTTAATAATGTGCATATTACTTTATCTAATCATTGTTTAAAAAGTTTGTCGCCGCATAATTAAGCAAGTAAAAACTGGAAATATTGATTATACTTCGCATATTTTACGGAAAAAATACAAAGCTAAGGTATCAAATTAATATTAGTTTTTGCTAATTATTCTGGTCATGAGTAAAAACCATAGGAGACAAATATAGGGTCATGTATGTACTCTGTCAAAAACAAAGGTAAGGTAGAATCCAAAGAGCAAGATAATTTATAAAACGGATTTTTTTTTCAGGTGCGATACTTTATGCGTTTATTTCTCTCAAACAAGTATATGTAAAAATCATGTAAATCACATCTTATTATGTGAAAGAATATACGAAAGACTTTAGCTATTGTATCATATAGAATTTTCGTTACAGCAGGAATGATAGAAAGATTGTCGAAGCAACAAATTTTGTTACATTATTATTTAACTCGTTTAAAAAAAGATTTATAGAATAGAAAACATATATAAAATTCAATGAATGCATCCTAGCCCCTAAACTGGACTCCACATTGATGACTTTTGGAGAACATAAAATTCTCCTCCACTTGTGAAAATGATGTCTACTTTTGTTCATGAATTGAGGACACACAAAAGTATTTTTCTTGTTTTAGGTGTTTGATTCCTTCTTTCAACATTATATTATAAGTAAAGAGTCATTACATGTGACTTGGCCAATCCTTAAATTCAGGACCACAATCTACATACATTTTTGTATCTAAAAGCTAAAAACACTTCTTACTTTCTCCCACTATCACAAAGTTGAAATCACCAAATGGAATTAGAAACTCAAACTCAAGCTTCAAATCATTCTTCTGTCTACATGACTGCTCCAACTAGCCCAAATGCATACAGCAGAAGCAGCAGCATGGAGTTCTACTATAGCGCCCCGGCAAGTCCACGACGAAAACCATGCATCGCCACCATTGACAATGTAGCTCAAAAACCAATCAACGGTTCAAGATCAAACTTTGATGATTTCGAATTTGAAACAAGCAAGAAATTCAGCGGTGAGCTGAATTTCTTAACGAGCCAGAACTCTGAGTCTGAGGTGAATGTGGATGATCAAGGCCATGATGATAAGCAAAAGTATCGGGCTCGTGGTGATTCACTACCCGCCATGGCATTTGCTGACGAGCTTTTCCTCAACGGATTAGTCATGCCTTTAAAGCTCCCTCCAAGGCTTCAATATGATAGTGATTCCAACAGTTTTAGCCAAAAATCCCCTGTTTTGTCACCCAAGACCCCAAG
Source organism: Buddleja alternifolia (assembly GCA_019426215.1). Classification (NCBI taxonomy): domain Eukaryota; kingdom Viridiplantae; phylum Streptophyta; class Magnoliopsida; order Lamiales; family Scrophulariaceae; genus Buddleja; species Buddleja alternifolia. The sequence continues at coordinate 51,878,672 of CM033391.1, forward strand.
AACAGTGTGCAGGATACCGTTTGCACGTAAGAGTTCGTGGAACGATGATTTCGATCCGTTTTTGGTGGCTATGGATAAAGTGAGGGAAGAAAAGAGAGGAAGAAATAGTCATCATAGGCGCTCAAGGTCATATTCACCATTCAGGGCTATGCCCAATTGCTCTAATGACTATATTGATAGTTGTAATCAAGATTTTTCCAAGGCAAATAGCCCAATTGAGCCAATGCAAGTTACCAAACCAAGCCACAGTGGACCGCTGGATTTTAAGGGCTCGGCTTACGCAAGATGGGTTCGAGACCAAACAAGAGAAGGGGGGTTAAGCCAAAGAGCGCCCAAGAGCCCGAGAGGGTTCCTTTTCGGACAAAGAGTGAGACCCGTGAAAACGGAGCAAGACAATGCGGACAAGCCTGGTTCCAATGGAGGGGAACGTGTTAAAGAGAAGTGTGGAAATGTTAAGGAGGAAAGTAAGGTGCAGAAACTAAAAGGATTCTTGCTAAGGTATGCGTCGTTTGGAAGAGAAAAGACGAGTTCAGAAGTAAGCAAGACGAGTAATTTTAGTAAGTTGAGCTTTAAATTCAAAGGAAAGGGTCATAGCAATGGGAAGAAGAAGATGAGTGGTGATACAAAGATGGCAGCAGTACAATACAAGCCATCTTTTACTTCTTGCATAGGTTATGGAGCTGGAAGCCCTGCCAGGGTGAAATGAGTATTCACATTTTTATAGGGAAATGTATTCAGATTGTTGTGATTTATATTAATTCTCAATCAATGTTACAATGTGTTTGCAGAAAGATGTTAGTTCATGAGTTTTGGTCTTGTGATGATGGCACATTTGTATAGTTATTATTACAAGTGAAATGTTTGTCTTTCAAATATGTGATTTCATCAATGAGATTGAGATCTTATGTTGAGATAAATCTTATAATGAAATAGAAGGAACAAAATGAGAGCTTGCAATTTGGAAATGTGAAAATGAGAGCTTGCAATTTGGATCGTTTTATAACATAATCTATGTAGAATATTGCTAGAAATATATATCAATTAGTGTGCCTTTCTATACAAAATTTTCAGAAAGAACCAGCAAATAGCTAGAAATATATCTCAATTAATGTGCGATTCCCTTCTTCAAGAACATTGAACTATTGAAGAGATGCAATGCAATTATATTACAGCTGAGTAAGAAAAAGAACTCAAAATCGATTTAGAGAATTTACAAATTATTCACATAGTTGCTTTGAAGGTCATTATTTAGCGCCTTGTCTTCTTCTTCTTCTTCTATCATAACAATCCATCCCCCTTTCAAATCGGACGTCCACGGACGGCACACTCCGGGTGGCAACCCCCTTGGGCCCACATCCGGGGTGGCAACCCCTGGGCCCACCATCGGGTAGCCCCTTTCTGCAGCCCGTCCGAATCCGGCAGGTCAGACCAAATTATTAGGCATATAAGATAGGAAGCCCTAACTTAACCCAAAACCATGGTCAAAGTGACTCTCCACCTATATATCCTTCTACACTTTCATGTGGAACCGATGTGGGATATCATAACACATCTGCAATGCAACAGAGCATATATGTAAATGATTTTTATCAAAACACAAGAAGGACCTAAACCACATTCTGAATACAAAAACACGTACGTGAACGTGTAATATGTAGAAGCATGCAGTTTAATATCCTTGAATGAATATAGAGCACAATAGAGTATGTATTATTGATTGAAAAAGTCACCACCGAGATCATGAAATTCGACGAGGATATGCACCTCTTGACCGGGCTTTAGATGAATACTCAACAGCTTATGCCCCGGTTCTTCGAAACTCATGAGACTTGACATTATAGTCAGATAAATAGTTGTTCTTCGTAGATTGACCAAATCCGTTCGAGTCTCGTCTTCAATACTGATCATATCCTCTTTGGCCTCTTCATCTTCCGCATCCTCATCCTCATCCTCATCCTCATCCTCTGATGCTTGTGGCCAAACTTAAGGTAATTTTAGACAATATTAAATTCTTACAATTTTCAGTTTCTTACAAAAAAAATTCACGTCACATTGTTTATATAAAAACGTTAAAACCCCACGTGTTAAAAAAGTAGGCAAATCGCATAGTTAAAAAGTTGATTAACACCCTCTCTGTGTTAATTTTTTTTTAAAAGTTTACTTAATCCTAGAAAAAAGTTTATTAGTTAACCTATAAACTTCATTATTTACTTAATTCTTAAATACTATTTCATTGAATAATACCAAACATTTTAATTGATTTAAGACATTTTATTAAAGAGATAAATGCAAGGGAACTAAAATGGGGGGTTTTACCTGGATTTTATACATACTAGCTTGAATTTTTCAGCTCCTAAGAAGCATCATATAATTTCATTCATTATAGTGAAAGAGCTCTTGTAATAATAACAAAACAAAAAAAAAAAAGGGTGAAAGAGTCCAACTTTTGATAAAAGAATTAATCCGACAAATCAATATTACGAATTACACGTTAATTATCTCTAAAATAAAATTTGAAAGTCTCGAAACTCTTCAAACATATTATAAGTTTGACGAGAAGATATAAGCGCTTGCAATCAAACTTTATCTTATAAGTTTGGGAAAATTATTGTTAAGGGAATAGGAAAATTTCAAATTTATATAGACACAATAGTTCTGAAGTAATTAGGGAGAAGAGATTCATAAATTATACAAATTACTAAAATGGTAAATTCAATATAAAATCATATTTGTGTCACCTATTTCATCTTTTTTTTAATTATCCATATTCTTTACTTAATATTTTTTCGTTCATCACTAATGAAGTTTAACTTTTTTTTTCCTTACAAAACTATCCAATAGATTTATCAAAAATACAAGTTATATTCTATTGTATGTCTGAAACAAATTTACAAGATAATTGAAAATTACATTAAATAAAGTTTTTAATTTTATTTACAGGTAACAACTTCAGAAATTGCAGTCATGTAACAAGAAATAAGAAATTATGAAAATATTAGATAATTTACCAAACAATGCAATTATGATATTTTAAATGACTTCGGAAAATGATGCTTGATTAACCAAATAATACTTCATATTATGACAAAATACTAATTAACAATTAGCCCTATGATACATCAAATTATCATAAGTAATTATCTTTTCATGGATAGTATCTTAATTGAAAAAACCACCTACATGAATTTTTTCTAATGAATTCTTTATGAATAATGTCGAAATTTGCATAGTTTTCTATCACATTTATATTTGACGATCATTTGTATGATCATAGTTGTAATTGATTCTTTGTTGCGTGAAAAAATTATTCAAATCAAGATTATTAATTAAAAAATATTTTTAAATCAAGGTTGACCATTCAAGGGATATAGTTAAAGGCGTTTAATTACAAGGCCATAGAAGATGAAGTTGTCATTAAAAAATATGGTATTGCACGAATACAAAATTGTTATTTATAAAGAATTTTTTTTATAATATTATTTTCAATTATTTTAAATTTTTAAATGTGTTTTACAATTTTCCCAACTTATATAGCATTCTTTATTCAATGTGATGGGTCAATTTGTACAAATGAATATAAATAAACTTTAATTAGTTATGAAAGAAAATTGGGTGAGTGGATAATTTGTATTTTTTTTAGGAAATATATGAAGTGGGTAAGATAAAATAATTTTGCATTGAATTTGTCATTTTAATAATTTGTTTCAAACATACAATAGAATATTACTTGCATATTTTGCTAAATCTAGGGTAGCTTTGTAAGGAAAAAAAGTTAAACTTCATTTGTGATGAACGAAATATTAATAAGTGAAGAATATGGATAATTAAAAAAAAGAAGATGAAAAGTTGACACAATTATAATTTTGTACTGAATTTTACTATTTTAATAATTTGTAAAGTTTAGAAATTTTTTCTCCTTAATTAGTTAAGAATTATTGTGTTTTTATAAATTCAAAATTTTCCTATTCCCTAAACAACAATTTTCCCTAAGTTTAATGAGAAATTATAATTATAAACTTTTAAAAATATATAAGTTCATAAAAAGAAAAAATAAAATTAAAAATAATTAGGCCACATAAAATAGGGGGAAAAATTAAAAAAATCAAAGTCATAGAGATTCCCTGGTCATTGCCAACAAGTCAACTCGTAGATTCCACAATGATCCATCTTCATCCATTAATAATACATACACTCGTCCTATAATTATATGTAAAAATGGAATCCTACGGTGACCCAAAGATGGATTCACGTCTCAGAATCGCAAAAATGTACTCTGTATCTATCACCATCATTGTTTTATCGCTCTTCTCGCCACTATCAGAGTCCAACCAGGTATACTCTCTCTCGCGCGCGCGCACACAATTTTGATGTGGATTCTGGAATTACTACTTTAAATGGATGTTTCTATATATTGTGATATGTTCGTTTTAGCTTGGGAGAAAAAACAATGATTAGAAATATAGAATAATTGCTTATCAGTTCAGAAGTTTCATTGTTATCATGTTTTTATTGTTTCTTTTGATTCCAACAAGTTGAAGATTAAATGGTTTAGGATTTAGAATAGGGCATGTTTACACTGAGAAGTTTTTGAATTTTGATTATTGTTTTCGTGATCGAATCGCTGAGTACTGCCTTTGAGAATTTTGGAGATTGAACCAAGAAATTTTAGTTGAAATTTGGAGGTAATTATAGTTCCAATTATTCTGTAGTAAAGTTATTTTATACTTGTGCAGTTTTGTGATGCCGGGATTGGATATGGTGAATCGACATGTGGAGTTGATTCGTCTTCTCCATCAAAGATTTTGATCAAGGGGGGAACTGTTGTGAATGCTTATCATCAACAAGTGGCTAATGTGTATATAGAGGATGGCGTTATCGTGGCAGTGCAGGACAATATCATGGTAATATTATCATAAGTGTTGTATGATGAGTTCAAATTTTTAAAATTGATTCGGAAGTGATTGTTAGAGGTTTAAGTGGGATCCAAATTTTATAGATTGAGAATGCTTCTCAATTCAAGTGAGCTCGAAGCCGGCTATGATAATAAAAGCGTCTAAAATAAGTTGAAACAGAGAATTGATATCGATATACTTCATAAATCCATTCAGGGTCAGATGATGTTAATGTCAAATGACATATCAAATGAGACTCAATTTTGGGGAAAACTTCACTTTTGGTCCTATTGGAATTCGGCCAAAACACTTTTAGTCCCATAGGAATGTTTTTGACACTTTTGATCCTATTGGAGTCAAAATGTGACACTTTTAAGTCCCTTCCATCTATTTTTTGGACGGAAATTACCCTCGTGAGACACACGCTCTATTAGTTAACTACCCCTCACGTGTTTGATTTAAATCCCGTGCCAGTTAACTAACAGAGCTCGCGTCTCACGCGGGTACATTTCGCCCAAAAAAAGACGGACAAGACTAAAAGTGTCACATTTTGACTCCAATGGGACCAAAAGTGTCAAAAAAATTCTTATAGGACTAAAAGTGTTTTGGCCGAACTCCAATGGGACCAAAAGTATAATTTTCCCCTCAATTTTGCTTTATAAAAGTTGACTAGCGATTTTGTTCAATGATGAGAAACCTGACAGAGAACTACATTTACTTTTTTATTAGCAAAATCTGAACAATGAAGAGTTGTTCCGTCAAACACATTTGAAGAAGTATTGATGTCTGTTCCAGTTGTGTTGTTCTTTGATATACTCATTCATGGAAGTGATGTTAGTTATATTATATGCGTATTCATGAACTTGTTTGGGGCAGTGATACCTAGAGATTTGTTGAAGTGAAAGATAACTATTACAGACAGCTGACTCAAACATAACCATCATGCATTATCCTAATGTGTTAGCATTATATTTATATATGTATCTTTGATGATCTGAAAATCTGCAGGTTGGAGACGATGTTAAAATTATTGATGCAACTGGAAAGTATGTCATGCCAGGTATATTACTTCAGTTGTGTCACAATTTCTCGAAGGCATTTTTGTTACTTACACAATATAATCTATCCAAAATTCTCAATACCTATCTTTGAAGGAAAACGTATGTTCCCACATCAGACCTAAGTTTAGTTCTCATAGTTTGTTCTAGAATTCAGATACTGAGAATGCATGCAATCTTTGCCTTGATAAGATGGCAATTTGAGCTCTTGACTTGTGAAATTAAATTCGAATCCATATAATTATAGTTTGAAGACTCATCTATCCTTGTAATGTTTATCTTGTGATGATGACAGGAGGAATTGATCCGCACACACACTTGGCTATGGAATTTATGGGCACTGAAACAATTGATGATTTCTTCAGCGGGCAGGCTGCTGCACTAGCCGGTGGAACTACAATGAACATTGATTTTGTTATTCCTGTGAACGGGAGCTTATCAGCAGGGTATGAATCTTATGTGAAAAAGGCAGAAAGATCTTGCATGGATTATGGTTTCCACATGGCAATCACAAAATGGGATGACACTGTTTCCAGAGATATGGAAATCATGGTTAAGGACAAAGGTTCGTGTCCTTTTTTGTATTTCTGGTTTCATTTGCGAAGTATTGGACAAACAATGTTATCTCACTTCAATGCTAATTTCTGATAGATTCTAACAACTAGTTTTCTTTGCCACTCTATAGGAATTAATTCTTTTAAATTTTTCCTGGCCTATAAGGGTTCTCTAATGATCAGCGATGAACTTCTGCTCGAGGGATTCAAGAAATGCAAATCTCTTGGTGCCTTGGCCATGGTTCACGCAGAGAATGGAGATGCTGTATTTGAAGGGCAAAAAAGAATGATCCAACTTGGCATTACAGGTCCTGAGGGTCATGCACTTTCGAGACCACCAGCGGTAAAATCAGTTTAGGTTCTAATTATGGGAATAAATTACATGTTATAGTTTGTATAATTCACAGATATACCTTTGCGAGACTTGTGCTGATCTTCATTTAATAGTTTTTTAAATTGCATGAGGCACTCCTTGTAGTGTTAGACTAACAATCAATACTTAGCATGGTTATACTTGTAGTTTTTGCACTATTGATCTATTCAGTTAAATGCTCATGCAGCTAGAGGGCGAGGCAACTAGTCGAGCTATTCGTTTGGCTGGTTTTGTGAATAGTCCTCTGTATGTTGTTCATGTCATGAGCATTGATGCAATGGAAGAAATAGCTAAAGCTAGAAAATCAGGTTTGTAGTACTTGGAATTAATCATTCCTGTTATGATTGATTAATTTGGTTTAGACATGGTAACACTTCTGGTATACTTTGTTAGGACGAGGTTCTCAACAAAACTAGATAAGTTTAAAAGTACAAATAACGCCGATATGTTTATCTTTCTAAGATAATTTGCCCTTACTACATAAAGCAGAGAAAAAGTTAGAATATCATTGTATTGCGATTGTACTCTAAATAAATCATAAACCAGCTCCATCAAGCCCTTAATCTCTCTCAACTGGTTAATGTGAAATTCTGCACTTTTTTTTTTTTAATCCTTCATGCCGTAAAATTTTGCTCCAGTCTAAAACCGTTCTAGTTATGATAAGTTCTTAAGAGTTTTGTTTCCCTGAATGTTAGTTGACTTTACCTTTATCCTGATGTATGCTTAATTAGAAAGTAGTTTCACCATTTTTCTTCTGTTTCCGTTTGTTGCTCTTTAGCTTGGACAGCCTGTTGATAACTAAAGCACTGAAAGACAACAAAGTGAATGTGTTTCATGAAGTCCCATCTTCTGTAATATTGCTTATATAATAGTGAGGTGATTTTTTATGATACTTTATACTTGCAGGTCAGAAGGTTATTGGGGAGCCTGTAGTTTCGGGTTTAGTCTTGGATGATTCTGCCCTTTGGGACCCTGACTTCCAGACAGCTGCAAAGCAAGAATTTTCTCTTTCTCCAACAATTTTGGACTTACACTTTTTCAATTTCTTAGTATAATCAAATGAAGCTTTGCCCTCAAAGCCGAAGAAGTCACTATGAATTTTTCATGTTCCAGGTTTGTTATGAGTCCACCTATTAGAGCACCTGGACATGGTAAGGCTCTTCAAGCTGCTCTCTCAACCGGGCTTCTACAGGTTTTGCTCTCATCATAATAAACATTACATGTCAACTCGTGACATACACTTAACAATTGTTAAGTTTGTGAATTTGAATGTCATAAAACTAGAAGTTCATTTATGAAATTTTATTTTCCTACAAGATGACCTGTCAACATTATTATATACTACATTACTATATAGGACATATATATCTGAACTTTTCAGACGATCGATATATATATATATATAGTTCTGATCTTCCCTCATATGAATCACTATTTCTTCTGTACTTAAGTATGCTTAACACGTTGCAGCTAGTGGGAACAGATCACTGCACCTTCAATACAACACAGAAAGCTCTAGGAATTAATGATTTTCGTAAAATACCAAATGGTGTAAATGGTATGAGCATATTTTCCAAAAGTTTCGTGTGTAACCTAAGGAAGGATATTCTCATGATTCTTTAAACATGATACTTGTGCTACAGGTCTTGAGGAGAGAATGCATTTGGTTTGGGATACAATGGTGGTATGTTAGTTATTATTCCTACAAATTTTGATTGTCAATAGTTGTAATGTTCTTACCAAAATTCCAGTTCGTGGACATAAAATTTATGATTGGCTGCTTAATCCGTTCTCCCGTATCACAATTTTTGTTCCAGGTATCTGGACAATTATCTGTCACTGATTTTGTTAGGGTGACAAGCACTGAGTGGTATAATTTATTTTATCCTGCTTCGAGAATTTTCAATTTCTCTTGTCATCTATTATCCTGCACTGATGTTTACATTTATAGGCTTTCATTGTTCTTTTTTATTCCTTGAAACTTTGCAAATTGGCTTTCAATTTCGATTCTTTTATTTTCAGTGCCAGAATTTTCAACATATATCCAAGAAAAGGTGCAATATTAGTCGGGTCAGATGCGGATATAATCATATTAAACCCTAATGCAAGCTTCCAAATAAGTTCAAATACACATCACTCGAGAACAGATACAAATGCTTATGAGGGGAGACGAGGGAAGGTAAAATTGTTCTCTATTTTCTTTTTATCTTGTGGTAATACTTATGGTGATAAACTATTTATCGATTATGTTAATTGTTTTTACAGGGAAAAGTTGAAGTAACCATTGCTGGAGGAAAAATTGTTTGGGAAAATGATGAACTGAAGGTTGTTCCAGGTTCTGGAAAGTACATAGAAATGCCTCCTTTTAACTATCTTTTTGATGGAATTGAAAAGGCAGATGCCGACTATTTATCTTCCTTACGAGCTCCAGTAATACGATCTACCCATACAAGCTGAGCTTCTGGTTCAAATACTCAATATATTTTTAATAATTCATCTTGTTTAGAATGCACATAAATCACACTGGCTTGAAATAATTGGTTTATAGACATACACCCGTGTTATTGTTAATTCTAAACTATGATGTATATTAGTTATAATTCTTTTTCATAATTTGCTTACTTGAGCAAACTTGTTTTAAGCTCTAACTCTACAATACCGAGACGTATTCATCAAAAAAGAAAAAAAGGAAAAGAAAAAGATAAAGAGATACATGCAGAGACGCAAGCACCAGTGGGACCGAAATCGAAAATCAAGGCCTCATACAACAACTAAGGTATGTCAGCATGATCATCTTCATCTTCTTGTTCTTCTTCTTCTGCACATTGAACAGTATTGAACAAGATCAGAAGCAGTAGTGCATGTAAATGCAACAATAATATCTCCATGAGGAATAATTACATTTTTGTTGCTCGTATTGACTAATGCTTATGTGTTTAAAAAGTGTATCAAGTTAATAATTAAGATGCTGAAATAGTGTGGAAAAGATCTTACCGCAACAAGATCATCGTCTTCTTGTTTTCTGAGAAGTTCTCTTTCGTTTCTGAAGCTATGGCGTGTCAAGTCATTTTTCTGCTTCTTCCTATTGGCACGAGCTTGTGAAAACACCATCGAGTAGTTAGTTCCATCGTTTGCCTTGCGATCCCACCCTCCAAATTGAGGTACAGACATCTAAGTTTTTTCTGTCAGCACATGACAATCGTATGATTAATTTTTACTTTGTTCAAGAATGCATCACACGAATGACTTGAATCATTTCTCTATTCATCATAATATAGCATTTAACACACAATAAGCATAAGATTCAAAATTATTGCCTGCGCAGGGTATTTTTATACCGAACAGTGGGGATGATGTCATGTCAACAATGCAATAGACATTGAGTTGATGTGGCATGATTGTGATCATTTAGCGTGGAAAAAAGTCGGATTTTTGGATCAGGGTGAAATTTGCAGAGATATTTTCATGAGTTTATTGGTTAGCATTAACTTACCCTCTTGAAGATTTCCCTTTTAGGGTGAAGAAAATATTAGAGGAGACAAACTTCTGGGATCCAAAAACATTACAACCTCCAACTTTCTGAAATTTAAAGGAGTATTGGAAGGATGGGAGGATTACTAGGTTGATGGTTTGAATTCCGTGAATCTCTCTTTCATCGCTAAAAAAAACAATTAAGTTTTAACTTCTCAAAGAGCAAATAACATTTTTTATTTTTTGATAATTGATGTCTTGCGCCTACGTGGGGTCAACAGCTATTAAAATTGGATGCACGTTTGCATTTAAATTGCACCAAGTAAACATATAAACAATGATTTTTTGGGCAAAATATATTTAGGACCCTTGTACTCTACCTATTGTCGTAAACAAGTTTTTGAACTCCAAAACGTATCAAATTAGTCCTTCGGGTAAGTTTTCCTTAACAATTCCGTTAAGAGAAATCCTACATGACATTAGCCAAATTTTTGTTGCTTAGCTGTTCAAATAGCCATAGAAAGATATCAGACAAAATTACCATTCCCCCTCTATTATACAAGACCGAGAAATTTATGCCCAAGCATAGCCATTTTTTGGTCAGCTTTTTAGCCTACTCTCTTATTTTTTACAGCAAAATTGTTCAAACAGACGTGCTGTTTTTTTTTTTTTTTTTTTTTGGTAGTGCAATTTCTAATTTCTCTATATAATAATGTATACTAGTAACTCAAATTATTGTTTAAATTCTCAAAGCTCGGTTTCATCATGTCAAAAGTCAATTCCTCAACATAATCTGCTTCAAATGCTTCGAACAGAGCAATTTAATGATTAATTTTGAGGTTTTACTGCAAATTTAGGAAAATATAGGATGGGATTTGGGGTTTTTTAAGATGGCTTTTTAGCAGAGTTAAAAGTGATAAGGATTTGCAGATGATTCTTTTGACTTTTCCTTTGACAAAATGTGTTCTTTTTTTAAAAAAATATAGCAAATTCTTTACAAACAGGAAGCGCCATTTTTTGGACTATATTTGTTCCAACCACACTTAAGGGTATTTTAAGAATTTCATAAATAGGTGTGACATGTGCGTCCATCTAAGCAATTCAGTCTTACGTGTCATGAACCATGAGGTGTGGTGTGGTGTGGTGGTAGTGTAAACAACAAATTTTAAGTCTGCAATTTAACAAACAAGAAATGTTGTACAAAATATATTTAATTGAATCAAACGATTTAATGAGTACAAATCTCTAATTATTTATCCTCTGATTCTTCTTTGATCTTCTCCAATGTGGATTTGAATGTTTATAACGTTGACGCAAGGGCTCGACAGCTTAATCTCGGATCAAACGATGTAAATGATTTGGGAAGGTTGAAAGCTTCAAGGTTGACTCGTCGCTTTGATCTTCCTTCAACTTAATTTGGACTTCTATAACGTTTATTCGAGGGTTTATCACCTTAATCTCGAATTGAATGTTATAATTTGATGAATTTTGCCAAGAACGCCTTGAATGCCTTCTTGAATTTGAAGAACTTGTAGAGAGAATTTGAGAACTTCTTTTGTCTTCTCTTACTCAAATACACTTGTGAATTGGTGAATGAATCCTTGAATTTGAACCCCTATTTATAGTTGTAGGGGTGGAAGACTTTTCATAATCACCATTATTTAATTATGATTAAAATTGCCACATGGCACCTCATAATTGGTCAATACAATAAGTATTTAAATATCCATTATTCAATTATTTAATTTAAGAATAAAAATTTTATTAAATCCTTAAATGTAAATAAATGAATTTATTTTATATTAATTTACACGTGTCGCCATTTAATTGGCTACAAATTTTAATTGTCTTCAAATGCCCCCTCGAGACTTATCCACGAATGATGCTTGAATATGCGTCTTGAGTGGATAAGTCGCGACATTTTGATTTTTTGTACAATTTGATTTGAAAGCCCAAGTGGGTCTTGAATATGGGCCCAAAATATAGCTATTTCTTGGTAGCCCAAGTGAATTTGTGGATAGAGGCCTTGATTTTTTTTTTTTTTACTATTTCAACTCAAAGGTGGCCCATTTGCACAATTAAATATTTGTGGTCTGCCAACTTTTACAAATATGTTAAATTTTTTTTTATATATATATATATTTATTATTATTATTATTATTTATTTTTTTAAAAAAAAAAAGATAAACAAAAGCAAGACTTTTCCTTTAATTATGTAGTGCTTGTAGCACTTGTATGACTTTTAGAATTTACAAAGAAAATGATTTTCCACTTTTCCTTTAATTCCTCAACTTTCCTCATCTTATGTCTCATTTTTCTTTCATAACACATTATAAAATTGGAGTTTGAAGAGAATTTTGCTTGCTTTAGTTAAAAAAAAAAAAAAAACTTTCCCTTTATTTATGTAGTGCTTTGCTTTAAATTTCACTTTGTATGACCTTTTGAATTTATTAAGAAAAAGAATTTTCCCCATTTCCTCACCTTTTCTTATCTTATTTCTCATCTTTCCTTTCATAACACACTATAAAATGGGGCTTTGAGTTCTAGTTAGAAACACACACAAACAATTTATGTTCTTCTCCCTCTTCCTTTTTCTTTCAACTTGATAAGCTATGTGTATATCATATTTTGATTTCTCATTTCCTAGGATTTCACATATAACATTGCAAAATTTTTTTTTTTTTTCAAAAGTGCGAACCTTTTGCACAGTTGTGCACGAAAACTACACAGTTGTGCACTGCATGCTGAATTTTTTATTTTTTTTTGCAAACTTTCATTAACACCTTGTTTCGGTGTACATTGGCAGGTAATACAATGATTTTTTTCAAAGATACTTCGTCCCCTTCCGGAGATCAATACTTGACAATTCTTGACAACGAGAACCAACCTATGGAGGAAGGTGTTCATCTATCGGTTCATATTTCTCTTGTCGGGCGAAAGGCAAAACGGTGGCCAAGTTTGACAAACTCATTGTCCATGGTGGAATGGTGTGAAGAAATTAATTTGAACAAAACAACTAAGGCATGGAGTCTGCGATCTTCTCACCACCAACCGTCGAATGAGCCACTTATTTTGCCAACACTGGGGCGTAACATCATTGACGGCAAGACGAAGTGGATTGGAGACGACATCAAATTCCTTGGTGAATTTCACTACATCAAAGGCTACTGGGAGTGGACAGAGGACATCCTTAGTCGGTGCTGTTAGAATAGTGTCCTGCGAGCCAATCCTAGATAGGCTTTCTTTATCTATTCTTGTAATAAACAATTTCGTTTTACATTATATTAATAAAAGGCATTTCTTCATCTTATGTTTATATTGTTATAACTGTATGATGAAGTCCCTAGAATTCATACATAGCTATGGGGCTTGATATCTCATTGGATGGATATCATAAAACAAGTTTCTAAGGCTGTGATTTCTAAATACTATCCAAGTCATAGAATTATCAAGATGGGACATTGATAATTCGGATAGACTTGCGCCTATGATGCACACTCTTAATTAGAGAATGTCTCGTTTTATAGACATTAGTGTAGTTGACACAAATGCACATACGTGGGTGGTTGTTGAGAACAAGTTCACTGATTACCCTAACTGAAACTTCCTAAATTGGAATTATTTCTATATATGTCGAATTAGGAGTTTCTTAATCACGATAGTGCAAGATTAATTCTTTGACTTGAGTCATCACAGTAATCTTGTATATTGACTTACTGCACTTTGACTCCTGTGCCAGTTCTTTTACAAGGACACATATGGACTGGTGATTGGGTGTAGTGACTCGTATATGGAGGTTGGTGTTGACAACAAAGGATCCATCACTTGTCTAGATGAACAAGTGAATTTCCTATAATATTCTAAGTGGTTTGACTGAGTCAGTCCTTGGCCAAGGCAAGTAAGTAATTAATTGAGAAATGAGTTTCTTGAATTAATTAATCACTAGTCAAACACACTTGAATTATTAAGATTGAATTTACAAGGATCTCGACCAATAAGATTCCTCGATTCTTAATTCAATTGGGAAATTAGTTGATGGAAGAATCTCACTTGCATGGAATGCGCGATTGGAAAGGTTCACTTTGAATCGCCTACATCTAGGTCTTCAAGATAAGTAGCTAGAAACTTTTCTTTGATTTATGGGTATCTTATATTTAATGGAGATTAAATAATAAGATGGTTAATTAAAAGTGTTTAATTAATCGAGACAATTTAATTGTCCAAATTAAATCATAAAGGTTATGAACCCATTACTAGTATGTTGGTGAACCTAAAGGGTCACACACAATACTCGGACAAATCCATTTCTTAATTAAGGAAATTTAATTCAAAGTAGTTGAGTTAATATATTAATTAATTAGATTAATTAATTAAGATTATTTATTCAAGTGTTGGATAAATAAATTAATTAAGTTGATAAGATCAATTTAATTAAGCTTAAGTCTAGAAAGCATTTAATTTAATTGGAAGTGACTTTTAATTAATCTAGTATGGTGGATTAATTATTAAAAGACTATTTTATTAAGCCTTGGTCGAAAATTTGGTGGAGGAAAATAATTAAAGAGTTTAATTAATTTTCTTCTAGAAGGAAATAAGATTTCTTGGAGAGAAAGGAAACTAATTAAAATAGAAGAGTTCTATTTAGAAATTAATTAGTCTTCTATTCCTACATGGAAAAGGATTAATGTATAAGAGTTCTACATGGAAAAGAATTGCAAGAACCTAGTCCTATATATAGGACATGTAGAGAACGAAAAAAAAGATGACTTTTGAAGCCAAAATTTTTGTTCCTCTTGCATAGAAAAATCATTTCTTTTTCCTCTCTCTCATATAGTGTTCTTGAGTTCTTGATTATTCATCAAGATCTTGAATTCAAGAATTCTTCCAAAATACTTAGAGAAGTAATTTTTGCTTTCACCTTAATCCCATACACTATTCCTTAGAGTTAGAATAAACGTTTATAGATCAACCTAGCTAAAGATTATAAACGAGTGGGTATCCGGGGTGTGGATCAACTTTAGAGGAGAAACACTTGGGTCTCTGAAGTGAATCAAGAATCCGATCAAAGACGTTTTTGGTGGAGGAATTCGAAATCTACATCAAAGGGAAAAACAAAGGAGTTGATTCAAGGAACGAGAAGCAAGCTAGGGAGCTTACGTTAAGGAAGAAGAAACTCTTCGATTTTTACGAAAAATCGAATAAGGTAAGATCTTCTTTATTTAAGTTTTAAATAACAAATCAAAGATGAGCGAGCCTATGATACGTGATAAGCCCGTAAGATTAATAAACTTGCATGTTTAAATCCTAGAAACTAAAATTTTTAATTTTCCGCTGTGCTTAGTCGGGCTATATGTATATTTCCCAACAGGTGCAAAGATAAGTTACTGTCTGCCAGGATCTACGATGCAGTGTATGCCTCGATGTATACTTATGATCGAAACACGAACATCGTGAAAGCCTTCTCCGAGGCTTGGTGTCCCACTACGAATACATTACTGACTTCCATTGGCGAGTTTTCGATATCTCTGTGGGATTTATACGCTCTCGCAGGTTTTCCCATGACTGGACTCTTCTACGACGAAGTCATCCCTAATGCTACGGAGTTCACCGGTATTGACGAAAAGGGGCACATATTTCTCCCTCGCTCATGTGAATACTTATTCCGCGCTTACCATTTACTTCTAGGAGGCTCCAAGGTGAATCAATATTCCCAAGTGTCTGTTGACCAATGGGTGAGGTTTTGGTCCAAGAAGAAGGTGAAATATAGCCAAATTCCTATTCGTAAGGAGAAGAAGTCCACTCGCCTAACGTCTACTCACAACCCCCTTGGAGATTTAGGTGTTCACGAGAAGTGGTCGACTACGAAGGAGGCAATATTTTCCAAACTCGGCATTAGGAAAACTTTGAAGGAAGAGACTTACTTGGCGGCTCACTTGGCTTGTTGGCTCTGTACCTTTGTTCTTCCTGGGAGAGATGTTAACACTATACGGCCAAGTACTTTCAAGATGGCTGCAATTATGGCTAGTGGTCGACAAGTTAGCTTGACGATCCCTGTTTTGGCAAGCATTTACAAAGGTTTGAATGAAGTTTCGACTTCTATGAGACCAACTAAAGCGAATACTTCATTCCCTATCCATTTCGTATATGCTTGGTTGGCTTATTACTTCAAGACTCACTACCCAGTTGGGCGTGAATTGCGTGGTCCTAAGATGGTGAAATTCTCTGGCGAAGGGGGTGCAAGATACTTTGATCCAACAGAGGCCCGACGACGCATCCATAAGGGAGAGACTGCTGCTTGGACTTGCCTAATGACCACGACGAGCAAGGATCTCATGTTTATTGATGATGGCGAATACGGGGAGTCTAAGGCGAATCTTTTCATGTCCATTCGCTCGCACTATTTGTCTTTGAGACAGGGTGAAAAGTCCATTGTTGAGCCTTATAGTCCACATAGATTTGGACGCCAATTTGGCTACTATCAGGAGGTTCCTGGTGTTATCAAGTATGATGTCCGAACAGTTACATTAGATGAGGTTCTTCGTTATTGGCGCTTGTGTACTTTTACCAAGTCCCTTTCTAAGGCGATGCTTCTTTCTATTTCCCCAAATGCTAAGAAGCTCTTTTCAAAGAATTATAAAGAATGGTGGGCAAAGACTCATGGCACATATCTTGAGGAGAACATATCGTTCTTGAATGGTTTAAAGCAAACCCCACTTAAAGACAAAAAACACATTGAAGGAGATTGCATGCTTAAAGACATTACTCCTAATCCTCTACATCCTCGTCTGCCATCCCTTATTATTGAATGTAGTGTACCAGCTACTGAAGCTTTTGAGGGGAGTAAAAAGAGAAGTTCTTCATGCGACTTGGAGGATAGTCGTAGTAGCACCGCGGACCAACACTGGAAGAGACAAAAGAAAGATCTAAATCCACTGCGACATACCGATGCCGATGTTCTGAGTAATCTATCATTATTGAATTTTTCCAAACAGGTTTTCTTCTCCTTTCTTTTCTTGATTTATTACTCTTCCATTTGAAATTCTTCCGAAATTTTCTCTAATGTAGCCTTTTTTTTTATTTCAGTTACATAAAGAAATTTTAGATGTGAATGCTGCTGAGGAATCTCAAGATGAATCCGATTCACCGGATGTAGCTCCCATAGCATGTAAGAAAAGTCAAGAAAAGACATCCAAACTTGCTAGTGTTGAACAGAGACCACCTTCTCCTGAGGCTTCAGTATTTGTGGGGATGAAATATGTACTTGAGCAGCAACGCATTCATGTTCAGAGCTTATGGCGTATTATTCGGGATAAGATCACAAAAGCAAAAGTTGATGACATCTCATCTTTGAAGGACGAAGTTCAAGTTGTTTATGACTCAATGAAGGTCTTCAAAGATATAGATGTTTCTCACATTGACGGACTATTGCAATCATTGTTTTATAAGGCAGCTGCCTATGATGCCGCGAGATCCTCATCTTCAGAAAGGCTATCCAAGGAGCTTCTTGATCAACAGCTCGGGGATACCAAGGACCGTCTAGGTAAAGCCAAGACTAGAGCAAGCAAAGAGGTTGATCACATCAAATCTACCATGGAGGAATTGGCATGCGTTGAGAAAGAGCTTAAAGATTTGAAGCGTCGCAAGAAGAAATTATCTTCGTCCTTAAAGAGCCAGGAAGAACTTCTTAAAAGTGCCGAGGTTGATATTCATGGTATTGAGGATGAGATTGTTGCTCTTAAGAAGACTGCCCCCTTGAGTGATGAAGCAGCGAAGATTTTGAGTACTTCGATGACGCACCTGACATCTGTCCAAGAGGAGTTGAAGAACATAGATATTTTTTCTTGAGTTTTTTTTTTTTTGTACAACTAAATTTTAATGAATAACATCACTTTATATGGGAAACATGATTGTTTTATTTTTTTTATGACTGAACTTAGAGAGAATCTAAGCTGCCTACGTACCCTAATAAAAGGGATCATATAGGAAACATGATTATTTTATTTTTTATGACTGAACTTAGAGGGAATCTAAGCTGCCTACGTACCCTAATAAAAGGGATCAAGTCATAACGTAGTTCAAAATTTATTTTTTTTTGATTTTTTTTTTATGTTTTTTTTTTGAAAGGTTAGGATACAAACTCATGGATAGTAACGCTTTAAGAATTTCCCATTTATGGGGCCAACTCTTAAGCCGTCTTCGGCGACCAACTTGTACGCGCCATTGGTATAAACTTCTTTAACGACATAGGGACCGTCCCATTTTGATATGAACTTGTTGCCGGTCCGATGCGTCATAATGATGGGCCTTCTTACAACGAGGACTAAGTCACCAACTTCAAAGGAGCGTGATCGAACTTTCTTGTTGAATGCCCTAGAAAGACGAGCTTGGTAACACTCAAGTCGTTGCTGCGCCTTTAGTCTCTTCTAATCAAGGGCCTCCAACTCTTCAAGCCGTAAACGAGCATTTTCATCTTCAGTAAGTCCTTCTTGTATGGCTATCCTCAATGAAGGGATTTGTTGCTCAAGAGGAACTACGGCTTCTACTCCATACACTAACGAGTAAGGAGTTGCTTGTGTCGGAGTCCTATAGGTGGTTCTATATGCCCATAAAGCTTCTCCAATCCTTTCATGTCAATCTCGCTTTGATTTTGTAACCACCTTTTTTAGTAAATTGCAGAGAGTTTATTAAAGGCTTCAGCTAGGCCATTAGCAGGGGCGTTGTACATTGAAGATTTTCTCTGTTTGAAATTGAACTTTTGGCACAACTTGTCTATCAGAGCATTGGAGAATGGCTTTCCATTATCGGTGACTATATACCGAGGAACTCCGTACCGATATATGATGTTGATACGGATGAAATCAGCAACATTTTCCTTTTTGACCTCTTTGAGGGGTATCGCTTCAGCCCATTTGGAGAAGTAGTCAGTTGCAGCCAAGATGTACAAGTGCCCAGCAGATGACTTTATCATAGGTCCGACGACATCTAATCCCCATGCATCAAAAGGCCATGAAGCAACAGTAGGGTGTAGTGGCTCAGGTGGTTGGTGGATGAGATTCGCGTGAAATTGACAAACTTGACACCTTTGAGCGAAATCCATGCAGTCCTTAACCATTGTTAGCCAATAATAGCCCATTCTTTTTATGCGAAAGTGTAACTTCGGGCCAGATTGGTGTGCTCCACAAACTCCGGAATGAGCTTCTTCCATGGCTTGAATGGCTTCCTCATCGTTTAAGCAACGCAAGAAGACCCCATCAAATGAGCGCCTATAAAGGGTGTCTTTGTAATAGATGAAGCGGGCTGCTTGACGTCTAACGTCGATTCTCTGGCGTGGATCATCAGGTAATTTTTCGTATTTCAAGTAATCCACCAGTGGTTGCCACCAATCTTCCTTTTCTATTTCAAATACTTCGACAATGTGATTTTCTTCTTTATCGCCATCTTCATCTTCAAAGATTGGTGGGATGACCCAGCTTTTACATATTGGAACTTGTGCTTCTTTTCCAGGCATGGCGAGTGTAGAAGCCAGTTTTGCTAATGCATCAGCCTGTTTATTATCTTTCCTCGGCACATGCTCAATCGTCACATCCCCAAGCCATCCAACAAGTCGTCTCGCATAGTTGAAGTATGGAAGTATGTCAAGCTTTTTCACTTCATATGATCCCTCTAATTGATTTATCACCAATTTGGAGTCTCCAAATACTCTGAGGTGTAATTGTTTTATATCGACAGCCATTTCTAACCCAAGGATCAGAGCTTGATATTCAACAACGTTATTTGAGCAGTTTTCAGTCAGAGTGAAGGAGTATGGTAACACTTCTCCATCAGACGTAATAAACACTACTCCAGCGCCAGCTCCTTCTCTATGAGAAGCTCCATCAAAATACATCTTCCAAGGGGGAGCAACTTCAACCAGTAGAACATCTTCGTCGGGTAGATCATCAGATAACTCCCATTCGACGGGGATAGGATGATCTGCCAAAAAGTCAGCTAGAACTTGCCCCTTCACAGCCTTTTGGGGAACATAGACAATCTCAAATTGTTGCAATTGAAGGTACCACCTCGCAAGTCTATCGGAGAGTACTTCATCTCGTTTGGCATCATCATCCTACTCAAGTAGTACAAAGCGCTTTCTTTCCCATGATCATTCTCCTGTGCGAGTAATGCCCCCATAGAACGTTCTTGAGCAGCAATGTAAAGGATTAATGGGCGTCCTGGGACTGGTGCAACCAGCACAGGTGACTTCATCAAATATGTTTTTATGCTTTTGAAGGCATTTCTGCAAGATTCATCCCATTCAAATGGAACACCTTTCTTCATGAGGCGACTAAATGGTTGACATCGACCGGCCAAATTTGAGATAAACCTTCGAAGATATGCTAGCTTCCCCTGCAGGCTTTTGAGCTCATGGATATTTCTGGGTTCAGGCATTTTCGCGATTGCATCAATTTTTGTTTGTTCAATTTCTATGCCCTGATGCCGAACATTAAATCCAAGAAACTTTCCCGATGTTACGCCGAATGCGCATTTTAGGGGATTCATCTTCAGTTGATATCTTCGTAAGCGTTCAAAAATCCTTTTTTGGTCTACGAGATGATCTACTCGCCTTTTAGACTTTACAACCAAGTCATCGACATAGCACTCTACATTTTCATGAAGCATGTCGTCAAAGATCTTTTGCATGGCCCTTTGATAGGTTGCTCCGGCATTCTTTAGTCCGAATGGCATTACTTTATAGCAATATATACCTTTTGGGGTACGAAATGCCGTTAACTCTTCATCCTTTGGTGCCATGCGTATTTGATTATATCCGGACGACCCATCCATGAAAGATAGAGCTTCGTGGCCGGTAGTAGCATCAATCATGAGTTCAGCGATAGGCAACGGAAAGTCATCTTTGGGACATGCTCCGTTAAGGTCCCTAAAGTCAACGCACACTCGGATTTGTCCATTCTTCTTTCTCACTGCAACGATGCTTGAAATCCATGTAGGGTATTTGACTTCACGGATGAATCCAACTTCAATGAGTTTGTTTACTTCCGTTTCAATTAAAGGGACCAACTCGGGTCGAAATCGACGTTGGGCTTGCTTGATAGGACGAGCCCCTTTTCTAATTGATAGATGATGGACTGCTACCTTTAGATCTAGGCCGGGCATTTCTTTGTACGACCATGCGAATACATCTTTGAACTCATGTAACAACTCAATGTAGGCTTTTTCTTCGTCGACAGTTAGTAAAGCACTTATGTAGATTGGCCTAATATTGTTGGCATCACCGAGGTTAATCTCTTTCAATTTGTCGACCGTGGCTTTGACACCTTCTTCAAGTTCAGGTGGTGCCGTCTCTGCGTCTTCTTCTTCTTCAAAAATATCTTCCTCTCTTGAAGTGATGTGATATGATGACGCCACACTCTCTTTATCGTCCTCATCATAGTACTGGACTTGAGTAAAGACTATAGTTTTCCATTTAGCTTTCAAGACTTTACCGCATGGTATAGTCAAATCAGCGCATCCCATGCGAGACGGTATCAGGCTACGAAGGTTTGTAGTGGCACGTGATTTGTTGACTTTGATAGCGTACTTCGCCCTTTTCAAGACACCCCACCTTCATCTATCGTTTCTCTTATTGCCATTTTTCATTGGAGGACCAAGTCTTTCAAAGACAGATATGCGTCGCGTCTTATTTCCACTTTCGTCAAAGATATACTCTGTTGAGGATAATGCTTCTTCACTCACATAGTTGCTACTAGCTCTTCTTATTGCGATGCGATTTGGATTTTGGGAGACAAACCCAAGACCGATTTGAGGGCTCTGAATAGCGTGCCCACTTTCTCTAAGCATTATCTGAGTAGCATTGAGTCCATGAACTTGTTCACCAGAGACTTCTAGAGGGAGTTTTCCCAAAATAGAGCCTTCTTTTGGGTTGTACCCTACTTTGGTAAGGAGTTTGTAAGCCTTTGGATCGAAGAACTTGTCGGTACGGATTCCTCCATGTTCTTCTTTGGCACCTTCAATTGGGCGGACAAATCCTTTAAGAGGCGGATGAGATGGCTTGTTCATATCAAGTCTCGTCATAGGTAGTATCAATTCTTCTAATGACTCATCTTTGACGAGAGGCAATTCAACTTTTGAGTGATTTTCACCGTTGGAATGTAGAGTATCATTCGCCTCACCCCTTGTAGTTTGTTGATTTTCTTCTCTTGGCTTCTTATCAAGTGACGCTTCTGCCTTTGTGGTCTTTGGTCCTTCAAGGTAGTATTTAGCATCGGCGTAATGCGACTCAGCTTCAGTGAAAGGTTTATCATCGGCCAACACCTTTTTTACTATTCCCTCTTGGCAATATTTGAAGCACTGGTGCCAAGTTGAAGGGACCACACCATTCTCATGCAACCAAGGTCGTCCTAGAAGCATGTTGTAAGAGGTTCTAGCATCTATAACATGGAACAATGCGTTTGACGACATCTCTCCCATCATTAGCTTCATCCTTATGATACCGACATCTCTTTGCCCCCCTTGGTTGAAGCCTTGGATCATCAGACGACTACTAGAAAGTTCGTCAACAGAAATCCCCAATTTTCTCAACGTATGCAAAGGTAAAATGTTGACCGCAAACCCTCCATCAACCAAAATTCTATTTACCCTTTGCTCATGAGTGTAGCAAGTGACAAATAATGGCCTATTATGAGGGTTGGATCCAAGTAACAGATCTTCATCCGTAAAAGCGATTGTTGACAAACAGTGATCAACAGAAGACCTTACCTCAGACAAACTATCTTCTTTTAGAAAATTTTCTTGTTCATGTGTTGCATTACATGAGCGATAGTTAGCATCGTTAAGCTCTTCGTAGGCACTCCATTTGGCGTCTTTATCTATCATAACCTTAGATGACCCAAACGTGACAGATACGACGTTGGCAGTTACGTTATCTTCTTCAAGAGATATCTTTCCTTGACGAGCCAGCTGCATCACTTTATCTTTGAATATGAAACAGTCGTGAATTGGGTGCCCCACTAGGCGATGATACTTGCAATATTTAGGATCATCTATACGCCCGGCTTCTTCTGGTCGTTTCATCGTAGGCAGATCAATGAGATTTGCATTAAGCAAGTCATCAAATATTCCAGAGACATCGGAGTCAAGGAACGGGTATTGCTTTGCTTGCATTTCTTTCAGAGTTGATCTTCTTTGCACTTTATCTTGCGAAGTATCTCTCTTTCCGTCGTTCTCATCATTTGCCTTGGCTCGCAACTTGATGGGTGCTGCATTCACTGCCATAGACTCTTTGTTTGGGGCTTTGGAAAATGATTTACCCCCTTTCTTGAATTCTTGTTTCTCTACGACCTTCTGAGGATTCTGGATGGGTGGTCCCCCAATTCCACTTGATGACATACTCAGCTCCATATCATGTGCTCGAGTAGCTAGTTCTTCAAATGTCTTGGGTTGAATCCCTTGAAGGATGTACCAAAGACCCCAATGCATCCCCTGGATGCACATTTCTATGGCTGATGCTTCAGATAAGCGATCCTTGCAATTGAGGCTTAAATTCCTCCAACGATTGATATAATCAATAACTGCCTCTTCTTTCCACTGGCGAGAGTTAGTGAGCTCCACCATGCTAACAGTCCTTCTGGTGCTGTAGAAGCGGTTGAGAAATTCATGTTCCAGCTGTTCCCAATTATCAATTGATCCAGCTTCCAAGTTCGTGTACCAGTCGAATGCATTCCCTTTAAGTGACCGGACGAATTGCTTGACGAGATGGTCTCCGTAAGTCCCAGCATTATTGCATGTTTCAATGAAATGGGCTACGTGTTGCTTTGGGTTACCCAAACCTTCGAATTGATGGAATTTGGGAGGTTGGTAACCATTCGGCATCTTGAGTCTATCGATTCTTTGGGTATATGGCTTCGTGTAAGCCAACGATGACTTGGAACCTCCATCGAGTTTATCCTTGATAGTTCCCATGATAAATTCCTTCAGCTGATCAATGGGGATCAATCCATCTGACGATACCTGAAAATCTTCAATGGGAGATTTCTCATTTCTCTTTGATTGTTGCCTTTCAGATGCTTCGGCTTCATCGCGGATTTTCGGTTGTTTTTCTTGTGAGCGACTAGCCTCGCTATTATCCATTCTATTCATCAATTTTGAGATTTGAGAATCTTGTTCTTCCATATGCTTGGCAAATCCCTCGATAATTTTTGTCAAGTTGGCCATTTGTTCTTCCAGAGTTGTAGCATTTGTCATCATAACAGGAGCTATGTTTGAAGTAAACGAGTAACTTGATGTCGACCGAGGGGAGGTTGGATGAGATTCATCACCATTGCGTATGTTGCTAAGATGATGCAACTCCTTTTCAACAGATCCAAGGAAATGAGTCGACTCAGAAGATGTTTGAAGTCTTTTGGACATGCTCCTCGTCACGACGCCGATACCATTGACCGTAGCACTTGAAGAAATTGAAGCGGCGATTTGGAACGATGCGTTCTTCGGGGCATTCATTGTGAAACTTTGAACTTTTGATGAAGTGAAGAGATGAGAGGTAGAGATTGTCCCACTGGGCGTGCCAAAATTTGTAAACAACAAATTTTAAGTCTGCAATTTAACAAACAAGAAATGTTGTACAAAATATATTTAATTGAATCAAACGATTTAATGAGTACAAATCTCTAATTATTTATCCTCTGATTCTTCTTTGATCTTCTCCAATGTGGATTTGAATGTTTATAACGTTGACGCAAGGGCTCGACAGCTTAATCTCGGATCAAACGATGTAAATGATTTGGGAAGGTTGAAAGCTTCAAGGTTGACTCGTCGCTTTGATCTTCCTTCAACTTAATTTGGACTTCTATAACGTTTATTCGAGGGTTTAGCACCTTAATCTCGAATTGAATGTTATAATTTGATAAATTTTGCCAAGAACGCCTTGAAGTTTGCCTTGAATGCCTTCTTGAATTTGAAGAACTTGTAGAGAGAATTTGGGAACTTCTCTTGTCTTCTCTTGCTCAAATACACTTGTGAATTGGTGAATGAATCCTTGAATTTGAACCCCTATTTATAGTTGTAGGGGTGGAAGACTTTTCATAATCACCATTATTTAATTATGATTAAAATTGCCACATGGCACCTCATAATTGGTCAATACAATAAGTATTTAAATATCCATTATTCAATTATTTAATTTAAGAATAAAATTTTTATTAAATCCTTAAATGTAAATAAATGAATTTATTTGATATTAATTTACACGCGACGCCATTTAATTGGCTACAAATTTTAATTGTCTACAGGTAGCTCACCTCATCCCTTAACCATGAGGTTGGGAGTTTGATCCCCGTCCATGGGAATGAAACACATTTCGTGGTCAGTCGTTTACCTACAATTACGTGTCATGGGCAAATATATAAATGTACAAAATTGAATAATGTCGTTTGCCTTTTAATGATTGACCACTAATCCCAAGGACAAACTTGTTTAGGACAGTTGATATAGTATAGAGCCAAATAAATTTATCACCCCTATAATAGGGGTGATAAATTTATTTTGCCCTAATTTTGTTATCCGTTTAATCCATTACATTTTAAACTCTCATTTATCTTAGAAAAAGAACATAATAGTAAAAAGAAAATCCTTCACTAAAAGAAAAGCAGTTTAGAGGTAAATGTTTTGTTCATTAATAAATGAGTGAGCTAGCATGGCCCAGGCCCGTCTCGAACCGACCAACCTAATTTTTCTAAGTGGGTCGGTTCAATCGGGCTTTGGTCGGCCCCAAACCAACCCACTTCACTGTTGGGCATAGGCCTGACATTGGTTGGGTTTGGCCCAGACCCAGACCCAAAACTTTGGGTCTAGGCCCAGACCCACATCCAAAACTTTGGGTCTAAACTCAGACCCAAAGTTTTGGGTCTAGACCCAGACCCAAAACTTTGGGTCTTAATGGGTCTTTGCCTAGACCCAATGTTTTGTCTTATTTTCTTTTGTAGTTATATTTTTGTTTGTATTTTTTTATTTGATATTTAATGATTTTATTTATATAAGTAAATATTAAAATGTAGAAATGTAATTTGAATATATACACACACATATAATATGTAAAAGACATTTATATATATAATATTAAATCTGAAATCTTAATATACATATATTTAATATTAGAAAAAATATGCAAAAATTATACTAAATATAAATACTTAGTATTATAATAGAAATATGAAAAACTGTTAAATCTTTTAAAAAAATTATACTTAGTATTATATAAATCTGTTAAAAAAATTATATATACATTATATATATAACAGATTTTATATATAACAGATTTTATAAATGAGTAGTATATATATAACAGATTTTTATATTTGCTAAAGAAATATATTTTATATTAAAATTCAAATTTATATATAAATATATATATATATATATATATATATATATATATATATATATATTATATGATTAGTATATATATATGTGTGTGTATATATATATGTATGTATGTGTATATATATATATAACAGATTTTTATATTTTGCTAGATAAAAATATATATATATTAAAATTCGAATTCATATATATATAAAACAGATTTTTATATTTTGCTAGAAAAATATATATATATATTAAAATTCGAATTCATATATAGTTATCGCCAAATCCATTAAAAAAAATAGATTCACAACCAAAAATAGAAAAAATGAAAATAACAAGTGAAAATCCATTAAAAAAAAAAGAAGGCAAATTTGCCTTTAAAAAAAAAAACTGAATCGGTTTCATGGTTTCAAACCCCAAATGCCGACACACGTACGGTTGCTTGGAGCTTGGATGAGAGAGAATGAAAAAGATTTTTTTTAGAGAGAGAAAGTAAGATGAAGAGAAAGGATTGTGGGTCTCGTTTAGCTGTACGAGAAAGTAAGATGAAGAGAGAGAAAGTCTATTGGTGGTGGTGAATAGTGAATGACGGGAATGGGTTTGGGTGGATATGAAAAGGGGAGGGTTTGGGCTTTGGAAATTTTAGGCTAATGTTTTGGGTAGGTCTGGGTCTGGGTCTGGGTCTGGATTTAAGTATAGTTTTGGGTCTGGATCTGGGCATAGACCCAAATAAATAATTAGGTCTGGGTCTGGGCCTAGACCCAAAGTTTTGGGTCTGGATCTGGGCCAAACCCAACCAATGCCAG
This sequence comes from Buddleja alternifolia, assembly GCA_019426215.1. NCBI lineage: Eukaryota > Viridiplantae > Streptophyta > Magnoliopsida > Lamiales > Scrophulariaceae > Buddleja > Buddleja alternifolia. Next base: position 51,906,185 of record CM033391.1, read on the forward strand.
GCCTAGTTGGACAGGGCCGAGACCAGCCCACCAAGCTCTCAATGGAAATCCTTAAGTACTTTGGGGCCAAATTGATTCAAACCCTTCCCTTGGTCCTTGGTAAGGTAACCTCTAGCCTTACCACTTGGCTTGATGTTGTTTTTTAATTCCAAGAGGGGGGGGGGGTTTACCCAAAAACAGTTATTGACTCGACAATCCCGAGTTCATGGTTACTAAACGTGGCCATTTATGGCCATCGGCATCCAACGAGAGAAAATAAGCACTATGCATATCCGGCACATTTATTATTTGCATGTGGGTTTTCAAACCCTTTTTAGCAAGATCATCAGCAACATGGTTTGCTTCCCTCCAAATATGGCAGAGCGAGGCCTCCCAATCTCTCTCTAGTATTTGTCGGATATCCACAATCATGTTGAAGTGATGATGGGCAATGGAAGCGTCTCCAATACTCGAGAGTGCGAGTGTGTTGTCAGATTCCAGAAGTACCTTTCTTACTCCCGCCTCCCATGCTAATTCTAACCCCAGTTGATGTTGTTTTTTAAACAAAATATATTTAAAACTCTACCTGGTCCTGGGCCAGGCCACCTTTATGTGGGCTTGGGTCGGCCCCACCAGTAACATGGGTCGGGGCCAGGTTAAAGTGGGCCAGTCCGGTCCATAGGTTGTTGGTCCGACCTGATCCAGTTGACATATTTACCCCCCACTTTTCTAACTCGAAATTTATTTCAGTTAACGATCACTGGATGTTGTGCCCATATTTAATTTGCAACTTGTTTATCAGCGTGATCGAGCATATGTTTTATATAAAGGTTTTTCATCTGGTTAATTTTACGTCAGATCGAGTCCAATAATCAAAGTATGAATTATGTTTTTATCTCTTTTATATGAGACCACACGCAATACAACTTACTGCTTGAGAGATCTAAATAATAGGACTATTGAACTCAATCTAACATAAATTTTTTCTGACCTACTATTTATTATACAAAAACTTTTGGTATGAAAGAAAATGACTAGGATGTTTTTGCTGCAAAAAGAAATGACACTAAAAGCACTTTATAATTAATTATTATGATTATGAAAATTCTTTCTGAAATCGGGTTTTACAAGCTAGCACGTTTTCTTATGTCGTTATCTTCCCCCGCCACCGCCCTACAATTCGAATTTGCAACTTAAACACCATTCCTTTCTGAAAATCCCCAATTTCGCAGAGCGAAAAACCCTAAAACCAGAAACTTTCAAAATCGTCGAGATATGGCTGCGATCGGCCTCCGCAAAAGCAACACTCGTCTCCCACCGGAGGTGAACCGCGTCCTATACGTGCGCAATCTACCGTTCAACATCACGAGCGAGGAGATGTACGACATATTCGGCAAGTACGGCGCCATTCGGCAGATCCGCATCGGAACAAACAAAGATACGCGCGGCACCGCCTTCGTGGTATACGAGGATATCTACGACGCGAAGACCGCCGTCGATCACCTGTCTGGATTCAATGTGGCGAACAGGTATTTGATTGTTTTGTATTACCAGCAGGCGAAGATGAGCAAGAAGTTTGACCAGAAGAAGAAGGAGGACGAGATTCAGAAGCTCCAGGAGAAGTACGGTATCGGTACTCCGGCAGCTTCCAAAGATAAGTAGAAGGTAAAGATTACGACTTACGAGACATTAAAATTATTATTGAGCTTGAAAAAAGAAGTATTATTCGGATGAGCTTCATTTTCAGAGGTTAGCTATTGTGTTTTGTAAAGATTTTAGATATGAATTGATGTATTAATGGAATCTTTTGAGGAACCAGTTTGCATTGGTTTTTGCTGTTATTATTGTTAGGATATATGATGATAATTTGCTTATCATTGCATTTTATACAGTGTAACCAAAATAAAATAAAAATTGCATTTTATACAGTAATTTGTATTGTGCAAAAAATGATCTGTTGCATAGTTCTAATCCAAGAAATATATATATATATATGTATATATATATGTATGTATGTAGTTCGTGTAAAATGAAAGTTATGATCCAACTTATAATAAAACTCAAAAATAAATAATAGATACAAAACATGCAAAAAAAAAAAAAAGTTGGTTCTTCTGTCACATGAAATGCAGCTATCTCTATTTCTAATAACAGTACATATATATATGCATATGTCATTTTTTTTGTTGCCTTAGATTGACTGCAATTCTTACACATTGGGGACTAAAATCAGCACCAAACTAACCACCCCTCAAATTAGTCTCTTGAAGGAGAAGCCTTGAACAACATTAGTACACATGATTACATTAATACCTTCGAAACCAGTTGGCCTTTCCTCCAAGGAAGAAAATTTAGGTATATATAATTTAGAAAAGGTTCTACTTCTTCCACGACTTTATTAATACTATGAATCGAAGACACCTGAACGTCTCTTCCGATTTGTTGCTATATCTGGTTGGCCTTTCTTCATCATGGCTGCAAATTCGTCATAGTTGATTCGCCCATCCTGCACATATTTTGACAATGGTGAACTTATTCCAGTATATGAAAGGATTGGTATAGATTTGTATAGAAGAATGATGAAGGTATGTGAAGATGGATATCAGCTAAGTCTGGTACTTGAATGCTTACATTATCAGAATCAACTTCAGAGATGATTTCCGTGATGTCCTTGCCGTTATCCATGCCAAACTCTCGGAGAGCTTGGGCTAGTTCTTCTACGGTAATGTACCTGATCACAAGAAAAAATATGAGATTGTTAACAAACATGAATACTATCATAACATCATTTTTAGTTGCCCCTCATCTTTTTGTCGAATTTAATTCATCATTTTTTCATGTTTAAGCAAACATGGACTCAACCATCTGAATCCCGTTAATTACTATCCTTGTATTATAAGATTTTGGTTCGTTAATATTGAATTTTTTACACTTTTGGTTCTTTACTTTTAAGCTTTTACTATTTTAGCCCACTTACACGAGGTAGCAATTAATTGTGGACATCTTGACAAGAACTAATGATTGAAATTGAAAAAAGATGAGGACAAGAAATGTAATTATGCGTGACTTTACCCGCTATGGTCTTTATCAAAATACTGGAATGCCGTATAAAGGTGCTCTTCTCTGTCCATTCTGTTCATATGCATTGTTGCTGTGATGAATTCTTCATAGTCTATTGTCCCATTTCCATCAGCATCAGCCTGTTTTATACACAATTTTCATTACTATACACCAGAATGAGATGAGATATAATCATAGAAGCGATAGTCAGTGGTTCGGTGGTGAGAACGAACGAACAAACGAAGGAACACTTACAGCTTCCATCAACTGCTTGACTTCATATTCAGACAGCTTAGTACCTTGCTTTGCCAATCCTTGCTTTAGCTCTTCAAGTGTTATTGTTCCACTGTTATCAGTATCCATTCCTTTGAACATTTCTTTCAGTCCCATTATTTCTTCCTCCGATAGGCACCCCGCTATTACCTGTTATTCATCCAACAAAAAGATCACCAACTTCGATCAAACCAACGTCCTTAATTTACTTAATAAATAAAAATATGATTTTTATTTACCCGGAGCGCAACTTTTTTGAACTGATTCATAGCTCTGAACTGTTTGAGCCTATTGAGAACAGCATTGTCAAGAGGAGTGTCGGGTGCCTCTCCATCCTCCTTGATCCATGGATGATCTTTTTTCCGACCAAAAAACACGAAATTATTTTCAAAAAAATGTGTAACATATTATAAACTATATGTAATAGTTAGTTATAGTGTTGTAATACATACTTAGAACTTGGAATGCAGTGAGCCTTTGTTTGGGATCTGTATTCAACATCTTCCTGACAAGGTCCTTAGCTCCATTTGAAATTTGAGGCCAGGGCTCACTACTAAAATCAATATGTCCCCGTAAAATCGCGTTGAATATTCCGTTCTCCGATTCAGCCCAGAAAGGAGGAACACCACAGAGAAGGATGTAGAGCATCACACCAACACTCCAAATATCAACTTCTGGTCCGTACCTTCTCTTCAACACTTCTGGGGCAATGTAATATGCACTACCCACAATGTCTTTGAAAAGGTCTCCTGCCATTTTTTAAAAAAATGAACCAAAACCCCAATGAGACAGATAGAATATTGACAATGTTGCACAGATACAGATATTGTAACATGAATACGACACGATAAGAACACACGCGGCACGTTCGTAAAAGTGTGAAGAGTTAATTCCCATCACACCCAAGAAAGAATGAATCGTTTTGTTACATTTATTTTCACGGAATACTATATAACATCAAATTGGTGTTAATTATTTCCCAGAAAAAAGACGCTCAAATTTAATTCCACAATTTTCATGTTCTTCGCTGAGATATATACAAAAAAACAGATATATACAAAAAGAGTAATGTTACATACTATCGTTTTCATACCAATCTTTTTTCGCGTGAAAGAATGAATCGTTTTATAATAATTTTTTGTCAAATCAAGGGGAGATGAAAAAAAGTGATGTATAGCATTTTCCCTACAGAAAAACTGAAAAATCTGACCTTCTTTATAGAACACCGATAGCCCGAAATCCGTGGCTTTGAGAGGCGAATCCTCATCCTTATTCAACAGCAAGAAATTCTCAGGCTTAAGATCTCTATGAATAACCCCCATGGAATGACAAGTATGTACAATTTCCACAATAGTCCTTAGCAGCGACGCAGCGGCGCGTTCCGTGTAATGCCCCTTGGCAATAATCCGATCGAAGAGCTCTCCGCCGGCGCACAGCTCCATAACCAAATGCACCGAGTGCTTGTCCTCATAAGCCCCCTTGAGCTCCACAATGTTGAGCTGCCCGGTCAAATGGTACATGATCTGGACCTCCCTCCGGACGTCCTCGATGTCCTCCTTGTTCACCAGCTTCCTCTTCGCGATCGTCTTGCACGCGAACTGTTCGCCCGACTGCTTGTGCGTGCAGAGATGCGTTACGCCGAATTGTCCCCTGCCAAGCTCTTTTCCGATTGTGTACGTGGCACGCACGTCTTCCATGGGGCGGCCGAGGACGGGGCCTATTGGTCCGGGCTTCTTTTTGGGCTTGGTGGAGTTGTTTGGTGAGGAGTTGGGGGGCGTGCGTGGTGGGGTTGTGGTGGATGGGTTGTTGTTTTTGTTTGGGGGCGGTGTGGCTGTGGCGGTGGCGGAGGGTGGAGGAGCATCCTCGGGGGCGCTCCGGGAACAGCAGCCACCCATGGAGTGAAATTGGTTAGGGAGGATGAGAGAGGAGGACAAGGAGACGACGGTGGTGGAGGGTGGGTGGCCGACGCCCGGAGGAGGCGCTAAGGGAAAAGGTGAAGGAGGAATTTGAAAGAGAGATTAAGGAAGGTTGTTTTAGAGAGAGAAAGGGAAGGGAAGCATGCATGGAGAAATTAGAGGGGAGAGAGAGGCATTATGGGAGTGATTGTATTTGAGAGATTGTAGGGGAAGACAGAGATGGATGAGAAATTGGGTTATTTACATAGAAGCAAGGTTGGGCGGGAATTGCGGTTGTGGTGTTTGGTTTATGCTCTCTGCAATTGAGGTGTTTACATTGTGAGGATGAGAATTGCAATTTTTCACAAAAAGAAACTAAGTTGTAATCAATGAGAGATTACTTATATTTGATGATTATATATTGTATCTTTGTATTTACTTGTTCAAATCTTTAGTTTGAGGCATGATCTTTTAATCTTGGACAAAATCTTGGATTCATGAAGATGTGCATCCAAATCATTTTGTGACACTAAGGCTATGATATTTTATGTTAAATACCATGTACATCGTTTCGAAACCGTAAACTCGATTTGATAATTTTCGGGTGTAGTTTTTCATGATTTCAAGCCAATATAAATGTGAACCAAAGGTTAGTACTTGAATGAAAACTCAACTCGAGCATTGACGAAAGTAGGTTTGATTTAAATTAGACTTGAACCCATAAAATAAATAAGCTTTATATATAGTATTTTATTATAGTATAATATCAATATATAAGTAACTCTAAAATTTCATTGACATAATAACAAGGTTAAGCTAGGGGGGGAGATCCTCGGGTCAATAGTACTCTAATTCTAGAGTTTTTTTCCATCACAAAACCATATTATAGAAAAACAGAAAAGGAAAAAGGTCCAAATTTGACCCTGTTATAAATCTAAATCTACTTCTAACACAAATAAAAGACATAAATTGTTAATTAAATCATATAAATTGAATTGAATGGTCGGGGAGGGTTCTATCTTATTCTTGGACATCTTCAACTAGAGTACAGCGTTTCTCATGTTTCTTGCCATATCTGGCAGATCATCTTTTAATTAACAACTGGCAGATGTATAATAAATGACCGAGATATGGGAAAATAAGATATTGTGATGAGAAAGGAAATTAATAGAATTAATTAAATCCACATTCAACCACGGTTTAATAAGTAGTAACATCAAATCTGCACGCTACACGTGTTAAAACAAACATCATGTATTACAAAATATTTGGATTATTGATATGCATTGTCATCGTCTTGAATAGAAAATAACCATGAAATTTCTAACTAGATCCTCATCAGTCCAACAAGTTCTAACATAAAACATCTTATCCCATACTACGAATCACTACTTCAAAAGCTGAGCCTTCAAATTGCACAGAACTTTCCAATCATGGGACGAAATGTGAGAACTAATGACTCCCGAGTAACTGCCATAAACTATAAGCACTTTGATTTTGAATCTCAATTCAAATCATTGAGAATTTCTCAGACTTAGTCCATCTATCACCCTACTGTTCTACAAAATAATAAGATAAATCCTTGGACGAGTACAAAACGGGAGAGAGACTGAAAATGGAAACAAGTCGGAAGCAAATGACTTGCTCAATAAGTAGGAACGGAAGGATCCACTTTTACGGCGTATTCATGAATTCCTCCAGACACATTGAATACTCTCTTGAAACCCTGATAACAATTCAAAGTAACCATTCATAAAAATTACAGTGTGATCGTGAAAACACATTAGTGGGTACATACAATTAATTGATACAGAATAAATTAATCCTTCAGCCACATATATACAATCAAGATGAACTCAGCATTCATGTACAAGTACAAAGAAAAATGGTTAAATTCGTTGCAGAAGAAATGAAAGACAAAATTCATATTCCGATAAAAGGAAGGAATGAATAATAGACAGGAAAATTAAGAATTCTGCTAGAGGAAATGAATATGCATGTATGACGGGAAAAGGGATGATATTTGAAAAACAAGTTGAACTACCACTAGAGATAAGTTCATCCCCAATTAATTCACTTAATTGTAATATTTACCAATACTCAAAAGTCGTGTTCTTGACATCTTATCGTTTTCCATTTTTTCACAATTAAACTTCAGTAGTTGTGCGCTAAGCATATTAACTTCGACATGTTCTGAATTTAGAATTGCTTCTGTATTTATATTGTTGAGCAAGTAAATGAAAAGGCCTCACCTGTGTCTGCAACCATTGAGCAACTTGCAATGACCGCATACCATGATGACACTGCATTACAGACAGTTAGAATTGGATAGTGAGCGACGAGCAAAGATTTTCAAAAGATTAATAAGAGGGGGAAAGAAGTTTATCCGAAAGCTACTGGGGACAAACTTTGAATGCTAAAAAATGAAGATGTATGGAACCTGTTGGCAGCAATCTAAAACATGAATGGAACTAACTTTAATAGCGACCATTCATGCATTTAACGCGACAATCTAAAACATGAATGGAACTAACTTTAAAATCAACAATTCATGCATTTACAAGTAGATATTCAGTAGCTTACATAAAAATGTGACCCAATAACACGAATATACAAGCCAACAATAATGTAGGATCACAATACAAGTGCATGTAATACGAGAAAGAATACCAGGTCAAGACTTCATGAAAACGAGCAGTTATCACTCTTAATTTTGAGAAAGTATTGTAATTCATTAAGGGCTTTGCTGAGCAACTTTGTCTACAGCAAAGATGAAGTTTCACAATGTAATCGTAAGAGGACAGGCATAATTCTGGGCTGAAGTCATGTACATACCAGAACATAAGTATCCTTTTGTGGATCAAACTTTGTTGTAATTTCTGGGGCCCAGTTTCCAAACTGGCGAAGCGGAAGTACCTTGAAACCTGGCAATGAGGCTATGGCCCTGTTGTAAATAGACTGTGTCAGAAATAGCATTACATATTGTCACCAATTTTAATATAGTAGTCGAAGTAGCAAATAGCTAAAGCTCTCTAACAAAGTGGATTTTTTTTTTCACTGTCTTCTTTACATAATTAGAAACAATTTGAATAATAAATGAGATGATGCATGCACAAGTACCGACACATATGTTAAATGTAATAGTTGTGTATTCTTATCTTTTAGGGGGTGGCAACAGGGTTAATAAGCATGTTTAAAGATATAAATCAAAGGTCACACTAATATTTGTTCTTGACAGGGTACTTTTCATTATTTTTAATTGTTTGCTGTAATACAAATGCAGTAGGATGCAAAAATAAGCACGTACACTTCATCATGTTCTCTAACATCAATCAATTGAACCTCTTCGAGAAAAGATGGATTTTGCATTTTCTCATGGAGCTCACTGGGCTGAATGTATTCAAGAACCGATTCCTCCCTGTATATAGAGAAAGTGAAGAAATCAAGAGTTGCACATCCAGTTCTTTCAAACACTCACGTCCAAATATATTTCAGATTTACCTTTCGGACAGAACTTGCAATAAATGCCACCCGAACTTAGTCTTGCACTTTACAACTTTATTTAGTGGAGCATTAAATGCAGCCTCCTCAAATTCTGGCACCTGATACATTTCACCACTGTGATACAACTTTTACATAATCTAAATTGGGAGAGAATCTCAACGTGAACGTAGCACATAATAATGGGATAATACCACTAAGAACAAAATACAATATGCTAATTCTAGATATTGTAAAGAAATGTTCCTACAACAAAATCGGGTCTGCATTCAGTGGTCTTATTTCCTTGGATTAAATTCCATCAACTTTTTAACTCAATCAACAATCGTCTAATCACATAAAATTAAACTGTTTAATAATTCAGATTCTGATTTACTGATTTATGTGCCAATCTTTAACAATTGCAAAGCGTTTGACTAGTAGATGAAACTGAACCCCGTGGTAATCATCACAACAAAGTATCAGAAGGGCTATGAATTCAAAGTTTTAACTTTAGGTTTGTTAAAACTTGGAAAGCTGAAACTAAGTATTGCATAATTCAATAATCACAAGGAGAAATAATCATTCAGTTATCATTCGTAAGAACAATCATTTGATTTATTCTGATCTAGACAAGGTAGTTCAAGATAGAGATGAACATGAAGAACATACCATCTGCCCCTTTCTCACCCAACCAAGCATCCCTCCTTCCTCTTTTGATGGGCAAATCGAGTAGTCCACAGCCAAGTCACTCAAATCTTCTCCTGAAAATGCGAAAAATGTATTTTTGTCACTAAAATTGATACGTGGAGAAAATTAAGACAACTTTCATCTTGTTAAATACTGGTATCCAAATGCCCAAACGCAAAAAAGATGCAATCATTTTGAATTCTTGCTTTTCCAGGCCGCCACCGATTCTTACCAATTCAACTCCATATATGCATTCAAACAACTCTCTAACAATGTAAGATCACATTTTCAACCATATTAAATAAATTACCAATATAGAAAGATGTGGCATACTCGATGACGAGAAACATAGAAGAAATCATGTTAACGGGTTGCTTCCCCTAATCGGCAAAACAAATGCCCACACCTACATCTATATAATGTTGCAACGATATTATGGGTATTTTGTTATCATCTCAGGTAGAATATCAATAAAGAAATATTGGATGAGCTAAATGGTTGGAAGGATAGAAACTAACCTTCAGCAGCTCTTTTCTGTAGCTCAAGCATAAGCTTCTGGTCATCTTCTTTAACAAGCAAATGCTGCACTAATATTTCTCTGCTACGCTCGGAGCTGCTCCCGGAGCTATATGCAGCTGAAGAGAATACACAATTTGAACCGCGTCCAACTAAATTAAACTCAAGAATTATAACTCAAAAGTGAAATGAAGCAGATATTGTCATTTCCATATCTCTTCCACATAGATACACCACAAAGAAAGAAACTGAATATCATGGATCCTTATAATTTACGAAAACAGCTTATTTATAAAGCTCAACATATGCCCACCGCCTAAAAGAAGCTCTTCTTAAGACTACACTCAAAATGTTAACTAATTATTTAACTCGGTATAACACAACAATAAAAGAGCACAATTCATAAATAAATTCAATTGAAAACAATCATTAACAAACACAAAACAAAAGGACAAAATACAAACACACAGAAAACCTAAAAGGAGAATAGGATAACGAAATCGGATTCTGATAGCTTGACATTGACAAACCTGTAGCCTTGATTGTGCAAGATTGACCGGCCATGGCTGGAACTCGATTGAAATTCGAGCTGACAGTATGATAATTATGGCGATAAATTGGTAAATTGTGCGTGATTCTTAGGTCGAAAGAGGGCTGACGTTTCGGCGGTAGTGAAGAAGGGGAGATTTTGTGAATGGTGAGAGACGGGAGAATAGCAAACAGAGGTGATGGAGTAGTGAAAATGAACGGGGAAAAATGATGCGATGATGAAGCTCTTAACATTGCTGCAAAAAACTTTTGAAAATTTCAGTTTTTTGTACTCTGAAATTTCTTGAATCGGTTTCAGTGAGAATAAATGGAGAAGAAGATGTTTGCTTAATTGCTTCCATTTTTTCTTTTTAAGCCTAACAAAAGTGATAAACGATGAAGCGCGATTTTAGCAAACTTTTATGTCAGTCATGTTGATTTATTTATATTTAGATTGTTGTAAATGTAATAATGGAGATGTAACAATGTTTGTCCTGTAAACATCTTTATTTGTTGCAATCCAGCCAATAGTGTTAACAATAAAAAACGGTTATCATTAAGGGCAAGTTTATGATTGTTTGGGACTTAGAAAGACAATCTATGATTAGACAAAAATATTGTTTTAGTGGTAGTGCAACTTAGCTTATAACCTAGAGGTTGTATGTTTGACTCCTAACAGGATTATATTGTTTAATTAAAATATTTTTAGTGCGCACCTCAAGTGTAGTAGATGTGGGTTTCCCTCGTCATCTAAAAAAAAAAAAATTATTTTAAATTGTTTCAGTTATGTCACCAAAGTCAATCTAGTGCACTTGTAAGTGGCACTATCCAAAAGTACTCGGATTTTTCTCTATTTTTCGTTAGTTAACAATTGTTGGTTGTTTGTAATTTGTCGCAATTTCATATTCAGGAAATGTATCATGTAACTTATTCATTTATAAAAAAAAAATAAGGGTGATTTACAAGCACACCCTCTCACTTTAGTATTAATTACCAAAACACTCCATGAGTTTTGGTAAATTATAATGAGACCTCCTTAAGGGACCTATTTAAAAGGTTTACATGGGTGAAATTATAAGATTTTTCTAATACACAGGGGTACAATTGTTAGAATATCTTAACATGAGAGGGATTTTATGTAATTTTGAAAATATCAGGGGGTTTTCGATAATTTTGCACTAAAGTGATGTAGTGTGCATGTAATTTTCTCAAAAAAATAAGTGGGACAATCCGACTTCATTTAATTGAGTAAATTATAAGCTATACATCATTTGGATTATCAAATTTATAGATATAAAATCAAACAAAGAAATTGATATTATTGTAAGGCATACATCCACTTGCATGCGTTGCACGTGAACACACATTGTGATACCAATTGTAAATTGATGCAAACTAATAAATAAATCTTTTAGTAAATCAAGGATTGTATGTGAAATAAGTCAAAATGTGAATTTGTTAACTTGAAACTAAATTCTAAGTAATGATATAAAAACGTGAAAGATAACATTGGTAACATATTCAACTTATGAAAGAAATGATGTTTCTCCTTATAAGAAATGTTAAATAGACTTAATGCACCTAATGAAATAATTGTTTCTACAAACTATAACGTCAATCACATTTTTTCATTTCTCATTTTCTTTGATGTATTATTGTGATTTATTTCTCCTTCCTTTTCTATTAGACTTGAGAGAGAAATCTATCTCGTGATTCATTATTATCACTGATTTGCATTTCATTAATTCTCTATGATGGAGTTTTTTAGATTATATATATATATATATATAGACCTGAAAATTCTCAAGTAGAATCCGTCAAACTCCTGATATAAAAAAAACAAAAAAATCACAAACTGCTAATAGTTTGGAATTTGGAATGCACGAAAAACGCAATGGGTAAAGGCTATATTTATAGTAAAGGGAATTCAGAAGGATTTGGAAAGTTATGTGTTTTTTATTTATGTACTTGAAAACAAAATATTATGATGTTGTTCAGTAAGACGTTTATCATTCCAGAAGTTAGTGAAAATGGAAAATTCAGATGGAAAATTTGTGAAATTATACCTGTCTAGATATTGGTAGGGGTGAGCATTGGTTTTGAAAAACCGCCCGAACCGACCGCACCGCATCGAACCGAACCGCACCGTCTTTGTCAATTTTTTAAGCAAATCGTGGTTTAAATTTTAAATAAAAACCGCACCGCCCTATGCGATTTGATTTCAAAATTAGTGTTAAAAAAATCGAACCGCACCGCCTACATACATATATACATATATATGTTTCTTATTATTCTTTTTTAATATGAACTTTTAATAGGTTTTACTCGTAATACTATTCATATTTATAGTTATTTAATATTTTTTATTGAATTGATATGGTTATATCTTTTACATGATTAATAATATGTTCAATCCAAATTCGTGCTTGAAACTTTTAAAGTGATAATATCTTATGATAATTTAGTGTTATATATTTTTTTTGCAGCCTATTCAAATTATACCGCACAATTCAAAAAAATGGACAAATATACCAACCTATTCAAAAAAAAAATCTAACTACTCGAAATTAAGCCTATTAATTCCAAAATAAACCAAACAATTCAAATTAAACCTAACAACTCGAAATCAAACCTAACAATTCTAAAATAAACCTAACAACTCGAAATCAAACCTAACAATTCAAAATTAAACACTACAAATTCAAATTATACCGAACATTTAGAAAATTATACCACCCAATTCCAACATTATACCAAATAATTAAAAAATAACACTAAAAATTGACATTACACCTAAAAGTCAAAATTGAACCTAAAAATAAAAAATCAACCTATTAATTCAAAAATTATACCAACCAATTCCAACATTATACCAAATAATTCAAATATAACACTAAAAATTGACATTACACCTAAAAGTCAAAATTAAACCTAAAAATAAAAAAAAAACAACCTATTAATTCAAAAATTATACCAATATATTCAAGAATTATACCAATTAATTCAAAAATTATAGCTAACAAATCGAATTTATCACTACAAATTCAAATTTTCAACCCTAAATTAATACCATTATAATAAAAAAGGCAATATACAAATTCTACCTATAACAAATTTAAAAGTATAAATGAATGAAAAAAAGAAATTTACCTTAATTTTTTGGTTGATGATGGAGAAATTTCGTTTTGAAAATGAAGAAAAAAACTTTGTAAAAACTGATGGAAGAAGAGAAAGTGAAAGAGAGGGGAAAATTCTGTGTACATGAAGGCAAATGGGGAGGGAGGGGGGAAAGTAAAACGAAAACCCAAAAACAAAAAAAAAAAGAAGAAACTTTGCAGCCTGAAATTACAAAAAAAAAAAAAAAAAAATACTATGTCGTCTCTCACTTAATTTAAAAAAAAAAAAAACAATGCCAAGAGACGACATATGTCGTCTCTGATATGTCGTAATGTACTACTATCTGATTGGGGCCATTTTTTCAATATTTTCTGATTTTTTTTTAATTTTTATATTATTAATTTAATTTTCCCAAACATAGGTTATCTGCACCACAATTTCTAGCAACTCAGCCCCAAAGAATTGGTCTATTGAGAATTTAAACACAGGACATCATGTGTCACAACTCACATGAGATCCATCTCTAAAGCGTCATTTGAGTACTATAACAGGTCAAATAAGACACTTCTATTATTTATTATAAAATTTAAACTTCAACTCCAAGAAAACGATGATAAACATGTATAAAAAATTAATTTACGAAATCTTGTCTAATTTAATTTATCAAACTAAGTCATGCCCAATTCGACACCTTATGAATAAGACGCTTGTATCATTTATTTTAAAATTTAAACTTCAACTCCAAGAAAGCAATGATAAACATGTATAAAAAATTAATTTACGAAATCTTGTGTAATTTAATTTAACAAACTAAGGGGGTGTTTGGCTAAGCTTATTTTGAAGAGCTTATAAGCTTTTAGTGCTTATAAGATGTTTTTGGAGTTTATAAGTTTTTCAGCTTATAAGATCTTAAACATTAAGTTGGGGTTCCCTTACTTATTTTTTTAAGAGCTTATAAGCTCCTAATATCTTATTTTAAGAGTTTATAAGCTATTTCACTAAAAAAATTTACCAAACACTTTGTAAGAGCTTATAAACTTTGAAACATCTTATAAGATGTTTTAAAAAGCTTATAAGCTTAGCCAAACACTCCCTAAGTCATGCACAATTCGACACCTTATAAACCATTCAAATTAAATTTGAACAATGTATTGTTCGCCCCATCCAATTCATCTACATTCACACATGGGATGATGACTCCACACTATTTACAAAGTCTTCTCAAGGTTTTGCCGTGGGTCATTGTCACGATCAAGGCGAATTCGGGGATTAATCAGGGCCGTTTGATGGGTATTTTCAAAGACTTAATTCAAGCCGTTGGATTGCAAGCAAAGACAAGGGAATTAAAAGCTGAGAGTGTTGTCGTTTCTGTCAACGATAAAAATGGGGAACAATTGCCACGTGGAAGGGAGAGAAAGATAATACAGCTAGGAAAAGTGGTAGAAACAGGCTCAGATTTGGCACTATTATCAAACCAGTAGTTTTTTAGCATTTTTTATCAATTTCGGGTACACTAAATTATAGGTATCCTTGTTATCAGCTTTTTTTGTAATTCCGAGTTAATATATATAGCTCTTATGTAAAAGGGAAAAGGTAATTAATGAGTATCAACTTTTGCCCTAACCCTACTTCTCTCTATTTTCCTACTTTTCAGTCTCTATCTCATCTCTCTTCTTAAAATATTCACCAAATACGTGACAGTCATACAAAAGATATCTTTTATCACTTTGACTAAGTTAACAAATCAATGTGAAAATAAAGAAGATTTAAATGATTTAGTACTTGATTATTATTTTTTGCCTAAGTCAAGTCAACGTGATGAGGAAAGAGGAAGCTAACCCGTAATCCTGATCTTCCAAATCTTATCAACTTGGAGATGACAGTTTAAATATCATTGTGAACAAAGAAGCTTGCTCAAGGCATTATTATTATAATCATCAAAACAAGGAAAATAGTATCAGGTAACTGCCACTGCAATCTAGTAGCAATTGTTGCACTCCAAATATTTGTGTAGTCTATGAGAATCTTATCATATAGTAAATGTTTTATATCATCAATATTTAACTATGATTCTTGCTCATCTTAATTTCCAGGTTCATCTACACCTGTAATTCTACCAACTATGTCTACAACTAACGACTCCCCGCCCTTCCCATCACCCCGTGTAGGACTAGTGATTATCTGTAAGCAATCACTAATCACTACTTTCATTTAAAAGAAATTAAGCTTTTAAATCTATAATTTGATGGTAACCTCTCATCAACCTTCAAATTTCAATTTGCAGATGTAATTGGCAGCGTAGTTATACTGGGAGCAATAGCTAGTGTCTCCATCGCCTGTGCCAAGAAAATGAAGAAAATAGCATCAGCAGTAGCCCCACCACCACCCACAAGTCATGGGATCCAACCTTGGGGAGTTGATACCTCTACAATGGAGAAATTTTTCATAGAATTAGCCCAGGAGAGACCGGTACGTTTCACGGTTCAGCAACTCTGTGCTTTTACACAGAATTACAATACAATATTGGGTTCTGGAGGGTTTGGCAAAGTCTACAAAAGGGAGTTCCCAAATGGGCTGAAAATTGCAGTCAAAGTCCTAAACAGGGGTCCAAACAAGAGCATTCAGGAGCAGTTCATGGCTGAAGTTGGCACCATCGGGAGGACTCATCATATAAACTTGGTGAGATTATATGGTTTTTGCTATGATGAATCCATGAGTGCCCTTGTCTATGAATTCATGGAAAATGGGTCACTAGACAAGCATTTGTTCAGCGAAAATCAAGAATTGCAAGGTGAGAAGCTGCATGAGGTTGCAGTTGGAACAGCAAAGGGCATTGCATACTTACACGAGGAGTGTCAAAAAAGGATAATTCACTATGATATAAAGCCCGGTAACGTGCTTTTAGATGAAAATTTTGCCCCTAAGGTTGCTGATTTCGGGCTGGCAAAGCTTTCTAACCGGGACGACACTCATGTTTCTGTGACGGGCTATAGGGGTACTCCCGGGTATTTAGCTCCCGAGTTCATGCTGAAGAACTTCCCAATAACGTATAAATGTGATGTGTATAGCTTCGGAATATTGTTGTTTGAGATAGTTGGGAGGAGAAAAAACACCAGAGATTGTGGTGATAGTGAGAGCCTCGATTGGTTCCCAAAGCACGTGTGGGAAGAGTTTGAGAAGGGTGAGTTGATGGGATTGATTGAAGGTTGTGGGGTTGAAGAGAAGGATAGAGACAAGGCTGAGCGAATGGCTATGGTAGCTCTTTGGTGTGCTCAAGATTCACCAGAGGCGAGGCCGCCGATGAGTGCTGTGGTGAAAATGTTGGAGGGAGGAGTGGAAATTGTGCCACCACCTAAGCCATTTCACTACTTGTTCTCAAGGGTTGATGTGCTCAAGCCATTGGGTGGTTCTGGGAGTGGTTCTGGTTACACTACAAGCGAAGGAACCAATTCCTATTGGTACAAGGAGACCACTCCTATTATGGCTAAGTACGAGATAAATGTCGCCACTTTATAGCCAGTCAGATGTCCGATTCCAATTTAGTGTTTCATTTTATATTCCGCATCACAGATGCATGTTGCATGTATAGACACTAGACATAATATATGATAGCTTATCAGTTGCAATTTCAACTGATAAAAAAAAGAAGCATGATATGAGTAGAAATGTAAGGTAGAACAAAGTTGTATAATTAGGGGATCTTGTTTCTGAATTATTAGATAATTTCAGCTAATACCAGGGGATGATATTCGTTTCAGCAAACTTGTGATAAGATACCAGGGGAGAATAAGCCTAGTGAAATCAAGTGGACTTACAAATTAGAACAAAATTCAATTTTCAATTGCACGATCAACAAGTGGAGTTACAACTTAAGACAAAATTCAATTTTCAATTGCACGATTAAAAATCACAAGTCGTGGTTTAACGATAATTTTCACATCCCCTGCTGCTCAAAGAAGTAATTTTCCTCTTTGTTTGTCTTAGTACAATAGAATAGTACAATAACATATCCGTGAACAGAAGCATCACAAAATGTCACCC
Source organism: Buddleja alternifolia (assembly GCA_019426215.1). NCBI lineage: Eukaryota > Viridiplantae > Streptophyta > Magnoliopsida > Lamiales > Scrophulariaceae > Buddleja > Buddleja alternifolia. The sequence continues at coordinate 51,923,764 of CM033391.1, forward strand.
GAAATTGCTTACTACAGTCCTATATTAATGAGAATGGTCATTAAACAGGAGGACAACACAGCAAAAACAAGGCTCCTGAGTTTCGATGAAAATTTCGAGAAATATCAATAGGCCTCTTTTGCCCCACTTTCTCGTTGAAATTCAACTCATATACCACGAATTATTCTCCTCTTGGGGGGCCGTCTCAAATGCAACAAGTGTATAAGAAAACCATCACCTTGTTTATTGGCTAGCTTACCAAGGAGGGTTCTTGATGAATTCAGTGAAGGTGTCCAAGTATAGATAAGCAGACCCACAGCAAGAATAATGGCCTCTACTACAAAGCTAGGAGGAAGGGACCATGCGACTCCAAGATATGCAACGGCAATGTGAATAAAAATACTGATATTGGAACTGCAGCGGAGAGGCCAGAATTGGACTAAGATCAATACTAGTGAAAAGAAAAAGAATTTCAAGGTATGTACAGTAGAAGTTAACTAGAGGGTGTATTGGTGAGCTTATAATATAAGCTTCTCAAAATTGAAATTTAAGAGCTTATTTATAAGTTCCACAAAAATGTTTGGATAATTTTTTAAATAAGCTCCTAAAATAAGATGTTAAGGAGCTTATAAGCTCCTTAAGCATGAGCTAGGAGTCCTTACTTTGTAACCTTGTATTTTGGTCGTCTAAATTGCATAATTGTCATTAGTGACACCTTATAAGCTTAATGATCTTATTTTGTCCAAAAACTTGCTTTTAACATAAGATTCAACGTCTTATAAGCTCCAAAAACATCTTAATTCTTTATGGGTGCTGCCATTACACCCGCAGTAAAAAGTGCTTAGGGGAACAAGTAAATTGAAGAACCATGACTTACTGTTGGACATGATACCCGACATTCAAAAAACAGGCAGCACCATCTTCTCTGGCAGCCCCACAGGTTTGACGAAAATGGAAGGAGGAGGCATATAAAAACTGCCAGTTCATGCATTAACGAATTTGAGGCCTCCGGTAAAATTGAAGTACACGTTGTACAACAACTTTAAAAGGTTCTTAAAAAGCTTAATATGTTACCTGGTAAGCAGATCCATAGTAGTTTATAACAAATAGATCCATCGTCATGAATATGAGCAAACATCACTTGGTTATTATTGAACCTTAAATAAGTAGAAACAGAAATTAGATGTGCATTATTTTTATTTGACGTTCTTCTCGAGAGAGACAAGCAACACGATGTATCTGTGTTGCATATCCTATTTATCTTATATCACAGGGTTGAACTTCAGGCGTTTAATTTCTTTGGATATATAGTCGAAAATGACTAACGTAAACACACTTCGCCTAAACGATACCTTAATCTATCTATCTACTCTACTACTATTATAAAAGTATGGATATTGGAAGTTGTTTCTTCCAATTGTATTATTACCATATTACCCTTACTTAGATTTATCATATTACCACCTTTAAATGATTAAATTAAATAATTATTTGAGACTTTACATTAACTCTCATTGCTTAATTAATTAAATAGTTAAATTAACAACATTTGAAACTCAAAGGTCCCCTAATGAATTTGTCATAAACAAAAAAAAGGCCACATCTAATGAAACTTATGTAAAAATATTAAATTAAAGTTAATTAAACTAATACAATAAAAGAATGCACCGCCCACCATAGATTCTTAGAAACGTCTGGAATATTTTGAAAAACAGGACTAGATTGTCAATTTCATAATACTTTGTCATGCTATTATGTTTCTGAAACCTCGTATATGTTGCTGAATCAATTCCTTTAGTACTGGTAATTGTCTTTTTTTCTTTTTTAATGTTTTGTTAAGAACGTATGAGCACCTCCTAATGTAAACTTATGTAAAAAAACTAAATTAATTAAATAATTAAATTAACAACATTTGAGACTCTATGTTTTCTTGTAATCTTTCACCTGAAACTGCCGGTAAGCTCAAAGGTCCCCTGATGAATTTGTCATAAACCAAAAAAGGCCACCTCTAATCTAATGAAACTTATGTAAAAATATTACATTAAAGTTAAATTAATAAAATCAAAGAATGCTAACAAACGCAGACCTCTACATCTTCAACATCACCAGGTTCATTGTCTTTTGTCCGATTTCTCCGTCGGAGGTACCTTTTTGACAATCCACAAGTATCCTTATTCAAGTCGCGGATTAAAGCTGAAGAAGAAGAACTTGCACAAATTGATCAACGAAATTAATTTATTGGTAGTTATCTAATATTACCATGGGTAGAAAACCATCAACTTCATCTACTAAAAGGTACCTTTTGTTCAATTGCTTTGTACCATATCAGAATGAAAAAATAAAATTTCTCTTTTTACTGCCTCTTGGTGATTTATTTGTTTAACCCATCTTTTTATCCTTCGAAGCCTTCAATCAATAAAAGAAAGTTTTTTTATACTGGTTAAGGAATCAATAAAAGATAGTTTTTTATACTGGTTGAAGAAAAAACATAAATCTTCAAATTTAGAAGAGTTATGGATGGAAAAAAAGATTAAGGAATCCAAACAGGTCACAATCAATCAAGTTATCAATAATCGATACTCATTAGTTGAGGTTAGATGTAAACAAAAATTGTTTTATTATATACATATAGAGTTATTATTTTTTCTTTTCTTTCTCCTTTCATTCTAAAAAATTTAATATGCTTTTTGTTTATGTAAACAATTAAAGAATACGTACTATTACTTCAAACTCAATGTTGACAAAGTGGACAATTTGTCAATGCCATGGTACGAGGCTTGCAAGATCAGTTTCCAAGACATGCAATGAACGGGATTGAATGTAGAAACTGCACAAATGAACAAGTAGAAGCATCTCCAAGGTATGTCAAAGATTTCACTTACAAGAAAAATCAAGTTAACAACCAAATGATAAACTCAAATTTTATTGCACAGGTATCGCCTGAAATTAAATGTCTCTGATGGAAATGAAAAAGGGACAATCATATTGTTTGAAGATGTAGCCGCCGCATACGTGGGTTGTCCCGTAACCCAATACATCGACTCATTTAGTGAGGTATACAATTTAACTTAATTTATAATTGTGACAAAAATAGAATAATCAATATAAGCTATTACACAATGCAGAATCAGACTTCCTCATCCTACTACGTGTCTTTGGAAAAAAATGAAAACAAACAATATGAGTTCCTTTTCAAGCTAGACAAAAATGTTGAAGTGCGCAATAGAGTATTATTCATCATCCTGAAGCAATTGCTGATCCAAAAAAACAATCCAAGGCATCAAACAAAGGACGAAATAATAAAGAGTCAAACAAAAAAGAAATTGAAGCTGAAAGGATGAAGCTAACATATGAACATGGAGCACAAAGTCATCAAACTCCGAGGGAAAAAAGGCAAAAAAAGGCCTTCAGAAAAGGAAGGATGAAAACAAATATGTTGGCAAAACAATTCAATCTGAAGTTTTTTCAATAGATGAAACTGATGATGTGCAAATAATTGATGACAATAAAACACCTAACAACGACATTGAAGATGACGAAAAGTTGGCAACTTTTGCAAAGAGAAAAGGGCAAAAAACAAGTAAAAGTACCTCAAAAGAAGATCAAAGTAGAGAAAGATTGATAACATTTGTACTTACAATTCTTGAGATTTATCGTATCAATAAAAAATTTACTTATTCATATACTGCTACTTGAATATTGTTTTGGCTGTTTTATTTTGGGAGGCTTATTTGCTGATACCTAGCAGTAAAAGATGCAAATAAAATCTTAAAGAAAGGGCAATCCTCGACTCGGGCAGAATCTCGGTTTACTATTTCTTCAACATGTCTATCTGTCATTCACTTTCTGCATTTATAATCTCCTCTAATTAGCTGGAAGCTGAATATGAATTGAATTCCTAATGAATTTATTGCATTTTGGAAATTATGGGTATTAGAGTCCACGTTTGTTACAAGTCCCCTCAAGGTTTGATCATAACTTCCCTTTATTTATCTAAAATCTCCCACACATCCCTCATGTTAAGAGTTTCTTACATTCTTGTGTTTAACAATTCTTACAATTTTACTCCTGTAAATCTTGCAAATAGAACCCTTGAGGAGGTGAGTTCTTAACTTCTAATAATTGAGGGTGACAATTGGTAACTACACAATAGGGGGCCGGGAGTCTGAGGTCTGTGTGTAATTTTCCCCATCTTTTATCACTTGAGAGTAATTAAGTTAACATGTCAATGTGAAAGGTTTCATTTTTCCTTCATTAACCGACAAAAAGAGAAATGATTTACTACTTGATTAGCTGTTTTGCCCAAGTCAAGTCAACCGTGATGAGGAAAGAGGAAGCTACTCAGTGATGAGGAAAGGCGGAGCTCTCCAATAGTGTTATCGAGTTGTTCCTCCGGAGTAGGAATTTTCACTTGGCAATGTTGTGGAAAGAACCCTTGTGCATAACATACTTGAATGACGTCGAACACCCATTGCCTATTTCTCGGACAATCCAAATCCTCGAGAGTGAGTTGCATAGCCTGAATGAGTCCTAGAAACCATTCTCGTTGCTCCGGGGTCAGAAACGGAAGATTTCCTGCCATTTATTGGAATTAGAATTAAGACAAAAAAACTAAAGCAAAAATAAATATAAAACAAAAATTATAAAAACTTGCAATAAAAACAAAAACTAAAAAAAACAAGTCCCCGGCAACGGCGCCAAAAACTTGACACGAGAAATCCTCTCGTGTTTGCACGGCAAGTGGACTGTTCGTGTGTAGTAATAAAGTGGATTTTTGAGTCCGGATTGTCGATCCCACAGAGACTTGTATTTTAAACTTTTTGAATTTAAAGCAAGCAATAATTAAACTAAAACTAAAGATTTAAAAATTCAAGTTAGCACGTGAAGCTAAGACAGAGCTCTAAAACTTTGTAGAAGAAACATTTGTCAAATTCAGTCTCTAAGTACTCTGAAATTCTGCATTTCCCTCCAGTTTTCCTCAATTGCACTGATTTTCCACCTTTACTCAATAAGCACACAAATTACAAGCATATGTGACATAAATCATGCATAAACCAATATAAATAATATAAATATGAGGCTCTAAAACATGTAAATCTCACACCTATCAATATACAATTTTCGATTTTCTTTAAACCTGCTATATTCAAGTATATTCATATACTGCTACTTGAATATTATTTTGTCTGTTTTATCTTGGTAGACTTATTTGCTGATACCTAGCAATAAAAGGTACAAATAAAGTCTTAAAGAAAGAGCAATCCTCGACTCGCGCAGAATCTCGATTTACTATTTCTTCAACATGTCTATCTGTCATTCACTTTATGCATTGCATTTATAATCTCCTCCAGTCAGCTGGAAGCTGAATATGAATTGAATTCCTAATGAATTTATTGCATTCTGGAAATTATGGGTATTAGAGTCCACGTTTGTTACAAGTCCCCACAAGGTTTGATCATAACTTCCCTTTGTTTATCTAAAATCTCCCACACATCCCGCATGTTAAGAGTTTCTTACATTTACACCTCTCGTGTTTAACAATTCTTACAATTTTACTGCTGTAAACCTTGCAAATAGAACCCTTGAGGAGGTGAGTTCTTAACTTCTAATAATTGAGGGTGAAAATTGGTAACTACACAATAGGGGGCCGGGAGTCTGGGGTCTGTGTGTAATTTTCCCCATCTTTTATCACTTGAGAGTAATTAAGTTAACATGACAATGTGAAAGGTTTCATTTTTCCTTCATTAACCGACAAAAAGAGACAAATGATTTACTACTTGATTAGCTGTTTTGCCCAAGTCAAGTCAACCGTGATGAGGAAAGAGGAAGCTACTCAGTAATCACTTCCAAATCTTATCGACTTACAGATGACAGTTTAAAAATATTTGTTAACAAATAAGATTGCTAAATACATTATCATCAAAACAAGGAAAATAGAACCAGGTAACAGTCACTGCAGTGTAGTAGCAATTGTTGCACTCTTAAAACTAGTAGTCTATGAGAATCTCATCATATAGTAAATGTTCTGTATCAATATTTAACTGTGATTCTTGCTGATCTTAATTTCCAGGTTGATGTAGACATAGGTTCATCTAAACTATGTCTACAACTAACAATTTCCCGGACTTCTCTCCTCCACCATCAGGCGATGGAGGATCAAAAGCCGCCGGTAAGCAGTCACTACTTTCATTCAAAAAAAAAAAGATGTAATTTGATGTTAACCACAAACTTCAAATTTCAATTTGCAGCTGTAATTGTCAGCTTAATTATACTGGCAATAATATTTGTCGTCTCCGTCGTCTGTGCCAAGAAAATGAAGGAAAGAATAGTATCAGAGATACAATCAGCAGTAGCTCCACCACTGCCCACAAGTCATGTGATCCAACCTTGGGAAGCTGATACCTCTACAATGGAGAAATTTTTCATAGAATTAGTCCGGGAGAGACCGGTACGTTTCACGGCTCAGCAACTCTGCACTTTTACACAGAATTACAATGAAATATTGGGTTCCGGAGGATTTGGCAAAGTCTACAAAGGGGAGTTCCCAAATGGGCTGAAAATTGCAGTCAAAGTCCTAAACAGGGGTCCAAACAGGAGCATTGAGGAGCAGTTCATGGCTGAAGTTGGAACCATTGGGAGAACTCATCATATAAACTTGGTGAGATTATATGGTTTTTGCTATGATCAATTCATGAGTGCCCTTGTCTATGAATTCATGGAAAATGGATCGCTAGACAAGCATTTGTTCAGTGAAAATCAAGAATTGCAATGGGAGAAGCTGCATGAGGTTGCGGTTGGAACAGCGAAGGGCATTGCATACTTACATGAGGAGTGCCAACAAAGGATAATTCACTATGATATAAAGCCCGGTAACGTGCTTTTAGATGAAAATTTTGCACCTAAGGTTGCTGATTTCGGGCTGGCAAAGCTTTCTAACCGGGACGACACTCACGTTTCTGTGACAGGCTATAGGGGTACTCCCGGGTACTTAGCTCCAGAGTTCATGCTGAAGAACTTCCCAATAACTTATAAATGTGATGTGTATAGCTTTGGAATATTGTTGTTTGAGATAGTTGGGAGGAGGAAAAACACTAGAGATTGTGATGATAGTGAGAGCCTCGATTGGTTCCCGAAGCACGTGTGGGAAGAGTTTGAGAAGGGTGAGTTGATGGGATTGATTGAAGGTTGTGGGGTTGAAGAGAAGGATAGAGATAAGGCTGAGAGAATGGCTATGGTGGCTCTTTGGTGTGCTCAAGATTCACCGGAGGCGAGGCCGCCGATGAGTGCTGTGGTGAAAATGTTGGAGGGAGGAGTGGAGATTGTGCCACCACCTAAGCCATTTCACTACTTGTTCTCAGTAGGCGTTGGTGCGCTCAAGCCAATGGGTGTTTCTGGGAGTGGTTCTGGTTATACCACAAGTGAAGGAACCAATTCGAATTGGTATAAGGAGACGACTCCTATTATGGCCAAGTACGACATAAATGTCGCCACTTTATAAACAATTCATATCTTCAACTCTAATTTAATATTTCATCTTATATTTTTGTAATAGAGATGCACGCAAGACGTGCAAACATAATATATGACGGCTTATCAGTTACAATTTCAACTGATAAAAGAAAGTCGCATGATTGAGTAGAGATGTAAGGCAGAATAATGTTGTATAATGAAGATAGGGGATCTTGTTTCTGAATGAGTAGACAATTGCTTGCAAAAGAATTCTTGTTTTAGCAAACTTGTGATAAGATACAACTTAGAACAAAGTTGAAAATTCAATTGCACGATCAGAATCACAAATCGTAACTTCAGTCAATTACCTCTAAATCACATTCTCTGCTGCTCAAACAAAAGTGTTTTTCCTCTTTCTTTTTCTTGGTACAATAGAATAGTACAATACAAGTCTGCAAACAGAAGCATCAAACAGGAGAAGGACAACACAGCAAAATGAAGACTACTTTGAGTCACGATGAAAATTTCGAGAAATATCGATAAGGCCTCTTTTACCCCGCATTCTCGTTGAAATTCTACTCATATACGACCAATTATTCCTCCTCTTGGGTCACCCGTCCCAAAAGGGCGTTGAGTCACCATGCATGATGCATCCATGCAACAAGTATAAAAGAAGGGCAAAAAAACATCATCTTTTTTAAGGCTAGCTTATCTGCAGAGTGGGGTTACTTGATGAATTGATCAGTGAAGGTGTCCAAGCATATCTATATCTATATCTATGTCTATGTCTATATCTGTGTCTATACTATCTATAAAGGTTGTGGATCTTATAGGTGTTTCTAATAAAAGTATGGATCTTATAGGACTATATATATGGAATCATGTAATGGGAAAGATTAGCTTCACACTCTTAATTTACTACTAATTATAGGACTATTAATAAACAATTTTCTGTCTTTAATAATAATACTTGATATTATTATTAAACAATAAAAAATGACTAATATGAGAAAAAGATTAATTAACTATTTAAACTTCAACTAGATCAGCCGAAAGAAATGACGAATATGATAAAAAGATTGATTTACAAACCTCGACCAATCTATTTTAACAAGCAACTAAATTCATGCACAATTCGATACCTTCAAAAATATTCAAATTAAACTTGAACAATACATTTTTCGATCCATCCAATTTATATACATTCACATACGGGATGATGAAGCTATCTTCCATCATTATTTGCAACGTCGCCTCAAGGTTTTGCCGTCCGTAGGTCATACAAAAGATACCGACTAAGTCCCCAAGTCACTGTGAAGTGTCTCAATTTTCCTTTATTACAGACAAAAGAAAGAAACAAATGATTAGGCACCTGATTTGTTGTTTGCGTGGGTCAAGTCAACCTGACAAGGAAAGAGGAAGCTACCCACTAATCATGAAAAATTCTAAGGTGGATCGGGAGTGTTGCTCCCACTAATCATCTTCAAACTCTTATTGACCTGCAGATGACAGTTTAAATATCGTTGTTAACAAATAAGGATGTTGAAATTGAATGCATCATCATCAAAGCAAGGGAAACAAATCAGGTAACTGTCACTGTAGTGTAGTAGCAATTGGGGTGTTTAATTTGTGAATCTTATCACAATAGTGTGTTTTATATCATTTGCTTATGCTATTTCAATATGGATCATATGTCATATACTATATGATTCTTACTGATCTTACAGGTATTTCCAGGTTCGTCTACACCTTTAATTCTATCAACTATGTCTACAACTGGTGACTTCTCCCCTCCATCAGCATCTACCAATGGAAGAACAATAGCTATTGGTAAGAATTCCCCGAAATTCTAACTCAAATCCCGCTTGACCTTTTTCCGTCAATCACATCACAAGTATAATTTGTTTTATGATTGGTCACTCTTCTTGTAATTTACACCAATCATATGACAAGTGTAATTCACGTGTTATGCGAATAGATTTGGTTCAGCCAAACCTGATTTAGGCTAAGATTTCCCTAAATTAATTAGTTCCATTTGAAAAAGGGATAATTGCACTTTCATCCCCTACTAATATGAGTAATTACACATTTCACCCCTTTTATAATTAAAATTATAGATATCTAACTCACTAACGGTGGAAGTTACATTTACCCCCCTCGATGCCTTCAGTCCATGGTCAAACTATACTAAATGACATTTTTGCTCTTAACTTATTTATTTTTTTAAAAAAAAAACAGCTAGAAGAATAATTTTTCAGTTCTTCTTGGGGTAAATGTAATTTTCTTTTCTTCTTTTTCTTTCCCCTCAGCTCTCTCTTCTTCTTTTTCTCAAAACCCTAGATATCACTGCACCATCTGCTCGAACCACCCCGCACTGTCTACTCCAAAATTCAAACCCATATCCTTTTTTCCAGCTTTCTTCTGTTTCCAATTTTTTTTTTTTTTCATTCTTGTTTTCTCTTTTCCCTCTTCTTCTCCTTAGGCTTTCTTATTTAATTGATTTTTTCACCGATCTTTTAAACCGATGGGGGATGAGGTAGTGCTGGATTTTGGTTTGGGGCCGGGGAGAGGTGGTGGTGAGGTGCCGCAGGGTGGCGGAGACAGCGACTCCGGATATAGGGTAAGGGGAATAGGCGGGGAGGGTGGTGGATTTGGGTTGGGAAAAGGTCATGGGGTAGCAATAGAGGCAGGTCTTGGGATGGGTGGCGGGGTAAAGAGGGTAGCGAGAGTTTTCTTAACAAGCCGAGCCGGCTCAAAAAAAAAGCTCGACTTGAACTAGAGAAAATTCAAACTCGAGCCCAAAAATATATGTTAGAAGGATGGCGAGCCGAAATAAGAAATAATATTTTTATTATTTATGAATATATACAATATAATATATATTTATTAATATATAAATATATAATATAACATCTTATATAATATAATATATGTATAAATAATTATACGTTTAATATTTGCCTTGATTATATATATAAATATAGATAGATATTAAACATTAACTTTTTATTTTTTGGAGCCGGAGCTTGAGTCGAGGAATTTGACCAATCATAACTCGAGCTCGACTCGTGGCACCCCTACTTGTGGTGATGGTGGAATCTGGTTCAGGTTACTGTTCAAGTTCTTCTTTGAGGAAGATGAGCAATAACTTTTATTTTTTTATTTTCCTTTTAGTTTATATATATTAGTCTATGTAGCACATCCAAAATGTGTGTAAAAAAATTTTTTAAAAAAATCTTGAGTAAAACTCAATTAATAAAAAATCATATTTAATTTTTTGAATATGCATCAAACGAATAAAATACGAAGAGGGGATAACAAAGAGTCACAAATGGGGAGACAAAAACAAGAAACGTGTGTAGATGAGAGAGAATATGAAAGAAAAAGTGAATATTGGAGATGCATTTGGAAACACTTTAAAAATGGATTTTTGGAGATGAATGTTCATTTGTAAAAATATTACTTGTTTGGTAATCAAATTTAAGTGGATTTTTGGAATAACTCACTTATCTAAAAGTCTATTTGGAAGAAGTGCAAGTTAGTGGTTTTTGGAAAAAAAAAAATTCCAACACTTCTATAAGAAGTTACTTTAAGTTGAATTTTACCAAACACTTTATATTTTATAAAGCAATTATTTGAAATTCCTGGTTTGAAAAGGCCATCTTACAAATGGACTTCTTAATTAAAAAGTGGATCCAAACACATCCAAAATATAAAAGTAAAAATTATTTGGGACACTTGTCAAATTTTTAAGGGTTTATTGCAAATTACCCCCCTGTGTTAGTTCGAAATCGCTAAAAAACTCATGTGTTAAATCAATATGCAAAAACACCCCTCTATTAATGTAAACCATGTGAAAACCACTTTTTTCGTTAGAAAATTGATCAAAATATAGTCCTTAAACCATCTCTATACATTTGTCGTGTCTGCGGGGTTGAAATTCACTATAAAACAAAAGTATAGGGATGGTTTAAGGGCTACATTTTGATCAATTTCCTAACGAAAAAGTGGTTTTCGCATGGTTTACATTAATAGAGGGGTGTTTTGCATATTAATTTAACACAGGGGAGTTTTTAGCGATTTCGAACTAACACAGAGGGTAATTTGCAATAAACCCAATTTTTAAAATAGTAATGGCTTCATCAAACTTTGACGAACCAAGTTAGTTTCTTTAAGCCCACCTTGCTTTATATAATTGTAAGTATAGATATATAGTATGTATTTCTTTTGATATAATATAAATATATATATATATATCATAAATTTGATATATTTAAGTTTTTTTAGTTTTTTTAGAATTTTATTTATTTATCTATTTATTTCTTGTTATTGTTTCCTAGACTTATTTTGAATTTCTAAAGTTAATATTTTTGGGCTATTCATTGGAGTTATTTATTTTTTATCCATATCGAATTATAATATTGCTTTTAAAATCTAATCGAAAAAATCATTCATTTTTTTATACCCGTTATTCATTTCAAAATAATTTTTTTGTGATTTTATTTTGTTTTGGAAAAATATGGATCTTTTATGAAAACTCTAACAGTGGAGATGTTTAAATAAAATATTTACTTTAATCAAGTATAATGAAGATCTAACGGTTGATCTTACCACACTCGCAAGTTTTAAAAAGATATTGTCCTTGAATTGTCTGTGACACAAACTTGAGGACAACATTACGCCACCCCACTAGAGTTATGCAACTAAGTTTGCAATTTTCCCACAAAAGTACATGGTAACATTACATTTCAACCCTTTGATATTTGACAAATTACATTTAGACCCATCGGGGTATTTTGGTCATAAAAAATGTACGAAATTCTAAACAGAGATATTTTCGAAAGTTCACAAAAAAAAAAATTGTGATAACATCATCAATAAACTGATTTTAGAGGGTAAACGTAATTTTCAATGTGTTTTTATTAGTGGGTGAAAGTGCAATTATCCCTTTCAGAAAAACCAAAGTGCAGCTGTAATTTGATTCTAACTTCTCACCACTTCAAATTTCAATTTGCAGTTGTAGTTGTCAGCATAATGGTACTGGCAATGGTATTTCTTTTCTCCAACTTCTTTGCCAGGAAGATGAAGGAGAGACTAGTATCAGAAATACAATCAGCAGTAGCTGCACCACTGCCCACAAATGTGATCCAACATTGGGAAGCTGATACCTCTACAATAGGGAAATTTCTCCGAGAATTAGCTCAGCAGAGACCGGTTCGTTTCACAAGTCAGCAACTCTGCACTTTTACGCAGAATTACACTACGATACTGGGTTCAGGAGGATTTGGCAAAGTCTACAAAGGGGAGTTCCCAAATGGGCTGAAAATTGCAGTCAAAGTCCTAAACAGGGGTCCAAACAGGAGCATTGAGGAGCAGTTCATGGCTGAAGTTGGAACAATTGGTAGGACTCATCATATAAACTTGGTCAGGTTATATGGTTTCTGCTATGATCAATTCATGATTGCACTTGTCTATGAATTCATGGAAAATGGATCACTAGACAAGCATTTGTTCAGCGAAAATCAAGAATTGCAATGGGAGAAGCTGCATGAGGTTGCAGTTGGAACAGCAAAGGGCATTGCATACTTACATGAGGAGTGTCAGCAAAGAATAATTCACTATGACATAAAGCCCGGTAACGTGCTTTTAGATGATAATTTTGCACCTAAGGTTGCTGATTTCGGGCTGGCAAAGCTTTCTAACCGGGACGACAGTCACGTTTCTGTAACGGGTTATAGGGGTACTCCCGGGTACTTAGCCCCCGAATTCATGCTCAAGAATTTCCCAATAACCCATAAATGTGATGTGTATAGCTTTGGAATACTATTGTTTGAAATAGTTGGGAGGAGGAAAAACACTAGAGATTGTGGTGACAGTGGGAGCCTTGATTGGTTCCCAAAGCACGTGTGGGAAGAGTTCGAGAAAGGTGAGTTGATGGGATTGATAGAAGGATGTGGGGTTGAAGAGAAGGATAGAGGTAAGGCTGAGAGAATGGCTATGGTGGCCCTTTGGTGTGCACAAGATTCACCGGAAGCGAGGCCACCGATGAGTGCTGTGGTGAAAATGTTGGAGGGAGGAGTGGAAATTATGCCACCACCTAAGCCATTTCACTATTTATTCTCAGTAGGGGTTGGTGTGCACAAGCCATCGGGTGGTTCTGGGAGTGGTTCTGGTTATACCACAAGTGAAGGAACAAATTCCTATTGGTACAAGGAGACTACTCCTATTATGGCTACGTACGAGATAAATGTCGCCACTTTATAAGCAGTTCGAATCTTCGATTCTAATTTACTGGTCATTCTATATTTCACAATACAGACGCAAGCAACACATGCAGACATAATATATGACAGCTTATCAGTAAACAATTTCAATTGATAAAAGAGAGTAGCATTATAGAGTAAAGATGTAAGGTAGAACAAAGTTGTATAATTAAGGTTGGGTGAACCTTGTTTCTGAATGAATAAATAATTTCTTGCAAAAGAATTCTTGTTTCAGAAAACTGGTGACAAGATGCAACTTGCAACAAAACTAAAATTTAATTGCGCGATCAAAAGCACATGTCGTGATCTGAGTCAGTTACCTCTATATATTGAATTATTCCATGATAATTTTCACATCCTCTGCTGCTCAAAAATGTAATTTTCCTCTTCTTTTTCTTAGTAGAATAAAATAGTACAATAACAAAACCGTGAACAGAAGCATCAAAATGTCACCTGTAACTGTTACAGTCCTATGTTAATGAGACTGATTGTAAGTGCAACAACAGGAGGAGGAAATCACAGCGAAGAAGGCTACTAAGTCACGATGAACATTTCGAGAAATATCAATAGGCGGTTTTGCCCCCACTTTCTTGTTGAAATTCTACTCATATACCACCAATTATTCCTCGTCTTTGGGCACCCGTCCCAAATGAGCGCTTCTTTGGAGCCACATCAATGCAACAAGTATACAAGAACAGCAAAGAACATCTCGTTTATTGGCTAGCTTACCAGAGAGGGCCTACTTGATGAATTCAGTGAAGGTGTCCAAGTATAAATGAGCACACCCACAGCAAGAATGATGGCCCCTACTACAAAGCCAGGAGGAAGGGATGATGCGACTCCAAGATATGGCAACGGCAATGTGAATAAAAATACTGATATCGGAACTGCATAGAGGGCCCAAAATTAGACTAAGATCGATATTAATGAAAAGGAAAAAGAATTTCAAGGTAAGTTCGATAGAAGTTGATTAAATGATGCATAGAAACTGAAAATCTACAATACAGAGTGCACTTGAAGGGTATATAGAACAGCAAACCAACCTGTGAGCGTGGATGCAAGACAAGATACCACAGCTGAAGAGATCTTGAGAAGATGCAACAACGACACATTAAAACCCATGTTGACAACGACAAACAGCAGAGGTAGCAAAGGTGCACCGTTACATTCTGTGGCCAAAAGAAAAGCAATTCATGATTATCCTTATTCTTATGCTGCCATTGCACGAATAGAAGTGCTTAAGAAAACACGTAGATTGAAGAATCATGACTTACTGTTTGACATGGTACCGACATTCAAAAAGCAAGCAGCACCATCTTTAAGGTAACTAGGCAGTTGACGAAACGGAATGCCCCACAGGTTTGACAAAAATGGAAGGAGGAGGCATATGAAAACTGCCTGTTCATGCATAAACAAATGTCAGTCCTCTGGTAAAATTGAATTACACGGTGTGCCACAACTTTAAAGGGTTTCTAAAACAATCAATGCTAACCTGGTAAGCAGATCCATAGGAGTTAACTACAAATAGATCCACTGTACCTCCCTGTCATGAATGCAAACAAACATTACTTTGATGATTAATGGACCTTAAATCAGTAAAAACAGAAATTAGATGCGCATGATTGTTATTTGACGTTCTTCGTGAGAGATCTGATTCTTTTCTTCTGATACAAGATGCACCAACCCATGATTCCCGTCAAAGATGAGAGCAACACGCAGTGCATCTATGTTGCATGTCCTATTTATCTTATATGACAGGGTTGAACTTGGGCTTTTAATTTCCTTGAAATACATTAGAAAGTGACTAGCAGAAACAAACTTTTACCAAACGCTAACCAACTTTATCTTTACTGCAATAACGTGTTGCAAACTTTACGAAAGAGTAGGTGGCATTTTCACATAGTACTTATTACTATGTATCAGTTGATTGAAGTTGTCATTTATAAGCTTGATAAAGGGATGAATAATGTGACATACCTACCTTTAATCTTTGAGCAGCATCCAAAAATATGGTTTCCTATAAACAAGAAGGCGCAAGCTCGGTGAGAAAAAGTATAGAAACAACAAGACGATAAACTCTTAACGCCCCAAGAGAAAGTTATGTACCTTCAAGACTGTATCAGCAGCTTGTAACAAGAAAGAAATGATCATCAAAATACTCCAAAATATACCAGCTTCCATCAGAGAACCAGTACCCGATCCACTGCAGATGAAAAAAGAGATGATCTGAACATTAAGAAAAGATATGATAGAACTCATAATGTAACATGGAACAAGACTCCAGGATTATCAAGAAACTGTTAAAAAATATATTTATGGCATGTTATTACGCCATGAGGTATTTCTATCATGAAATTTGAATAAATGCAAAATCCAGAGAATAATCTCTTCAAGTAAAAAATCATAAGCTATATAAGTTGCCTGATATTTCATAAAACAAACTAACAATAGAATAAACTGGAGCCAAGTATGTTCAATAATCTGGAACGACGCAATGCTCTTTCCTTGCTGCTGGCCGATGGATTGTGGATGGGTCATAGAAGTGTTTTTTTTTCCATACAATGACATGGGAGTAATTCTTTCTAAGGTTAGATCTAATGTTTTTTTACTACTAGAAAGAAAAAGTTGCAGAGGATAATCAGCAAGCTGAAGTTAATTTTTTATTTTCATTGTTTATCAATCTTTTAAGAAAGAAGTCTGACCCCTCGATAATAGATGAGATCTTATAAAATGCTCACCCAAATCGTTTCAAAAAGACATTCAAATCGGGCTAAAATTTCGGAATTCTCAAGTTTTATTTATAACTAATCCTCCATAGGTTTAATCTTGAAATCCTTTTGGCAGAAATCTGTGACAGTCATGTAAAGTATGTGTATATATATGTGTAGAGAGAAATATATTAAGACAAAGAGAACAAACTAATCATCATGTTTTCAAATTTGTACTTACAGTGTGTTCGGCCAAGTATATTGACTCAGTAAAGTAAATTACCTTGCAACGGTTATTATAACACCAAGAGCCACCAGAAAGCAACCAAATAACTGGTTGAAGCTATATCTCCTCCCAAGGAAGATGTATGAAAGCACAAGTTGCCAGACAAGGAAGCTCTGCAAAGATTAGTAGAAGAACAAATTAACTATAGAACTCCAAATGGTTAAAAGCGAAAGAACTCAAGTATATAGAGCCCACATGTCCGAAATTAATTCAGCCGTGGTTTTTGAATGATGTATAGAGCATATCTCCAGTAAAACTAATCAATAACCAATTCGTTTATCTGTCCTACTACCCACTCTTGCTTAAACCTGAATACAGACGTAGACCTCACTAAGACAAGGTAAGGGGACTATGGTTTTGGGAGATATCTTAATTCATTCTAGAATGGTAATGTACATCAGGAATTCTATTTCAAGTAGACTCCTACAAAAAGCACAAGTTAGTTATAGAACTAAACTCATGAAGTTGAAATCTAATTATTGCCAGCACTCTCCATCTTTCTATGGGGTGTGGCATTTTCCAAAGATATTTATAAGGGTAGCAGTCATACATATTGGAACCTGTTTAGCATAAAACCAGCCAATCGAAATATTTGAACCACTGTGTCATAGCATGTTAGTTTTCAGTTCCAAACTATAGGTTTGATGCCAATAAACAAGGATTGTTACCTGAGACAGTATAGGAATTGCTGCCCCAGAAAGAATAGCTGTTTCAATGTGGAGAAACGTTAGGACGAATCAAGTCAGAAAAAATCTCTTGCTAACTGCTTTTCAAGTGAAAAAGTGAAACTATTCACAAAACTTAAAGTAACATTTTTATCTGAAAATAATATGGCAACACATTAAAGAAATCAAAATCATTCATAAAATTTTCATTCCTCTATTCAAAATCTTAAAGAAAGGGAACAGAGACATGATTTTACACTAGAATGAACCACAAGATAGTTTCATACAAGAAACACCTTCCATGCTAAGATGGAATTTTATTTTGCATGCATGAACACATTTTTCAACCAGCTATAACGAGCAACTTAAAAGAAAAATTACTTGAAGCTTAAATAATATATCACCATAAAACATTGTCAGCTCGCACAACTGTTAACGTGATCATCATATTATTCACCAGATGAAGGATATAGAAGGATGCCACAGAAACACCACTTATGAATTACCTCCAGCTGCCATCCCAGATGCAGCACCAAGAGCCTCCAAGAGCCCAACGGCTATTAATGGTGATTTTGGCATTGATAGCATTTCATCAGTCACCTTTCCAGATTGATATCGGAGATACAAGATAGAGAAGTATACAATTACATACCTGGAATGATGCGAATGAACTACGGTCATGTAAAATTATGAGGTACATAGCCATAAATGTTTTAGGAAAATTACTAAAAGGAAAATAATAACCATGAGTAGACAGGATAACTCATCCAGTAATTTTCATTTTCATTTCCATACAGAAATTTTCTTATTATAGAGTCGCTATAATTTAAATATTGAAAGCAGAATGAAAAAAAAAATTAAAAAGTGAAAGACTTGACCATAATTAAGTAAAATTGATAATCATTATGATGGTTTAAGACTTGACACAGCAATGCAGATATTGAAACATTCCCCGCGGTGTTCCTGACCTATACTTGAAAAGGCTTAAAATAATGTCGCACGATGTTATGGACTCATGTAACTTCAGAGATCCATTCCGATCTAAAAATCTAGAATTTGACATGAACTTCAATATAGATAGGACTTACATATTGTTACCATCAATTTATAGCACTAGTCAGATAGTAAAATAAGCATCAGTTCTTCACAACCACTAATCGAATGATCGATAATATGTAAAGGAAATGAGCTAGTCATTGTTTGAGCATAACATTTTTAGATGACAATTTCTATTTGGGAACTAGATGACCAGCTTATATGCCTTAACAGATGTTAATGTGAAGTCCAAACCTCATTGGTTCTATCTATTTGACAAGTAGAATTTTATTGATTAATTGTTGTTATATAATGTAGTGTTTCCAAATTATTCTATGGGGTGAGGTTGTCAAATTCCAGTTAACTCTTTTTTTTTTGTAATGACCACAGGCTATAGAAGTATAGATGCTGACTGTTTGAAGCACATGGAGAGGGGGAAATACAAAGGGAATCTCTGTAGCTGGTTTTGTGGGGATCCACTTCTTGACATCCAACTCACAACCAACGGCTCTCATTCAAATGGGACCTATATTAAGTTATTGGCCACATACCTCACACACGAAAACCTCCTTTCTAACCTGAAGGGTTGTTGTAGTGAATTGTCCACCACTATGCTCCTGAGTGGGGAGCGGGTTCGACTCCCCCCAATGACAAATCCCCTCAGGCCAGCGGCAGGCTCAGTACCGCGAAGCGGGATTAGTCTCATACCCAATGTGGTGTGAGGAACCCGTGAAAAACCAAAAAATAAAAAATAAAAAAAACCTCCTTTCTTTTTCACATAAAAGTGCACCAACCACTACCCTTTTGCCAAAATGAAAGGCCTCAATATCGTTGCAAACACCATCCCAAAGAGTTCTCACAATTAATTCACAAACTTAAAAATACATCTATTTTAAGTTCCCACCAAATTCAGAATCTGGCGAAAAGTGTTGCTACAATCACCGTCATCTTTTGATCATAAACATATTTTCTTTTCAAATTTACTAGAGTGAAAAAATCAAGACACAATGAAATTTTGATTTGTAGTAGATTGAGGGTGTTACTACCATCTCATATCCAGGGACGGAGTCAGTGGGTTGGTGGGGTTACCCTAAAAACTAACCTTTTTTACCCTACTAATTTTTTAAATTTAAATTTCATCCCCCAAAATTTAAAAGTATCCAATTTTGCCCCCTTTGTTTTGTATTCGCCCCCCAAACATATATTCATTGCTCTGTCCCTCTCATAACCGTCCTTAGATCATGGTACCATAGGGGATTAATTCTATCATGACCTCCGTGTAGCATAGAACAAAAGGGTCTTTTAGTTCCACCTTTTAATCACCACGATTATAAAGGAAAACACATGTATACACCGGATCTTGGGCCCAATTTGTGCACCTTGTAGATATGAATAATACACATCACTTAATATATAATTTTGAATTAAAAAACAAGTAAAATGTTTTATTCACGACCACAAATTTTATAAGTGGAGCTCAAGATCCGATTCATAGAAGAATTTTCCGATTATAAATGGAATAAATCAAAGATTATGGATGAACCGAACAATAATTCAATAATCATGAGTGAATCAACCAACACATCACTGCAGTCTGCAGCCATCCAATAATGATACGGAATTGGTTACCGCTGAACTAATATTTGACTTATAATAAAGAAAAACCCTAATTATTAAGCAACATGATTAAGTCAAGTCATTAACCACAGGTTCATGAAACTTAATCATTGTACCCCCACTAATCCAAGAGGATCATAGCAACAGGAGACAGTAATAATGATAGGCACGCCCACCAATGAAGACGCGGCCAACTGACACGTCAGGTGATGGGTGACGTCATCACCCCTCTTTTTGGTGGTACAATCATTCACAGCGCTCTTAAAGTTTTCCATCTGGGGTGATTCCAAAGTTGTACGTCTCTATTGCATTAGATTAGATGTCTCGTTACTTTGAGAAAAGACAATTATACCCGTGCACGTGGTCGTCTCGAATATGCCGACTTTCAATTTCGTCGACCACGAACTGTTTTCAATTGTCACTTCTCAACCCAACTCCATTTGCGTCCCAAAATGAGATTTCTTTCCTTTCTCTAACTTCTATTTTTCCCTTTCCAAATGGAATTATATCCTAAATTCCTAATCGAGAAAAACCAGATGGTACACAATAACTTTAACACACCCAATTTACCAGCTAATTAGAATGACATTTAAGTATTCTGGTAATGAGTGTAATTCTAGGTCGGTCATAGCTCAATGGTCTGAGCCCGTATTTTGTGTTTATTAAAACAAGTTTTGGTTAATTAAGTGATAAGTGCATATACATACATGTATCTGTTGCCTAATTTGTTTGTATTGAAAAAACAAATTAAAATATGCATTTACGTAATTGGTTAAAATAAAATCAAGTCTATCGAGTCTGAGATGATTTTCGGTGACTTTTGAAAGTTGGACTCCCGAATGATATATATATATATATATATATATTCACATGAGACCCTCGTGTGTATATCCATATGAATGGCGTCATCCCAGGAGCCTAGGGCTCCTGAAATTCATAGAGTCACCAAGTATCAACCGTCGAATCTCCATTTCGGTGTGTGCGAAATAAAATTATTTGCACCTCGATTGATTGATTCCAACACTCAGCTAGGTAATTCTGTGCCAATTTGAGTCAATGGTTCGAGCGTGACTTCTCTATCTAACTCTGCACAAGTATGTGCGTAAACCGCACGTAATACACCTTATTGTGTGAAAAGATATAGACACTTAGAATTATTGAACTCGATCCGTCATATTTTCCTAACTCAGCTGGTGACTAAGATCTAATCAAAACGATAAAATCAAAATTGAAAATTATGGATTTCCGAGTAAGAAAAGAAGTGCATGAAAATGAAATGATGCGAGAGACAAAATTAGAGTTGTCTAGAATTACCCGAAAGTGGCGAGCTGAGCAAGGAAGAATGGGTAATGCTTGAGAGGGACCAATGCAAGCTTGTATAGCACCCGATTTCCAACGCCGAGCACCACCGTAGCCGCCGCCGCAACCACCACCTCCACCCTCCGATCAACACCTTCATCATTCCTCTTCTCCGCTACCGCCAACGCCTCTCGATCACCGGAACAGCAGCGAGGCGGCTGTCCCCTCTTCTTCGTCTCGTCCTCTTCATCTCCTCCCCGGAGGTCCGTCGTCGCCGCCGCCGCCTCGATCACCCATCGTCTTGACCTAAACACCACCAGTGGCGCGCCTTTCCGATGCCAAAATTGCCGATTATTTACGTTCGAATAACTGATTGACGGCGAGGACCAACGCGGAATGTGATGGACCGCCGCCGGCGACGATGCGGCACCGGCGGCCACCCGGTGACAACATGCTGACATAGTGGTGTGATTTACTATTGGAGTGTTATTAAATAAATGTCGGTGTTGGGATTTATCTGAGGAAAAATTACAAATAATGCCGGATATAATAGGAAATGAAGAGATGTATAGTATATTTATGGTTGGGGAAGGGGGAGAGAGAGAAAGGGAATTAAAACGACAATTTTGATTGCGAGTGTCAACGTCACGCTGGACTCCCACAAGTCTACAACTTTGTATGTTTGAATTTGTCGTTTGTTTTATCTTTTAATAAATTCGTATAATACATCTATACATGTCTAACTAAAAATACTTTCTTTTTATATATGAAATTTGATCTTAATTAATAATTCTCATACTTTTGAGTTGAAATATTTAATACACACCATTTAAGCATCTCGTATAATACTTAATGAATAATACTTTGATTTTGTAAAAATATATAATTTTTTATTTAAAATATTGAAATTATATTTAATTTTATATGTACTAATTGATTATCATTCAATTTATTTATTTTTTTAATAATCGGTTACATGTATCAATTATATTATGAATATGAATTATCAATCAACATATAACACTAATATTAATTTACAACAATTAACAATTACTAACAAAGTAGAGAATGACACACATGTTGTAGGTGGGAGTAGAAACCAAGATCTCTACTAGCGTGGGACATCAGCTTTGCCAGTAGGGTTAAACCTCATATGCGATTATCATTCAATTGAAAACAACGAACATTAACAATTTATTGAAATATTGATATTATCGAACAGTGACTCATATAAAATATTATTTTTATAAACTAAAAGTGAATACAAGCTATTATCGTATGAAATTATATAAAATAAGTTGTATTTTTAGTCTTGAATAATTAACTTATATTTGTACTATACTCGTACGTTTACGAACACATTTATTTTCCGTTCCCGTCTTTTTTAGCCGATTTTTTTACTGGAACTTTCAATAAAGTTTCATAATATACTTGTGCATATTAACTGATGAATTTTCCAAGTCCCATATTTAACTGACTGGGGTTTTAACTTTAAAGAAAGCTGAATTACAAGGGGGAACTAATTTAATCAAATTTAAATGTAATTTAAATTTTGGTGATTAATTCTATAACAAATATAATTTATTAATATCAAAAGAAAATTAATTATACACTTCACGTGCTAGTGTTCCAAAATACAAAATGATAAATTGTTTTGTGATATAAGATATAGTGTGATTATGAATTATGAAATATTTATATAAGATACTATACTAATGCAGAATTAAAAAAATTTAGTGTGATTAAACTTTGATTTGTGTTTTCCAAATTTTATATCCATTTGTGATATGCGCAGCATCATTTTAATTTCAATTTCTTATCAATAGACAGGGCTATCGATCAAGCCGAGCGAGCCGAACTTGTATAGACTCATGCTTGATTTGATACTAAACGAGCTTTTGTGTTCAAGGCTTGGGCCCGACTTGACGAGCTTCAAGTCGAGCGCGAGCCGACTTGAATTTAGAATATCAAACATTTTAATCTTTTTAGTAGAATTGATAAAATAAATCTACCAAATAAAGAAAACATAACAATTTCAAAACACTTCAAAATCATCACAATCAAACTATAATCGTACTAAAAATCCTTAAACTTGCTTTCATAAAGTCAAAAATATTAATTATTTTCCTATATTGTTTTGCTACTTGAGGACATTTACTATTAAAATACGATTGTCTTATTTATTTTCATTCAATTTGACTTTTATATTATCCTTATATTTGTAAATGTTCCTTTATAAAGTATAAGTGATATTTATAAAGTTTTACATGTTAGTATATTATTTCAAATATATGCATATATATTATGATATATATAATTTATTTATACGAGCCCGAACTGAATTCAAGTTGGGCCTATCTCCACTTAAGCTGAGCTCGAATATGAATTCAATCCATAATCTTCGACTCAAGCTTGAAAATATTTCGAGCTTCGAGTCGAGTTAAACTCATTTACATTCCTATCAATAAAGTTTGTCTTGTTTAAATTTAACACGTTATTTTTTTTTTTTTAATAATATCCTTGTTGTCACGAGTCAGAAAAACAGAAATAAGAAACTTTTTATGGAACATCTTTAAGAAATAATAGCCGAGTTAAGAGATGCTCATATTGAACTTCGTAATGCATTAGTAGAGCATTTATGGGAGCTACTTGGTAATGCACAAGACAATAGTAAATAATTTTGTCAAATCCTTTTCGATCGTGTTGTATTATTGTTAATTAATCAATATTATATTTGTTTTGTATGCCTCTTTTATATGAAAGTTTTTTGTTTTTTTTTTGTAATATATAAGTTGTAAAACTCGGTCTTTATATTATTGGGTAATTTTTAATTTTATTTTACGAAATATTGAAGTAGATTAATAAACTTTAATTATTTAAGATCATTTATTATTATAAATAACAAAAATATTTAATTGGATGAATATGTAATATAAACTTAAAATTGGGTGTATTTGTAAAATATGAGAAATAGTATAAATGAGGAGTAAAAATAATATTATTATTGTGAATAGTGATTTGGTGCAAATGATGGTACGGTCATTAGAGTGAAAGTATTGTAGCTGCTGTAAAATAGTGCAAATGTTGCACTAAAATAGCTCTCCACATTGGAGATGGTCTTAGGTGAAGAGAGCATTATTTTCCCCATCAAATTTAGAGGGAGTTCTAATATCAGATTGTATGGTCCTAATTCCTAATAGCATCGTCCAGATATGCATTCAAATGTGCAAATGTTGCAGCATATGCGTGAAATTCTATTAGGTTGTGTTTGAATCGAATGATTGGATCTAAATCAAGTGAATTTGAAATAGGATAAAATGAGTGTCAAAGAACTTTAAATTCATTATAACTAAAGATCATTCAAATAATCTCAATAAATTTATTAACAGTTCAAAATGAAAAAATAATCTAAAGCGAGTGTCAAGAGACTC
Organism: Buddleja alternifolia; assembly: GCA_019426215.1. Lineage (NCBI taxonomy): Eukaryota > Viridiplantae > Streptophyta > Magnoliopsida > Lamiales > Scrophulariaceae > Buddleja > Buddleja alternifolia. The sequence goes on from CM033391.1 coordinate 51,948,496, forward strand.
AAAATTCATCGTAATTTGAAATCACTCAGACAAGCTCAGGTTACTAATGAATTTCAAGTTTATGATCCTCAAATTCTTCATTCCAAACAAAACCTGGAAAATCAATTGCCCTTATAGCTAGTTTTTTCTTTTTTAATTTTTACATGTCAGATGACAGGCTTATTTGATCAAGTTCTTGAACTATCAAGTCAAAATCCCAAAAACCAGAGCCGCATTATTTTTTACCATATGTATAAAAGTTATTTCTAAAATTTATGGGAATATTTTCACTTCTTATTCAAAATTGAAATTAGTCAATTTTTTTTTTTTCAAAAAAAAAAGAGAATCAGTTACATGTATCAGTTTTATAATGCATATCAATCATCAATCAGCATAGAACAACAAGTACTAATTTACAATACCTAACAACTACCAATAAAATATAGAAAGACTCACACGCTGTCACTAAGAGTAGAACTTAAAACCTTTAATATTTAGGTGCTTCAACTTCACCAATAAAGCTAGACCTCGTCGGCAAAATTAATAAGCTCCAGCTGGTTGGACTGTAATGTGAACTACTAATCAAAAGATTAACCATTATGAATATTAAAACGGTGGGATCCATCTTCATTATAGTTTTATTTCAATATGAACATCATTATCTTTCGGGTACTTAATTGTGTTTTAATCACTTCTTACAATGAGTTATACACTATACAGTTCTATTTTTCAAGTACTTTTGAGGTCTAAACCAAATTGGCTTCTTCATGCTGTACACTTTGGATTTTAAATTAAGACCTTATTTTATTGTTGGACGTTTCATATTTTGTTAACCATCTAAATAGAAGAAACAATTGACTTTTATTGTTATTTTTTAAATCTACAACCATGGGAGTTTAGAAGTGAAAATCGAACACTAGAACTTTCGATATTGATGTCATTCAACCAAATAGTCGTCGCTGTAAACAATCTTGTCAGTTGAAGGCAGGGCCCTGTATGTTAAATTAAAGAAAACCCCGTAGGTGTACTCGTGCAAATTGAGCATTTGGATTGGTGGTGAATAATTCCTTTTCGTTTTTCCTTTCAACCGGTCAAAATAGTCGGTAACTGCTCAAGAAGACGAGGTTTTTATATTTCAGAATAGCACGATTTCTATCTGCCACAGCAAAGCCTGTTGATGCAATAACTAGATGTAAATTAGTAGGAAATATAACTCTAGGGAACAAACACACATCATTATTCAACATCCCGATCCTTATTCCACCAAGGCCAATCAAGCCGAGCGAACCGAACTTGCATAGACTCATGCTTGATTTGATACTAAGCGAGCTTTTGTGTTCAAGACTTGGGCCCGACTTGAAGAGCTTCAAGTCGAGCGTGAGCCGACTTGAATTTAGAATATCAAACATTTTAATCTTTTTTAGTAGAATTGATAAAATAAATCTACCAATAAAGAAAAAACATAACAATTTCAAAACACTTCAAAATCATCACAATCAAACTATAATCGTACTAAAAATCCTTAAACTTGGTTTCATAAAGTCAAAAATACTAATTATTTTCCTATATTGTTTTGCTACTTGAGAACATTTACTATTAAAATACGATTGTCTTATTTATTTTCATCCAATTTGACTTTTATATTATCCTTATATTTGTAAATGTTCCTTTATAAAGTATAAGTGATATTTATAAAGTTTTACATGTTAGTATATTATTTCAAATATATGCATATATATTATAATATATATAATTTATTTATACGAGCCCGAGCTCAATTCAAGCTGAACCTACCTCCACTTAAGCTGAGCTTGAATATGAATTCAAGCCATAATCATCGACTCAAGCTTGAAAATATTTTGAGATTCAAGCAGAGTTAAACTCATTTACAGTGCTATCAATAAAGTGTGTCTTGTTTTAATATAACACGTTATTTTTATTTTTTTTAAGAATATCCTTGTTGTCACGAGTCAGAAAAACAGAAATAAGAAACTTTTTATGGAACATCTTTAAGAAATAATATTCGAGTTAAGAGATGCTCATATTGAACTTCGTAATGCATTAGTAGAGCATTTATGGGAGCTACTTGTTAATACACAAGACAATAGTGAATACTTTTGTCAAATCCTTTTCAATCGTGTTGTATTATTGTTAATTAATCAATATTATGTTTGTTTTGTATGCCTTTTTTTATATGAAAGTTTCTTTTTTGTAATATATAACTTGTAAAACCCGGTCTTTATATTATTGGGTAATTTTTAATTTTATTTTACGAAATATTGAAGTAGATTAATAAATTTTAATTATTTAAAATTATTTATTATTATAAATAACAAAAATATTTACTTAGATGAATATGTAATATAAGGTTAAAATTGGGTGTATTTGTGAAATATGAAAAATAATATAAATGAGGTGTAAAAATATTAGTATTATTGTGAATAGTGATTTGGTGCAAAAGATGGTGCGGTAATTGGAGTGAAAGTACTGTAACTGCTGTAAAATAGTGCAAATGTTGCACTAAAATAGCTCTCCACATTGGAGATGGTCTTAGTGAAATGGTTCTTGTTTTCAACGTGGAGAGCATTATTTTCCCCATCGAATTTAGAGGGAGTTCTAAATATCAGATTGTATGGTCCTAACTCCTATAGCATCGTCCAGATATGCATTCAAATGTGCAAATGTTGCAGCATATGCGTGAAATTCTACTAGGTTGTGTTTGAATCAAATGATTGGATCTCAATCACGTGAATTTGAAATAGGATAAAATGAGTGTCAAAGAACTTTAAATTCATTATAACTAAAGATCATTCAAATAATCTCAATAAATTTATTAACAGTTCAAAATGAAAAAATAATCTAAAGTGAGTGTCAAGAGACTCAAAATTCATCGTAACTTGAAATCACTTAGACAAGCTTAGGTTACTAATTAATTTCAAGTTTATGATCCTCAAATTCTTCATTCCAAACAAAACTTGAAAAATCAATCGCCCTTATAGCTAGTATTTTCTTTTTTAATTTTTATGTATCGATGACAGGCTTATTTGATCGGGCTCTCGAACTATTGAGTCAAAATCCAAAAACCAGAGCCGCATTATTATTTACCATATGTATAAAAGTTATTTCCAAAATTTATGGGAATATTTTCACTTATTGTTCAGAATTGAAATTAATCAGTTTTTTTTTTTTAAAGAGAATCAGTTACATGTATCAGTATATAATGCATATCAATTATCGATCAGCATAGAATAACAAGTACTAATTTACAATAGTTACCAACTACCAATAAAATAGAAAAAGACTCATATGTTGTCACTAAAAGTAAAATTCAAAACCTCTAATATTTTGGTGCTTCAACTTCACACTAAAGCTGGACCTCGTCAGCAAAATTAATATGCTCTTTTTTTCTTCTTTTTTTATAACTTTCCCGAATTTAGTAACATTACCTTTTCTAATTGTTTATTTGCTCAATGCTGGAGTAATGATGCGGCTGCCCAAGAATCTCTTTTGTGATTCTCAACTTCAGCTGGTTGGACTGTACTGTGAAATACTAATTAAAATATTAATCATTATGAATATTAAAACGGTGGGATCCATCTACATTATAGTTTTATTTCAATATGAACATCATTATCTCTCGGTACTTAATTGTTTTTTTAATCATTTCTTACAATGAGTTAGGACCTGTTTGGCCCGTCATTTTTGGCTTCACTTAGTGTTCTCGCAAAACAGAAGAGCCCAAAATGTGTTTGGTCCATAGATCTCTGATACCGTTTTTCAGAAATCCCAAAACACAAAGTGAAGATTTTGAAGAACAACTTTTAGCTGTTTTGCGATTAAATTGACTATTCCAGAACAAAAATTTTCAGAACAATCAAAAACACGGAGATGCATTTTCTGTGCACTTACTCGCGTACTGTACTGTTCATCAAAATGTGAAAATAAAATGGAAAGATTTGCACTGTTCATCATTTCTCTATTGCGATTGGAGATTGGCGATTTTGCACTGTTCATCACTTCCAAAAGAAAAGACCAACCTCATCCTCTCTCTTGCGATTGGCGATTTCGCCTTCACGGACCGTAGAGACGACTCTCAACTTCGGAGGATAGATTATCACCTCCATCCATAAATCTGAAGCTGGTAAGTTGATCATTTGTGATAATTGTATCCAGAAATCAATTATTGGAAAGTTAGGGTTTATGTAAAAATTTGGGGCTTTCGTTTCTGTATGCAGATTTATTGGAAAGTCAATTGAGTTTCTGTATGCAGATTTGTTTTATGCTTTTCTTACTTCAATTTCTATGCAACTTTACTGGTATTCTTTGGTTCATAAGCTCAATCGAGTTTTTATTTACTTAGTTTATATGAGTGCCCAATGTAGGGGAAGTTCTTAATCTGATTCTATTTGTTTGAAGGAGTATCTCAAAGTTCACATGATTTTTTCCTACTTGATTTTGCTGGCAGTGTAGGCGGGGGTGATTATATACTTTAAAGACGGAATATTGAAACAAGTAACTTAAAAGATCAAACAAAATGAATTCATTTCTTCAAATTCATTATTTGGGAATTAGATTCAATTTGCTTCTGTGTATGCTTGATGTTTAATGGCTGATATAGGTTTAATTATAGTTTCAATTTATAGTCTCATCATCCTTGCAGGTCTGCAAGCCAAAGAGAATTGAGAGCTCCAAGCAGGGGAACTAATCATTCATTGAGAGAAAAATGCAGCTGCAGAAAGCTAATAGACACATTTCTTTTAAGTTTTTTTATCCTTGCAGAATGTTGCATTTGAGTTGTTGAAAGAATATCGGTAGTTGTTGATAAGATTTATATGCTTTCTTTCTTTATGGTATCGGTAGTCCAATGAAATTTTACAAGTAAGTTGATAAAATCTAGCTAAATATTATAGACATCTTTTCACATGTGGATATGCTCTAAGTTTGCTTATTAATTGAAAAATAAGTAATGAAGTGAGTGCTTTTTGATCTGGAGCACATACACTGTACTTTGGTTATCATTTCAATATCATCTCAATTGCTTTGTCTTGCAACCTTCCTCATCATTCTGTACTCTCTTGTTTTGGTTCATGAATCCGAACTTTATACAATGAGTTATGAATTTTCTCGTGAAGACGCGCACAGCTGTCCGCACAGACGACAGATTTTTAGCTAACTTTGAATACAAAACGGTTTTGTTCTAGACGTCTCCTGATTATGTGCGATATATATGTGAATAGCCCTATGTGTCTAGTTTCATGGGAAGAAAACGGTTCATGAATCTGAGCTTTTTACAATGAGTTATGAATTTTCTCGTGAAGACATGTACAGTTGTCCGCACAAACGACGACTTTTTAGCCTTATCCTATGGTACCATAATTGCAATTTTTCCAAAAATTATCATTTTACTGACGAATACTGAAAATTTCACACATTATATGAACAGTACATATGTGGGTAGTTATGATTAAGATGTTACAAAAAATTATATGAATAATATATATGTTACACCTAAAAACAGGCTCATCCAAACGTGTTTTTGTGTTTTCTTCACTGCAAAACAGTTTCATCCAAACGCATTCTCAGAAAACATATATTCTGCAAAATAGTGGGCCAAACAGGTTTTCAACAAATTTTATTCTTAAAAAACTGTTCTACAAAACTATTCTACAAAACTGTTTTGCAGAACTACGAAAACAAAAACATGCCAAACAAACCCTTATACACTATACAGTTCTATTTTTCAAGTACTTTTGAGGTCTAAACCAAATTGGCTTCTTCATACTGTACACTTTGGATTTTAAATTAACACCTTATTTTATTGTTGGACGTTTCATATTTAATTAACCATCTAAATAGAAGAAACAATTGACTTTTATTTTTTAAATCTACAACCATGGGAGTTTAGAAGTGAAAATCGAACACTAGAACTTTCGATATTGATGTCATTCAACCAAATAGTCGTCGCTGTAAACAATTTTGTTCTCTCCCCCCCTTTTCACTCTTCAGATGTTATATAATCGAAAGCAGACCATCAATTCCTTTCCAGAAAATCTAAACCACACAAATGTAAAATATGATAGCATTATATATTACTCAAGGGAAAACAACCCTCTAAAAAATGAGAAGAATAGTTACATCATCCTTTCCCAGGAGATTAATGAAAATTTGAAAAGAAAAGGGAGTTTAATAAAGTTGCTACCTGATAAATTTGATAAAGTGAATCAGGATTTCGACAAAATAAATCAAAGAAACAATATAGGTATTATCGAGTTGGATTTGGTTACTGTTCTCGATTCAGTAAACGCCAACATGCAATGCACTTTGGATATCTCAAAACAATTTTGAGCTGAGGGTCTTCCACATGAAGTATAAGTCAGTTGAAGGCAGGCTCTGTACTCGTGCAAATTGAGCATTTGGATTGGTGGTGAATAATTCCTTTTCGTTTTTCCTTTCAACCGGTCAAAATAGTCGGTAACTGCTCAAGAAGACGAGGTTTTTATATTTCAGAATAGCACGATTTCTATCTGCCACAGCAAAGCTTGTTGATGCAATAACTAGATGTAAATTAGTAGGAAATATAACTCTAGGGAACAAACACACATCATTATTCAACATCCCGATCCTTATTCCACCAAGGCCAATCATAAGAGTGATGGTTTGCCACAGCAAAGCCTGTTGATGCAATAACTATATGTAAATTAGTAGGAAATATAACTCCAGGGAACAAACACATATCATTATTCAACATGCCGATCCTTATTCCACCAAGGCCAATCATAAGAGTGATGGTTTGTGTGAGTGTAGCAATTTCTTTTCCAATCAACCTGTGAACTTACATACAAAGTCCATTTTCTTGTGTTAAGACTACTCTGCGTTTTTATGCACAAATCACACAGCAGAAGTTCAATTTTCCCAGTCACTCTTAAACGAGAGACGTCATTTCAATCAGTAGAAAATGATGCATATCACGATGTAAGCATGGGACAGAAACATAGTTTCACTATACCATGCACATCCTTCACAAGAGCACCCCCAAAAAATCATGCTTACTCAAAAATGACAAAAACACCCTTGGGGAAGGAAGAGAAATTACCTCAGATTGCAAAGCACTGAGGAAGGATTGGATGAAGTGACTGTATGGCAACATGAACACCGTTCTGCGTCTCTCTCCCTGCTTCACGGAATTCATAATTTGCATCAAAAGATGCTAAATGTTGCATTTCTCTCTGCATGATATGAGGCACAAGTAGAAAAAGAGACAGACCCTTAACTTGTGATACCTCGGTAGAAATGAATAATTCGGAGATAATGCTGGGAGCACTTGACCAAAATCAGAGAATGAAGAAACAGTTGTATTTCTATAGTTCTACTGATTGAGGGGCAGAGGTTTGAAGCATGGGAACAATGCTTTGAAGTTTCTTTAACAATTCATCACATGTAATGCTACTTCCCTCTAATTTCTCTTGAGTAAAACTTGGTAGAAGCTTTGCAACGTCCTGGCTCTCTGGCATATCACATAGACACGTTAAGATAGTGGAAGTAAGTTCATCATCCAGAACAACACCTGCTGCTGCCATTTTGTGAAGGAATTTGATTATTTCTTCTGTATTGCCATCTGCCCTGAATCCCTTGAGTAAAGAATCACAAACAATGGCACTTGGCGGGAATCCCGATGTGTTCATTCTTTCAAATATGCTTTTAGCCTCATCCATCATTCCTAATTTTGAAAACCTATTAATCAAAATTGAAAAAGTCAAAGCATCAGGATGCAGGCCTCTGTTCTGCATATCAACCAGTAATTCGTTGGCAGACTGAATATCCCCTGCTTTAATGGTTGATTCAATCATAATGTTGTATGAGACAACATCGGGTTCACAACTTCCACTGACCATATCCTTAAACAAAACTCTTGCTTGCTCTATGCTACTCTCCCTGCATAAGGCAGCCATCAACGTGTTGTAGTCATACGAGGTAGGATAAGGGCCGAAAGCTCTCATTTTAGTAAAAATACCTTTTGCAATGTTTATAAAGCTACATCTGCACAACCCGTCTATCAAAGTACTATAAGCCCTTGAATCCGGAATCAACCCTAACTGTAAAGACTCCTTCCAAAGGTCTATAGATTTCTTAACTTTTCCTACCTTAAGATAAGCTCCGATTAGCACAGTATATGTGGCAGCATCCGTGACTTTCTTAAGTTCAGCCATCTCACGGTTAATTTTTTCTGCTTTTCTTAAATGGCCTTCCCTGCACAGTCCTTGGATTAATGTACCAACTGTCCATGAATCAGGCTCAACACAGTTCTTGTCCAATAGCATTAAATCGAAAAGTTTTAGTGCACCATCGACCTTCCCAATATCACATAGGCCTCTCAATACAGTATTGTAAGTAACAATATCAGGCTTCATATTCTTCTCCCTCATCATTTCTAGAAATTTAAAAGCATCCTCTAACCACCCTGCCTTGCATAATCCATCAATTAGAATATTGTATGTTGTGTTTGTAGGCTCTTCGCCTTTTTCCAGCATGAAATTAAACAATTCCACTGCTTTATCAGTACTCCCACGTTGGCAAAGCCCGCCAATCATACCTGTAAATGTGACAACATCAGGCCGGATCCCATTTTCAAGCATATCATTGAAAAAACTCTTTGCTTCTTTCAATTTTCCTTTCTGACAGAGAGCACGCATCAAACACGAATATGTAACTCTATCTGGAGAAATTCCTTTACCCAACATCTCATTCAAAATTTGCTTGGCTCTATCAACATCTCCTTTACCGCAAAACCCATTGATAAGTGTGTCATAGACTATATAATCTGGCTCCAACCCTTTCACCCTCATCTCTTCCAACAACCCCATTGCTTCTTCCGCCGAACCCTCCCTGAAATTACCATCAATCAGAATATTATACGTGATCAAATCAGGGACAATATTTGCACCTTCCATCTTTTTCTTTACACTCATACCTTCGTTTAATTTCCTCTCCCTGCAGTACCCCTTTATCAAAGTATTATAACTAACTCTATCCAAACACACCGAGTTTCGACTTAATTCACCTAAGAACTCCTCAGCCTTAACAGCAAATCCATTACAACAAAAACCATTCAACACCACATTTGCAACATACACATTAACATTGTACCCGTGTTTCAAAATTATCCCGATTACTGCTACCGCCAATTGGGGCACGCAGAAATGCACCAAACACTCAACCAAAGCAGATAATGACAAATACCTAGGCATAGCCCCGGCATTGGTCATTTTCTTATAAACACTGAAACCCATTTTGTACTCTTTATTCTTGACGAGAATTTGCAAAAGAAGATCGCAAATGGGCCCCGAAGGCACGAGGCCTATGTCCATCGATTGCTCGAAAATTGAAAAAGCTTCCCTGGATTTAATAAGGGAGCTGGGTTTTTGACATAAAGATGTAATTTGGGTTTCTATTCTGTCTAAATGCTGCCTTGCAGATTCAGAAACAGGGTTTAATTGTGGGGTAGATGTGAAATGATTTATAAAGATGAGATTTTGGGATGGAATATGTAAGTATGAGTTCAAAAACATGTTCTTTCTGATCATTTTTAACGCCATAGCTATGTCTGTTGGATTTGGCAGTTGAAGAAATGAATTTAAAGAATAAATAAAATCTTCAGAAACATATATATACAAAATATGTATGTAAATTCATACATACAAGGAGGCGATTGTACCTGAAGGAGGGAAAAGCAGCTTGTGGTGGATGTGCGGAAGAAGGCAAAAAGGTTTAAGGGAGGGGTTAGAAGTGTGGAGAGAAGTATGAATTCGAAGGAAAAATATAAATGAAAAAAGAATTGAATATAGTTTACAATTACACCCCTAAAATATAATATCTGCATGAAATACCTCTAAACTATTAAAACTTTCAATTACACCCTTTATGTTCAATAGTCATGTTTTATTTGACATAAATGCTCTTAGTTCATTATAAAATTTGCACCATGAAGTGTTCAAAAACAAGTTTGAACCATGAAGTAGAATATTTCACCATTGATATTAAACTTACGAAATAATAAGCAAAACTATATCAAAATCAAACTTGGGGCAATAAATAGATGGCCGAGAAACCTAGCACAACTTTGTCCTTTGTTACATGATCGAGAAACAATAAAGAGACATTTAAAAATTTTAATTATTTAGGAGGTATTTAATGTAGGCACCATATTTAGGTGAAAAGTGTATTTAACCCTCTAAAAATTACATGTGAAAGTGAAACTAGATGACATCTATTAACTCATTTTCAGATTTATTATATAATGTGACTAATAAATGGATTAAAACTTCTAAAGGCTAATAATAACCAAATGTGTTTTCCAATCTTGGCGCGTCTCTCAAGCTCATCGAAATTTGAAAGGAAAAAGTTTTTCGTGTTGAATCTTATAAAATACGAGGATCATTTTGACTAATTTTTTTTCCACCACTAATTTTCACTATTGAGTGAACACAAATGAGTGTTTCACATTTTGACTCTTTTAACACATGAGTGTCGTACACAATAAACCCTACTATATATAACAAAGTAAGTACATTGTTACTATTTTTCCCACAACCACAATCACAAATCAGTAAATTTTTATTTTTTCACTTGAATTTCTTAGTTGAACTTCACTGAAAAACGACGTATAATTCACAATTTTATGCGGTTACACTGATGGTGATTGACTTATAATATATGATCCAATGAATACTATAACTTCTTTTTCAATTTAGAGATGACTTTTGGTGATTAAATTGAATTATATCCTACCAGATTCTAATACAATAAATATATCTTAATGCACAGGTGAGATGGCAAAAACTTAAGTTGAACTGTATGTATAATTGAATTTTAGCCAAAAAATTAAATGAACATATTCATGACAATTAATTTCCCTTTGACCTTACAAAAACGCTACAATCACATTAGTACATTACCACCTCCCACCCAAGCACCGGACCCCCACCCCTACCCCTATTCCCACCACTACGTCTTTTTTGTACGCAAAAAATTTAGGGAAGGTCGATTATGATCATTTATCAAGATCGGGATATGTCTCCAAAATCATAAATCGCTTACAAGATGCTTACAGATCGTTCATCCATGCAGTTCTAACAATAGAGGAATCGAACACCCAACATTAGGGAAGTGATGCGTTCTTAGCCAACTTGTATTGACCTCCCCTCCCCCCACCCCCCACCCCCCTTCACATTAACACAAACTAAAAAAACAAGAAATTGTAGTGTGAAGAAAGCAACTCTGGTTAATTGCTGGCTGCTATTTCTTCATCTATCCACTTTTTCTCTAAACTATTGAAAAGGAAAAAAAGTAGAAGGAACAAAAAGGGGAGAGAAATCTACATACATCCTTCCATTGTGTAGATCGTTTCCGATTAGTTGGCCCCGAGTTCGATCAGAGTCGACTCAGTGTTTGAATCCCAGTCGAGATGTTAACTCAACTCTGAAAAAGGGGGAAAAACTGAAATGTCGGCTTCTATTGCCGCATTTGAACGCCCACGTATTGTCAACTCCAATACGGTAATGAATTAGGTTAAAAGTTTGCAAAATGTATTGTGTGAGTGAATTGAAAAAGAGACTCGAAATTCAAATGTGTGGATGTTTTTCTAGTCATGTAATTGTCGAACTGGAGTTGGAAACGTATCAATGCAATCTGTTCTAGTTTACACTGTTTTTTCTTTTGAATTTTGGTGCCGAAATTGTTGCAATCGATTCTAATTCATTAGATTTTGTTTTGGCGATTTTTATGTTGTCGACTGTGGAGTGTGGCCTTTCTTGATGTTATTTTTTAATTTTGTTTTTGTTGATTTACAGATATTCAAGAGCGGGCATCTACTCATATCCTCCAAAGGTTAGTGCTTTCAGACTCAAAAAGAAGATAGTATTACGATTTGGATCGATATGATATTAAATGCCAATTGCAAATGTTTTCCCAATGCCTGTATTTTGCTTTGGCACTACAATCAGCAATTTAAGGACTTCTTTTTGGGGTCTGATAGGAATGTAGTTTACTAGTTACGCCCCGTTACATTCAGACATTCAGCACACTCTTGCAACTTTTTATGTTGCAAAATTTTCCTGGTTAAAGCAATTTCCACATCTAGAATTTGAGCGGGGAAAAGGAAAAGGGGAAGAGTATAGAAAACTATTCTTTTAGTCACATTTTTATTTTGCACAAATAAATATCAATTTGGAATATTGTTTGAGATAATTGGGATTCTTTGGCATTTCCTTCTCTGAAATCGTAGGTTCAAAAATACCCTCATAATTCATGTTTTGCTCAGTGCTTATGACAATGTGCGCCATTAGAACTTGATGTGACTTTGATTCGGTTGTGCTATATTGAATGCGTGCTAGTGCAGATGTGGAAGTATTTGGTTTATTTTGCACAGTACATATTTTTGATTCAAAATTGTATTTTTGTGTTGGCCAAAAGTCGGAATTGCTTACAGCTAAGCATGCCGACATGAGAATTGGTTGTCAAATCATACCAAAAAATAATTTAAATGGAATTTGTGCTCATTTTCCACAAATTGACATTTGATGTTCGCATTTCACTGACAAACTCAGTCTCACTATATAATCATGTCCATTAGTTCTCTATTCAATATAGGCTTACCTCTGGTGAGTCGTGACACAAAGAGTTTAGATTGCGGCACTTACATATTCTTATGAGGATCTTATTAGTGGTCTTGTGGAGTTTTAGTCAGGCTTCGTTTGAATTTCTTCGGAAGTTTCATATTTGCACTGTCAAAATATATTATCTCCTGGCTCTTGGATGTTCTTCCTTTCTGATTTTCTTTTTCTGAAATCTTAACATATTTTTTTGCAGAACCTGGCCCAATTTTACCAGCATCCAAAAGGCATTTTCAAGTCCTTATCGTTGTTTCATGGATCACATGCAAATTTGACTGAATGAAAAAATATATCTTGAAAGTACCTAATCCACATGCATTTTCATTTTTTGAAAATGACGATTTACCACATTATCTATTTCTTGAATCCGTTTGCAAAACACTATTTGCATGGAAATTCAAACAAATTCCTGAAATCAAAACCAAAGATAGCACTTGTTGCTGACATTCGCTGACACTGGTAGAAATCCCGCTGGTGGTAATTTTTCATTAGGAAAAGTTAGATAAAGGTGCAGCATGTTTCATCAGAAAACAACTATCTTTTTTTTTTTTTCCGATTATTTATATCCTTTCCAAATTTAAGTCGAATCTATTCATCTTCGACTTGTTCCTGTGATTCGACTTTGGATTTAAAGGAGAGTTTTAATTATCATCTCTGGAAAGGTCCCAGTATTGTGCCTTAAACTAGATTTTGACCAAGTTCGTTATGCAAAACATGCTTTTATGGGGCTTTTGAAGGTTTTGACATTTATCAGATGGATAGAAGGTTGATTGTGGATGATAAGGGGTCGGCAGTCATAGGCTAGAAGCAAGTGTTAAAATATGATTCAGAATACCCTTACCTGTGACATTCACTCAGTTGTAAAATTTGAAGTTAAAGTATACACTTAAGTACTTAACTGAAAGCAACCTTCACTATTTAGCAAAAAAAAAAAAAAACAACCAAAAAGCAACCTTCATTATCACTGAGATAGACAAGTGGATTAAACTTAAATGTTCTTGTATGATTATTATGATAAGCTAGTACGTAACCATTCTTGTATGGATACAAATGAGAACTTATGCTAGTCTTATCATTTTTTAGTTCTGGTGTGACGTGTTCTTTGACCACTTAACCTTCCTGCAGGGTTGGGATGGACATCTTGGAAGAAACGATGGTTTATCCTTACACGTACCTCATTGGTTTTCTTCAAGAACGACCCTGTTAGTTTCATTCACAATTTTGCTTTTCCTTTTCTTTGACGTGCTATGTAGTAAAGTTGATTCAATAAATTTCTAATCTATCATGTTAGAACAACGTAGTTAGAACAATGTGGTTCTTCTAAAGTGTTAATTTTCTTAGACATTAATGTGAAATATTGTATCCGTGAGTATCATATAATATCCCTTTCTTGTAGAGTGCACTTCCGCAGCGTAATGGTGAAGTCAATCTAACTTTAGGAGGCATTGATTTAAATAATTCAGGGAGGTATAAAGACTTGGTCTCTCTTTCTCTTAGAGATTACACTGTTTATATATACGTCTCCTGCAATGTTTATTGTCTTCTTGTGTGCAGTGTTGTTGTTAGAGAAGACAAGAAATTACTTACTGTTTTGTTTCCTGATGGCCGTGATGGACGAGCATTCACTCTTAAGGTGCATAAAAGATCTGTTGTTCTATTCCCACCTGTATTTTTGTGTGTGGCACCCTCTTTTAACTATTTATTATCTCCCTATGTGTACTTATCCCATATTTAGTTTGTGAGGTAATCTGCCTGTCTCCCTTCATTTGTGTCTGACCTTCAGGCAGAGACATCGGAGGACTTGTATGAGTGGAAGACTGCCCTTGAGCATGCCCTTGCTCAAGCGCCAAGCGCTGCTCTTGTGATGGGACATAACGGGATATTCAGAAGTGATAGTAACGATACAATTGAAGGGCCTTTCCATCAATGTTTGTAACTACTATTATTTTCTTCCATGTCCTTCAGTGAATGCTATTTGGAGTTTTTTCTTAGAGATTCCTCTTAAAAGTCTTGTCTAACTTGACATGAAGTTTTCCTTTTCTCTTCATTTAAATTATATGCACAAATTCTGACGGGCTTCCCTTTTAATCCAGGGAGAGACAAACGGCCAGTTACGTCTTTGGTTGTTGGACGCCCAATTTTGCTTGCATTAGAAGATATAGATGGAGGCCCATCCTTCCTAGAAAAAGCACTTCGATTTCTCGAAAACTATGGTAAGATTTGTTGTGCAATTTGGGTAGCCTGTAGTATTCCCCTTTGAACTAGTTTTCATGAGATCTTCAAGCTGTTTTGATTTGACTGGTTGAGTTTTGTATAGGGTCAGTTTCTAGCACACTGAACTCATTCTTTATATTTTGGAATTAAAAAGTGCTTACTAGATTGTTATTACATTTGAGCAATTCAGCTAATTTGCCACATAAAAATTTGGTTTGGTTGATTTTCATTTTTGCTGAATTTATATTCTTATTTCTAAATGTAGTCTAATGTTTAATAGAATCTCCCTTTGTCCTATATCACTTATACTTGTTGACTTGTTCCTCAGTTTGGCCGTCTTCAAAGTAAATTTACTTAAATTTTATTTAATTGTGCAGAGTACCACCATTTAGGAAGTTGGTCTGTTTGCAAATTAACAAATACCCAACATTATAATATATCTTACATGCTACAAGTTGACCAAAGAGTGTGGGGTCTCCATCGCATGATCTACCAAAGCATAAATACGACAAAAGAGCGTTCTATGTTATTTATTTGGTTTCCGCTTGATTGTGAGAACATACACTAGTGTTGTTTTTTTATCTCAATTTTCTTGTTCCAACGAACAATCTCCTCCCGGCTCTATGTTAGCTGACAGAAGATGAGGGTAATGTTTAGTTTGAATCCATGTTATTATGTTCCAAATATTACCACGTGAAAATTGAAAGAGACATGCAGAAGCTTTTCATTGCTCTTTTCAAAGTATGTTCTGACTATACATGATGAGTGATAAATTCGAAAGAACAATAAATTGATAAGTAATAAATTCGAAAGAACAATTCCAATAACAAGAACAACTTGTTCTTGCCCCAATTCCAATTCCAATGATCAACGTTGATACCCATTTTGACAACCTTAATAGCCTATTTATCTTTAACAAGACTCCACTCTAAAAAAGGAACCCACTAATAAAGTTACCACTAATAAAGCTACTAATACTTATTTAATTAGCACTAATAAAGCTATTAATACATATTTAATTACCACTCAATTAAACACAATTATTTGCCACTCGCTGGTGCCATTCTCTTTCGGCGCACAATGAATCTCTTTCGGTGCAAATGAATAAATTAATCCTTAGGTTGCATAAGACTCGATTGCTGGCTGCGACACCCCTCCTTTGCGCCTCTCGTAGACCCTCAAAGGCCCGGTTCCAGCTGCATCACTCACCTCTGACTCGCCGAATCCCGAACTTGCATATTATCGTTCACATCAATTCCCTCCCCCTCGAAAACAGCCTTGTCCTCAAGGCGGAAGTATGGAAATTGGCCACGAAACTCTGCTTCATCCACCCAAGTAGCCTCATCACGCGACTTATCTTTCCAAAGCACAAGTAATTCGCGAATGCGTGTGTGACCCGCTGATCGGACTCGAACTTCCAGAATGTCAACTGGTTCGAATTGTCCGGATTCTACTACTTCTAAAACTGGAGGCAACACTGACTCTTCATGAGGTTTAGTCAGTGTTGCCTCCAGTTTTAGAAGTAGTAGAATCCGGACAATTCGAACCAGTTGACATTCTGGAAGTTCGAGTCCGATCAGCGGATCACACACGCATTCGCGAATTACTTGTGCTTTGGAAAGATAAGTCGCGTGATGAGGCTACTTGGGTGGATGAAGCAGAGTTTCGTGGCCAATTTCCATACTTCCGCCTTGAGGACAAGGCTGTTTTCGAGGGGGAGGGAATTGATGTGAACGATAATATGCAAGTTCGGGATTCGGCGAGTCAGAGGTGAGTGATGCAGCTGGAACCGGGCCTTTGAGGGTCTACGAGAGGCGCAAAGGAGGGGTGTCGCAGCCAGCAATCGAGTCTTATGCAACCTAAGGATTAATTTATTCATTTGCACCGAAAGAGATTCATTGTGCGCCGAAAGAGAATGGCACCAGCGAGTGGCAAATAATTGTGTTTAATTGAGTGGTAATTAAATATGTATTAATAGCTTTATTAGTGCTAATTAAATAAGTATTAGTAGCTTTATTAGTGGGTTCCTTTTTTAGAGTGGAGTCTTGTTAAGGATAAATAGGCTATTAAGGTTGTCAGAATGGGTATCAACGTTGATCATTGGAATTGGAATTGGGGCAAGAACAAGTTGTTCTTGTTATTGGAATTGTTCTTTCGAATTTATTACTTATCAATTTATTGTTCTTTCGAATTTATCACTCATCAATTTAATGGGTATCAACGTTGATCATTGGAATTGGGGCAAGAACAAGTTGTTCTTGTTATTGGAATTGTTCTTTCGAATTTATTACTTATCAATTTATTGTTCTTTCGAATTTATCACTCATCAATTTGGTCCGAATCCCGAACTTGCATATTATCGTTCACATCAATACACACTATGTTTAACAGGAATTAAAGTAGAAGGAATTCTGCGGCAGGCTGCAGACGTTGAGGAAGTAGGCCGAAGAGTTCAAGAATATGAGCAAGGTGCTTTCTTTATTCTAGAATCTTGCCCATTATTTGTTTTCCTTGCTTCTACAATTGCTTTAAATCGTTTTCTTCGGTCATCATAATTCAGGTAACCTACTTTGGATTAGTTCTGCTGTTTTCATTTATAAGTTTCCGCAGAACTATCTTCTAAAAAATGTTTGTGCATAAATGAAAACAAGTTTGCTAATTCTTTTTTTTTTTCCCCCTTAACTTATCGACATCTTATTTGAATATTTTTTTCTCATTGTCTATTTGAATATAATTTCCTGATTTTCACTCTTTTAAATGGAACAACTGGTTGGAAACCAAACACGCCTTTTAGTTTGGGTTTAGTTTTGATAGTTTCTTAGAAAATGATAAGGAGAAATGTAGACTTAACTTGGCTGAAAGGATATGCTGCTTTTCTTAGTTGAAGAGACCAATTTCATAATTGTTATAGTTATATGGAAAAGATCCATCAAGGTGAGTGTAAATCAATGGCTGTGTACGGAGGACATGTTTCTAGTTATTAAAAGCATTCATGGAATTTTTGGCGGTTATTGGTAAGCTATATGAGAACTTGTTGAGTGGTTCAATTGATTGCCTTTCAGGTTATCTTAGTTTGGGAGAAAGATGAAAAGTAGAATCCTGTAGCTTCTCCAAATATGGTGACACATAAAATAAACCTAGTTAGCTATTCCTCTATCTAGGCTTTGCATCCTTGTCTTTTTTGGCTCATCCCAAATTGATTGTCAAATTTCCATTAGTTGAGATGGCACACCATTTGAAAGCTACTTGATTGCAGGCAAGACTGATTTTAGTCCTGATGAGGATGCCCATGTCATCGGTGACTGTGTTAAGGTTTGATTGTTGTTTAATTTAATTACTTAGCTCTTCTTTGGCTATCTTTAACTGATAATTACTAGAGTTACCTCTTCTTCAGCATGTTCTCAGGGAGCTACCTTCATCTCCTGTTCCCGCATCTTGCTGCACTGCATTGTTGGAAGCCTACAGTAAGTTCGTTCTACATCGCTTGCTCAGATGTTTGTGCCAAGATTTCCAATCATATGTGTTCGCATAACTTGCGAAAATTGGCTTGGTTTTACTAGTGTTTGAAATAACTTGGCTTCTTTGTGGCTGTCCTGAGAAGAAATTGACCGGAAGGAAGCTCGGGTGAAGGCAATGCACTCTGCTATACAGGAAACATTTCCTGAACCAAATAGGCGCCTCTTACAGAGGTACCATGATGCAACACTGTTTGTCTTTATATACGTCAGCACATGTGTGAATCTATAGATGTTTGATTGATATTTGGTACCCTTGTCTTTCCCATCTGCAACATTAGTTTTATATAATGTGTTTTGTTTCACTCTATGACTGTTTGCTTTTGGGTTGCTTCTAATAAAAGTCCCTCTATTTCATGAGAAGAGAGAGAGAGAGGTTAATGATGCTATTCCATTATTTGCCTCTTTATGTATATGCAATATGGGTGGCAAATGGGCTGTTCAGGTAGGGTTTGGGTTGGATCCAAAATGGCTCCAAATACGTGGGTCCAAAACATTGGTTCTGGGTTGGGTCAGATCGGTCTGGACGGGTCCAAGACAAAAATAACATTGTTCAAGGTCGAGAGAGAGAGAGAGAGAGAGAGAGAGAGAGAGAGAGAGAGAGAGAGAGAGAGTAATGATTCCAAATACGTGGGTCCAAAACTTTGGTTCTGGGTTGGGTCAGATCGGTCCGGACGGGTCCAAGACAAAAATAACATTGTTCAAGGTCTAAAGTACATATGTTAAATTTTTTATTTCCTTTTGTTTTAGCTTATTTGGTTCGGGTTGGGTCCATAGGTCCAAAACCATATTGCTGCTTTTAGTTCGCTAGATCAAGATTCATGCACCGGGACAAAGGAGTCTTCTGCTATCACACGAGTTTGACTTGTTATATATTTTCAGAACCCATATATCAGCTTTTACGATTACATTCAACTTCTGTTCATTTTTTGTAGAATTCTTAAGACCATGCATACAATTTCCTCTCATGCTTCTAAGACTCGGATGACTCCATCCGCTGTTGCTGCTTGTATGGCTCCTTTACTCTTGCGCCCTCTTTTAGCTGGTGAGTGTGAATTAGAGGATGATTATGATACCAATGGAGATAATTCTGCTCAGCTTCTTGCTGCTGCCAATGCTGCTAATAATGCCCAAGCAATTATTGCAACATTACTGGAGGAGTATGAGAATATTTTTGATGTATGTTAATTCTTCTTTATAGTTTCTACATTGGCAGCCTTATTAGCTGGATTATTATACACTATAGTATGTCAGTGTTTCCATTAGCATGTTTTGTCTCTTATCTTATTCAATGTCTTTAAACCTTCATAGATAACGGTTTCTAGTCATCATACAACTTGTAACAGAAACCGACAGGTGGACATAGTTAACCGGACAATGCTTGGGAAATCTTGGAACTTATTACCACACATTCTTCAAAATTGTTGTGATGTGTTGCAGTGTAGTTGAATGATAGCAGTACATAATCCTATTCAATTAACTTGGCCAAACCAAAGATATGGTCAAATATATGAGTGGTTTCTGAATGGACTTATTCATTCTGCCCTCAAAGCTATTATATATGTAATAGTTTGAAATCTTTATGTAGGTCATTATTCACTACTAAAATTTTACGTATTCTAAGTAAATGTAAACTGCAGAAGTTAGATGTTAGAAGTCTTTGTTTCTGTTCACGATATTTACGCTCACGGGCTTTTCTCTCGCTCCTTTTATTGGTCCATTAGTAATAGTATTTGCTTGCATGGTTTATCATATCCAACGTAATCATTTTTGGCTGTTCCTTTTAAAAAGTTCTTGAGACTGTGCTTTGCTATCAGGATGATGTTCCGCAAAGATGCTCAATTTCTGGGGATTCTCAAACTGATAGCAACGGAAGTGAAGATACGAGTGATGATGAACGTCCCGACATAAAAGTCAACGGTTATCACGATGCTGAAAATGAAATTGACCCTGAAACAGATTATGATCGTGACCGCAGACTCAGCGGGAAGTTAAGTGAAAGCAGTGGTTCTGTCGCCAGCGATCTTTATGACTATAAGGTTCTCTCTCTCTCTCTCTCTGTGCGTGTGCATGTATACATATATATGCATATACATACATACATATATATGCATATACATATATACATATTTATCCCTCCCACCTACTGTGTGCATGCCTAACACATGCATTATTGATAGTTATTTTTCTCCAAATTGCTGCATAACAATGGCAGTACGAGGATATTTTACATCTGCTTGTAGCTGCTAGGTTGAATTGACATTTCGAAAGCTGGGCGTCTATCGATCTAGAATCTATACTCTTTTATAAAGTGTGAGGGGCTTATAGTAACCGCCGTGGTATGTTTTTAGTGAACAGACAAAGTTACATACACAAATTATATTATGCCAAGTTAGTTTCATCTTTTTTGTTTATTTTTCTAAACATTTTTTTTCTCTCACCACAACTTTGTCCCAACTATGTTATTTCTCATTCTTCTTCTACTCTTCTCTACTTATTCTGCAAAAATATTTCATAAATCATATTATTTTAGGATAAAATAAATAGTCGTAAAATGGCTATCATCAATAATTAAAAAAAAAATTACAAACACATTGTTAATATTATTTATTAAAAAATGGGATAAAAGCAAACACTATGGAGTGTGTACACTTTGCCCGCCAACCTATTAAAATGTGTGCAGACACCCTCACTTTTGGTTAAAGATGTTGCATTTAACTCCTGTGAGTGGATCCGGCGGAATCTTAGGGAATATTCCTTTACTTTCCGGGGCATGTGCCACACATGCGTGACATGAGTAAGGGCAAAATCGTCACTCATGGGGCAAAGTGCTATGCACCTTATAGGATAGGTGAGTTTCCGCTAAAACTTCAAAACTTTCTGAAATTTGATGTCTGAATTTTAGTTTGAATTTGTGTAATATTTAAGATTTCCTTTTATCTTTTTAGTTAGTTAAAAAAAATATTGATAATGCCTTAGAAAAAAACTGAAAAATTAATAATACCTACCCCCCCGCCCCCCCAAAGAGAAAAATGAAGGAAAATTCAGAAAAATAAAAATATTAGAAAAGAATCTAAAAATCAGGAAAAAGAGCTAGAAAATTTGGGGAAATATCAGAAAAACAAAAAAATGGAAAATTGTGATGTGATTTGAGGAGATTGGTGGTGCGCGGTGGTGGGGGCTTGGGTGGATGTGCGGCTATTACGTACCAATTTGAAGATAAAAATTTGATGAAATTTACACATGCCATTCCAAATGATACGATTTTATTAGTTTTTGTATGCTTTTATTAAGTTGACGTGGCATCCAAGTGGCGCCAATTAATC
The DNA here is from genome assembly GCA_019426215.1 of Buddleja alternifolia. Taxonomy (NCBI): domain Eukaryota; kingdom Viridiplantae; phylum Streptophyta; class Magnoliopsida; order Lamiales; family Scrophulariaceae; genus Buddleja; species Buddleja alternifolia. The sequence goes on from CM033391.1 coordinate 51,970,198, forward strand.
AGTTTTTAGCCGGGTGAATAGGATTTAAATCCTCTCCCCCGGAATTGAAATTAGTTGATGAAATAAGTCAATAACAGATGGTTGCTTCTTCCTTGCTCTCACAACTCCCCCACCCCCACCCAAAAAAAAATCTTAGGCTATGTTTGGTTATGTTTTTAAGTCATATTTGGTCCAAAATTCCCACCAAACAATATTTGTTTCACACAATATTTCATCAAAAATACATAACTTTTTTCATCCAAAAAAACATAATCATTATTTTTCATCTTTCTCTCACTTTGTCCCCTATCTCATTCTCTCTCCTCTATTTTTTATACAAAAAATTTCTCTCTCCTCTTAATATCCACTATCTCTCTTTCCTTTCTCTATCCCCCTTTCCTCTTTCTCTCTCTCTCTCCTCACTCTTTCTCTTCTCTTTGACCGTGTTTCTTCTATTTTTTTTTTGTAATGTTTTGTCATATCTTTGACAGTGTATCATTAAACTTTAAAATAGAAAAAAGTTTGTTTGTTTGCAATTCTATCATGAGAAATAGTATTGATAAAACATAGATTAAAATTTGTGGAGTTTTCTAAAGTAAAACTTTCAAATTTTGTTTTTCAAATTAGTTATAGTGAAAGTATTTGGATTTATATATATCTATATTTATATACATATATATGTTATTTGTACATATTATTTTAAAGTTTTACTTATTTTTAATGTGTGTGGCTGTGTATAATTTATCTCATTGCTAAATTTGTGATTTGATTGTGTGTGTGGATCGAGAAATGCATGTGTTATCCATATTTATATGTGTATGTTTTCTTAATGTATATTATGTGGAAAAAAAAAAGGTCTTGGGACGGTCAAAGGCAATTTGACCACGGTCAACTCGGGTTTGACCGAGTCAACCGCGTGGTCAATGCGGATTTGACCGCGTGAATAGTGACTTGAAGCAAGGGTTTCTTATTTCGTGGTTTTGGTTTGGATTTGGTAATTGACTTGTAGTAGGAGTGACCTAATTATCTAAGAATAGGATTGTATTTTAATAATTTTTAAAATAAATTACTTATTAATATTTTTTTTATAAATTAAATAAAAAAAAAGGAAAAACAAGAAAAAAGAAGAGGGGGTGGGGGAGACTGTTCTCCCCCAACCCCCCTCACACCCCTTTCACACGCGCGCACACACACAATTACACACACAAAAACACACACACAGTCACACACACACACTATTACACGCACACACAAACACACAATTACACACACAGAAACACACACAGTCACACACGTACTCTCACACACGCTGATACATATATATATGAATATATATACTTTTCTTTTAATTATATATCAACTATTATTAACACTATTACTTATATATATATGTGTGTGTGTGTGTATATTTACTTTTCTTTTAATTTTATATAAACTACTATTACTACTATTACACATATATATATGTACACTAATATATATATATATATACACACACTACTATTACTTACATATATACATATATATTTATCTATATAATAATTATTTCAATCTCAATATTATATTATAATTTTTAATTATTGACAGACAAAAACTTACATGATTTGACAGCTTCAGTAATTTATGTTCCCTCTGAAAACAAAACCAAACACTATCTCACCAAAAAATCACTCAAAAACCAACTCCCAAAACATAACCAAACATTATCCCATCAAAATTGCACGTGTCCCCATAAAATTTTCACCAATAATTCTCACCAAAATACCATCCCAAAACATAACCAAACATAGCCTTAGGGTTTTTGTGCTTATTGCTTAGAGATTGATGATTTCTCCAGCCTAATCACTTCGGTTAATCGAAGAATATTCCGGTAATTATCCCATTAATCGAAAAAGTTCATATCAGCGGCTGAGGCTGTGGGGCATGGTGGTGGAGGTGGGTTTTGGTGGATTTGAGGAGATCGTGGTGTCGCCGGTGGTTCCCAGTCAACGCTGGGAGCATAGGGCGGCGGTGGGGGCAAGGGTGGGTGTTCCGGTGGCGGCAGGGAGGGGTGGAGGTGGCTTGGTCGATGGGGTTTAAGGGAAGAAAACGGGATGGAAGGGAAAACAAAGAAAGAAGAAAAAGGAAAAAAAGGAAAAAGTAGAAAATTAGGGATGAGAACAAACAACCCCCTATCCGATGGTTTTATAGAGCACGTAGCCCCTGAGTGATGATTTTGCCCATGACCATGTCACGTGTGTGGCACGTGCGCCGGAAAGTGAAGGAATATTCCTAAGATTTCACCGGATCCGGTCACAAGTGGTTAAATGCAACATCCACCTAAGGTGAGGGTGTTGGCCGCACATTTTTATAGGTTGGGTGTGTGTGCTTTTATCCCTTAAAAAAATCATGCACATACATCGAATGTGCCATATCCGCTAGTGATAATAATGATGATTATAACACTTATCAAAAAACAACAATATAAAAACAACAATAATACTGTGAAATGCTGGAAAAATGAAACGTAGGAGGAGATTGTACATCTGCTTGTAGCTGCAAGGTTGAATTTACATTTATATAACTAGGGCATTTATTGATCTACAATGATATCAGTAGTTATGCAAGTAACAATGATATTAATAGCTGTAACCTCAAGGTCAACAATATTGACATAATTTAAGTACTCCACTGAGCTGCTAGAAAGTATAGATAAGAATTGCAGTACAAGGAAATTGTAGATCTGCTTCTAGCTGCTTGGTCAAATATGCCTAAAAACTGGGGCATATATTGATCTAGAATGATAATCATAAATTAATAATTCTGTAACAATAATAACAATTGTAGCAATGTAAACAATAACAATAACAATAATAATGATGTAACTCCAACAAAGAGACATGACAATATCACCACTGGGAGATTGCAGATATGCTTCATCTGCTAGGCCCATGTATTTACATTTCTAAAGTAGGGCCTTTATTTATTAAGAAATTTATGCTGCAGCTAAGTTTATTCGTAATCACTAAGAGATTGTAATTCAAGATACTTTTGTAAGAGAGCATATAATTTTAAATTGTACTTCTTGTTATAGATTTATGCCCTTGTAGACAGTTTTAAGAAAGTTTCTATATGAATTCATGATAATCCTTTCTCTTCCTCTTTTCAATTCTTGAAATAAACTGAAAGTCTATGCAAACGAAGCAAAAATTCACGGTTAAAATTGAAATCATGGGGTGGATACTTGAAGATCTTAAATAATACTTGCTTGGAATGTTTTTGGAATTTGCTTAATTGTCTCATCTAAGGTCCTCTTGCTCCAAACTTTGACTACCCAGTATGTCTAATTAGACAGAAAAGATCAATGGCAATTGATTTTACTTGTATCACAAAGGCGAATGGTATCAAATTTTTTCCTTAACATTGACTGGAATTGTGTGTATTCCGGTTCCTTTTCTTTTGGTTGTATCTTTTACAATTATTCCTCTCGCTTCAACAATTTGTTACCTTTTTACTTTGCCCAAGTTGTTTTGATGCATTTGTTAATAACAGGCACTTGGGAATGATGATTCAGACGATGGATCTTCGACACACAATCACACTCTGGAAGCAAGACTAAATCCAAAGCCGGAGCCTAGACCTCTTTCTGATTCTAATATTTCAGTCAATGAGCAACTAGACCAACAGAAGGTGTGTGAAGACATGATGGATGCTTCTGCAGAAATAATTGGTAATGAATCTCAGCGCTCCATGGGAGAAATTTTGTCATCTATGGATCAAGACCTACCTCAATCCAGTCCTGGACCTGAATTGTTGGCTGACAAGCGAACGACCAAACTCACAAATCCCAATCTCAGTGCCAAAAACTCAACATTGTGGGGACGAAAAATTGTGAGTTTTCCCTCCACTTCTCTGGGTGCGTAAGAATTTTATGCAAGGAAATTGTTGAGAACCCTAACCATAGCAGAGGAGGGAAGTGTTTGGTGAATGGAGGTTATAGTTTTAACACGGAGAAATAAACTTATCACCTAATAATTGGAACTGTGTCTAACTTAGTACAGAATGATTCTTATACCGGGTACACACCAATCAGACCTTTGTTTTACCCTGATTCAGCATAACTAACGATTAGTTTTTGTCCAAACTTCTTTCAATTTGAAACATATTTGATATTGGCCAAGGATGTATCCGTTCCTGTAATTCTCTTTTGCTTTACTTTCATGCGTCTTTGAGTTGATCTTCGCCATTATACCTGCATGGTAATACATGCCCACCTTACGCATTGCGTATGAGCTTTAAGCTTTTTTGGTGAATAGTACTTTCCCTCTTCTATCCAATTGGAGCTGTCCATTTGCACTACAACACCCTTAATACCTTGTTTTCTTTTCCTAGATTACGTATGAGGATTGAATTCCTATATCAATGTTTGAATCTCCTTTTGAAGCCACCCGAACATGTATATTGCAAGCTTTACTGCAATAGACAATTAAAATTTTCTTTTTAAGTCTTGTAGTTGTTCCAGTCCCTGTGCATGATAATTATTAGGCAGAGATAAGGAGAGATTGCATATATTTAAAGATTGTAATGTATTAGTACCTTTTTCCATTATTGTTATCCTGCTAATGTGCTTGAGTACTTCAATGCGTTGTCCACAAAATGAGGATAATGAACCTTACAATTGTTGCTCTAATTTTATGGAAACAAGATTTTACCATTCCAAATAGAATTATGTGGAAATCTTTGTTTTCCGGGGGGGGGGGGGGGGGTTGCTAATTGTGTGATTTATCCTGTCGTATATTGATTAATAGATTTGTTAGTTCTCTTCTTCATTTTGAACGTTCTCTATTCATACATTTTAATTTTGGAATCAAGCATGCTTACTTTTCTGTTTTTGCAGGCCAGAAGAACTCCTTCAGCAGAATCAATTGATTCTTCTGGGGAAGAAGAGTAAGATTATCTTCTATCATGTTTTTACATTGCTTTATCTGACCAAAACAATTGTGCTGTTCTGCTAAACCCATTTGAAACTTATATGCTATACAGTATCCCCGAGAACCTTGAAAATATGGTTCACATGAGAAGAGAACATCTTTCTGTACATTGGGTAGCTTTCTGAGGCAAAAATAGATTAATTAGTTTTTTTAACGATTGGGTCTTTATTTAAATATTTGAGAAGGTAACATATAATGTGAGTCATGGTGGCATAATGGGTGGAGTGGTCTTATTTGAGTGTGTCTGAGTGGGCTATGGATGAAAGGCACTGCGCACATTAATGAATACTGGATGTAAATGGATGGATGGTTATGTACATGCCCATTGCATCATTTGTAATTCATTTAGATTCAGTTACAAATTATTTCAAATTTTATTTAGAGTTATTCTAATTCCCATCTTGCACCCAACCCAACATACTTGTATAACCAGATCAGCTCAGCGCAGTGTACCAAGTTGATTAGGACCATTTCATTCATCTGCTCGGTCTAGGAGTTCAACTCAATTGTTTACTGGTTTTAAGCTCAAAATCTACCCCCAATCCAATTAAAGCTGCAATATGAGCACTGATCACAGGCTTTTGGGGTTTCCCCGTAAATGTATTACTGCAGCTGGTATTACTACATTGAAAGGAAAAAAAGATGGGGCTGCGTTTTAATTGAAGAACTACAATCTGACATCTAGAAATTCCCATATTTTGAAAATACCCCAATCTGGAGAATAAATGAGTTTGGAATACAGAAATTTAAGTCAAATGAATTATTTCGTCTTCTCCTTGGCTTCTAGTGTTTTCCTTTACACAGAAACAAAAGATCCAGTTTCGCTTCCTCCATTTGAACTCCATAAAATAACTTTGAAACAAATTCATACTCACCTGGGGCATCTTTTCACAAATTCTGCAAGCATTTCCATCACATTGTGCTTGTGTTAGATAGTTAAGTTAAAGATCGTTATCACAACTTCAGGATTCCAATTCTTCCTGATCATTATTCTCTGCTCATATCGGTTGTATTCAACATATCAAGTCAAGAGGGCGAGGCTCCTAGCAATGGGAAGAAGGGGAGTGGGCATATGATTCTGGATCAATTATTCTATGAACACTTTAGTTCACCATAATCTGCGCATCGAAATGTAGGGTTTTCAGGAATCAAATGGGTCAATTAATCGACCTTGACCGTGGTCAAGTTGAAGGGGATTCTCAGTCGGTCCTTGGGACCAATGAATTGCTCTTTGCAGTGGAGAAAAAAGATCATTTAGGATTTTCCTGTGGGAATTCAGCAGGAGTTCGGTGTCATCTGGAGGACGGTGATGAAGGGCTGGAGCTGAGATTCTTGGAAAGGTGGGGGGGGGGGGGGTGTTAATAGAATTATTACAGATCTGGCTTCATGCTCCTTATTTAGTTGAAACTTTCAGATAGGTTTAAGTTGGGTTTAGTTCTTGTAAACCCATTTGGCCCACTTACTAAATTGCCCTAAATGGGTCGCCATTTACACCCATTTGTATTATTTGGAACAGTGCAATCTCGGTCATTCTGGCAGTTATGGTGGTGTTGATGGATTTAGCCACTGCTTAGAAATCGTAATCATGATCTTTCTTTTGAGGAAAGGCTCAAATGACTTGATTATCTTTTTCTAATATTTAAAAGGATCAGTTGTTTTTATGAATTTTGGCATGAAATATTAACGTGCTCCTGCATCATGTGGGGTGGTATAGACTGGAAGTGGAACATACATACTTATGAAGTGTTACATTGGCGGAACTCAAATTTGTTGTGCATGGATGCATTTTGCTGCTTACCCAAAAGGAAAAAGAGAGAATTTTTTACCATATTATGGGTTCTTCTATGATTTGGAAGATTTTATGGTAGTTCTACTGTTTGCTAAGTTTCTGTTTGCCAATATTGATTCCGTGGTGTACTCCTTATCCTCCATTTTCTTTGTGCAATCACAGGAACACTCATCTATTAATAACTATCAACCAATTCAATGTTGTTGATGTTTCCTTGCCTATTTAACGTGATTCTTGTGATTTAGCATCGCCTTGTCATGTGATTCTCAACGATTTCATTTATAGGCTTTCAATCCAGAGATTAGAGATTGCAAAGAATGATTTGCGTCACAGGATTGCTAAAGAGGTGATTATTGACTTTTGGAGAACGTTCATGCTATATTATGTTGCTAGTAAGTGTTTGGTAATAGTATTGGCTTTTCATCGATGTTAGGCAAGAGGAAATGCAATTTTGCAAGCTAGCTTGGAGAGAAGGAAGCAAGCTTTGCACGAACGTCGCTTGGCACTTGAACAAGATGTAAGTGTTTGTTTATCATTGTAAGATAAAGTATTCAGCACTATGGCTGAGTTTTGCCAAACAGTAAAAGACCTCCTGACCTCTTTGGAACTCAACCATTCCAATTAAAATTGTGATGAGGTAATTCGTCCCTTGTCATGTCAGGAGTAGTATGATAGAAAAAGACAAAGACTCCGCATTGAGAGATAATTCCACCAAGTCGTGTATACTGATCTTGGATGTTCCTTCAACTATTAGAAGTAAAAGATTAGGTCAATAAATCCAGTTTTTCTACTTATGCTAATAAATAGCTGGAGTAAAGGAATTATTTAGAGAAAATCAAAACCTAATGCTTTTTCTTTTTCATTCCATATCAGATAACTTTTGAAAAAAAGAAATGAGCAGCAATAGAATGGAATGCAAGTAAATGTGGGAAGATGTGTAGAACATAAATGTTCTACTCAAGTCCAGTGAGAAGAGTTACTTGAGAGTTCAGTGTTCAATGCCAGTACGTGGTGAAGGAATATTAAAGATACTAAACCTCCTTTGAGCTTGAGACTTGAGACTTGGGTCTTAAAGAAAATCATCACACTAGGCAAAAAGGAAAAATATCATGGTAGCACTGGTAGTATAGGTTTTCTGGTAAGAATTAGCTTATAAACAGTGTGTTAAGATACTAAACCTCCTTTGAGCTTTGACTCAATAGTAACCTTGCTTCATTCAGCAAACATTATATAGCTTACATTCCGTTGTATATCTGTACATAAAAGCCTGTACCATCCAAGAGAAAACAACATGAGAAAAGTAAAAAAAAACTAAATAAAACTAGTGATTTACCCCTGCGGAGTCCAGTCAAATTTCATTTATTATTCGAAACAAATCATAAATGACCAATTATAGAAAAGGTGTGCTGTGCAATTACAGTTGAGCTAAAAAGAATCGCATGTGAGCTAAATTTAGTGGCTGAACTTGTAAATGATATATTCTAGCAGAGAGTTTGTTGCATCATAAACAGATAAATAGATGCATATGGTGCATGTGGCAGTTTATCGTTCAATCTTTGGTGAAATTGGATCTTGATCCAAGTCCATATGAAATATGTATTTAATGCCTCTTTGATTCTGGAATCTTTTGAAAAAATTGTATGCAGTATCCTTCACATTCTTTTCATGCACATCAACCACCTCTCTTTTCGTGTCCCGGCCCTCATATATTGGTCTTCCGTATGCTGTTTATTTTGAATATTCTATTTAATAGGTAGCAAGACTGCAAGAACAGTTGCAAGCTGAGAGAGATTTGCGTGCTGCTTTGGAAGTTGGCTTGAGCATGTCTTCTGGGCAGTTTTCTGGCTCCCGTGGCATGGATTCCAAGGTGTGCATCAATTCTTTTTATCTATAAGCCATCTGACAATAATATAAATGCTGAAATATTAATTTATGATGAAGACGAGGGCTGAGCTTGAGGAGATTGCTCTGGCTGAGGCAGATGTGGCCAGATTGAAGCAGAAAGTTGCTGAACTCCACCATCAGCTAAATCAGCAACGCCAGCATCATTATGGCTCTCTTTCGGAAGCATATGAGCGTCGTCAAAACGCTACAAACCAAAATTCACAACAGTGAGTCAAAATTTCATTGTATTCCCTTATGAGCTTAGGGATTTTCTTTTTGGACACTGGATCATGTTTTTATCACACCAAATTTCCAAATTATTTAGCATTATCTAAGAGAATATGACATGACTTATGGGGACATAATCCTTGGTAGTTATCAAGCATATTGTTCTCATATGAGGAGAGATGGAGGAAGGAGAAGTTACTCCAAGTCACCTAAGTTTAATATATAATAAAATCCTTTCTGAATGTTCACTCGGCTAATGGAGCTTATAGTTGCTTCTTTAGAATCAGACCATGTTTACACACTTCTGGATTCGCGTATCCTAGACTTAGATACATGGTTTGTCATTGTACTTCAAAGCATCTATTTAAGGACAGTGGAAATTTTGTATGCAGTGAACGTGATTTAGTCTCTTACTTAAAATCATTTCAACTTTAGAAATTCAAGAGACAAAAATGATGAAACAATGGCCCAACTAACTAGCGGGGGACTACCTCAAAGACTTCAGCTCTTGAATGATTTAACTCATAATTTTTTATACTACATTGAGAAGGGAGTAAGGGACGAATGTTCTGCAACTGATATAACTTGCATACATCACAATGTTTCTTGTTCTTGCAACCTGTGTGGCCCCGCATGTCACAATATTGATACAGCTGAATGTCAGGGCAGGTATAGTGTTTCCTTTTTGCTGATGAACTGTACGCTTGATATTTGTTGTTATCTGCATGCTTCTTAGCAAAGCTCCTGTATTTGATGAAACTGTTTTTAAGCTTGAGATGCTAGCATAGCTTCAGCAAGATGCTCGATTACCTGTATTCTCTGGTCAGTTTCATACCTTTTAGCCATTTGTGAAGCAAAACAAGGTCTAAAGCATCAAGGAGGATAGATCTTGCAGCTAATATGTTCAATAATGCTGCATGATTGTGCATGCTGAGATTTTGATAGTTTTTCCTGAGTTTTAGTGGGAGGAAAAAGTTTATTATGTTATGGATCTCGTACAGTTGATACTGAAGTCGCTTAATGCTTACGTACAGGAAACATTTCCGGCAGGATTTTGATACGACACTTGCTGTTTGTAACCATGAAAGAAAGCAAAGAACTGAGGTGATTATTCCTTACTATTTAGGGATAATTACATTCACATCTCTTACTTATTTACCACGAGCGCCTCCCTGAGGTTCTGCAAATTATCGAAACACCCCTGTCAGATCGTGAAAACTTGAAAAACATGAACGCAATTGTAATCTGATTTTGGGTTGAAATTGTAATATACTTTTATTGGCATGGGAGATTAGGGTAACTTCTCAAACCTCGGGGTGTTTTTTGTAAGTAGGGTCTCACGCAGGAGTTGTCTATGTAATTTACTCTACTATGGTTTTCATGTTCTTCTGTCTGCATCCCTTACTCTAAACAGTTCACTTCTAGCATTGTGTAGTTCAGTTCTATGCTTGTTAATTTACATGCAATTCCTGTGTTCCCTTTTTCGTTTGTTTGCCTCAATCTTAATTCTTTTGGAATTTTACCTTTCAGAGCACAGACTTTTTGGTTGGCCAACGCCTCAATGAATTGTTTGTTTGTTTAGTCTCAATTAGCAAGCTTTTCGTAGGACTGAATTTGTTCAGTAGTCCATGATGTATCTTTATCTTACACATGCATGTTTTACGAAACATTACGTCCACCATGTAAAATTTGGTAAGTCTCTCAACTTAATGCGCACTAAGAGCTGCGCCATGTAATATCAACCCAATGTCTCCATATTGACTATTATTGCTATACGGACTCCATTTCTATTAGCCCTGGGGCCTCGATCCACATCTATCAATACATGGTGTTAATCTTGTAACTATCCCCTAGTATCATTGGATGAGGCTCATTGCTATCCGGAAACTGGAGATGTTTCTATTCGTGATATACATTCCATTTGTATGACTCATGTTAATACGTATTGCTTGATCAGACCAATAATTTCCTTTCCTTTTTCTTTCACTAGTTACCATCATACTTATTTGTTAATCTCATATTTGCTACTCCAACCCTTAATGCTTGTAGGAGTTGTTCGGGGCAGACCTGAGAAATATTAAAGGACAAATGTTGACACCTGGCAGTAGTAATAGGCAACATTCTCAGAAGCAGTTCATAGAAACAAGAAGCGTGAGTGATTCTAAAAGTACAGAGGCATCCATGGATGATGCTGTTGATACCGCATCTTATTTACCTTCCACTTCTAGAGCAACTGAGGTAACACTAAACTGATTCTCCACTCGCTCAAGATTGTTCTACAAAGTCCCTTTATTATCTTTTTTTTTTTTTCGACTCGTACCTAAATTTTAATTTTTTTCATATCCAAATATTGGTGTTGTTCTGGCACAGGCGATGGAATATCCACGACATTTGTCAGCAGCTTCTTCAACTTTGGTAGAGTTGACATCACGTCTGGACTTTTTCAAGGAAAGGAGGTCTCAGTTGATGGAACAACTCCATAGCCTGGATTTAAACTATGGCTCGACACAAGCTCAAGATTTTTCGTATAAACTGTCGTCTCCTTGGAACTAATTATTGGTGCTTGTTTATGTGTGTGTGTCTGAGAGGAAATATTGATGTCTTTCATGTGTATATTCTTTGCTTGATAGTATATAGTAGTAGTGGTTTCATGTTTGTAGTATAATTTTCCCACTAAAACTCTTCTTGTTTGTCATTTCGGAGAATATTGAAAGTGTATTTAGGGTCTAGGCTGTGGAATTCTTGCTAAAATGCATAAAAACAATCATATTATTTGTATGCTAACTGTATTAAACATGCTTTGTTTGGCCAAACATAGTAGAATTTGTATGCTAACTGTATTAAACATTGTAGAATTTGTTAGGCCAAACGTGGGCTAATAGTTGTGCCACAATGACGATTAGGTTCTCATTGCGATTCGAAGTCCCCATATAATGACATATATGATGGGTTCTACATGAGTTTTCAATGTAAATGGACTTGGATAATTTTTAAATTTCGAATCACAAGACCTCCTAATACTGACTGTTCTTAGTGTCGCAAGTTAATTTTGACATTTTATGTGTAGTACTTAAATATTGAATGGTGTAAGGAAATAATAAAAAACCTAACAAATTGTTTGCCATAATATTTTGAGGGAATATTGTCTACCATCCTGTTTTGTTTAATCCAACCAATTATGTAATCAGCGTATTGTAATTAGCCTTATCTATAATAATATAATAACTACTATAAAAATATCAATGTTAGGGGATGATTTATATTTTTTAACTTTTATAGAGACTAAAATATCTTTATGTGAATATTATGTTAAAAAAATAAAGGTGAGGTTCATTAAGTAAACAAATTATTGTATTAATAATTAATTTAATCCAGCCTTCTAAAAAATTGTATGTATTACTATAATAAATGAATCAATTTGTTCATTGTATATATTCAGAAGTAAGTTTGTATCTACTTTTTCTGATCAGATATTATTTGATATTTTTATGAAAATGGTTAATAAGTATTAATAATTAATAATTTTCTGTATTTCACCACAAAGTTATAAAATATGCGTTTGTTTCTACACCAAATACCAATATTGCAATATATCCAACTCATGCAGAAGCAGTATAGTATAGAGTAAGGTACCCAATCATTCTTATTGAAGGCATTAAAGTCACTAATTCTTCTGTGGAAGTCCAAAATTGAAATTAATTGCATACATTATTATTTTATTGTTTGAACTTTCATTTGCAAAAGTAAAACAAATTGTTGAGGCATAAGTGGAGGTAGGGGTGTACACGGTCTGGTTCGGGCGGTTTTACAAAAAAAATTAACCCGATCCGACATGTGCAGGTTGACAAAATATCAAACCAAAAATGCATAATTATCTTTTCAAACCAAGTGGTTCGGGTCGGTCGGATTTAATATTTTAGCGGGCGGGTTGGCGGGTTATCAAATTATAGTTATAATTTTTACAACTTAATTTTAGTTATAATTAGTAAGTAAGAAATTAATTGTTATACTTTTTGTACATTTAACTAAAAAAAATTGAGTTGGTGAGAAATACACAAATAAGTGGTGTTATTAAATAAAATTCATATTACTATGATTTCTAATGAGTGAAAAACTCTAAAATATTAATACAATTAATGTTTTTTGTAAATTTATCATCAAAATATTCATATACATATAAATTGTTTGTTCAAATCAAATAAAAACAAGTGTTCAAGCGAGTCAATTAGTTTGCTCAAATAAAAAATAAAATATGTTACATGAATATGAATAAACCACTCTTATTACAGAGTATATATGCATATATAGTTTTCAAAGTTTAGTGTTAATTTTTAACTATATATACTTATACTTGTAACATAAATGTTGGCGGTCGGGTTGCGGGTTAGGCGGGTTACAATTATTAAACCCACCACTCGACCCGAAAGTAGCGGGTTGCAATATTTTCAACCCGCCACTATTATTTAATAATTCTAAACCGGCGGTTTTCGGGCGGTTCGAGCGGGTTAGGCGGGTTTATATACACCCCTAAGTGGAGGAGCAGGAGGGAATTATCAAGTAGGAGTGATAAGAAACGGTCTCAAAGCATCAAACATTGTCATGAAGTGGACTAGCTTCTGCCGCAACTCGCAGGTGATAGATTTGTGCATTTCAAGATTGTGAATGGTTAAGTTTGATTTGTATTGGCTCAAAAAATAGTTTGCTTAATGCAATCATGAATCTGATTGTTGAGCTTTTTCTTATGGAAACCAAATATCTTTGACTAATTCTGAATTACAGTTCAATTGGTTGGGATCGTTTGCTATTTTTTAAATGAATAATATATATAAATAGTAAATGATTTTCTGTATTTCATCACAATTTTATCGAGAATACGTAATTTTTTTTTGACTAATGAGCAATAACATAAAAAAATTCTATGGTCTTTAAATAAATTCTACAGAAAAGAAACGTTTCATCCACAGAAAAGAAACGTTTAAATATAAGAAAACTTAGAGAGGTCAACAAGGGTGTATGTATAGGAGATTTTAAAGAATTAAGGGTTTGATAATTTAATTTCCACAAAATAAAATTTTCTTTATGATAGTATATAATAAAAAAAAATAAGGAATTGAATTCATGCAGACTGAATCAAATAATGATAATGCAAGACAGAAGGTGCCGAAATTAGAAGATGACCAAGACAGCAGGAGCCGAAATTAGAAGATGACCACCTCCTTATAACTCCATTAAATATATACTACATTATCCTTCGGTCCCAAGGAGCTAACCCGAGAAACAAGAAACTGTGCCATGCCTAGTGTCACAGGGGTATTTTCCCGTCGCCTAGCTTGGCACGCAGGCTGGCCGTACCAAGCCACCCGACGTTCTAAGGGGCTAACACCTAGGTACATGGCCGCACCAGTCGTGGTTACAGACAAGCTCCAGCTTGCCCGTGAAAGGTTACCAATAAGGGTCCCAGACGTAGTGGTTTATACCCGGCAACCCAATATTACCTAGGCGAAGTCACGCATCGTCCCAGCCAGGGCACGAAAAATAATTTAAGAATTCTGTGTCAGAGCCATCGGTTGAACTATGCAGATGATAAATAAATATTTCTAATATACATATCTTTTATAAATGACATTTCTTTTCCTTAAAATAAAATAGTAATAATCTTTACAAAAAAATAAATAAAAAAATTGAAAGAATTGAAAACGAAAATGTTTCGTTTAGATTCGTAGAAAGACCATAAATATTTTAAAACTTTAAAACTCTAAAAGGATTTAAACTTTAATGATAACTTACATAATATTTATATATATATATATATATATATATATCTCCAATTTTGAAAATACTAATATAATTTTTTTAATGACACTCACTGTACTGAAATTCTTAATTCAAGCTCGATTCGTTCCCTAAAAGATCACCTATTGAAAGATAAAATATATTCTATTATTTCTCAATGTAGTCTAATAAAATTTAAAAAATAAGAAATAATATAAGCTGAAGAAATTGTTTAAAACCTTCAAGTGACCCTTTCTCGTTCCGCCCCTTTCTCTCGTTGACCTTTAACCTTTGTTAGTTCTCCTCATCTTTACATGTATGTAACCTTCAAACTAGTCTTTTAGATATTTATTTTTATATTACATGCATTATTGAAACTTTCCGAAGTATCTACGCGGCAGAGGCTAAATGAGGAGGTGTTACAATGGCTTGAGAGAAAAAACAAATATATGAGGAGAAATAAATATTATTACTCTATATAACCTCTCGCAAAAATAAATAAATGAGAATTTTATTTATAATTTACCTAATATGGTCTTTAAATTTAGTAACAAAGAGTCATGCAATTAGTATTTTCATTTTTATTTATCGATAAATTCATTTTTTCTATACCCTCTAGTATTGTAATAAGAATAAGTTACTTGGTGAGCAAATGAGAAGTTATTTTTAAAAAAAGAAAAAAACTTACAAAAGTACATAAGGGTCAGGTTAAAAGAATTAGGGTTGGTGTCCCATTATCTTTTCTTACATCAGTGTACATGATCCTTGAGATTCACTTAATCAATGAGATTGAGGCTCCGTTTGTTTACCAGTAATGGAATCCAAATTGGGAATCAGATATCTGGCAATCAGATTCTCAATTATCTGATTCCATAATAGTGTTTAGTTGTATCTAGAAAATAGAATAAAGATCTTCTTCATGTTCAGCTCATTCACTTTTTTTTTTTTTGGGAAGAAGTAAGCTTAATTCATGCACATTTCATAAAAAATAAAATTCACACTTGAAAACTTTCATTAAATTAACCTTATTTTTAAGTTAAATTATTTGTATACTTTATGTCACCTAAATTTGTGAAATTTTTATATTAAAAAAGTTAATATATTTTAATACTAACTGTAATATTGTACGCATAATTAATATTTAAATACTAACTATTAAAACAATAAATTAATTTCACTAAGACACGTCAAAATAATTAGTGGGTCCAAAATATGAAGTACGAACAATAGATTACTAAATATATATATATATATACACACACACATATGTGTATTCTACTCGATTATAGCTCATTTGAACTTGATTCTATAAATTAAATTTAAACACAAATTTTAAAACTTATTATTAATTTAGCAAATTTGAACAACTTTATTCGACTCGACGACACCCCCTTCTTCACAGGCAATAGCAACACAATTTGGTTTTGGTGGGACATGCGTTTTTGTGGTCGAACAGGAAGTCAGGAACGCGACACATATACGCATATACCTGCAATACACCAATTCCCACTGCCAACTGATCAAATCCTCCCCACACTTCGAGAATTCTCTTTCTCGCGCACACATTCGGGGAGTTGTTTCTTCGTTTTTCTCAAAATTGCTGCTGATGAAGCGTTCTCAGCCATGAATTGACGGGTAATTTAGGTTTTCATGCTCTCCTGTTTTACGAAAGTGGTTTTGTTGATTGTGCTTTTCATTCTTTCTACGCTTTTCAAGGCTATATGTAGATACTGGAGTTACAAAATGAATTCTACTGAAATTGTTTACTGCGAAAAGGTTTTACGGTGTGGCTTTGGTGATTAAGGAAGTAACGTTTTCGAGTTTGAGCTTCAAAAGTACCTTTCTGCTGTGATTATGTGAATATTAGCAACTTTAGTGATTCGATTTACTGTTTTCTGCGGTGATTATGTGAATATGCGTATATACTCGTATTTATTGTTCGTGTATCTGTGTAATTGACGCGTCAATTATACAATAGCATGAGAATGAATTTGGAATATGTCGTGCGCAAGAATAATGATGGGTGGTGCCATTAATTTGGAGTGTTATTTGACATATGAAATATTAATTGCCCACTGGAATAACAATTTAGTGATATGTGTTGCTTCATCCTTTGTTTGCAACATCCTTTCGTTTGTCAACTATTTACTTAGGTAAAATATACTATTAAGTTGGAAAATGTATGTCGCATTGCCTAGTTGAGAGGGTTATCAAGTTGGAAGGTTAGGCAGCATGTGGTGGATTACAGAGCTGACGGTGCTAGATGAGGTGGGCAGGGAGGGGGTTAAGAGGAGAAAAGTGTGGGTCGGGACTCTAGGTCCGGGTGCCCTGGTCTCGGATCTGGTACGAGTCTTGCAAATTATCATATGGAAGGACTGTATGTAATAGTCCTCCATTGGGTATACACTATGACGAAAACTACTTGCTGTGGGCTCGTAAATCTCACTCATCTTTATGTTTTGATGGGAGCCACTTTGATATTTCCCTTTTAATATGTAGGTGGTACTCCTGACTTCTCTCCAGTAGAGTGGACTTTCGTGAAGACACTTGCATTATCTAATATGTAGGGCTTTCAACTCATTGTATAAAGCATTCTACCTCTCCACACACTATCTTGAACTTATTCCTTCACGTCATGCGTGTTTTGAGAATAAGTGTTTTCAATTTTACTTGCTCTCTTGCCTCTGGGATAGATTTATTTTTGCCCTCGTTTTATTAAGATGTTCATGACTTGTTTTGTCTAGTAATATAAAGCTAAATGATATAGTTCAATAAATATAGTTTGAAAATGACCTACTATAGACTGTTTCCAGATTGATAAATTGCTTTCGTATAATTTTCATAAAAGTATTATTCTCATTGAATGGATGTACCAGAGCTGATATCTAGGGTGTACTCCAAATTTATGGTTCTTTGATTTCAAGCACTTACAAGCTGATTATATTGTATCTGCTTTTTTACCTGTACCGGAGATGAGAAAAATAAAACAAAGTAGCGCCCCCCACCCCACAACACCAAAAAGTAGAAGTAAAAGAAGGAAACGAAAGAGGTGGAAACAAAGAAGAGAAAGAACCTCATATAGTTCATATAAACTTGCTGGTGGTGTCTTCAAAATTAATTTTGTTCGTTAGGATGTTTATTTTTTGATTTACTTGCTCTATTTGACACAGGTATTTGATTATGTCAGCGTCTGATCCAAATACAGTAGGTGATTGAAGTGTGCATGCGGTCAATATCTTTCTTTTAAATGAATCTTCAATTGCAAAGATATGTCCCTTGGTTTGGATCTCACCCAAACAGGGATGTATCATCACCTAACATGTCTACTGCCACCATGTTGGAACCTCCTAAACAGAATGCCACTATTGATGCCAAATTCTGGAAATGGTCACTTTTTTCATTTATTCCTTGGGCTGTCAGAGCCGGAGACAGAATTCAGTTGCCAACAACTGTTAATAAAGGGCTAAAAAAGCATGCACAGCCTCGTAGAAGCATTGAATCTGTTACTCAGTACTCAACTATTCGTTTCAGACCATATGTTTCGAAGGTTCCATGGCATACAGGTCCGAGAGGTTTTCTGTCTCAATTGTTTCCAAGATACGGGCATTACTGTGGGCCTAACTGGTCAAGTGGGAAGGATAAAGGGTCTCTGATTTGGGACAAACGTCCAATTGATTGGTTGGATTTCTGCTGCTATTGCCACGATATGGGATATGACACTCATGATCAGGCTGAGCTTCTGAAGGCTGACTTGGCGTTCTTAGAGTGCTTGGAGAGGCCGAACATGAGTACAAAAGGAGATCCACAGGTTGCTTCTCTTTACAAAATTATGTGCACTTCAGGTAATAAATCTACAATTTACTTCAACATAGTAAAATCTAGTTGATTTTTGTTTAGTAACATTTTTGTGAATTTAATTGTATAGTTGTTTTTTCGTTTTTTGGGGGAAAATGCAGGTCTTCGAAATATATTGATACCTTACAGACAGAACCTTGTGAAGTTGCAATCTGTGAAGTTATTCTTTCCATCGGAATGGTTGAGCAATATGAAATGGAAAGGATGGAATCTTGCTAAGAGTTAAGATTTAGTATAATGAAAGCATAAGTATAGGATTAAACAAGGTGTCATTTTATCTGTTACGTCTATGGATTACAAATTGTATTGCACCACGACTGGTTGTTCATGATATATGTGAGTTGTTTGTGCGGGTCTTTTTTAAGGTTGACGACATATGTAAATACTTGTATATATGAGGTGCTACTTCTTTCTTCTGTGGTTTGAAGTGAAATACATTTGGTACGTTATTACTATCATTGACATGAGAGTAAAATAGTTTTGTATTCCACAACGCTCATAGTATCTTGTAAGTCAGTTGTGCAACTTTTCCTGAAATCGCAACTTTAACAAGGTAGAGTATTATCATCAAGGTGGTCTTATGTGGGTTATGTAATATAATAAGGGCCAATAGCTCTGTTTTTAACCAGGAAATGCAGCAAGATGTCTAGTGCCGATTTCAGTAGAATTGGGATAATAATGATCCGCAACTCCATTTGACTAGTATCAGAGCGGGTAGCACTTAAAAGTTCCGAGATTACGATGCATTGGGAATAAGGATTCGAGAGTTGAGGGTGAGAGTTGAGGGTTTATAGGGTGATACTTGGTGGCTCTCAGGATCTAGGATCCTGAGCGATTGCCATCTCACATGCATAAATATACATGTAGGGGATCCACTATCATATATATATATACACATATGATAATGGAGATCATCACGGAATCTCAAGTCCCAGAAACCACTATGTGACCCTGGTTTAGAGCTCAAACCCGATACTGACAAATCCACTAAATTTGTTTTGGGGTAAAATTCAAATTACATGGTTTCCAAGCATGATATTATTATGATGAATACCTGACCAACTTATTGTTATAATATTATTCCCCATAATGATATTGTGTTGCATACAATCAAATAAATAGAGCTTCTAATGGATAAGAAAGGAAACAAGATAAATATACGATACTAACTAACAAATATACGAGAATAATGAAAGATACGATAGTAACAAAATAATCTAACACTCCCCCGCAGTCGAAACAGGAGGAGGCCGTATGTTGAGACTGGATCGGAAGTCCATGAATAAGCTTGAAGGTAACCCTTTAGTGAACACATCTGCAAATTGGTGAGAAGAAGGAACATGTAACACACAAACCTCACCCAAGGCAACACGTTCTCCTACAAAGTGTAAATCTAATTCAACATGTTTGGTGCGTTGGTGCTGAACCGGATTAGTAGACATATAAACAGAACTAATGTTATCACATAAACTATAGTGGACTTAAGAGGAGGACAATGAAGCTCTAAAAGAAGGTTGCGGAGCCAAGAGGACTCGGCAACGGCGTTAACAACACCACGGTATTCGGCTTCAGCGCTGGAGCGAGAAACAACAGGCTGACGTTTGGAGGACCAAGAGACGAGATTATCACCCAGAAAGACATAGAAACCTGAAGTGGAACGACGCGTATCTGGACAACCAGCCCAATCAGCATCAGTGTAGGCAATAAGGTGATCAGTGGAAGAAGGACGAAGGTGAAGACCCTGAGAAATAGAACCCTGAAGATAACGAAGAATACGTTTGAGAGCAAGCATATGATGTTCACGAGGATCATGGATGAAAAGGCAAACCTGTTGAACAGCATAAGCTATGTCCGGACGAGTAAAGGTGAGATACTGAAGGGCCCCGGTGAGACTACGATAAAGAGAGAGATCAGAGAAGGGAGAGCTGGAGGAAGAAGAGAGCTTAGAATGCGTGTCAACAGGGGTGGAGACAGGATTGCAAGATGTCATATTTGCACGTTCAAGAATTTCTCGTGCAAATTTTGCTTGAGAAAGAAAGAGACCAGAGGAGCTGCGAGTGAGAGAGATACCCAAAAAATAGTGCAGAGGACCTAGATCGGTCATGGTGAATTCAGTGGATAGAGGGGAGGTAAGTTGAGATAGAAGCGAAGAAGATGAAGTTGTGAGAATAATGTCATCAACATAGAGAAGGAGAAAGGCAGTGTGAGAGCCTTGATGGAGAATAAAGAGAGAAGCATCAGCTCGACTGCTGACAAACCCGATAGAGGTAAGATAAGAGGCAAAGCAATGATGCCAAGCGCGAGGAGCTTGCTTAAGACCGTAGAGGGCCTTTCTAAGACGACAGACATGAGAGGGATGATGAGGATCGGAGAAGCCAGGAGGTTGCTTCATATAGACTGTTTCCGAAAGATGACCATGAAGAAAGGCATTCTTGACATCAAGCTGATGAATAGGCCAGAAATGGAGGGGAGAGAGGCTCAAGACGGTACGAATGGTGTCGGGTTTGACAACAGGACTGAATGTATCGTTATATAGTCAATACCAGGCTGTTGAGTGAAACCCTGAGCAACGAGACGAGCTTTATAATGCTCGAGAGAACCATCAGACCGAAACTTGTGACGAAATATCCACTTAAAGCCGACAATGTTGATATTGGAAGGACACGGGACAAGATCCCAAGTACCATTGGAGTGAAGAGCGGAGAGCTCCGCTTCCATGGCAGCAATCCAATGCTGATCACGGAGAGCTTGAGTGTAGGAACAGGAAAGAGGAGAGATGGTAGTGGAAGCAGAGAGATTGAGTAGTTGACGGGTTTGGTTATACCCGATCGGGATCGAGTTACCATAGGATGAGTGTGGGAAGGGGGGAGAGGTGGAAAGCCCGGTGGAGTAGACAAAGAAGCCGGTGGAGGAGATGAAGAAGCCGGTGGAGACGGAAAAACCGGTGGAGGAGACAAAGAGGCCGGAGGAGGAGATGAAGAAGCCATGGATTCGGGAATGGAGTGGAGAATGGTATGTCGAACAGCCGGAGAGGGGTCATCATCGTCACGGGTAAGGAAATCATAAGAAGCGGGAGTGAGTGAATGGGAGAGAGAAGGATAAGGGAAGACGGCTTCATCAAACCGAACATGACGAGAGATAATAATTTTATTTGTACTAAGGTTGAGACAACGGTAACCGCGACGATGAGAGGGGTACCCGAGAAAGAGACAAGGGGTGGACCGAGGGGAGAGCTTGTGTGGGATAGTGGCGGAAAGATTAGGATAGCATAAACACCCAAAGGTGCGAAGGTGATGATAAGTGGGAGAATGATGGAACAATAATTCAAATGGAGTGCGGTAGGATAGAGTGGTAGTGGGAAGGATGTTGATTAAATGGACCGCCATATGAAGAGCTTCGGCCCAAAAAGAAGGAGGAAGAGAAGCTTGGAAAAGGAGAGTGCGAATGGTGTTATTTATAGATTGAATGGCGCGCTCGACTTTCCCATTTTGTTGAGAGGTGTGGGGGCAGGAGAAGCGAAAAAACAATTCCTTTTTGTTCGAAAAAATTGTGAAATTTTTTGTTGTCAAATTCACCACCATGATCACATTGAAATGATTGAATTTCACTTTTAAATTAAGTTTGAATATAAGCCCTAAATTTTAAAAAAACATTAAAAACATCAGATTTTGCAAGTAAAGGAAAAACCCAGATAAAATGAGAGTAATCATCCAAAAAAATTAAATAATAACAAAAACCACTCATACTAGGAACGGGAGAGGTCCACAAATCCGAATGAATTATTTGGAATAAATCATGACTCCTAGAGAGAGAACTAGAAAAAGAAAGACGCTTTTGTTTGCCGAGCCGACAGTCATGACACAAAGTACTACTCTCGGTTTTATTACAATTAATAAATTTTCTAGAACTAAGAAAATGAAAAATGGAAGAGCTCGGGTGCCCAAGACAACGATGCCAAAGGGTTGGAGACGAGTCCGAGATGGAGAGACAAGATGAGGGGACGGTGGAAGAGGATGAGACGGGATAAAGATCACTAGAGCTATCACTTCGAAGGAGGAGGTCACCATTGCTAAGATCCTTCACAGAAAAACCAAAAGGGTCAAATTCAATGGAACAATGATTATCTCGGGTGAATTGACGAACGAAAATAAGATTTTTGACTAATTTAGAAGAAACTAAGACATTTTTAAGATTTAGGGAACGAGAAGAAGAATTAATATAATAATTTCCAACATAACTAACCGGTAAAATCGCACCATTGCCAACCATGATTGATTTAGAATTTTCACAAGGTAAAAAATCATGTAAAATACCTGAGTTGGGGGTCATGTGAGTACTTGCCCCTGTATCTAAATACCAATTTTCATCGGGTTGTTGTAGGGACATGGATGAAAATAATGACGTAATATCAGTGGGCTGCTGGGGAACGGTTGCTGGACCTGGAGGTGAAGCCCAAGTAGGCTGCTGGTTGGACAGTGTTGCTGGACAGAATGTTGGAGTGGGCAGAAGGCCGCTTGAGAGGATGGGGCAGGCGCTGGGTGGGCCGACCATTGGTGAGGAGTAGAGCCCATCGAGTGAGAAGCCCAAGGAGTGGGCTGTTGCTGCTGGACCAAAACGCTTGATTGGGCGGCGGGCCAGGCGGCTGGTAGGGCCCAATTAGACGTGGTCCATGTGGAGTGTGTTGGACAAAGTGCAAGGAGACCCCTGAAGATGGGTCAGCAGAATAGTGTGGGCCGGAATTGTTGGATGATTGTTTGGCCCTGAAAAATTATTAGAGAAGTGTTTGGGGCCTGAAAAATTAGAAGTATTTCCCACAACAGTATTTCCATTTCGGCCAGAATTTCTACCAACATGCTTATTTTTGTTTCGAAAATTTTTAGTTGAATTATTATTGCGATTATTGTGAGAAGAGGGAGAGTGAGACCACATAGCAAAGGAAGAATCGGTTTGAGAAGGGACATTATTAAATCGATTTTCACGAATTTCATGCATGAGAAGTAAGTTGTGAATTTCAGAAAAAGAAGGTAACGGGGATTTTGTGGTGAGGACTGTGACAAGCGGAAGGTATAACTCCAGTAATCCTTGAAGAAGTTGAAAGATAAAAGTTTGATCGGAAACGGGAGTGTCAAGATCCGCTAGAGTATCGACTATGGATTTCATTTCCTGACAATATTGAGATATAGTGAGGGAACCTTTCTGAAAATTACGAAATTGTTCATTGAGTTGGAGAGAACGGGATGGCTTATTGTTTCGAAAATTGTCTTCAATTGTTAACCATAAATCACTAGCCGTCGTGTATTCTAAGTCGAGATGTTTAAGCAATTTTAAATCCACAGTAGAGTAAAACCATCTTTTGACTGTAGAATCGAGAGCAAACCATGTAAGGTTGGTATTATCGTTAGGCTTAGAGACACCAGTGAGATGGTCAAACACAAAATAACTTCTACAAATATCCATGAACATGCCTCGCCATATTTTATAGTTTGAGTCATTATCAGTGAGACGAAAGCTAAAAGAATTTTGTATGTTACCGGCAGGGGCGGATCTATGTAGAGCCCAGGAGGGGGGAAGCAGTGCCCCCACCCGATTTTTTTTTTAATATATACATTTTTTTTATTTTAATTTATAAATTACATAATGCCCCCCCCCCCCCCTCAAATTTTTAAATGCCCCCTCTCAATTCCAATGTCCATCTCACTCCCTCCCTAAATTTTGAAAAATCATTTTTTTACCTTATAAAATTTTTTATATTTGAATTTCGCCCCCCTAAAAATCGAAAAATATCACGTTTTCTCCCTTTATTTTGAGTTCGTTCTCCCTAAAACCCAAAATCCTGGCTATAACGAAAGAGATATAAGTGTATAAACTATGTCAAAAGTTGTAATTGAACCTAGTTCCTTATTATATTTATCCCCATAAATATAGCGTACCATACCGCGGGGGGCTTGCTCCCCGCACCCCCCTTAAGTCTTTTGTCTTCACCCCCTCGGTAAAATTCCTCGTTGTATCGCCAGTGCCCCCATTGACCTTCAATCCTAGATCCGCCACTGGTTACCGGCGGTAAGAGCAGGGTGAATAGAGGGGGGGCGAGTTTCAGATTTTTCAGCCATGGCGGTGGAAGTTTCATCGTCAGACATGGTTGGGAGGGGAAAATCGCAATAACAAGATCCAAGTAAAAAATCGAAATTAAAAATAAGATAGTTAGGAAGAAATCCAACCTTGAAGAAGAATATGTTGTGGATGACAGGGAGAGTATAGGAGTGAGAGACAACGCGTTGTGGGGCACAACGTCTTGGCAGCGGAAGAAACAGATAGAGGAGGGCCGGTGGCGGCGGCGGTGGTGGCGGCTGGGAAGCGGCGGCGGCGGCTTGAAGAAGGCCTAGGAGATTAGGTATGATACCATGTTATAATATTATTCCCCGTAATGATAATGTGTTGCATACAATCAAATAAATAGAGCTTACAATGGATAAGAAAGAAAACAAGATAAAGATACGATACTAACTAACAAATATATGAGAATAATGAAAGATACGATAGTAACAAAATAATCTAACAATATAATCTAACACTTATTATGGTTTGAACTATTTTTCTTGAACCCAAATCATTTCGTTTTCTTTGGGCTACATTTTTAATGGCAAGGAATCTTCATCAATCAGACCGGGTCGCGCAAAGATGTATAAGTCCTCAGCAAGATGGCTCTCCAGTAGGTTCTGGAATTTCATCGCATCAAGAGATTACAAGCGCCTTGCTACTTGATCTGAACATGGTCCCAGGTATCGGCGGGTACCGGATAATATCAGTCCATATGTATTTAGACCGGCCATGATTAGTTCGATAATATCAAAACAATATCTATTATTTTCTAAGTTTATATATATAGAACAAGATCTGGCAATATTTTTGTCAATACCACGACTTTGAACCATGAACTCAACCACAATGTTGCGTTCAGAATCATGTCATCTGAATGCAACTTGATATACCAAAAATAAGTCTAATATTCGCTACCTCGTATTCTTGAGGTCGGTAGAGCAAAACTATACCTCGTATACGAGGTAACGAGGTGGATTTATGTCCGGCCCCTATAACTAAGTTAATTGCATTACACTCCAAGGTCCGCGTGTTTTTAATAAGCCGGGTAGGGTCGACCCATGACCCGACCCTACGACGAGAGATCGCTACCGTCCATCGTGAACACGTGTAGAGTATCCAAGGGGAAAACGTCCCATCTGTCATTCGCTCTACAGTACAACGTGGAGCTCCTATAAATACCTCCATTTATGAAGTTTCACGGACGGATAAGAGGAGCAATAAATACTACGAATCATATATCGTATAGCTCTGGTTATTCGGAGACTCGAGAGTACGATCCTGTCAATACAAATTTTAAGTACCTTCGTGATACGAATCATAGATAATATAACTGTTTTATTTGAACTACGTATAGACTTGATCCCTTTGAGGGTACGTAGGCAGCTCGGTGGTGTTCGAGTGCAGTCTGAAATCGTGAGAGCACGTTCGTTGGTCCGTATGCGAGGTTTACTTGACTGAATTAGTGTGAGGTAATTCCTTTGCTAGATCACAACTTAAAACAACTTATTTGGGGATTCATTTTTCTTGGCTGAGCCCGAAAAGGAGAAATCAAGCCATGAGTCGCAATCGATGTCAGTAGCGTTTGGCAAAGTCATCGTGCCCTGAAAGAAAGTGTGATGCGATTCGTTTACGAGAGATGCGTGACAATTATTGTGAATGTAACGCATTAAGTTTCTTAATTAGTTGGCAACTAATATAATAGTAATATGGAGCAACAACTGTCAAATGGGAACAAAAGCATTTTTGTCCCACTACTAAAATTGCAGGGATGAACGAATCATTCCTTTCACTTCAAAGCATTATTCCATGCATATTGCCCATCCTTGTGTTCAATGCAAGGTTAAGTTAATGCCCATTATTTGTTATTTGCCAAAATTGATCAAATGAACATAATTTCCTAATCTATACCTAACAGGATATGTGTGGTTTCCCATCTGATCACGTTGTACTTGTATGTATCATTGCTTTTGTATTGTATGCGAAATATCAGCAAAAACTCCAATTTTTCCTTCAAAATCCGGAAAATCTCTAAATTAGATGCAAATTCCCCAATTTTTAGAATTTTCCGGCTTGGAGGATCAAAATTGTCACTTTGAGGACTAAAATTGCCACAAAATTGAAAGATAAAAGACTCATTGTAAGTTGGAAAAGATCGGTTGCTAACCCCCCTAATATACAGTATGAAAATCGCAATTTGCCCATTAGAATAAATTTCAAACTGTCTAGAACACACACACACTCTCTCTCTCTCGAACACTTTCTCTCTCCATGATTAGGGACATGCAGAATAGATTCTAGGGTGATTTTTCAGAGATCTTTAGTGATCCTTTCCTTGCAATTTGATGAGAAATCTGCGTATGCATCGATCGACCTTTTGTTCACTAGGGCAAGGTGAGTATGAAAGAAAAACATGAAAATGTTTGTCATGTGTTTGAAGCACCTGAATCGATGATCTAAGTTGTGAACGTAAAATGCCAAGAAAAACCATTAGATTCTCTCCATGTCTCAATCACTGAAACACTATGAATACCATACCGAAAATTGGCCTTTAGCAACTTCAATAGTTGATCAATTTGTTGTTATTGAAAGGACTTTAATCAGCCTCATTATATTGTACTAGCAACAAGTAAAATAGAAGACAAACCAGGGGTATAGTGTGATTTCTGCAACAAACCTCATCATACACTTTGAGACTTGCTGGAGAATGTAAACCTGCCAACCAGAAGAGTAACGAGTCTGTAGATATCAACACAATACCTCCCCGAGTGAAGGTAGAGAATCATGAGCAATTATATCTGTCCCCTTTGCTTAATCAAATTCCATATTCAACACGACGAGATTTATAATCATTCTCTACTATATAATTTCATGTGTGGTGGTTGTAATCATCCGACGACTTTCATTCATAATCGTTGAAAACATCCAAGTCCTGCCGTAACCTTTTAGGCAGTTGAAATATTTAGTGACATTATCTCCCCTTTGTTTAATCTCGGCAAGTTTCATATTTATAATTTCATACACCAGAGATTGATTACCAGGCCTGAATACATCTTGTAAACATTATTCCAGAGTTCCTTGTCAATTGAATAACACATATAATTCAATGCCGTATTTTCATTCATTGAATTGGCAATCCAGGCCATAACCATGGAATTTTCTACATCGATCCCAAGTGGCAAAGGATGGATCTTTCACATCGCTTGCTCCTTTGTATTACCATTGAAATACCCAATTTTTCCTCTCCCACACATATACATCCGCACTGAGGTACTAGCACGAAAAATGTCTCCATTTAGTCATACAGTGGTTATTTGGACAGAATGGGATTCAGAGGTAAGGCTATGAGTTATTGCGGTTGTGGAACTCAGAGTCATATTCCACCAAATATAGAAATAGCGAGGGAAATATTGTACTAGAAAACCACACTAGATTTAATTCCCAGGAAAGATTGGAGGCGTCACAACGGTCGCGCTTAAAACCCAACCTCCTCGACAGAATTAACTAGACGAATTTAATAGCACAATATAACACTACAACTATAACTAACAATGGCTACTTGAAGAATAGCACAAAATAAAGAACACCAAATTTAACGAGGTTCGGCTAATTTAGCCTACGTCCTCGGACCCCACCAAAATATTTCACTAAAGGACTAAAGTGAAACTATTACAAACTATAGAGGAAGAAAGAAGAAATTGCTAAAAGACTTAGGCAATTTGGGATGTTTTCTAATGTAAATAGATGGTCTCCTTTTATAGTGTAAAGAGACCACTCTTTACAACCATTTTCCAATGTGGGATATTGTTCAACTTTGAAATGAGCCATTCTTCAACAAATCTCCACCTTGGTGAATTTCCAAAATCTTCAATCTCCTCGTCAAACGGGGTCACCAAAAATCAATCTTCAAACTTTGACAATGTTGATCAAGTCCAAACAAAATTTGAACTTGATTGCAGTCACAACTTTTGTCAACATATCAGTAGGATTCTCAGTAGTATGGATCTTCTCGATTCTGACTCCACCTTCTTCGAGTATCTCTCTTATGAAGTGATAACGAACATCAATGTGCTTCGTCCTTGCATGATAAACTTGGTTCTTTGCTAAATGGATAGCACTTTGACTATCACAATGTATTTTCACATACTTTTGTCCAATCCCCAGTTCACCAAGCAACCCTTGAAGCCAAATTGCTTCTTTTACAGCCTCTGAAATTGCCATATACTCTGCTTCCGTAGTAGACAGAGCAACCGTTGACTGTAAGGTAGACTTCCAACTGACTGGTGCTTTAGCAAGAGTAAATACGTAGCCTGTAGTTGATCTACGCTTATCTAAATCACCAGCATAGTCTGAATCGCAATATCCGACTACATACTGACTATGTTCCCGCTCAAATATCAAACCAACATCAGCTGTGTCATGGATGTATCGCAAAATCCATTTCACAGCTTGCCAATGTTCCTTTCCAGGATCATGCATATACCTGCTCACAACCCCCACTGCTTGGGAAATATCAGGTCTCGTACACACCATAGCATACATCAAGCTACCAACAGCATTTGCATACGGTACTTTTGACATGTATTCCCGTTCTGCATCAGATTTCGGTGACAAAGCGGCGCTAAGCTTAAAATGAGAAGCAAGCGGAGTACTAACTGGTTTTGACTTTTCATCAATGCTAAAACGCCTCAACATCCTACTCAGATATTGTTTCTGAGTCAAACAAAGCCTCCTCAATTTTCTATCTCTGAAAATCTCCATGCCGAGAATCTTCTTCGCCTCACCTAGATCCTTCATCTCGAACTCCCTTTTCAAATGAGTCTTCAACTTCTCAATTTCTATTAGACTTGGGGAGGCAATCAACATATCATCAACATACAGAAGAAGATATATGAAGGATCCATCTTGTAGCTTGTGCAAATACACACAATGATCGTATTTGCTTCTTGTGTACCCAATTCCCATCATAAACTTGTCAAATCGCTTGTACCACTGCCTCGGAGATTGCTTCAATCCATACAACGATTTTTGAAGTTTACAAACCAAATTTTCATTTTCAGCAACTTTGAATCCCTCTGGCTGAGTCATATAGATTTCCTCTTCCAAGTCTCCATGTAAAAATGCAGTTTTTACATCCAACTGAACTAGTTCAAAATCCAACTGTGCTACCAAAGCTAACAAAATTCTAATGGAGGAGTGTTTTACAACTGGAGAAAACACCTCATTATAATCAATGCCCTCCTTCTGAGCGTAACCTTTGGCCACCAATCTGGCTTTGTAGCGAACATCACCTTGGCTAGGAAATCCATCTTTCTTTGCAAATACCCATTTGCATCCAATTGCCTTCTTTCCCTTCGGGAGACTGGCCAGTTCCCATGTTTGATTCTTATGAAGGGACTGCATTTCTTCACTCATGGCAATCCTCCACTTATCTTTCTCTGGTCCTTTGACTGCTTCAATATAAGTGGTAGGAACATCATCAGCGGCAATTGCAGATGCACAAGCCACCATATCATCAAAGCGAGCAGGCTTTCTGATTGTCCTTTTTGGCTTGCTAGTTGCAATTGATTCAAGTTGCTGTGGAAGTTCTTGGGGTTGAACTTCCTCTTCTTCAAAATCTCCTTCTACCGTAGGAGAATGATCAAGAGTTTCTTGATCTGCTGGGACAACAAACTTTTCAAACTCCACCTGTTTGGGAGTACCATCATGCTGTTCTGCATTCACCTTTTCCAACACGGTAGATTCATCAAAGGTGACATCCCTGCTAAAAATTATTTTCTTTGTTTCTGGACACCAAAGGCGATAGCCTTTTATACCAGAGGTGATCCCCATGAACACAGCTTTCTTTGCTCTAGGATCCAACTTTGATTCCTTAACATGATAATATGCAGCGGAACCAAACACATGTAAGGAATCATAATCAGCAGCAGGCTTTCCAAACCATTTTTCAAATGGTGTTTTTCCATCAATAGCAGTAGATGGTAGCGATTAACGAGATGGCATGCATACGTCACAGCCTCAGCCCAAAATTCTTTACCCAACCCAGCATTGGATAACAAACACCGAACTTTCTCCAGCAAAGTCCGGTTCATACGTTCTGCCACTCCGTTCTGTTGTGGTGTATGTCTAACAGTGAAGTGTCTGACAATGCCTTCATCCTCACAAAATTTTTGAAATGGACCACTCCTAAATTCTCCACCATTGTCTGTATGGAGACGTTTGACCTTTTTATCAGTCTGAGTTTCCATCATCTTTTTCCATTTGAGGAATACCTCAAACACTTTATCCTTCGTCTTCATAGTATACACCCAAACTCTCCGGGAAAAATCATCAACAAAGGTTACAAAATAGTGTTTCCCTCCCAAAGAACTCGTTTTCGAGGGACCTCATACATCCGAATGAACATAATCCAAGATACCCTCAGTATTATGGATTGCTGTTCCAAATTTAACCCTTGTCTGTTTCCCACGAACACAATGTTCACAAAACTCCAATTTGGAGTATTTCACTCCTTTCAACAATCCTTGATTTATGAGGAGATTCAAGGATTTTCCACCTGCATGTCCCAAGCGCATATGCCATAGCCTAACTGCTTCTGAATTTCGATCATCAACAGTAACTGCTGCTACTGCACCCACAACTGTACCACCCATGTAGTGATACGTATTATTGTTCTTCCGAATTCCCTTCATTACCACGAGTGCACCAGAGATGATCTTCATCACCCCATCCTTAGCTCTTACTTCAAAACCTTTCGATTCTAAAGTTCCAACGGAAATGAGGTTTTTCCGCACTTCTGGTGCATACCGAACACCCTTTAGGGTTATGATTGATCCATCGTGATTCTTTAAGCGAACTGAACCAATCCCAAGTGTAGTAAGAGGAGCTTCATTTGCTGTGAAGACAACGTCATTTTGTTCTTTGAAATCAAAGAACCAATCCAAATGCGGTGTCATATGATGACTACATGCTGAATCCAGCATCCATACTTTAGAAGCACCGCTGGATGATGTCGCCAATGAGAAGTCCGATTCGGCATCATCACACGCGGTTACATTTGATTCCGCCACGGCCTTAGAATTGCCCTTAGTTGTCAGCTTTGGGCAATCTCTCTTCCAGTGTCCTGTTTCTCGACAGTAGGCACACTCGTCTTTGCTTAGTTTATGCCTGGACTTGGATCTCCCTTTCTTTCCTTTGTTTTTGTTTTGTGAACGACCTCTGACGAACAAAACCTCTGCATCTCCGCCTGAACTAACTTGCTTGTCCTTCTTTCTCAGTTCATAACTGTACAGGGCAGCACAAACTTCGCTGAGAGATACAGCAGCCTTCCCGTGAAGTAGAGTGGTTTCAAGAAACTCAAACTCCTCAGGAAGGGATCCCAGCAACATCAGAGCCAAATCCTCGTCTTTAAAAGTCTCATCCAAATTGATCAAATCGGTAACCAGTTGATTAAAACTGGTAATGTGACTATTCATAGTGGAACCCGAAACAAATGTGAAGCGAAAGAGCCACTTCTTCAAATGGAGCTTATTCTGACAACTTTTCTTCAGAAACTTCTCCTCCAGTGCCATCCACAATTTATATGCCGAGTTTTCTTTCGAAAACGCATATCTCTGCTCTCTGAATAGACACGAACGAATTGTTCCACATGCCAACCGATTCATCATACTCCAATCTTTTTCCTCTATATCATTTGGTTTCTTCTCTTCAATAGCTAAGTATAGACCTTGTTGAAAGAGTGCGTTTACAACTTCGCTTTGCCACATACCAAAATGGCATGTGCCATCAAAAGACTCCACTGCCAATCGCGTATTCGCCACAGTGGTTCTCGCCCAAATGGACGACGACGATGCTTTTGAGCTGCTTTCCATTTTTTGTTACAAATTATTCTTCAAGAGCCCTCCAAATGCGAAAGCCAAATAGCCCGAGAAAACTTTTCTGATGTGGAAGATCATATTAAACTGCGACCACAGAGCATACTCAGAATACCCGAGCTCTGATACCACTTGTTGTGGAACTTAGAGTCATATTCCACCAAATATAGAAATAGCGAGGGAAATATTGTACTAGAAAACCACACTAGATTTAATTCCCAGGAAAGATTGGAGGCGTCACAACGGTCGCGCTTAAAACCCAACCTCCTCGACAGAATTAACTAGACGAATTTAATAGCACAATATAACACTACAACTATAACTAACAATGGCTACTTGAAGAATAGCACAAAATAAAGAACACCAAATTTAACGAGGTTCGGCTAATTTAGCCTACGTCCTCAGACCCCACCAAAATATTTCACTAAAGGACTAAAGTGAAACTATTACAAACTATAGAGGAAGAAAGAAGAAATTGCTAAAAGACTTAGGCAATTTGGGATGTTTTCTAATGTAAATAGATGGTCTCCTTTTATAGTGTAAAGAGACCACTCTTTACAACCATTTTCCAATGTGGGATATTGCTCAACTTTGAAATGAGCCATTCTTCAACAAATGCAACCCTAAAGCGATGAGGAGTTGGTTCACACCATACCTAGAAGTTACGTTTCAATTTTTTTCATTTTACTAGTACAAAGCACGTGCGTTGCACGTGGATGTCCGATTCTTCTAATAATCATCTCACAATTCACAGGACATAGAATGCATCTTATGCAATATTAGCATTGTGGAGATTTTTCTTTCAACTTTCCTCTTCTTCTTTATGTGAAGAAGAATATAATGTAGATTAAACAATACAACTCTGGAAGTATTACGAAAATAAAAAATGAAATGCTTGAAATGAAAATTATGAAACAGTCTTTAGAAAACCAACATGTCATAAAAAAAGAAGAAAAATATTTCTCGTTCTCTTACACACAGGGAAGAAAAAATTCAAGGCATCAATTATAAATTTACATTTGTACAAGGTGCTTGTACATGGTGGGAAGGTGTAGAGTCTTATTACATTCATATTAAAATTTGTAGCTATGATTAATGAAACTTATTATTAAGTTTATAATGCAAAGGTTGTTTAGTTTCCAATTAGTTATAGGCTTATAGCTATTAAGCGTACATAGATCAGATGGAAAATGTAGAGTTTTTATTGAATTGAATGAGTTATTAATTAAAAAGGGTGATATAGTTATTTTACAATTGGAAGAAATACCTTTCAAGATTCATACTTTTATAGATAATTCAAGATTCATACTTCTATAGATAATATAGATAGATAAATAGATTATTTTCCATGAGAATTGGGCAATTCCTACCTTATACCGTGTGCAGAAAAATGGTATTCTTTTTTATCAAATAGTGTAGTTACATTGTACAGGATAGAAAATGCTAAAAAAAATAAAAACATAGACTTAGCTATAAAGTTGACTAGCCCTATTTTAATACATAAATTACAACTCATCAATCTCATTTTTTTTTTGTTTTTTTGGTAAGCACAACTTATCCATCTCTAAGAATACGCAATAATTCCTAAATAGTAGCCGTATATCATTCTTCTTTTCCACATGCAACCATAATTGTGTTAATCATGGTGTAATTATAATTCTACTTATTCCAATTTCTGATCAATCTCGTCGAATTTTCCTTCCAAAATAAAAAATCTCGTCGAATTATGAAACAACAATACGCACAATTAGTTAAAGTTGAAGAAAATCGAAGTTAAGCAACTGAATTTAAAG
The DNA here is from genome assembly GCA_019426215.1 of Buddleja alternifolia. Taxonomy (NCBI): domain Eukaryota; kingdom Viridiplantae; phylum Streptophyta; class Magnoliopsida; order Lamiales; family Scrophulariaceae; genus Buddleja; species Buddleja alternifolia. The sequence continues at coordinate 52,004,438 of CM033391.1, forward strand.
GAATATCTTGGAGATTTTAATTGCTCAATTTTCAAGAAGCGACGGGAACATAAATCTGCATGCAGCCAAAACAACAAAACAAGTCATGAAACGTGGAAGCTAACCCTACCAACACCCAACTCCACTAATGCTGATGCGTCATCAGGGTAATTTTACGAGAAATCGAATTTAATGGTTCGAGTGTGAATTTTGTGCCTACCTCTCTCATATAAATATGTATGAAGACCGCATGCAATTTACACCTTCTTAGTGTGTGAGATGTATATACTAAGATTATTCGACACGATCTAAAATAAATTTTTCCATTGTCATCATCATGTAATTATAAAAGGCAGCCACCCCCACCTCTTCACGGGCTACTACCCACACACACACACAAATCAATCAATATCTCAGATATGAAAACATAAAAAGTGAAAAAACAAGAAATCATCAATGGCTAAAACCACCGCACTAATCCTTCTCCTCCTCCTCTCCGGCCACCTGTATTACGGCGGCGCCGCCGGCCCTATAAAGACAGTGGTGGTGCTGGTGATGGAGAACAGGTCGTTCGACCATATGCTGGGGTGGATGAAGAAACTCAACCCGGAAATCAATGGAGTTGATGGGTCTGAATCCAACCCGATAAACACAACTGACCCGAATTCATCTCGGGTTTTCTTCAGCGATAAATCACACTTCGTGGACCCGGATCCGGGTCACTCATTTCAGGCCATCAGGGAACAGATATTCGGGTCGAATGATACGTCTGTTAACCCACCACCAATGAATGGGTTTGCTCAACAGGCTTTCTCAATGGACCCAAACATGCCCCAGAGTGTCATGAATGGTTTTGTTCCTGACAAGGTTTCTTCTTTTTCTTTTAATTTTAATTTTTATAATTAGCATTGCTTGGTAAAGTTTGGTTAATCTTTTGTTTATTCCTGATAAAGCTGCAGTTTTTTACGATTTATGTACGCTATTATTATTTAATTTGCTCTATTTCCAACCACTAGACTACTAGAGCGCGTCAAGTGTGAACAAGTGAAGATAGACATATGTCAATCATCATGCATCACTCATAGCATGCCTTTTTCGTCTCTTCAAATATCTACACAATACACGACATTTTTAACAGAATTTTAGGTAGGGTTGCGAGCTGAATAAGTTATTGTTCAAATTTATTTGAATTATTATTAAGCATTAAAATTTGTGTTTGAATATGATATCATTGTTGATTTCAAATGAACTTAAATCAAATCAAACACGAGTTAAACTCAAATAATTTGATTGCTTTGAACATATAATTTTATCAATTTTTCCTAATAAAGTTTTAAAACTTATCAAACACTGAAATTTATTCAATCTTAATTTGATATTATTATTGAATCGAGCTCAAACAAATGATGGAGACATTTCTTTATTAATCTAATTACCCTAGTTCTATTACGTCTTATTTCCCAGGTAGCAGTTTATAAGTCCTTAGTATCCGAATTTGCGGTATTTGATCGGTGGTTCGCGTCAGTGCCAGCCTCCACCCAGCCCAACCGCCTCTACGTCCACTCCGGCACCTCCAATGGCGCCACCTCCAACATCGCGGCTCTGCTCGCCAAGGGCTACCCTCAACGCACAATCTTCGATGATCTAGACGCGGCCGGAGTATCCTTCGGAATATACTACCAAAACATTCCAGCGACACTCTTCTACAGAAACCTCAGGAAGCTCAAATACCTAGGAAAATTCCATCCGTACGGTCTGTCATTCAAGAGTGACGCCAAAAATGGAAAGCTGCCAGGGTATGTTGTGGTGGAGCAGCGGTACATGGACTCTAAGTTGGAGCCTGCCAACGACGATCATCCATCGCACGATGTGTATCAGGGGCAGATGTTTGTGAAGGAGGTGTACGAGACGCTGAGGGGTAGCCCGCAGTGGAACCAAACCCTATTTGTGATCACGTATGATGAGCATGGCGGGTATTATGATCATGTGGCTACACCGAATAATGGGGTGCCCAGCCCGGATGGGGTTGTGGGGCCCGACCCGTTTTTGTTCAAGTTTGACAGATTGGGAGTGAGGGTTCCTACTATTGTGATCTCTCCCTGGATTCAGAAGGGCACTGGTAAGTAGTACAAACATTCTCCACATACTTGAGTGCTTAATTATTCTTACCTTTCTTTATATAGTTAATGCTTTTTGCCATATACGGATAATTTTGATTAGATTGACAACTATACGGTCCCGAAAATATTTAAGAATCAATTTTGTTGTAGCGTTCTCATATATATGTCCAAGTACAAATTCATCTTAGCCCGAGGGGAATATTGTTAGGAACACCCGGTCTTCCGTGCACTAAACGGTGTGAATTTTGACACATCATTGAGTCGTATGATTTTGTTGATGTGTCAAAATCCACACTATTTGGTGTACAGAATTTTGTGTACCTAAGGAGGGGCAGTGATTCCCAATTGAAAGAAATATGATGTGACAGTGAACATTTGGGGGAAAATGAAATGAGGTAGAAAACATAATTTGGTTGTTCTAACTTGTAAGTAGGTGTGTGAAAGTGTATTTGGTGAAGGTTTTCAATTGGCCTAAATAACTAAGGCCAAAATACTTGCCTATATATGGCATTCAACTTTTCACATATAGCTTTTGGAGCATATGAGGACATTCATTCAATTAGCCTAACACCGCCTGATATTATTAATGCGGTGGGTGAAGTTTGAAATTGGAGGCATGCATGTCAATTTATTGTCCTCAATCATGGGCATTGGTCCTTTTCCGCTAAACAGATTTTTTATTCTAATTCAGTAATCTATCACCGACAGGGTCCATTCTATCACCGACAGAGTCCAATACAGTTGATAAATAGTTGTTTTCCTTAAGCATATTGTCCAGAGTTCGATCCCTGATCATGTGTATGGAAAAGGCTTTGTTGAGAAAAACTGTACCCACTTCGGTGATCTCTCTGCCTCGAAGGGATTAATCTCCGGCGCTGGTTATAAACCAACAAAAAAAAGTATTTTATCCCGTATCAAATCATATATGTATACTAAGGTGTATAAAATTCTTCGTATATATATAACTGAAATGTAGATTGGATATACTCAGCATTCATTAATGAAATAGAATACAAAATAAAATAAAGATAAATAGAGGATAAAATAGTTCTTTCCACCGGCAATTTATCAGAGTAGAGGTCTGCAGCAATCAGCATTAAAACTCAATCATGTAAGCGAAATATCTTAGTTATTTATTTGACAATTGCAAGTCAGAAATATGAAAGGCATGGCAATATGATATCTAGTTCTTGATTTAGATCAACTCAAATTAACCACGTGCACTTGTGATTAATCTGAAAACATATATTATCACACTGATTATATGATTAGTTGAATCTGATCAAAGTCGTTTTGAGCAAAGAAATAACATTCATTCTTTCAAGTTCATTAGTGGCTAACTAGCTATAGCCTATAGATTACCGATTCAGCCATTCAAGAATCATACTTTGGCTTAATTGGGAAACATATTATATATAGTTAATTTCTTTGAAAATGATGCAGTTGTTCATGGCCCTAATGGCTTGCCTTCTCCGACATCGGAATACGAGCATTCTTCAATCCCAGCTACAGTTAGGAAGATCTTTAATCTGAAATCACCTCCTCTTACCAAGAGAGAGGAATGGGCTGGCACCTTTGAAGGCATTCTCCATGTTCTCAGTGAGCCTAGAACTGATTGCCCTGGTTAGTCTTTTGTCATTTCAACAAGGTTTCGAGATTCCAAGTCCAAGACAATCATAGCGTGAGTAGATGTTAGTCCAATCATATGATTGGTTGTGATTGTCTCGGAATCTGAAGTCCTGAGCCTCCTAAAACTAATCCATTAATCATTGCTAGCATTTTATACTTTTATAATTTACTCTTGTTCGGTTTTTATGTTGCGCACACAGATCAACTACCTAATCCAGTTAAAATTAGGGAGGGAGATGCAAAAGAAGATGCCAAAGTAAGTGAATTTCAACAAGAGCTGATACAGCTAGCAGCAGTTCTGAAAGGGGAGAATATATTGACAAGTTACCCTGGAAAAATTGGGAAGGAAATGAGTGTGAGGGAAGGGAAAGAATACATGGAAAATGCAGTGAAAAGCTTCTTTGAAGCAGGTTTAGCTGCTAATAAGATGGGGGTTGATGAAGAACAAACTGTACAAATGAGACCCTCTCTCTCTACAAGATCAAACAACCCCTAAATACGACACCCTTCGACATCTCGTTGGACAATCTATCAAGTCTAAAAAAAAGATAAAGTATATGAATCAGAAGGCTATTCCCACCTTTCGACTGTTCATAAAAACTCTGCAATATTTGATGAACTAAGTTTATCGAAAGAGAAAGTGTGCTCTATAATTAGTAGCAAGCAATTCATTGAATCGACTCTTTTTGTTAGAGAAAGGTCAACTACATTACACAAGATATCAAAGACTGCTTAGATTATCGAATGGCTGTGAATCAGATAATACGTCTAAAGAAAGATTATTAATAACCAAGGCATAAAAACACTCTTGTATAATTGGAACTTGAACGTGATGGTAGAATATTGAGGCCTTAAATAATCTTAATTTGACATTGATTTCAGAATCTTGAAACTCGGAGTTTGTTTTAATAATCAAAGAGTCAACATCCGTGTTACACCTTTAAATTCTAGATGCAATATCATTTTTCAAATGTACCTTGATGTGTGCATGCGAGTCGAATTTCAATGATTGCAAGTAAGCAAAGAACAAAAAATTGATACAGAAACATATTTGCACAAAAGAATGTTACTTCAAAACAAGGATCTCAGTTCTGAAGAAAAACCATATCTTTGTATTGTGTATTGTTTCTCATTATGTCCTATTCGTCGTGTATATAACCCTTAGAACGAAGTCCGCAAAAACAAAGTAACTCACTTTGAATCTTCAAGCTCCCAAAATGATAAGTCCAAAGTAGACCCCAGAGGGTGTTTACAGTGTGTCCCAGTTGGGAATATTTGCAGTTGCCTCATTCACCGCTTTTACAAGCCTCACCTGTAGACAATGAAATTTCGATTTCAATATAGCTGCAGCCAAATTTCAACTGTCACCCAGTGAATGGCAAGCTATAGCAATTAAAGAAAATAAAATAAGAAAAGAACTATGACTATTAAACATATACAGGAATCTGGAAATCCATAATTTAGACTCCAAGAACTCCTAATAAACCTCAATGGTGACTTCAATAGTCAACATTCAAACTTTGTTCATTAATGAAATGGTTTCGCAACTACAAAGCGATGCTATATCTCTTCTCGTCCTTCAAGAATGCACTCCCATCAAGTTGGTGGTTGCACCAAGAAGAAGATTTGTTTATCATTTATGTTGCAATAGTAACAAGCACACTACATATGTCGCCTTCATTCAGCTAATTTTATGATTGGGACTAAGCCTGAAAAATATTTTGAGTCTTTCTCCTTTTATTTTCCTCATGTCCATATTATTAGACTTTTTACATGGTTTTGTAATGGTATCAAAATATATGTCTGTCCATATGCTAGAGACTATGTTCAGTCCATCGCTAGATGCTCACCACGACCTGGCTTTTCTACAACCAAGTAAAGTAGATGTCAACCTATATAGTTATATTAATACAAAATAAAATAACCAACTGAAGGCATCATGATTTAAATTTTTACTGGTGCCTAAAATAACAGCTGTGTCATGGGATCAAGACAAGAGAGAAAAGAGAAGCTAATAGTGTCCTAGACAGTTGAGCAAGACAATTGATATGGTTCAACACTCGTAGATTTATCCAGGAAGTGCCTATAATAACAGCTGTGCCATGGGATCAAGACAAGAGAGAAAAGAGAAGCTAATAGTGTCCTAGACAGTTGAGGAAGACAATTGATATGGTTCAACACTCGTAGATTTATCCAGGAAGTGCCTATAATAACAGCTGTGTCAAGGGATCAAGACAAGAGAGAAAAGAGAAGCTAATAGTGTCCTAGACAGTTGAGCAAGACAATTGATATGGTTCAACACTCGTAGATTTATCCAGGAAGTGCCTATAATAACAGCTGTGTCATGGGATCAAGACAAGAGAGAAAAGAGAAGCTAATAGTGTCCTAGACAGTTGAGGAAGACAATTGATATGGTTCAACACTCGTAGATTTATCCAGGAAGTGCCTATAATAACAGCTGTGTCATGGGATCAGACAAGAGAGAAAAGAGAAGCTAATAGTGTCCTAGACAGTTGAGCAAGACAATTGATATGGTTTAACACTCGTAGATTTATCCAGGAAGTGCAGTCTTTAAAGCAGAGTGCACAGAATATAAACAGGCATGAAAAATGCACCGAACAGCCTTAGTTTCCACAAAACCCACATATATAACTGCCACACAATGGTAATAACCAACATAACGATGATAAGAACATACCACACTTTCAGGAACACCCGGAGGCGGGAGTGAAAGATTTCTTGGGGGAGGTCCATTAAGGTGCGATCTTTTGTCAAATCTCCATTCCCCAATCTTTCCATAAGTTAATTCGCCCTGTTATTTTTCCAATTTTCAGCATAACAAAAACACAAGTGTCTTTCCGAAGATAGAAATAGAAGGAAAAGGAAAAGTTTGTGATTCACATCTCAAGAAAATGTAGAAAGTGAGAACCGATGAAAAGAATAAAAGAGGGAGGGGGGGGGGGAGGATTCCAATGAAAATAAATTATAAGAATCAGTAGAAATCATTTTACCTTCATGTTGTAATCACATCCGTATGTATAATGAATAATGAACTTGTTGCCAATTTCCAAATCCCATGGGGGCTAAAAGAAGAAAGATTAGTGTTAACAAATGGTTAAAAACAATAATAATAATAAGAAGAAGAATGTTAATAATAATAACAAATAAAAAGAACAATACTAGATAAATATAGGGATCTTCAACAGAAATCATGCACACCTGTAGCATGAAATCTTTACGAAGAATATGACGCACTCCATGCAAAGCAGATGCAACTGCATACCCATACCTATAATACAATGAAACAATATCCAAATCCAAAACAATATAAATGACCCACCAAGATTTCCCAATTCACCAGTTTAAAAATAAAATCCCCAAGCAAAACTTGTTTGCTAATCCACATACATTTCTAGAACCCATCCAAAAGCCTTATCGGTTTCTGGATCATCTTTCATACGCAAAGACACATTCATCCATGTAGGTGCAATTTTCTCCAAAGTCGACTGCAGCAATAAGATTTGTCACCAAAATATAAAAGTTAATAGATATGGTGCAACACATGAAGTGCAAGGAAACCAATGAAATTAACTATTAAGAATGCATGGAGTTTCTTATTGAGTTGTGCAAAATTATCAATGGAGCTTTAGATTTTGCAAGAAGCATTTTTTTACCAGAATAGTATTTATGCTGCCTGTTGATGATCTTTTCTTGATAGGATTCACTAGACGAGATCTTACAACCCATCAACCCCATTGATGGAAAAAAATATCATTTATAATACAAATTGACCCAAAAAGAATAAGCATGAGAAACTAAAACCAAAACACTTCTAGAAAACAACAGTAAACCCATATCAAATCTCTCAACCCTTTTGTTCCCTCTCTTACTTGTTTGACTGAGGGAGAGAGAATGAAGGCTTTTAAGGTGTTGATGTTGAGAGATTTGGTAAACTCGATTTATTATACATTAAGATATAAGAAACTATCCCATACAATGCAATATGCAATGACTCCCTGTGTTACGAACAATAACATGAGTTACTAAGCCAAACTATCAAAATTTCCCGAGGCTAAAAAATTGAGTGAGACTTTGCACTCTTTCTACACATAATGTTCACCATCATAATGTGAGCACCAATAGTGCCCTCACTCCCATTGGGTTGGCAAACAGTTTGCATACTGTATGGATGCCATATCATGCTTCACATCTTAGTAAATCATTTACTTGTCTGTTTAGAGCTACTCATATGCTTGAAGAAGCAAGAAAATCATTTGCTAGCTACATCAACAAGACATCTCGATAGAAACAAAGACATTACCTTTTTGATAATGACTGGAGAATTGCCAATTGGATCAACGTTCGTCACGGGACCTAGCTCTTCAGGATAATATTTTCTTATTACTTTCTCATGATCAGATGGTTTTATGTAGAAAAAGGGGAATGCCGATGGATGATCTCCATGAGCCAAATTTGGCAGTGGATTAACAAATATGTGGTCTGGTTCCGCCATTAGAATGTATCTGCATCGACAAATACCATGAGGACTTAGATCATACAACTAGAGATAAAAAGACTTGTGAGGCTCGAGCAAGAGAAACATACTCTTCCTCGATAGTGGCTTTCTCCAGCCACTGCACAAATGCCCAAGGTCTATTCAAAACAATGTAACCCTGTTCCAACATTTAAACACAATCCACCAAGTAAATAAAACTTATGCCAAAAATTATGCAAATGTGTGTTTTGACCTATTTTCAGCCAAGTTTAAAGAAGATAAAAAAGCAACCAAAAAATCACCAAAATTCTACTAATTAATAAATTTAATTACAAATACAAGAAATAGTCAATGCTCACCCGATCAAGCCCTTCTGGAAGAGGATCTACAACGACAGTAGGAATCTCATCCATCAAATTATCAGGGTTTCCCGAATGCAAAACCCGAGTAAACCCTCCCATATCGGATCCCAGCACATCTCTCATTTTCTTGTACCAATAGTACATAATCCTACACTGCCATTTGCTATAAGGTGCATCAGTTGCCGTCAATGCAACATGGAATTTCGCACCAGTTTCCCCACTCACTCCATCTGGCCTCCTAACAATAGGATCATACAACCCCTCCTCTTTAACACTGCTACTACCCTTGTGCATCACTAAAGTCAACAAATTATACGTCCCAATGAAGAAACCAAATCCCAATAACACCAACAAGAAGGGAGACACACGCCCCATATTTTTCCTCCCAATCATTTTTCCTACACCGAAAAACTTCAATAATCTACTCTATAAATCCAAGGTCAACCCACAACCCAATTGCATCAACAAGGTTCCCCAAGCACAAATCAAATGCGGGCCTTTAAAACCCTCCTCTGATTCGCCAGTCCGGAACACAATTTAACAAAAAGACTGCAAATTTACCATAAATACCCAGTGATCGTGGCAAAATATCGCCTGAGGATACAAAAGACACAAAGGGGACGAAATATTTTACTTTTTCATTTTTTTCAGTAAACATTATAGATACACATACATACAACTTTGAGAACGCAAAAAAAAAAGGAAGGAACATTTACCTCACGAGGAATTAAGTTTGAGCTCCCCCGTGAGGCACCGCACAATATGACCTGATAACGAATTTACAAGAAAATGGGTCGGATTTTTTTATTTTTTTAAAAAAAAAGATTAATGATCAAGCAGCAGAATCAAATAAGTACAAACAAAACATCCCAAATACAAAATAAGTACAAATGAAATGACAATGCCTCAACCCACAAGAAAGGGATATAGAAAACACTATACGATTAAAATCTGCAACAAATATGAAATAGTTAAATAGCAGATCTACGAACATACCAGTGGAGAAGGAGAGGAGCCAGACTACACGAACAAAGTACAGAGGTTTGCGGGGGGGTGGAGAACTTAAGAAAGCGATATATATATATATATGTATAATATTGTAAGGAAGAAGTTTGATGTCAACGTTTTGTAGTTCACAAGGTTGGTTCAGACTTATACGCGGACATCCATGGAGTATTTAATACGCAGTAATTCGCATTTAGACTATAGTACAGCCTGATGTTAAGCCAAGTCGTGTAGTCAACTACGAATAAAATTAATATTTTATATTAAAAAACTCAGAAGAATATTTTCGATTTTTTTTCTTTTCAAATATTCATTTTATAATCTTTTATCTGTAGATTCAAAAGTTAAAGATTAATAACTTTTGAACTGAATTAGTGTTGATTTCTTAAGTTAAAAATTGATTAATTGATTTGGTTGTTTGTGTTTCTAAAGTTGATACGAATTTTATTCTTTAATATTAAATATTTTATGTATTTTAGTTTTGAGTTTAACATGATATTTGTTTAAAAAATATATTATTTTAATTTTTTTAGAAGATTGAAAATGATGAAATTAAATACATAACAATTATCAATATGAAAGTTTTTAAATTTTTTATACAAAAGTACATTTGATTAATTTTAAATCTAGAAGATTACGAACAATTAAGTTCATAAGTTTTTTAATGCTAAATGTTTGGTGGGTTTCAGTGAATGAAAAATTTGTGGAATGGGTATTTTTTTATTTAAAAATATTGTAATGAATTTTTTGAATTTAAGAGTCTATTAAAAGGGGGTTTTAGTAATTTTGTCTTAATTTAATGATAAATTGAATTAAAATTTAAGCATTGTTTTCCTAATTAGCATATTTTAATAGAGATAAGTATGAATTCAAGGGGTTCTCATCCCCATTGCTTGTGATTTGACCTTTTTAGTCAAACACAAAAGTATCAAGTGCTTCGCATATGGTGATTTGATGAGAAGTTAAATTGAAGTAAATATTTTTAGTTTATTGACAAATTAATAACTGGTTAAAAATTGATTATTTGATAGTGTCTATCGTATACGTATGGCCCCAAGTACCACCAATAGTCCCTCAACCCTATCATTTGTGTCCTTTTTCTCTAAAGTACACTCAAATAGTTCATCAAGTGTATTATTTGTCTCACTTTAGTCCCTCGTCACTCAAATGTGCTCAAATAGTCTCTTAACTCTCAGATTCATCTCATTAAAATCTCTCGAGTCAATTATCCATTAAAAACTGACAGAACCTTGTATCACGTGACTTACATCATGTTCGGACAGGGCATTTTATTACTTTTGCAAAAAAAAATCTTCCAAAACTCCCTACTTTTATCTATTTTATTTTATTATTCTAATTATTTTAGATTTAATTTTTTTCCCATTCTTCCCCAAACCCTAACCTTAACCCACATTTTCCCTCATCCCACTTTCCTAGCTTAATCCCCTCCACCTTCATCCACCGTCTGTGTTACCACCACTGTCATCCTTCTCAGATTGCGCTGCCACCCCCCTCCCCCTCTGAAAATCAAATGATGTTCCCCACCTTTGGAAAATCAAAGACCGCTACCCCCACCTTCTGAAAATCCAACGATGCCGCCGCATCCTCTGCAAATCTAACATTGTTGCCTCATCCACGCCGCCTCTTCCACCATCTGCAAACCGTCATCCTCCTCCTCCACCATCTGCAAATCCCATTCTTCATCTCCTTCTGCCGTTGCTGCCCTGTTACACGCTTTTAATTATTGCAAATGGTTGGTAGGTAGTTCTGGAGGATTTTTTTTTTGCTAAAAAAAAAACTCAAGGACTTTAATGGGGTGAATCTAATAATTGAGGGACTATTTGAGTGCATTTGAGTGATGAGGGACTAAAGTGAGACAATTAATAGACTTGAGGGACTATTTAAAGGTATTTGAGAGATGAGGGACTAAAGTGAGGCAATGATAAAGTTCAGTGGCTATTAGTGATATTTGGCCTATATTTACTAATAGTAATGATGAATATATACCAATCATATGAGAAAAATAAAATTCATTTAGCGATTTAAGCTCAATTGAGCTAGAAATGAATTTTTACCAAAGAAGATATGTTATATATTGAAAATAAAAGACTAAAAGTTACTCTACGTGTTTCACCATAAAGTTGTGGAGCCCCCAATTAATAGACTTGAGGGACTATTTAAATACATTTGAGAGATGGGGGACTAAAGTGAGGCAAATGATAAAGTTCAGTGGCTATTAGTGATATTTGGCCTATATTTTTATTTATTTATTTTGTAATCATATATCATCATCATGTGTCTTTAACTAAATCTATTTTCAAAAATTAAACTTTTGATAAAATAATATTAGTATTATTTTTTAGCATGATTATGCATAAATTATTAGTCCATGTATCTTTCTAAATTTGTCACAACATTGCATTTTTGTGCTTCGCACATGTAGATTCATTTTCTTTTATCCTATCAGTCTTTCTAATAATGTAGAAAATATATCACTTTTCATATTTCTACATGCAGTAACACTGAATATATTCTTTATCATGATATTATAAAGATAAAATAATTGCAAACGACAAATTACATATGAAACTCATGTCTAAAAGATGATATTATAAAGATAAAATAATTGCAAATGACAAATTACATATGAAACTCATGTCTAAAAGATTTTAAATGAAATAAAGAATGCATCATACTTTACTCAATTCACTTATTTAATTTTAGTTTCAAGTACAATTTTGCATTTGTTGTTATTTTAATCACTGTAATTTACGTATGAGATTCTAAATTTACATGACCAGAAAAATAAAAGAACTTCTACATATAAGATGATGATTCATTTGTGCAAACCTGTTGTAGATTTAACTTACCTATTTTCATATGCTTCTATTTGGTGTTTGATTAAACTGAATTTGAGCTAGAAGTCCCTCTTCGAATGCACCATTTGTTTGGTGCGATTTAAATTGCTTAATTCATTCTAGCTAATTTTTATAATTGACTATTAATAGTCTATTAAAATCAAAAGGTAAAGAAAGAAGAAGACGATTGTATACAATAGTAATTAAAAAAGGGCACGTTCATCTTTTAAAGTTGATGGATTTAAATTTTCACATGGAGGGACATTATTGTCCAATTAAACAAATTAAAAAATAAGTGGAATGACATTATAATAATATGGAGTGCTGATATCAATTTTTAAAATAATTGTAAACATCATATTACATAAGAACATTCGTGTTTGTGAATTTTTTTTAATTAAATACAAAAGATATTATATTTTCACACTAAAAGTACTTATATAATTTATTCTCAAATATGTTTTTTTTTATTTGTTATCATGTTAATAACTTCAAGTACGCACAAACTTTCAGATATATGTTGATAATTATATTGTACATACATCTTATATTCCATGCATAACAATAAAAAATTAATAAATATTTTTATATAAGAAAGTGATTAATCTATATCCCATAATATGTGTCTATGTCTCACAATTATTACTTTTTGTTTTATATATTAGAATAAGGTATAATTTTTTAAATTATCTTTTTAATTTTCAAATCAACTCACTCAAAGTGATGATCCGACACTATAACAATTTACTGCTAATTGCCAAATACTAAAAGTATTTATAGAATTCAAGATTATCAAAATTAATAACCAACTTTTTGTTTAAGTTGAAATATTGGTTGTGGGTGTACAACAATTTTCTTCATTGTTGGTGGTTGTGTGTAAAAATTTATTTTATTTTATTGGTTAGTATTTTAGAGAAAGTATGAATCTATTTGTTTTCTTATATTAAATAGTGTCCAACTCTTTACTTATATATATATATATATATATATATATATATATATATATATAATTAAAGAGTTTTCAACTACTAAAACAATGTCAGATACTACTAAATGATTTCCTACTCCTCAACGAATTCTTTTATTTAATAAATTCAATTATTAACTATTAATTAATTAATTATTAGGGATAAAAACATTAAACCCCCTGAAATTTGGCCATTTTTACATTTTTTTTACAACTTTTTTTTTTCACTTTACCTCCTAACCTTTGCAAAATTGGCATTTTTTTTTTATATTTTGGCATATTTCGATGGAATCTTGTCACATGACATGCATGTGCCATTTTTTAAGGGCAAATTTGTAATTTTAGATGATGAATTTTGATTAATTACTCTTTTGCCATTTTTTTTCATCTTCCAAACTTGATTTTGCTTTTTCCAAACTTGATTTTGCTTCTTCCAAGCCTCATTTTTGCCTTTCCAATCTTTGTCTTCCCCAAATTCTCTACCAACCTTTTTTTCTCCATGGATTTTCTTTCACATTACACACACATATATACACATATATATACACACACAGAGCAGAACACACACACACACATATCAAAACACACACACACAAGCGCGCGCACACACACACAACGAAACACACACACACGCACACACAAATGCGCACACACAGCGAAATACACACACACACACATACACACACACACACACACATATATATATGAATACATTTATATATAATATATATGCAGAAAAAAAATTCTTTACAAATATATATATATGTCACACACCCAAACCCGACCCGCACATGTAACTCAGATAAGCCACATGTTCAGGCCAAGGGGCGATGACCCATTTTCTTCCTTTGAAATGTTATGGTTTTCTAAAATAATAGAATATATTCCTTTTTAAAATAAAAGCAAATCATTTTTTTATATATACATCAAAACATAGTATCTTCATTCCTGTATTAACATACTTATTTTTACAAAACCATAACAGAACGGTTATACAAATCAACATCAGAGTACAAAAGTGCTCGAAGCGTGGCATATGAACATAGCCTTGTCTGACCGCTCTGGAGACTTGGGCAACCTTCACATATTAACATGATCATCACCTACATCATAAGAACCTAATGAGCTAATGGCTCAGTAAGAAGAAGCTCATATTTTTAAAAACAATGTTTCATGTATCACATACGACAGTCAATAATGCATGGTTCAGTCAAAACTTTTCTTTTTCCTTTTTATCCTTTCCTTTTAGGTACCCTCGAAGTGTGGTATTCAACTGATAGTGATAGGCATCCGTTTTCGGAACCTGTTCATAATAATTGGCCAATGAAAGAGGCATCATGGGGTTCTCATAACCGACCTTTCGGCCCTATGATATTAACCGCTGGCTCTCTCGTACATTGTGGCTTTATCTATCTTGGCTTTTACACCTCAAGGAATTTACCACTTATACATCGTGGTTTTATCTATCTTGGCTTTTACACCTCAAGGTATTCACCACCAGTCTTTTAGGTCCGCCGGTCCTACCTGCGTCCCGTGCCTACCCGACCATCAATTAAATACCATACCTCCCTTTTTCAAATCATTTTTTTTACGTGTGCATCAACATCATGCATCATGATCATATATACACAATAAACAAGAAATAACGTTCATTCCCAAGTAATCATCTTAAAACATCATAAACATATATAGTCAACACTTCACACAATAGGCAAGTAATAACATTCATTTCCAAACAATTATCTTAAAACATCATAAACATGCATAATATGGTCCTTATGAAGCAGTAAACGAACTTCAACTTACCTTAAGTCCTTTGTAATGAACTAGAAAAGGTGACGCTACCGAAGCTAGCTAATGATACTTCTTCCTAATTTTAGATGTGCAATAATCTGTAAAAAGGGTATATAACATACCTAAATACAATCCTCTATAATTATTCCAAATTCACCGATTAAATTGAAGAAACAATCAGTAAAAGACTTACTTGTAATTGCCACGTCGATATGCCTAGCTCTCTTTACCTATTACTCTTCATTTCTTATTTTTCCTTGAATTTTTGGGAAAATTAAATTAATAATATATAAAAAAAAGAAAAATCAGAAAATATTGGAAAAAAAATGGGTATCAGATACTAGTACATTACGACATGGGGTATGTCGTCTCTTGTCATTTTATTTTTTTTAATTATTTTAATGAGAGACGACATGCATCATGTCGTCTCTCAATAATTTTTTTTTTAAAAGCTGCAAACTTTTCCCAAGCCCCCCCCCCACCCCCACCCCGTGCCCCTCCCCCCTCCACAACCAACAAATGTTATCATTTTTTTCTGTTTTTTCTCTTTATTTCCCGCTCATTTTTCTTCTTTTTTTGTGTATTTTTGAGTTTCGACTTGAGCATATAAATTGTAGACTTTCATATAGATTTTGTAACCACACAAGAATGGACTCATTCCGATACCCGAGTGAAGAAATATGACAAGTAAAAAAGGACACATTAGAGCAATTTTTTTAAAAAAATAATAACGTTGTCTATATTTCCGGCTCATTTTTCTCCCTTTTTCGTTCATTTTTTAGTTTTGATTTGAACACATAAATTGTAGATTTTCATATAAACTTTGTAACCACACAAGAATAGACTCATTCCGATACTTGAGTGAAGGAATATGACAAGTAAAAAAGGACACACATATACGAATTTTTTAGAAAAAAATATTTTTTCGCTATCTTCGTGATGATTTTTCGACATTTTTTGTACATTTTCAGGCTTCGACTTGAACACAAAAAATGTAGATTGACTCAATAAGTTTATAACGGTATGAGAATTGATTCATTTCGATATCCCAGTAAAAAAATACAACATGTTAAAATGGAACATATTTTTTCAAAAAAAATATTTTTTCGTCATCTTCGGGATGATTTTTCGACCTTTTTTGCATATTTTCAGGCTTCGACTTCAACACAAAAAATGTAGATTGACTCACAAATTTTGTAATGGTATAAGAATTAATTTATTTCGAAATGTTGTATTTTTAATGTTGATTTATAAGAATTAAACATGTTGTATTTTTAATGTAATAAAAACGTCTTTATTAAATTTAATGTATTTTTTCATCCAAATATCGAAATGAATCAATTCTTACACCGTTACAAAGTTTGTGAGTCAATCTACATTTTTTATGTTGAAGTCGAAGCCCGTAAATGTACAAAAAATATAGAAAAATCATCCCGAAGATGAAGAAAAATTATTTTTTTTCCAAAAAATTCGTATATATGTGTCTCTTTTAACATATTGTATATTTTCACCCGAATATCGAAATGAATCAATTAGTATACCGTTATAAAGTCTGTGATTCAATCTACATTTTTAGTGTTGAAGTCGAAGCCTGAAAATGCACAAAAATGTCGAAAAATCATCCCGAAGATGATGAAAAAATAATTTTTTTTCGAAAAATCCATTCCGTTTTAACATATTGTATTTTTTCACTCGAATATCGAAATAAATCAATTCTTATACCGTTACAAACTTTGTGAGTCAATCTACATTTTTTGTGTTGATGTCGAAGCCTGAAAATATACAAAAAAGGTCGAAAAATCATCCCGAAGATGACGAAAAAATATTTTTTTTGAAAAAATATGTTCCATTTTAACATGTTGTATTTTTTTACTGGGATATCGAAATGAATCAATTCTCATACCGTTATAAACTTAGTGAGTCAATCTATATTTTTTGTGTTGAAGTCGAAGCCTGAAAATGTACAAAAAATGTCGAAAAATCATCACGAAGATAGCGAAAAAATATTTTTTTCTGAAAAATCCGTATATGTGTGTCCTTTTTTACTTGTCATATTCCTTCACTCAAGTATCCGAATGAGTCCATTCTTATGTGGTTACAAAGTTTATATGAAAATCTACAATTTATGTGTTCAAATCAAAACTAAAAAATGAATGAAAAAGGGAGAAAAATGAGCCGAAAATATAGACAACGTTATTATTTTTTAAAAAAAATTGCTCTAATGTGTCCTTTTTTACTTGTCATATTTTTTCACTCGGGTATCGGAATGAGTCCATTCTTGTGTGGTTACAAAGTCTATATGAAAGTCTACAATTTATATGCTCAAGTCGAAACTCAAAAATACACGAAAAAAGGAGAAAAATGAGCGGGAAATAAAGAAAAAAAACAGAAAAAAAAGATAACATTTGTTGGTTGTGGAGGGGGGAGGGGCACGGGGTGGGGGGGTTGGGAAAAGTTTGCAGCTTTTAAAAAAAAAATTATTGAGAGACGACATGATGCATGTCGTCTCTCATTAAAATAATTAAAAAAAATAAAATGACAAGAGACGACATAGGGTATGTCGTCTCTTAGAAGAGACGACATACCCCATGTCGTAATGTACTAATATCTGATATCCACTTTTTTTCCAATATTTTCTGATTTTTCTTTTTTTTATATATTATTAATTTAATTTTCCCTTGAATTTTTCCTCTCTTTTCTTTCTTCTCTCTTTTCCTTCTTTTTCTTACGCTTTTCTTTCCATTTCTTTGTCCAAAAAGCCTTTTAAAAGGCTTAAGTCGGTCTAGCAAACTTCATTGTGAAGTTTGTTAGAAAATATTATTATTTTATTCATTGAATTATTTACAGCTGCTAGCTTAATACGTGTTATACGCTTGTACCTTATATTTTCTATGTGTCGCATATTTACATTCATCGTGACATATAAATGACACGTAAGCAGCACATAGGGCATGAGATATATTGACCCGGTGAATAGTGGGAAGCTTTCGTGTACCAAATTCAATTAAAACTCTAAAGTTAAGCGTGCTCAGACAGGAGCAATTTTGAGATGGGTGACCACCTGGGAAGCACGTCAATTATCACTTTTTTTTAACTAGCGATAAATGCTAGACGTCGTGCCTGCTTAACTAGTGATAAACGTTAGCAAAAATGTACCTTAAATGCAGTTATCATATAATTAGAAAGTAATCATGTTCGTGCAATCATGCCATTTATAATCAATAATAAATGCTAACTGTATGACATGCTTATTGTGGCTGCGTGAGAGATGATTGGGCATTACAATATATATTTATATTATTTTCATAAATTAAATTATTTAATTAAATTTTAAGATAAAATGACATATTTGCCCTTTAAATTCGCCGGAATATATCGGAATATAAAAAAATGTTAATTTTACAAAGGTTAGGAGGTAAAGCATGGTTCAAAGTATCGGCCGATATCCGATGATATCGGCCGATACGGAACCGGATCGGACCCCTCCGATCCGATAAAATCCGGCGATACGAATTGTTATCGTTTGGGCTTGGTATCGCCGATATTATCGGGTATCGGCCGATATTATCGGGTATCGGCCGATATTATCGCCGATATCCGATGTTATCGGACCATATCGGATTATATCGGCGATTTTCCGACGACAATGGCCGATTTTCGATTTTGACAAAAATGTTGCTGTTTGTGCTGGGTCTTTGAAGAATGAAGAAGACAAAGGAATAGTATACGAATAGTGATTTTCTTTGACTTTTTTTTTCCCTTTTTTTGGCCTTTTTCAGACTTTTCCTTTTTTTTTGCCATACGAATAGTGATTTTCTTTGCCTTTTTTGCCCTTTTTTTTGCCTTTTTCAGACTCTTCCCTTTTTTTTTTTGCCTTTTTCAGACAGTAGAATTGCTTTAGGAATAGGTTTGCTTTTTATGTCCTTATTTGTACTATTGTTCACGGGATGGTTCACGATTTCTTTTTCAGAGAATATTATCAATCTTTCTTTGTATTATTATTCACGGGATATATTTCTATGTAAAATTTTATAACACACTAAGTGCATTCATATCTTATTTCTATGAATTAATTTCTTAAGCGATTAGAATGATATATTTAGTTACATTGATGGTTGATGTAGTAAATACTTTTAATATGTATTAAAAACTAGCAATTTGTGTTATTTACATTTTTCTTTAATTTTACTAATTTTTTTAGAATTTTTGGAGCATTTTATAATGCTTTTGTATCGTATCGCCCGATAATATCCTGATACGCCGCGACCGATATGGAACAGCACCCACCGATATTATCACCGATACCGCGACTTTGAACCATGAGGTAAAGTGGGAAAAAAAGTTGGTAAAAAAAAGTGTGAAAACGGCCAAAGTTCAAGGGGTTTAATGTTTTTATCCCTAATTATTAATAGTAAGGTTGGGTATTAAAGTCTTTTCACAATAGAACAAATAATTGAGTTATTCAGACATTTATATATATATATATATATATATATATATATATGAGTTAGATAGATAGATAGATGTAGGGGTGTAAACGAGTCGAACTTGGCGATTTTGCCAGGCTTGAGCTCGAGCCTTAATATTCAAGCTTGAGCTCGAGCTCGTCGAGCTCGATTTTGAGAGCTCGAGCTCGCAACTTGCAAAGTAGCTCGACTCGAGCTCGCGAGCTTGAGCCTCAAGCTCGCGAGCCTGTCATCAAAAGAAATTAAAAAAAAAAAAAAGCTCGAAGAATTGCAGCCAAGTTTCTGGAGATGGAGATGAACAGTACAAAATGAAGACAAAAACCTCCAAAATTTCTGTGAGTTTTTATTCCTAAGATGCAATTTTAAGGTGAGAGAGAAAGAAACCTTCAAAAAGCTCGATTTGTATTCATTTCCAACATAAAATCAGAAGAAAATGCAACACTGGTGAGATCTAAGAAGGCGGCGGCGGGGGTGGAGGTGATTCGCACAACAGGCGGTTGGTGGGCTTGACGACGATGTGAAGGCGACGGTGATTTTCCACCGGCAATTTAACTTGAGGAGGACCATGGATGGAGGCTAGGGTTCAATTTTTTCACCTGCTGGGTAGAACTCTGCTGGTAGAGATGGAAAAGTGAAAAGAGGAGTTTAACAATTTATTATTTTATTAATAATTTGATAATATAAAAATATTATATATATTAAAAATTGAAAAGCTCGCAAGCCGGCTCGCGAGCTCTGAACAAATAGAATTGGACTCGAGCTCGTGAAACTTGGCTCGAGCTCGAAAAAGCTCGAGCTCGAGTCAAGTCGGCTCGCTAGGTTCGCGAGCCAACTCGGCTCAACTTGCACCCCTAGATAGATGTGACAGTCATTCAGTTCTTTAACAAATAAATTTAATGAAAAGTTAAGAGAGGGGAAGTGTTTCTCGGCAAAACAAATTGAAATGAGGTGGATCCGATTGTTCGTTCCGAGCCTCGTGATAATCTATAATTTGAGATTATCTTTCAACCCCTGCGTTCGATACGCTGGATGGTGGTTCAACTCTTTATTTAATTCTTAATTATTGATTTCGAGTATAAAGACAATGAATCGAACAACTCACGTTAAGATAAATATAACCAATCAAATACTTAAATCTGAAAAAATGATAATTTATACCTCCATGAGAGTCTTCGATCGGGGATTATATCTCAACCCCTGCGTTCGATTCGCTAAACGGTGGTTCAAGTTTTTAACTAAATTCTTAGTTGTTACTTTCGAATACGAGAATAATGAACGAAAAACTCAAGTCAAGATAAAATTACCTATCAAATACTTAAATCTGAAAAAATGATAATTTATACCTCCATGAGAGTCTTCGATCGGGGATTATATCTCAACCCCTGCGTTCGATTCGCTAAACGGTGGTTCAAGTTTTTAACTAAATTCTTAGTTGTTACTTTCGAATACGAGAATAATGAACGAAAAACTCAAGTCAAGATAAAATTACCTATCAAATATTTAAATATGAAAAAAAGATAATTCATACCTCCATGAGAGCCTTCAATCGTGATGATTACAAATAAACTGCGGATACAAGCTTTGCAGCCGAATCCCGACGATTTTTGAAAAGCAACTATTACATTATTCTACGGCTACTCCTAATTTACGCTATGAACTACTCCTAACACTAGAGCTAATTCTAAGAAAATGAAAATCTCGAAGTTTGTGATTCTGATCATCTCCTTATCTTTTTTCTTCTTCGCCGCATATATTTCGTCTTTGGGGAACCCACGTTCCTCTTCATCGGGAACCGCCTTCAACTGCCTTCAACTACTTCTTTCAAATTTCTTATTTTAGCGCGTCTTTTTTGAATGCAGATTATTGTCTTTTCGGTTCTTTTCGTCCCCTCTGATTCGATTCTTGGATTTTTATCAACCCAACCTACATTTCTGCCATTTTTTGAGTTTATTGGGCCTTATCTTACTTACCTGTGGACCCAATTTCCTTCTTTTCGAATTTCTACAGTTTGAGCTATTTGGGCTTTATAATTCGAAAGGCTAAACTATTTTATAGTGTAAACAAATGCCCCCCTAATATACATGAACGTTTCGAGTTCATGTGTATTATGAGACATGTCTTTTGGTTAAAGACAACTTCTCTCTCTCTCTCCTCTGTATCGACTTCTTGGTTTTTTGTCCTTCACTTTCTCGAAGAACAGTCCCTCTGGTTATACTTCTCGAATTCTTCCCCCTTCTCGAAACTATCATCTTCCTCGCCTGATTCTACTTCGAACGAAGGCCTAAACGATGGATTTTGGGGTCAATTTGTTAGCTATAAAATGTCTTTATCCATTTGATTGGATTCCTCTTGAAAAGAGCTTTGATTTGGTATATTGTGGGCCCCGTAACTCCAAGCAGGTCAAAAGTTACGGCGGTTTGAAGTCTCACCGTCAATTTTTCGCTTATTTTTCACTTTTTTTCCTTCAAACTTTTCCAAAAATGCATCGGCTTCTTGTTCTACATCACTTCCTCTTCTCAGAACCTTCATCTTCAAGCATCTCTCAGTTATCTTCTTTGATTCGCCTTTCAAGCAACCAGAGATCTCTGAGAAATTCTTTCTTTCATTTTCTCGAGTTACCCCTTCGATTAAGATTCGATTAATGGCAAATCCCCGAATTCTTGCCCTTCACGACCTATTCCATTTAGTTCCTCGAGCACATATCTTGGATTGCGAGGATGCCCAAGATTTGTATCAAGTAATCAAGGATTTCAAAGTACTTTATCGAGATACGAAAGTAGCATCTCTTGGCTTCGCCCATGTGTTTCCTCCATGGGCTTCTGACCATTGGGGTCAATCACTCGACCACCTTGGTCTTGGGCCATGTTTTAAATCTTCTGCATTCGAGCCCTCTACTGGCGGAAACCCTGATCTTCTGGGGACTTGGCCCGCATTAGAAGATGATAGCCCTTGGTTCCAGTGTAGAGTAAGTGATAAATTTGTTTGGGGCCATTGATGCTTTCCCCTGGTTTAATCGATTGCGCCAATTTCATCAAAAATGGGAAGGGAATCGAATTATGAGGGCTTGTTCGAATGGTATGTTACCCCATTTTTCCTTTCGTGCAAGTTGTATCTTCGAATTAATATAAGTTAGTCTTGGTCTGCCGCCTCTCGACATTGGCATGTAAACCGAGACAAGTGTTCTAAGGACGACACGTGGTCGTCTCCTCAGAATAATGTGAAATTAGGAATTTTATAAATTCTTGGGAAAGGGAAATTTTGATCTATCCAATCAGGGTAAGGTTTCCTCGGGATTATACAGTGGGTTCTTCGAAACCCAGGCCCGTACATTCTTTCGATAGCTAATTCCACTTGATTTTGGAAAGGATCCTGGACCTGTGGTCCTATATTTCCTCCCATATAATTATTATGCATGTAATGCCCCCCAACATGTGGGACTTGAAAGTTATTTGCGGTGAAAGGGAAACTTTGATTTGCCTGAAATCTCGGCAAGCTTTGATTTCCTATGTTGTAAGGGACATTCGAAGTCCCTGTATAATGCCCCCCGGTATAAAATCCTTGGGCAAAATTAACATTTGGTTCGAAATTTCCGATGTTAACATTCGGAGGATTACAAGTAGGCACTTGTCCTTGACCATTCGGCAGCACATGAACATTTTGCCTCATAGACTGGGAGTTAAATTGATTCGCATTTGTATTTTAGAAGTTAAAAGATGTAGGCTGTGGTGATTGGTTAGCATTCGTTCGGTTCACTCCTCGTTGCCCCCCAGTATTTTGTTGGTTTACAAAATTCTGTTCCTCGAGGGGTATAGGATTCGAAGTGTGGCCAACCTCGAATTGAACATTTCGAACTCGAATATCTCGAGGATAACCTAAAGGAATTTCGTTCGGGTTCACGTGTCGAGTTTGAATCCTAGGTTCGGTCGACACTAACTGAGATACTTTTTCTACCAAAATATTATGTCTACTTATTAAAGGTTCGAGAGCTAAAGCTACTTGGGTGTTCATCATATTCGAAAAAACGTCACACATTTGATTAAAAATTTCACCCAATTCTGTAATTACTCAAGTAACTTCTCGAGCGATCCCATCTCGAGCACTCACGGCAATATCTTGCACAATTGCCGTGAATATAAGGGCAAATTCTTGAGCTAATGCTCGGGATTGATCATCGAATTCTCTTCTTTGATCTTCTTGAGCACCTGCTAAGGTTTGTTTCATGACCCGAACAAACTGTTAGTACATTTTGTCAGCTCTAACCTTATGTTTCGAAATTGGTTGAGCGTCAAAATCGTCACCCAAATCGTCTCTGAGAGATTCTTCTGACAATATGTAGAAAACAAGAATTTGCTTACAAATTTTTAGAAGATCAGTTACCAAAATCGACTCCTACTATAGTCGCCAAAAATTTGTTTCGCGACAAAATAAATCGGAATAAGGTGGATTCGATTGTTCGTTCCGAACCTCGTGATAATCTATAATTTGAGATTATCTTTCAACCCCTGCGTTCGATACGCTGGATAGTGGTTCAAGTCTTTATTTAATTCTTAATTATTGATTTCGAGTATAAAGACAATGAATCAAACAACTCAAGTCAAAATAAAATTAACCTATCAAATACTTAAATCTGAAAAAAAAGATAATTTATACCTCCATAAGAGTCTTCGATCGGGGATTATATCTCAACCCCTGCGTTCGATTCGCTAAATGGTGGTTCAAGTTTTTAACTAAATTCTTAGTTGTTACTTTCGAATACGAGAATAATGAACGAAAAACTGAAGTCAAGATAAAATTACCTATTAAATACTTAAATCTGGAAAAAAAAGATAATTTATACCTCCATGAGAGCCCTCAATCGTGATGATTACAAATAAACTGCGGATACAAGTTTTGCAGCCGAATCCCGGTGATTCTTGACAAGCAACTATTATATTATTCTAGGGTTACTCCTAATTTACGCTATGAACTACTCCTAACACTAGAGCTAATTCTAAGAAAATGAAAATCTCGAAGTTTGTGATTCTGATCATCTCCTTATCATTTTTCTTCTTCGCCGCATATATTTCGTCTTTGGGGAATCCACGTTCCTCTTCATCAGGAACCGCCTTCAACTGCTTCTTTCAAATTTCTTATTTTAGCGCGTCTTTCTTGAATGCAGATTCTTGTCTTTTCAGTTCTTTTCGTCCCCTCTGATTCGATTCTTGGATTTTTATCAATCCAACCTACATTTCTACCATTTTCTGAGTTTATTGGGTCTTATCTTACCTACCTGTGGACCCAATTTCCTTTTTTTCGAATTTCTACAGTTTGGGCTATTTGCGCTCGGTAATTCGAAAGCCCAAATCATTTTATAGTGTAAACAGGAAGCCTACGCCAACATACTAAACATGGGGGCGTAGATGATAAATATCCATAATGGTGCAATTTTCTTTCCAGCTCTTCATTTGAGACTCGAACCTTGACTTATCTATTCGTAGGATACCAGTGCCAAAATAACTATAGAGAGGTGAAGAACATGTTTTATGATCCATCCACCAAATACTTTTAATTTTAGAATGAAAATAATAGAGCGGTAGCTATACTTTTGCAAGATTGAATAACATGTTTCCAATTCTTTCGGATTATTCGAGAAACTCGAAGATAAAAAACAAAATACTCAGATCTTTATTGATTGCAAATGTACAAACTCTGACAATATATATAATAATACTAAAAAAAAAGTTAAGACTCTAAACCAAAAAGGTCATAGAAACAAAACCGCGACTAACTCATAAAGTGACGAAATTTGGCTAAAAACATACTCACCATACAAGATAATACGTTAGTAAAACGTTAACGACAACTACATAAAAACGAAAAATTATAGAGAAAAGCGTTGAATATGGGGAAAAATCGAAGATCCTCCTGATAAGGATCGAAATAATGGAATTTCACTACAAATTGTGGCTACAATAGACATTAGTGAAGGGGGTTAGATTACCCTCGAAATGACGAGCGAGTTCATAGGTGGCTCGTCCCGTAATTTTTACTGGATCAATGGTTATGGTCGTTTGAGGTTTTGTCATCAAACCGCGGTTTCAATTTTTTTCCATCCAATCGATTCAAAAATGCATCATCTCTTGTTCTGCATCAAAAGCAACCTAAAAACTCTAAAAAAAATTCATTTTAAACAACCTGTAAAACCGAGTCACAACAATTTCTCATTACTCAGGTTTTTCAACAAATCATGTTTCATTCATGCGCACACGTTTCATGAATATAAACAAACAATATGGTACAGACATTGGATATTCAAAAACATTGTTTGTTGTTAGAGACATCTATAGAGGGACTAAAGTAGTACTCAATCTTAGTCATGGAGAAATCACTCAAAAGCTACACAAAAACTCAAGAACATAATTTAAAATCCACGGCTGCAACCAATTCAATGCAACTTTCATACCCGCTAGAAAAATGCCCTGCTACCATAGAACACCCTCGAATTATCCTTCTTCGTCTTCTTCTCGATCTCTATTTTCTTCTCCGAATTCTGAATTACATCCCCTTCATCATCACCTGGAGCTTTATCCAAATCCATAGGAAGCTTCATTTTCGCCAACGACTCCGTAAATTGATGCATGCTCCTCATATACATATCGACTATCTGTTGCTGCATAGCCGATTCCTCGGATTCAATCTTAATATTCCTAACTAAATGCTTACTTTCATCTTCTTTTCCCGAGAACTTTGGCTCTTTTTCCTCATCTTTCGAAGTGGGAGTTTCCGTGATGATTAACGAATTATCATCCGTGGTAGTCGAAAAATCTGCGAAAACAAGAGACTTAATCTTCTCCTTAGAGTCGGCAGAGTTTCGATCATCACTCAAGCTTGTCATAGTAGAACTAAGAAAGCCAGAGTTCTGAATGCTTCCATCTGGAGATACGGAGTCGGTTCGGTACTCATCTGACGAGTTGCCCGTCATTTCATAGTCTTCGTGAGGCGGTATCTGTGGAGCAGCGCCAAGATGGAGAAACGAGCCATCGGTCTTTTCGAGCCACGGCCTCAAAACGGCGCCGTTTTTAGCGAAGTACTCCGAAACCATCTGCTGGTTTTCGTTAACTATATTCATGTCTGGAAATTCTACACTGGCATATTCATCTGGTACTTTTTTATCCAACAGAAACTCACAATTTGAAGATGAATCGGCGATCGAATGATTGAAATCAAGAGTTTTAGCATTCAGAGAAAGTGATAATTTGATAGTACCAGCTGGCGAGTGAATCAAATCAGTTGAGGAGAGATTGAAATCCTGAGTGATTTTTCCTTTGCCGAAAATCGAAGAAATCGGGACTAAAGCGAATCCTAGAAGCTGATCATCCATGAAGTTCTTGACTCTGCTGAACATCCAGATTTCGCATTTCAAAACGGCGTCGACTTGGTTGATTTTCATGATTAAATCTTCGTTGAATTCGGGGTTCTTGCCGCCACCATTGATGATCCTGGTGGAGAGAATCTCGTCGGGGTTGTAGGTGAGAGAGAATTTAGCGTAGACATCTTGGTTGTCGTAGATGCAAATGTTGTGAATGTTTCTGGCGTGGTGAACGTGGATATCGAGGATACCCGAGAAGGCGTTGTCCGATTCTCGATTCGGGTTGTAAATGAATCGAGGCGAGGAATCCATGTTCATTTAAACCAAACTGTGAAAGCAGAAATTCCAGGAAATGAGAACAGAGTAATAATGACTCGAGGGGAATCTTTCGGAATCAAAACTCTTGCCTAGGAAAATTCTAAGAGAGAGTTGCAAAAATCAACATTTGAACATGACTTTGAAGGAAAATAAGAGCAGCAGAGGAGTGCAATAGATGTGGTAGTTGGAGACTTGGAGTGACTTGTGTTTGTGTGTGTGACTGTGTGTGTGTGAGAGAGAGAGAGAGGATGATTATAGTAGGACAAGTGGAGATTCAACAGTAGGTGGGAAAGAATGGAAAAAACAGAGAATGATGAGGTGGGAATGAGATATATATATATATAAGTGTATATGTATACATTGTTTGGTAAAGATGGTGGAAATTGCTTTGCTTCACAATGCAGTTTGCCTATTCCACTTTCACTTGCTCCATCCACTAAACCCAATGGAGGCCCCATCTCAATTATTCATCGTCACATTTGTCCCATGCTCTCTGATTACTGATATTCTTTTGTCTTAGAGAAAAATTACACACGCCTCCTCATGTTTATAAATTCTTATAATTTTACCTTTATAAACCTTATAAATAAACCCTTAAAAAAGTGTGTTGATAATTTCCAATAAATAAGAAAAAATTTTGATAATTACACAATAAGTGAGGGAGTCCGTGTGTAATTTCTCCATATCCTATCCAACTAAACCGACATCTCAAACATTTGTTGCTCGCATGAAGTAGTAGGACTAAGCATGTCGGGAATTTCATGCTGCACCATTGAATGTGCATGTGATAAATCATAATTGTATGTAATTCAAAAGTTCACAACCCATAGAGTATATCTTCATAATGGCCACAATTGTACTTGAAGAGAAATACAAACACCATCATATATAATCTAATGATTCATAACCTCATTTCAATATCACCCATTCATCAAATATCTCATCTCTCGTCCTAATAGCAACACAACTTGCATAGCTATATTCAAGTTATAAGAATGCATACGAAAATTCTAGTATGCACCTAGTGTTGGATACACCAAAGGGTCCAAATTATGTCACATCAATGCATAGCGTATTTCACTGTTGATGTGGCATAATCGTAAACCCTTTGGTGTTCAACACCGGATTTATATAAGAATTTTCCAAATGCTAGGAGTACATCATCCCGGAAGACAAGACATGCCCCATAAAAGAATAATACCCATTATTTACCTAAACTTCTCCATTGAGGTCATGTGGTCTTTAATGCCACAACTGAGAAAAGAAACTCCCAGCTACTATCATACCATCCCATAATATATCAAGTACGATATAACCCAGCAGCCCATAAAATTGCCAGAAGCTGGAAAAAAAAATGAAATCAAGAAAAGGCACATAATATTAGAATTAGTGTGCATGCAACAAATATACAGTTCTTTAAGCTCCAGCAACTAAATGTTAGTGGGACGGCAGGGTGATCCAATATAATGATACAACCGGTGTTTCTAAATCCACCATCTTAGTATCACTTATTTCCGAAATTATGTACAAACTGACTCGACTTCTCTCCACTGTCTACTGACGACCCAACCTCACCAAGTGCTGCTGATGTTTAGCAGCAGCAGCCTTGTCGGCAGCTTCACGCTTCAAAGCCCTTTTGGCACGTCGCCCAACCGGTTCTTTAGCAGCCGTCTCTTTCTTCTTAGGCTGACGAGACGGACCAGCACTACCTGAATCCTGGAAAGACGGGCGATGATGAATTGGCCTCGCCTCTTGTCTTCCTCCCCTAACATAACCATTGTCACCCCATCTTCGATTACCAATGCGAACACCTATGGAATTACCTAAATAAACCTCGTTTAAGTCTTCTTCCTCGTCCTCGTAGTAATAATCTTCTATTTCTTCAAACACCTCCTCCCGTTCCACCACAACCAAAGGCTTAAACCATGAAGCTCTAAGGAGAAGGCACACACTCTCCTCAAACATATAATCATGAATGCTGGATAAAGATTTAAAGTTTTGTAAGACATGGAGATCGAAGGAGATCAAACAAAGGATTTAGTATTCAGAATCTAAAATGTTTTGCCTGTTTATGTAATCATCTCCTGTTATAGTTCCTCATTTCTGTCTTTTTTTTTTAAACAGAAATAACTGAAAATGCTTTCACTGTTAAGCTGGTGTTTAAATGAGATCCTTCAACTGATTAAACTCGTAATTTTTCTTGGCAATCAAATCAAATTAGATACTAGCCACTTTCCCATGCCTTCAGGACACAACATAAACAGGTCCATAAATTTAAGCCCGGCGTCACTCTGAGCTACACCTACTTAAATGCATTAGTTAAAGATACATCAAGAACTCATTACAGGAAAGTGCTGTGTGTAATATAACAACATTATGTATAATAGTGAAACAAACTACTCTCTGTGATTCATGAAATTCATTTAATACATCAGGGGTACCGAACTCTCATCTCAGTGGTCAGTTTAATATTTCCTTTGTTGATCTTGAAATGTCTCTAACAGACCAAAGCAGGGACGGATCAAGGGGGGCCAGGGCCAGTTCAAATTTTTGATGTCGGGTACATATAAGTTTATGCTATATTAGAATTGTACAGATAGAAGCTCTAGCACAGTTGGCGTTGCTGGGCTGCATAAGACTCTGATCTATCCAAGTGGTCAGGGGTTTGAGTCAGTAGTGACTCATCATTTTTTATTTCTTGTTTTCTTTTTATTTATTTAGATATCTATTTTAACTATTTTAATTTAAAAAGGAAGTCTTGTTTTCTTCTAATTTAGATATTTGTCTACTTACTTTGAATTAAAAAGTAAGAAAAGGAAAAGAGGTAGTTAAATTGTCAACAACTCTAATATTAGTTTTTGAATTTCTCTCCTACACTTATTAGGATTAAAATTAGAATTAACAATTGTTTTTACCTACAATCTATAAGAAGCACTTTTTAGAAGAAAAAGTATAACATCTACAAATCTAATGGCAAAAAAGTCTACTAACATCATTCATTTATTTAGGATTTATCCATGACAAGGTAGCATAGAGTGATTATATTAGTTTTAATAGCTGTTATTTTATATTATTTTGAAAAAATATCATTATAATATTATTGAAATTTTGCGGTTGAATTATTTTTTATTTTTTTGGTGTTAATTTATTGATTCGCTTAATTATACTTTGATTTGTAAACAGCAAAAGTTTATTTTTAAAACATAATTGCTTGTATCTAGAAATAAAATGGGTAAAGTCATTATGTTAAAGGTCAAATTTTTTACATGTGATCATTGTTATTTTAGTTATCTATCAAAACTAAAAACATTGAATATTTACGTACAAATTTTCTCAAAAAAAAATATTAGTGGTAATTCCCTCCCCCACCCACGTTTAATTCTTGGATCCGTCCCTGTATGAAAGCCTCATTACTTATTATTAAACCATTCTTTACAGCACAACATCAATGCAAATCTAAGTCTGATCAGAATGATAAATTTGGTATAATTTGTTCTTTGAAAAATGAATTATAAGACAAAATTATATTCTTAAAAGCACCTGTTTCCCTTGTATATTCATGCCGACATTCACCATCATGTTAGTAAACACACCAATTAAAAGATATACATCATCTTAGCCCAACAGAACAAAATCTTCATATGGAAAACAGAAGAGCTGGAATACCTTCCATCAAGTGCCCGATGAATGTTGAGGAACTCAAATGGATGTTTACACTGGGGGCACGTTGGTTCAGTTTTGCAGGAGGCCCATCGCAAGATGCAAGTCACACTGAACAGAACATTCATGCATTAATTAGTAACGCTATTGACATGCCATTTATTGCCAAAAATAATTCAGAATAAGCTTTCACATCCAATCCCAAAAAGCTGCTAATGAAATCAATTGATATGTTAAGACCAATATTTCCTGGTTAACATGTACACACCAACTAGAGTATTATATACTTCGATAAACAATTACCCTGTCTATTGCCAGGTAGACAAATCACTCATTCTTTCCTCTGTCCTCTATATGCACTTGCAAAATCAGTCTCTACCACTTTTAACTCAAAGATGCATATATTAAAGTATGAGTTACGAATGAATTACCATTAATACATACTTAACGCACATCATATTTACTAAAAGAGTTTCCATATGAGTATATCTTTTCAGCAGCCACAGTAACAGAGAAGAAAGACGAGAAGTTACAAGTTACGAAGACAACTAATAAAAACATAAGCACTTGGTTGATTTAACAACAAAATGAAAGAATCAAAATGGTAAGTGTTCTCAACCAAACTGCTAATCTTTTCTTTTCATTGCCTTCTTTCTTTTTAGAAGGACAGAGAAGTCGGTTGGCTTTTATATGGAGGGACAAACAGAAGCAAAAAGGTGAAGATGGGGAAACAAATAAAACAAGACAAGATGTCTAACAATAAATGAATAAATTAAGCAAGTCAATGGGGCATTTCACAAAAACTATGGTTCTATCCAATTGAATTACATAAAGAGCTAATTTCTTAATCTCATTACAAGCAGTTACGTTAACAATAAAGCACAAGTTGAAAATAACCATTTGCAAACAGATATCCAAAACCAAAGTCCTTTTCATTATTAGCCTGATTTCCATTTAAACATTTTTCTATCATTTGTATACATCTGCCCATCAACCGAAAACCAACCATTTGGCAAATTAGTTTACTTAAAGAGTATTCCATTAGTTTCTAATTGTCAAACCGACAGATCACAAATACAAACTTGAGAGACATCGTCAGTGCTTCAACTAAAACTGATGCAAATGCAATGTGAGGGAACCCCACCACCCCACCCCAATCCATCTAAGACCCAATTCATGTGGTTTTCATGCATTATGGTCTGCGACATCCTTCAACATCAAAGCTACAATCTCAAGCATTTCAGCATAAAACTTCACCAGTACAAGTAAATACAATCGCCAGAAACATTACGAGCAAATAAATAGAGATTGAGACAAACCAGTAGGCATGCTCGCAACCTTTTACAAGAGCAGTTTCTTGAAGCACTATCTTATTCAAACATATCGCGCAAACGCCATGATGGTGATTGATGTTAATATTGTTAGTGTCACACACCCCTTGGTTAATCTCCTCCTGTGCTGATGTACAACTCCCCTTCTTTTCACTCTGAAATCCACATATTCAACTCAGTTTATTTACGAAACTTAACCTAATAACCAGCGTGGCATAGCACAATAATATAATTACCTAAAAATCTACCCCTAACCCTAACCCTAACCCACCCCGAAAAGAAGAACACTTTCAGGATTTCTAACAAATGAATCAAGTCTTAATCGAATTCAAAATTAATTCGACACGCATTCAGATCTTATCAAGCTAAAACAGCCTAAAAAATGAATCAAAAATTAAATATACTCCCCAGAATAATGAACTACAAAAAGAAAGAGGGGAGAAAAGTGCAAAAACCTGATCTAAAATTTCGAGATCCTGAAATTCCTCAACGAGTTGCAGACCAACAATTTCAACAGCTGCAGACATCGTGATTTTCCTTCTATTCTGTACAGAAAAAAAAATCTACACTACGAAATTGTATGTATATACAGATTAAGAAAAGAATATAAAAAAGACAGAAAAAAAAAAAAGAGAAAAGATTCTGGAGGATTATTCCGATCCCAGAAGGGAGGAGGAGGTGAGACGGTGTGGGACAAAGGGGGCAGAACTAATGTGATATGTATGGATCACATAAAATATGGCGAAGCATATGCCACCCTTTGTGGGGTAGAAAATAAATTGTATAACACATCGAGTTCAAAATATAAAATTTGTGTTTATGTTTTTCATGTAAGTATATGTGTGAATAGTATACAATGCATTATGATAATTGATCTCGATCTATGTAAAATTTGTATTTATCTTTTTCACATAAATATGTGTAAGAATTGCACAAAATACATTTTACTGTATGTGAGATATAGTACTATAGTATTGATCTATAGATTTTTCGTGGACCTCTCGGATAATCTATTTTGGATACTTTCATGTTATAAATATAAAATTACATTTTGTCATAATTAATTCTGCACAAATTAATTATCTTATAATTAATTTTGAAAAGGTTGGGTCAAACTCAAGACCCTTAGCATTGAAATTTCATCTTGGTTGGGTAATTTTCCTATTCTTCCTTTTTTTCTGAGGTCATTTTGAACCATTTTTTTGTATTAAAAAAAATGGTTTTAATAATTTTGAAGTGTTTTGATATTGTTTGTTTTGTTTTACATATATCTTTTTACTTATGTACCAAAGTTAATGTGAATTGAAGCTCATATCTATTCATAAATCAAACTCAAATCTTGAATAAAGTAGTTCGTGCAATATCAGCCACTGTAACCCTAAACATGTGTGACCCTAAACAGACTCGACTAGGATAACAATCCTATTTACATTGATAGCCATATGCACACTGAAATTATGAGGTCAAACCTTGCACGCTGAGTTTGTCAATATTCCGGTAATATATATTGATAACTAGATGTAACCCCGTGCCAAGGCACGAGATATTAAATATGTAACAAAAGAATATTTAAGAACTCATATTTATCATGACATTATTTATTTATAATATATATATAAAAAAAATTGATTCAATTTTAATGATTATCATTGCAAAATTTCTTTTTATGAATTTTAAATTATATTTATTTTGTTTAAAAAAATATTAGTACACTATTGGCAAAAGATAATATGAAATGTAATCAGGTAAAAAAATAAGAAAAAAATCTTATTAATTATGGATAAAAAGAAAGGAAGTTCACGCAAATTCTTAATAACTAAAACTAAATTAATATCAGATATTTAAACAAAATTAAGAATTTAAAAAGAAATAGTCGATATACTTGATTACTAATCATGGTAAACATAAAAGATGGTCTTAGAAATTAAAATAAATCAATAAAAAATTAAATAAATCGAGTACAAATTAGAAGAAAATTTAAAAGAATTAAAAAAAACAAAAACAAAAACAAAGAAAAGCAATGAATCTGTTTGTCTCGATTTAAGGTGAGAGAAAAAATTAAGAATAAATCCTATTAATCCATAAAGAAAAGAGGAAATTCACACAACATCAAAGTTATCAGAAGTAAATTAAATGAAGAATTAAAAAAACCAAAAAGAAAAGCAATGAATTTGTTTGTCTCGATTTAAGGCGAGAAAAACAATTAAGAATAAATCTTATTAATTCATAAAGAAAAGATGAAATTAAGACAAAATCAAAGTTATTAGAAATAAATTAAATGAAGACAATCAAACAAAATGTAGGGAATAAAATCGAAACTATTAAGATCACGAAAATTATAAATTATATAAAACAATAATCAAAATACCTGATTATCCGACCATGGTAACCATAAGAAATAGTGTGTAAAATCAACGAATGAATCGTATTGTAACGTATGCAAAATCACATTCGTAAAATATTTTTAACAATATTTATTTACCAGAAACCAAATCAATTCGCATAGAAGAAGAAAGAGTGGATGGTGAATACCAAGATATTGAATAGTGAAAGGATAACAAAAAATTGCTTCGGTATGAAGTCTTCAAAAATTTAGGTGAAACGAATTAATTAACTGATAATAGCATGAAATCTTGAAAGTTTCCTTCTTAAAGTCACATGATCCCATGATTTATGGGATTCACACGTCATTTTAGCTAATGAAAAGTAAATCTTCCCGTAATCAAGGAATTAGTTATGCAAAAAAAATTTGAAACTAATTAGTTATGCAAATTCAACGTCCTGAATATTGTGAAAAAATCAAAATATTTACTAATTACTACCATAAATCTTGTTCAGCCAATGAGATTTTTTCTTGGGAATTAAAAAACTCAAAATTATGAGAAAATTCTATTTGGCTCAACTGCAGTCAAAGACCGCTCTGATTGATAGATATACAAATATACATACAGTACATGCATGTTATCATTGAAATAATTTTAAAATTGATTATAAGAAATCCCTAGATTTCAATATGGAATATTGTTTTTCAAAATGTTTTTTAGCATTTTGTTTACAAATAGATCACATATTTTCAAATGTTTACAAATAAGATCAAATTCAAATTCAAAAATAAAAATTAAAAAAATAATAATAATAAGATCAAATTCAAATTTCGAATGGCCTGAAAGCCGTATTTATTTAAGACATAAATTAGATGCCTAAGTAAATATGTTGAATGGCCTCAGAGCCGTATTTTAAGTGAACATTAAACATAATTGGTTTTGAAATTTAAATTTGGAGTAAAGTACGCAGGTTTAGAAAAAGAAAATATATTAGTTATTCTAATTGTATCCAAAAAAGATATGAGGTTATTAATATTCATTTGGATAAAGATTGATAATTATATTTATTAAATTTAATAAATGTGTATTTATTCAATTTTACTTATGTGGCAAAATTGAGCTCAATTAAGCTATCCACATGTGTGCTTACTTGGATGAGCTCATATTTTATTATATATAGAAAAATGCTACCAATGAATTCTTAGTGCATTTCATTGAAAATAATCGGGAGAGTTGGATAATAGTTAGAAAACTTGGAACCCAATTCGAAAGCGGATGATTACTGAGATCACCACAACTCTGGCCCACTTTGGAAAATATTTTAAACCTATGCCTTATAAAATGAACTTGGGCCGCTCGAGGACTTCAGGAAAACATCACTAGACCTTTTCGAAATGAATATCAAACCCCAGAAGCCCACTTCATTTGGGCCTTAATATATTTGACAATACTTCACAAAGTGAGTAAAGTAAATTTATCATATAATTAATCACTCAATTTTAGAAATGCATTTGGATTTAACCGAGCCGAGAGCGGATTAAAACTTTCTGTATGTTACCTATCAATCTCATTTTCTTACTCTTCCCCCCCCCCCCCCCTCCATTTTCCATTTCTCCTAAATATATTAATAACTAATTGCAGTTTACATTCAAGAATTCATAACGAACACTTTCCAAATCAACGAAGGTGCAAACGAAAGATCAATTAGTCAGTGGCCTATAATATTTTCACGGTTATCATTCCAATGGTTCCTTGTTAACATTAAAAGAGGTGAAATAATCAAGTAAACACACCTATAATTCCTTGTCAACATCGCTAGACCTTGTAGTTCCACTTAAAAGAAATAAGACGCTAGTGACAAAATGTCAAGTGACAATTTTAAGTTATCACTTATTATAATTTTTAGCGACAAATTTATTTATTTTTGTCATAAAAAATAGGTTTTACATGAAATAATAACAAGATTTGTATATAAAGTTGTCACTTTTGATAATTAGTGACAAGAAAGTTGTTGTAATTATTAACAATTATTAGTGACACACATTTTATGATAACTTAGTGACAACAATTATAATTGTCACTAAGTCAATACAATAAAAACTAAAAAATAATATTAGTGACAAAATTTGAAGTGACAATGTTAAAATTGTCATTACATATATACAATGAGAAACAATAATTTTTGTTTTGTCACAATAAGAATTTTTAGTGAGAAGAGTTTCTTTAAATTTTTCATTATTGACAATTAGTGACACATGTATAATGACAACTTAGTGACAACTATAATTGTTGTCACGAAAAGTGTATCACTAATTGCCAATAATAACAATAATTATCAAAAGTGACAACTTCTATACAAATTGTGTCACCATTAAACATGCAAAACCTATTCTTGTAACAAGAAAAAAAAAGTCATTAAAAATTTACAATTAGTGACAACTTTGGCCTTGTCACTTGAAATTTTGTCACTAATGTTTTATTTTCTCGTAGTACGTTCTCACTATACATATGTCATCAATTGTCAATAATGATAACTGTTAAGAAACTCTTGTCGCTAAAAATTCTTATTGTCACAAAGCAAGAATTATTGTCACTCCATATGTATGTCTAGTGACAAATTCAACATTGTCACTTTAAATTTTGTCATCAACATTAACTTTAGTTGTAATGTTCCTTAGCTTGCTAAAAGAGTTGTGGGGGAGTTGACTAGGGATATAACGTGTATATATATATATATAGACGATCGAGTTTAGGTAGTTTCGTGAAAAAATTTCAACCAAGCCAAACAAATTTGTGTTGATAAAATACTAAATCGAATCGAAACCGTTCAATTATCTTTTCTCAAAGTGATTAAGAGTCGTATAAATTTGTTTTTATTTTTTCCCAATTCTTTTTATGCAAGATTTCATTTGCAAGCATAAGATTATAACCAATGATATGGCCCGCCAAAAGCGTTTTGGTGGGACAATTTCATGCATTAGATGTCTAAGCCAATTGGCCAGGGTATGATTTTATGCATAACACTACGTATAGGTTGGAAATGAGGAACTCAAAATAGGGTTATCTGTCTGAGGATAAGATTATTCGGGTTGGGTTGAAGACAGAAGAAGACAAATACATATCTTATCATATAAAAAATTGATGATAAAATGGTTAAAAATAACCGACGATGTATAGCATTTCTCACCAAAAATCAATCAATAATATCTGAAATAGAAGGCGACATAAATATTCAATTCAAAACACTGTATGTAATACAACTATTGTAAAGAATTAATAACTCATAAATAACCAGCTATATGTAAACATCCCAGTTTTACTCAATTCATTAATTCACAGCTCCAAACTACTACTTAATTATGTACATTCAAGTAATGACCAGTCAACATGAAACGAAACTAGACACGAGATACAATTCAAATAATGTATAAACAATGATATAACTTTGCTCATTACAAAAATGAATATAATTCTTATTACAAAAAATAAATATGGCATTCATTGACATATGAACGGAATGTAAAGAGATTTGTTTCAGTTATGTCGATCATCTCATAAATTTTTCTCCGTCATAAAAAATTGTTAATGTTGCAAATGTAACAGAGCCTTTGGATTACAAGAAAGATTTTGATTAAGTAAATTTACATGAAACCAACCAACGACAGCAAAACACAACACTGAAAAGATACGGGAAAACCAAAAGGGGAAATTAAAGAAACACGAATAGTGCGCAACTGATCAATATACATGAAATATGCAGTTCATATATAAGTAAAAGAAAATTTCCTATATTATACGACGTAGAAATTTAAAAAATGAGAATGACCTTAATCGTATTATTGTAAGTTTGTAACATGCGATGAAAGATGTAAGTCACGATTGCATCGTGTCAACATATATAATACACTGCAAATTAAGTATGGTATCCCCACACTTTTTAGAACGATAACATTCAATTAATAAATTTAATAATTTTCTAGTTTTTAGTCCTGCATGTCACATGCACATGTAATTCAAAATTCGGCATGCAGCCACAAGGACTAATTACCTATAATATAAAATTGTTTGTTTATGCATAAAGTCAGAATATGTATTATGTTTTACGCCGAAAGATAAGCACAGACGAAAGACTTTATCGCATATATATGTATATAATAATTAATTGGTTCAAATGTAAATAGAACAAGTGACTTCCAAGTGTTTGCTAATTACATGACAAAGAATTTATGCACAATATATAACATAAAATTCAAATTATCAGACATCTAAAGGTAGACAGCACATGATGATAGCAACGGCGCTAATTTCACCAATTAATAATTAATTTTGATCGGCGCATAGGGAAAAATTAACACACACAGCCACACTATTGCCCACAGAAGTCAATAATTGAATATAATTCTCACATAAAATCATTATTTGATCCTTACATGTCAATAACGCATAGAAAATTCCAGTTTGGGTTATTTTAGCTCGTTCCCGATCCGATCACACTCAAGTGTACTTCATATAATGAACAACCAATCATGCGGTATTGTAATACACTCAACTTGTAAAACATATTTATACATGGTCAAATCAAGAGCGAGCAAGAATATTCCAGTTCTAATTCTTACCTGATTTGGGCACAACTTAAATATAAATGAAATAAAATTAACAAGCATCTTATTTAATAGATTATCCTCCCTAGAGTGTACAAAATTCATGTGACGTAAAATTTATTTGATATATCAAGAAAAAAACATCCAAAGTTCAAATAGAAATTAGATATTCCACAAAATAATTTCTATATCATCTACTCTCATTAGATATTTCATTGTATAATCGGATGCATGCGAATTTCTAGCCCACTTCTAACTCAATCATCTCCAAGTGGTCAGAAAATGAGTGTGTGGACGAGCCAAGAGCGAGCTAAAATTTTACGTAGACTTATACATTATCTTCCATCTATTCACGCATCTTCCTGAATATACATCTGGCATGTATCCATATAAAACATATTATATATATAATGAAATACCAAATATGGAATAGGATCCACTAATTTTAATTCTAAAACTCCCATACATCACTTGCACGCGAGTCCAAAGAGGTCAATTAAATAGCTAAATAAAGAAAATATAAAGAATGCCAAAGCAAAATTAAATATAGCTAATGTTCATTAACAGCCATCAAAAGTGCTGAATTAAAGTCAATAAGGGAGCAGAATTCAGCAATCAATTTCTCAATAATATTGCATTTGCAGATATAAATGCGGTAAGGAAAAAGAATTCCATGCAAATAATGATGTATCACAAGGAAAAAACACATTCATAGCTAATAAACACATCTAGTGAACATTATATATTACATATATATATACACACACATATATATATATATGATGTAATTACAATGCAATCATAAACTAGCACTAAAGAGAGCCGAAAGTGAATTCATTCACTGCTCTTACAATTCTTCCGCAATATATATATATATATATACACACACATATGATGGTGACATTGCAACAACTGAAGTTTAAAGTAGTAAAACAATAAATATTACCTGCTTAGATTTCCCATTATAAGTTACCGTTGATATATGCAAACTAACAAATTCAACCCACATAAACTTGCAATGTACTTATACAAGGCATGAATTTTACCAGAAAATTTCAAAAAAAAAAAAAAGAGGAGAATACCCACTTACAAGTAGGAAAGATAACCATTTATCAGAGAGAATTTGCATATAGAGATAGTTATATATATATATATATTTTTTTTTGATAAATAGATAGTTATATATATACATATAGATATATATATATATATATTTTTTGATAAATAGATAGTTATATATATACATATATGTATATATATAATGAGAATATAGACATAAATATTTTATGGAAAGAATTGTAATTGTACAAGAAATCGTACAAGAAATCATATTTACTAACAATATCATACTAATTATATATCTATCAAGTCATAAACATATACCAGAGCTGAACTTAATTATTATGCACACTTCCTCTAGTATTACTTGCAAAGTGTTTCAAAATACATATATATAGACAATATCTTAACTAATTACTATAACAAAAGGAATTTATCTTTTTTCAGCAAATTATTACACTCTCCCCGGAATGACTTAAAGACATTTAGGGCCGCCTAGAGGCAAGAGCCATAATTAAGTGAAAATAGTAAAAAATTACGGGTTAGAAATGAAATAAAAGACCTTGAACCAGTATAATTATAAACAAGATCATTATAATTACCACCACAGCTTAATTATAATTAAAATTCAATTCAGAGCAAAATGACATTTCATCTGATTGAAATTCAATTTATTGTGTTACCATAACTTGATCCTCCAAGCAACCCGCCACCCGATGCGGCGGCGTACATATCAGATGGATCAAGAACTGGAGGTGTAGAGGTAGCTCCACTTCTTCCGCCACCACCGCCTCCGCTGCCGCCCCCGCCCCCGCCCCCGCCCAAATGCAATTCAGATAAATTTGGAAATCCATCCCTTCCTTCAAACCCTTGATCATAAAGAAACCCTTTGAAAACATGGCCTCCTATTCTTACAACTGCCTGATATGCGTACTCATCTTCTCCATCATCAACCGCTGTCACTTTAACACACTTGAAAACTGCCGGAGCACGAACTTGCCCCGGCAATGAATCTTTAAAACTTGCATCTGCGAAAATATCAAACACAAATCACATTATTTACCGCAAAAAAATCTCTTTTCATTCTTAACATAAAATATAAAGATGAAATTAACCAAAACATATTGACATAGGCTGATTGGAAGGAGCTCTGGTCGCTTAAGCAAAAAAATATCAGGTCGTCGCAACCCTAAGTGGAAAGGGCTCTGTTCGCTTAAGCAAAAAATATCTAATTCTCGCAATTGCGACTGACCACGAGTGGAAGGGGCTCTGTTCGCTTAAGCAAACAATATCTAATTTTCGCAATTGCAACTTACCCTGAGTGGAAGGGACTCAGTTCGTTGAAAGCAAAATAATGGGTTCTAGCAATTGTGTTCGACACTGGATAGAAGGGGCTCTATTCGGCTAAGCAAATATTATCAGGTTCTCGCAATTGCTACTAACCCTTCTAAAAAATTATCGGGTTCTTGCAATTGCGACCAACCATAACTCGAGGGATTAGTCTTGGTTCCGACACTAGAAAACGAAGACATATATATATGAAATTAGACCTTGATGGCTAGAAGTGGTGTCGAAGCTTCTTGGCGGTGTAGTGTTCGAAGTGGAAGTATGAGAAGCCGTTGTAGTGGTTTGAGACGGGCCGCCGAGCCGGGGTTTTTTGGCGCCGGAGGTAGATTGTGAAGAACCGGCCGTGGCGGTATTAGTTCCCATGAGCTGGCGCTCGCGGCGGCGCGCGGCCGGAACCCAAGTGCTCTTCAAGTGGGTAGTACAATCATACCCTCTACTTTTGCAGCACGTTCTACACCGTCTGTGCGGGCAATCTTTCTTGGCTTGGTTTCCACAGTCTTGACAGGAGGTTGCTCCGATGGACGATGATGACACCCCAATATTAGTATTACCCCCTCCTCCGCTACCATGTTGTAGGAGATTATTGTGATCAATAATCATGGGTTTTTTAATGTACTGCGATTGTGAACTCTGCCCTTGCTGGTGCTGCCACAGCTGCATGCCGCTGCGGTTCCGTACGCTGTTCAATACGTCGTCGTCTGGGGCAGCTGCGCCGAGGCAAGGGGTGGCTGTGAGGAGAGGAATAACGCCGATGGCATTTGAGGTGTTGAGTGAATGGGGGTCGAAGTTGATCGTGGCGGCGGCGGCGGAGGCGTCCTGGTGGTGGAAAGAGGAAGCCGGGGCAACGAAGAAGAATTCCGGGGGGAGGCCGCAGTTAATGTGCCTGGTGGTTGTGCCGGGGGGCCACATCCCCGCGGCGGCGGCGGTGTTGGTGTTGGCGTTTGCTGCGGTTCCGGGCGTGGGGCCGGCATTGAAGCCTAAGGAGAGGTCGCCGGGTGCGGACGAATTAGATGAGGCCACCCAATCAGCAAAGGCGCCGGAATCTGAAAGCAGCCTCCGAGTAGTAGCCACAACTGCTGATTTTCTTCTGAATTCTTTCTTTGATTAGTCGGTGTTTCACCACAAAGAAAAAAATAGATACAGAACTGATTGTAAGTCTCTTTCAGAGGACTCTATTATTTCCAAATCTTGAAGAATCTAGAAGGGGGGGATCAGTTATTGTGTTAGAAAGAAGGTGGGGTCACTGAAATTCTTTAGAGCAGGAGTAGATATTTAGACACAGATCAGAAATACATACAGATAGAGATATGTTATATAAGTAGCAAATTTCTGGTGGGGGATGGGGTCTTCTTCTTCTTCTTCTTTCTGCTGAGCTTCTACTGCTACTGTCCCTTTGGCTTTTTTCATGAAAAAAGCTTCTTTGAGAGAAGCACTTGTGAACTGGCCATGCCAGTGCTCATAACCAACACGAGAGTAGAGAGAGAAAGAGAGAGAGAGAGGGGTAATAACAACAACAACAACAACAATAAAAGAACCCTTTGAGAGAGGGAGATGAGAAGGAGACCCCTACACAACACACACTAAAAACACACACACAACACACACTCTATGTGTATTGAATATTTTGTGCTTCACTCTCTCTCTCTCACTCACTTGAGAAAGTGAAAAATGAGGTGGGTTCCTTTCTACCTCTCGAATAGATTATATGGTTTGAGAATTATTATTGGAGAGAGAAGAAAGAATAGAGAAAGCAAAAGTGTGAGTGTGTGTGTGTGTGTGTTAGTGAGAGAGTGATTGAGAGAGAGAGAGAGAGAGGGAGTTTTGTATTGTAGGTTTTGTAATGTTTTGAAGCCCTAAAGTCACATGCCAAACTCATTTTTTCTTTTCTTTTTCCCCTTAACAAAAAAGCCTCTTTTCCCAATTGGAAAAAGAATAAGTTTTAAAGGCTAAAGCAGCTAAAAACTAATTCCCTTCCAAATACATGGAATATAGAAAAGCGACAACCATGCATTTATTTGTTTTTTTTTTCCCCCTACATATGTTCATTTTCGAGAACTTTCAAAAATACAAAAGTAATATATATGAAATATAAACATTTAACGTGTAAGAGTATTATTGAATATAAAATAATACATTAGTTTGAAATAAACTAATTTATTTTGCTAGCTAGGTTGAGTGTAGCTATATGCCTTAACCTCACACTAATTTCAGCCACAACATAATACTTCCCATGTACCTATTGAATATTTAATGTTAAATTATTACGAAATTTTAAACGATAGCTAAATTAATGAAACTTCTGGGTATATATATATATATATATATATATATATATATATATATATCTTTAAAAGCAACATGAGGAAAATAGTGTCCGGTCATTATTTCAGGTACGATTAAGCAATTATTTACAAATAATTAAGGCATTGTTTATGAATGTATAAGAATTTAAGTAGGCGCATTCAATTATTATTTTATAGGTGAGAATTAAGGTTATTACTAGAATAGAGCGTTAGGGGATGTATGCGGTCTGATTCGGATGGTTTTATGGAAAAAATTCAACCCAATTCGATATATGCGGGTTGACAAAATATCAAACCGAAATCGCATAATTATTTTTTCAAACCGAGCAGTTCAGGTCTGTCGGGTTTAATGTATTTAGCGGGCGGTTTGACGGGTTATCGAATTATAATTAGGTTACTTTTAGTTTTAACTAGTAAGTAAGAAACTAAATAACATACTTGTACATTTAATTAAAAACAATTGAGTTGGTG
Organism: Buddleja alternifolia; assembly: GCA_019426215.1. Classification (NCBI taxonomy): domain Eukaryota; kingdom Viridiplantae; phylum Streptophyta; class Magnoliopsida; order Lamiales; family Scrophulariaceae; genus Buddleja; species Buddleja alternifolia. The sequence goes on from CM033391.1 coordinate 52,048,875, forward strand.
AGAAATACAAGAATAAGTGGTGTTATTAAATAAAAACCATATTTATCATGAATTGTAAACACTAAAATATTAATAAAATTAAGTTATTTTATAAGTTTATCATCAAAATTTACATCTACATCTTCATTTAAATCAAGTAAAAACAATTGTTCTTGTTTACTCAAATTAAAAATAAGGTGTTTTACATAAATATAAATAAAACTACTCTTATTAGAGTTTATATATATGCATATATAGTTTTAAGAGTTTAGAGTTAATCTTATTAGTGTGTGCATATATATACACACACTTATGACATATACAATTAGCAGTCGGGTGGCGGGTTACAATTATTAAACCCACCACCCGACCCGAAAATGGCGGGTTGCAATTTTTTCAACTCATCACAATTTTTTAATAATTTCAAACCAGCGGTTCGGGTAGGTTTGAGTGGGTCGGGCAGGTTTATGTACACCCCTATCCAGCGTGATTAAAATATAATAGCTCATACCCATTCATAATTAATTTAAATCTAATTATTTAAATATGAAAAAGGTGAGTTTGAGCATTGGGCCTAATATTAGTCGTTTAGACTTTAATCCTCAGCCAAAATAAGTTTTAATATATTAAAATGATTTTAGGCAGAACTAAAACCTCTCATGTAATTACTTATATATTATCATTATAACGAAATTATTTATATATATATATAAAGAAATTGTAAATTAAATTTGAGGTGGTCACTAATAAATAAAAACTAGGTTTATTACACTAACTACGCCTCTTATTTAGCGTAATTACAACACAATCCATTTATTTGAGTACATAACAAATATCTTCATCTTATAATAAAACCTTACAATCACCCCCCCCCCCCCCCCCCCCTCCGTCAAAAAACTAATAAAATTTGTTGACAACATCAAAAAATATTTTCTAAATTTTCTATTTGCCCTTGAGTGGTGAATGTAAATTTTAATATTAAAAAGAATGTAACTATAACTTTCAATTTAATCTTAAACAAATGATTTCGTAAAAAAATTTGTTAACATCTTGATTATGAAGTGCAAATTCGAATTTATTTCAATTTGAATATACTAGGTTTCAATTCATTTTAAGAGTAGTATCATAATGCAATACAAATAAATCTAAATTAATAAGTCGGCATGCAAAAAATATGAAACCAAATGGTAAATTAAATAAATTAAAATATATAAAATTATAATAACAAGGAAAATTAAAAAGTTTTATAGAAAGGTAATGGAAGTTTTATAATTAAAAAAGAAAAAGGTAATGGAAGTTAGTCACAGAGTGTTAATGTAAGGTTGTAATATAAAAGGTGGGTATATATTATATGTTCCAATGAAGCGAACTGCGTTGTAATTACACAAAATAAGAAAGGTGTTAATGTAGTTAACCCTTTTTTCATTATATTTTTTCTTTTATAAAACAAGGGTAAAATTGACATTTCACATTTTCGTCACGCTGGACTAACTAGGGATGGGCGTTCGGGTCGGGTATTCGGGTACCCACCCGACCAGATCGAGTTCGTGTAATTTGGGTAGTGGATTTTCAAAAAAAATCATGTATCAGGTATCGAGTATCGGGTAGGAACTTTCTACCCGATTTACCCGAACCGGTACCCAATTTTTTAAAGCAAAAAATATATATATACTTCACATTTCACTTTAAACACGCTGGGCAGTGAAGTGAGTGGGGCAAAAAGGTTGATAAATGTTTCAACCCTTGAAAGAGCTAAAACACTTCCAATTCCACTTCTTACTTTTTTTCAAAAGTCTTTTAACTTCAATTCCTTCAAATCATCACCGGAATTGTTCTCCTACCTATCACTGAAATTTATTGAAGCCTTGAAGGTAAAAGTTTTTATTTGTTCATAAAATTTTGAATAGTTATCTCTTTTTTCATTGCCCACAAAGTGTTTGATAAAATGTTCATTTGAGATATTTGGGAGGTTTTTCAATTCTAAGTAGTAAAATTTATTATTTATAAGGATTGGATATCAGAAACTCCTAAATTTTCGAGTACCCACCCGATGCCCTCCCTTAGGACTAACAATTGTTAGTTAAGGGGAATCAATGTAAAATTTTATTATAGAAGAAGTATTTGTTATAACCCGCAATTAATTAATTGTACTCTATTTATGACTGGGTAGTTATTATAAATAAATCATAAAATATATTTGAGTTTGAGTTATATTTCTAATATAAGTTTTATATTGATGGTGGTGTTAGTGGGAACATTCTTAGTAAGGAAAAGTAATTATTATCCATGAAAAGAATAATTTAGTGACATGTAATTGTCACTATCACCGGTTAAATCCTGTTGTCTTGTATCACCGCCCCTCTGCACTGCAAACAGTTGACTATTACACTTACGTACCATCTTAATTTGCCAAACAAATCAAAATCTATCTCCCAAATCTTCAGACCTATATGTATATATATATATATATATATATATATATTAATAAATCAGACCTATATATATTTATTATCTACTGCGCAGTTGCAATCACAATTACATTATAACCACACCGTACCACACCAACAATAAGATTATGCCTACAGAAAAAAATTCCGTTCACTTTTTTTTTTTTTTGGGTTACAATACCGTTCACATTTATTACATTTCACCTAATAGTGTTTAAAATGGTTTTGCTTTATCAATAAAAATTTCCCCATTCCAGAAGAAAAAATCATCATCTCATAGGTCTGTTGTATATGAAAAAAGGGAAATATTCGCATCATTAAATGTGATTATTGTTTACCAAAATTAATACATTTGTTATATACATATATATATATATTGATGCGGGATCAAACTATATATAACGTGAGCAGCACGTGGAGGGGAATTCGATCCGATGCACGAAAGACTAAAAATTAGGTTATTTGAATATGGATTGCACTCGCTCAGGGCAAGATGTCTGCATACCCACTTTGACAGGATCAAGTCTTTTCGTAGTTAAATAGTGTAATAGTTTTCAAAAGACTCCAACACTTTCTCTTTAGCAGTCTTTTTCTCAAGAACAAATAATGATTTTTTATTATTCATTGTGGTATTTATAGTGTTTGGCATGGGTCATGGGCCGGAAACCCTGTAATAAGCGCATAGGACCATAATTAAATAATTTTTTTTATTCAAGACGAAAGGGGTATACTCTAAATATCTAGTCCGACAAACTTGGATTGAAAGTTATAATCCTCAGCTATAAAAACTCTATCTAACTCTATAAAGGAGATGAGAGCCACAACTTGTGTCAGCCTGATTTCGAACCCAGAACCTCTAAAATGAAGTGGGGGGTGGATACCACTAGGCCAATAGGTCTCGAGTCATAATTAAATAATTAAATATATAAAATATTCATTAGCATTATTATCTTTGAATGGATATTATAGCTCATTTACTAAACTGGGCTTATCTCATAACAAGCCATTAATAGGTAGGTCCAATCAGATATGTTGGACCACATTTGGTCTAATTAATCTATTTGGTCTAATCTAGTCTGATTATAAATTATTTACAAATATGCCCTCAGAAATTACGGTGCACATTATACATATATATATATATATATATATATATATATGATGCAGGTGAATTATGCATCATATGTCTTTTATCCGAATTTCTTAAATCTTCGAATTTCCTAAACCTGCAAAAACATAGTGTTAGAAGGCGTATCGAGGGTCTTCCTGTTGGGAAATATACACATAGCCCGACTAAACACAGCGGAAAATTAAAATTTTAGTTTCTAAGATTTAAACATGCGAGTTTATTAATCCTACGGGCTTATCACGTATCATAGGCTTGCGCATCTCTACACTAATTATTTGAAATTTAAACAAAGAAGATCTTACCTTATTCGATTTTTCGCAAAAATCGAAAAGTTTCTTCTTCCTTAACGTAAGCTCTCTAGCTTGTTCCTTGTTTTTTGAATCAACTCCTTCGTTTTTCCCTTTGATGAAGATTTTGATTTCCTCCACTAGAAACGCCTTTGATCGGATTCTTGATTCACTTTAGAGACCCAAATGTTTCTCCTCTAAAGTTGATCCACACCCCGGATACCCACTCATTTATAATCTTTAGCTAGATTGATCTATAAACGTTATTCTAACTCTAAGGAATAGTGTATGGGATTAAGGTGAAAGCAAAAAATTACTTCTCTAAGTATTTTCGAAGAATTCTTAAATTCAAGATCTTGATAAATAATCAAAAACTCAAGAACACTATATGAAGGAGAGAGAGAGAGAAACGATTTTCTATGCAAGAGGAACAAAAAATTTGGCTTCAAAAGTCATCATCCAATTTTCGTTCTCTACATGTCCTATATATAGGACTAGGTTCTTGCAATTCTTTTTCATGTAGAAATCTTATACATTAATCCTTTTTCATGTAGGAATAGAAGACTAATTAATTTCTAAATAGAACTCTTTTATTTTAATTAGTTTTCTTTCTCTCAAAGAAATCTTATTTCCTTCTAGAAGAAAATTAATTAAACTCCTTTAGTTATTTACTTCCACCAAATTTTCGACCAAGGCTTAATAAAATAGTCTTTTAATAATTAATTCACCATACTAGATTAATTAAAAGTCAATTCCAATTAATTAAATGCTTTCTTGACTTAAGCTTAATTAAATTGATCTTATCAACTTAATTAATTCATTTATCCAACGCTTGAATAAATAAAAATTTTAATTAATTAATCTAATTAATTAATATATTAACTCAACTACTTTGACTTAAATTTCCTTAGCTAAGAAATTGACTTGTCCAGTATTGTGTGTGACCCTTTAGGTTCACCAACATACTAGTAATGGGTTTCATAACCTTTATGATTTAATTTGGACAATTAAATTGTCTCGATTAATTAAACACTTTTAATTAACCATCTTATTATTTAATCTCCATTAAATATAAGATACCATAAATCAAAGAAAAGTTTCTAACTACTTATCTTGAAGACCTAGATGTAGGCGATTCAAAGTGAACATTTCCAATCGCGCATTCCATGCAAGTGAGATTCTTCCATCAACTAATTTCCCAATTGAATTAAGGATCGAAGAATCTTATTGGTCGAGATCCTTGTAAATTCAATTTTAATAATTCAAGTGTGTTTGACTAGTAATTAATTAATTCAAGAAACTCATTTCTTAATTAATTACTTATTTGCCTTGGCCAAGGACTAACTCAGTCAAATCACTTAGAATATAATAGGAAATTCACTTGTTCATCTGGACAAGTGATGGATCCTTTGTTGTCAACACCAACCTCCATATACGAGTCATTACACCCAATCACCAGTCCATATATGTCTTTGTAAAAGAATTGGCACATGAGTCAAAGTGTAGTGAGTCAATATACAAGATTACTGCGATGACTCAAGTCAAAGAATTAATCTTGCACTATCATGATTAAGAAACTCCTAATTCGACATATATAGAAATAATTCCAATTTAGGAAGTTTCAGTCAGCGTAATCAGTGAACTTGTTCTCAACAAGCACCCGCGTATGTGCATTTGTGTCAACTACACTAATGTCTATAAAACGAGACATTCTCTAATTAAGAGTGTGCATCATAGGCGCAAGTCTATCTGAATTATCAATGTCCCATCTTGATAATTCTATGACTTGGACGGTATTTAGAAATCACAGCCTTAGAGACTTGTTTTATGATATTCATCCAATGAGATATCAAGCCCCATAGCTATGTGTGAATTTTAGGGACTTCATCATACAGTTATAACAATATAAACATAAGATGAAGAAATGCCTTTTATTAATATAATGTAAAACGAAATTGTTTATTACAATAATAGATAAAGAAAGCTTATCTAGGACTGGCTCGCATGGCACTATTCTAATACTTCCTGGCGTTGCCCCTTCAAGCTCCGATAAGAAAAATCTCTAGGTGAAACATATATCAGGTATTGCAGCCCACTTAAAATATTATCAAGAGTCGTATTTATAATTGTTTATGGTATGGGCACAAGAAACCCTAATTATCATAAGTTTCTTGAACCTGAACTATTGCTCAGCCAATCAAATGTTATAATATTTATGTCACTAGTCCAAAGGTTCAATAAAATATATGTTACCTACATCAATATAAAAAAAAAAAACATCAAAACTTTTTTAACCAATTAAAAATGAAAAACCTATAATATATAGCATTGGTCGATTTATAATTAGGTGGCATACTCTCAAAACTGGATAACAGTGCAAGTGATGAGCATGAATTGTCTCATCCAAATTTGATTTGGGACCAAAATTACACATTTCTCAAAAATATAGAATCCATATAATGAGTCTCATAATATTGGTATTATGTGATAACGATGATTGACGTATAATACTTGATCAAGTGAGGACTACAACTAATTTCTTATTCATATATAAAGTTGTTGTGATCAAATTAGACTATATGTCCTAATGAAAGAATAATTCTATATGTCCTAGTGAAAGAATAATTCCATAAAGTTTCAGTTCTCTTTTGTTGCGGTAATCAATTAATACAACTTAAACTTACATATCTTAATTATTATAAACAGAAACCAAAGAAAGAAAAATACTCTCTATAGGCTCATATTTAAAGCCCTAGAACCCAGGACACAACATTCGTACTTTTAACATTGTGGAGTTCACTTGAGACTCCAACACAAAGGTTTTGAATGTCCTGAAAGTCCCCAAGTTTAGGACCTCCCAAGTATCAGTACTCATCTCTTTGTCTCAAATTTAATACTAATCATGATATTACTTTTTAGGGTGTCCTATAAAATTTTATTTTCTAAGAAGCTTTAAAAATATAATTCAACACTATAAGCTCTCAATAAATACTTTAAAAGCCTCAGTATAAGTTGTACAATCTAACCCTGGCGTGAAATCAACCGATGGCAAAAAAATTTTAGACGAATGAAGTATAAGATTATCAATTTATTCAACAACAAAAAAAAAAAATTGAAACTACGTACAAATTAAGAACTGAATTGAAGAGAGCATAGAAGTAATGATGGCACGTACAAAGGCCAGAAACGGGTAATTATTCCCTCCCTTCATCACTGTATAGAGACAACCTTAATTTTGGATATTTAATCCTACTCGGAAAGAATATTTATATCTATTATTATACCCTATTTCTTAGGCTTATTCCCTTTGATATCCTATACTATAATTATTGAATTCTCCACTTGAAAAATAATAATACTAGTAACATGGTTCTCAGACTTCTATACCCTATAGTCTATAGGCAATAAATTGAGTGACATTCTCTGCTTCATTGTTTTTAAGCCAAGGGACAACTAACTACAACATAATCATTCCTTGAAAAAGGTTTTGTAAAATTAATGGCACAATGACATTGAACATGATTATGCATGCCTAAAACATTTAGATATTTGTCTATTTTTTATTTCATATTAAATTAATATTTTTGTAAATGCACGATAATTGCAAATATATACTTAACAAGTTATATATTTTTAAAATATTATATGAAATTAGCATGCAACTATGATGTGAAATACAAACCAAACACTAAATTACAAAAAACATAATTATACATATATGTGGTAAATATATTAAAACTAGTCCACATTGATACATAGAGGGCGGTGTACTGAGTTTACCTATAGACGTATCAGAATATGCCGATGCACGTCATTCTGGATATAACTCGCCTACTAGCATCCTTTTCGATCATACTTCAAACATGTATGCTCTGTGATGATGAATAAATACATGAGTTATCCATTCATGTCTATACATTTTAAACCCTGAAGTCGTTGGGATGCTCCAAAGAATAGATAGATCGAAGGAGAAGTAGGAGAGAAGAAAGAGACTAGTTTCTTGACACACTATTTTTGTTGTATGATATTTGAGATGATATATCACATTCACAGATGCATTTCCTTATAATTAACAGTAGGACTCATATTTTGAGATGATACATCATAGGATACATACATCATATTGGTTGTTTGAAATGCAACAGAGATCAGGTAAAGGATACCGAAGGGAATTAGTCAGCTTTAGTAACAAAAAGATTGTGACATAATGGTCCTATTAGCCTTGCGGTTACGTTTATTTATTTATCTATACTATTAATTATTAAAGAGGGGGTGAATTTGTAGTTTTAAATTGGATGATAGTTTGATGTGACACTGATTATCTCTAAAGTTTTAACAAGTATCCAAGATTTTTTTTTCTATTTCTCCTTCTTCTCCCTTTTCCGACATTCTTTTACTTTTTTCACTCTTATGGTTTACTTATTTTATCTCCCGTTTCTGTCTCTCTCTCTTTCCAACTTATTTTCAATTTTATACAAATCTTATATTTTATAGGAGATAATAACATAGATATTATGCATACAATAACTAATTTAAAAACTTAATAATAATTTTTAATTTCTTAAGCACTTCGTTACAACAGGGAACTATTACTATATATAATAAATTGTGTTTTGGACTGTCAGCACTTTCAGTGTAACATATGGATAATTATTACGTGAAATTAGTGTTAATGAGCCAGAGTTGTTTTGGTGTCACACCATTTGTTTTGATAAGTTAACAAAATAATAATAGCATGATTAATGAAACCAATTATAGTGGATTATTATCCATGATTTCACACTTTTACATGTTTTTCTATTTTATATTTCTTCTATTTTTGTTCTCTTTTCTTATCTTTTATTTAAAGTTAAACAAATTTTATTCAAAAAACTTTAAATTAATTTATATATTTTTGTTCACGCATAGAGCGTATCTTTACCGACTAGTTTTTTTGTAACTATTTACCGTGCAAGACTGATATTTGACAAAAACTTGGCAGTTCATTTATATCCATTCATGCATTACAACAAATAGTTATAATTTATCCCCAAAAAATGTCTAATTGAAACGAGACAATATCCTAATTCTATTTCATAGTAATTATCGTTCAAAGACTTGTCCAAGCTATTACTGAAATTGATGCTGCAAGACTCTGTCATTAAGATCCATTGGGCCCGAGCCTTATTTAAATGCGTGTGTTTGTAATTCGATGTTATATTATTCGCTTTATATGCATCCACTTAGAGAGAGAGAAAAATGATCAATTTCACCTTTCGATATACCTAAATGCAAAAATTAAATAAGTACGATTAAGAAAACTAAATCAAACATACACGTAGAAGAAAGAAATACGATTATGAAGAAGTTTGGGTTCAATTATTCTTAGTTTTCGCCAATAAGGCTTTGTTGTAGAGGTGAGCGTTGGTTTTGAAAAACCGCCCAAATCGACCGCACCAGCCGTATCGTTTTTGTTAATTTTCTAAGCAATTCGTGGTTTAAAATTTAAAAAAAAACCACACTGCACTATGCGTTTTGGTTTCAAAATTAGTGTTAGAAAAACGGAACTGCACCACCACCACCTACATACAAATATATATATATATATATATATATATATCTTCTTGTTATTTTTTAATTCGAACCTTTAATAGGTTTTACTCATAATACTATTTATATTTGTTGTATTATTTAATATTTATTATTGAATTGATATGGTTATATCTTTTACATGATTAATAATATGTCAATCAATATTTGTGTTTGAGACTTTTAAAGTGATAATATCTTATGATATTTTAATGTTATATTTTTTATATATATAACAGACATTTGAAGAGTTTTGATTAAAAAAAAATATTATAGATTATATTATATTACATTTGTTCTATTTAACGTACTATCAGAATTATTTGTAATAGCAATGTCGTTTTAGATTACCTATTATTTTATAACCTTATAATACACTTTACAATATCCTTTTGCAGATTTTAGTGCACAAATTTTAGTAAACAAACAATTACAACATGTCATTTTTTATATTACTTGTTTATAAAGAAATCTCTCTTCCTATTTTTCATACAAGCTAGATTAAGATATTTTCTTACATATAAGTGTGTATTTATTTGATATATTTACATATTTAGTAAAATATTTACATATTGTAGTTATACTCAGTGTAACATAGATTTTTATAGTGATATACTAGTAATTTTTGTTCTAAATGTATGATACTCTTATATAATAATATGTATTGACACTAGTGTTTTTTTAATAGTTCATGGAGTTTAATCTTGATAAATCTTTCCCAGACAAGTATTTTCTTAATTATGAATTATCATTATCTTTTTATGAATTAGTTTAACAAAAATATGACAAACGTTGTTTGCTTATTTAGTTTTAAAATGTAAAATAATTTGAAAAACCGCTAAACCTCACCGCACCGCACAAAACCGCATAGTCAGTTTTGATTTACAAAATCATAATTTCAAATTTTATTTCCTCCAAACCGCACTTGGCAATTTGGTTTGAAATTAATAAAAAAGATTGCAAAACCGAACCGTGATCACCCCTACCTAGTTGGTCAAGGTTAAGGCATCATAACTAAAAGGTTGAGGGTTCGACTCTTACTGGTGTATGAGGGTTGCTTTCTCTACCTATATGATAGCTTGTTCATTATAGAATTTATTGATGATATTTTTCTTGTAATAGATATTCTGTTACATTTGATGTAATATGATAATCGCTTCTTTAAAAAAAATTAGGGCAAAATATACTTTGTACCCCTAAACTATTCACTTTGACTCATTTAGGTCCCTGAACTATTAAATATAACAAAATGGTCCATGAACTATCAAACGTAATAAAATGGTCCCTCAACTTAAGGAGTTGTTTGGTTAGTTTTTTAAATTGATATATAGTATAATACAAATGTTATTTTTGTACATTAAGTACTTTAAATATTTTTATATAATTTAATTTAATTTAATTTTAATTTGTATTTGGCGTCTATTTCCATTGAGGATTGAGTACAATTTATTACTCATTATTGTTTATTTTATTTTATTATTCATGTACCCATGCCCTGGTACGAGTTAAAATCTAGTTTAAAATATTTTTTAAATTCTTTAAAGATGATTAAAAATTTAAAAGCACAAATTTTAAATCATAATTAGTATCAATTATTGGTATAAAATTCTACATAAATAAATTTTTAGATAAAACTACAATTGATATTTTATTGCTCTAGAAGGCTAAGGACAATTAAACCCATAAATTTATTAAACTAAATAATAAATTTTTTGAAAAGAAAAGTTGGTGAAATAAGTTTTTGGGATTAAAAAAATATTATAAAATATTTTTTTGGTTAAAAAGTTTATTATAAGGAGACTGCCCTTTCAGAGTAACGGTGGGTGTGCAATTAATCAAATAAACAACTGTTAAAATGCACTCTCCCCAAAACCGGACTGGTAAGTGAGCTTGAAAACGCAGGGCACGGGCCACTTCTAAAATATTTCTATGCTTGTGTTCTACCCGTCCATTTTGCTGAGGTGTCTCAACACAACTTGTCTCATGAATGATTCCTTGTTCATGATAAATTTTTTGCATAGCCAAAGAAATAAATTCCGATCCATTATCACTACGTATGCGTTTAACATTTTTGTGAAATTGAGTGTAAACTAGTTTGTAAAAATCAACAAGGTAACGACTGGCTTCATGTTTCTCTTTAAGTAGATAAACCTAAACAGACCGACTACGATCGTCAACGATAGTCAGAAAATAATTTGCACCACAATTCGACGCCGTTTTATAGGGTCCCCATAAATCACAATGCACAACATCAAAACAATTATCGGCAATATTATTACTTAAAAGGAAAACTCAGTCGAGTCTGTTTTGCTCGAAAACATGCATCACAAATAACATTATTTGTTCCTACTCTACCAATAACTGAAATAAAAGATAGATGCTGACATGACTGATGTCCCAAACCTCGATGCCAAACGGTGTAAGAATCCACTTTTTCGGTCTTCAAGGCTTAATGAATCCGTGTAGATCGAAAATAATAAACCCCCCGTTGAAGCTCACCCAGTCCAATCGGCATCCTCGAGCGGTCCTGTATTACACATAACTCATTAACAAACGTGATTTGGCAATTTGTATTAGATATCAATTGACGTATTGAAATCAAGTTACACATCAAAGTAGGAACATATAAAACATCTCGCAATATTATGTGCTCATTGAGCATAACACGCCCCTTCTTGGTGGCATCCGTCTTCACCCCATTGGGTAGAATGACCAGGACAGGTACAGTGGTTTGAACATTGCTCAAGAGTTTCAAGTCCCCGGTCATATGATTTGACGCACCACTATCCAAAATCCAGATAAGATTATCAAAAGTATTACCGGATAGCTTGTCGGAATTGTCTCGTTCAAGAAGCATCAATAACCTTTGAAATTGATCAGTCGACAAACCAAGGATACTACCATTATTCTCGGATTGACCACCGGATGCATGATATGCAGTCGCGTGCCCTTGGTTGCGCCACCGTCGAGTTCACATGTCCAAAACCTCGGTTTTGATCATTACGCCCCTGATCACGCAGTCCTCTCCACCACGCAGGATAACCGATCACCTCAGAGCATTCCGAAAGATCATGGCTGTTCTGATTACAACGAGAGCACTTCCTGTAACCATTGACCTTCGGCTTTGATGTGCTGAAATTAGGAGATGGCTTCGGCCTTGTGGACTGCACAACAAGTGCGACTGCTTCAATTCGCTCCTCTTGCCCATGCACAATTGATCGATGTCGCTCTTCTCTCGTAATCAATGCATAAGCTTTATTGATTGTCGGGAGTGGATCCATGTTAAGTATCTGTGATCGAATTGTACCAAAAACAACATCATCTAATCCCATGAGAAATTGGTGTAATTTATCTTCTTCACGTTCTTGAAGAAACTCCTTTGACGCCCCACATGTGCACTTAGGAACCTTGAATAACTGGATAATTCATCCCACATACCTTTCAATTTTGTGAAGTATGCCATCACTGTCGTCCCCTGTTGCCTAAGTGAGGCAATCTCACCCTTGAGTTCGTGGACGCGTGGAGCGTTCCCAACGGAGAAACGATCCCTTAATTCATCCCAAACAGCTTTCGCAGCCTCCTCTTAAGCTATACTTGGTGGAATCGATTTATCAATGGAGTTGAAGATCCATGAAATCAACATCGAATTGCATGTTATCCAGCCATTCGCCTCAGCCGCATCATCTTTCGGTTTTTTCAGGGTTCCGTCGATGAACCCTAATTTGTTCTTTGCTCTCAATGCATTAACCATGGCCTTTTTCCACATATCGAAGTTATCGCCAGTCAGCACGCAGGTTGTAATCATCACTCCCGGGTTATCCGACAGAGACAAATAAAATGGCGAAGCCATATCTATCGCACGTTTTTCCGTCATGGTGTGGGGAAGGGATTCGGTTGCTTCTTGGTGGTGACAGCGGATTTAGGATTCTGTATTCTCAACCCGCTCTGGTACCATGAAGAAAAGTAGAGGCGAAAGAATATTTTTCTTCATTACTTGAGAAAAGAAAAACGTACAAGATGAATATATACAGCTAATACAAACCCTAAAGCTAGAGACCATAAATAACAAACTACCAAAAATACCAAACATAACAATACACGTAATTTACAATAGTATTTCCCATGCAACCACTAACCAAAAGAAATTATATGTATACATATATTATAATTTATATATTGTATATCGTGTAGGAGGATTTTAGTATAAAGCTGATTATTTAGACCAAGTTTAATGATACTATTGTCATTTTTTCTTGTACATAAAGACATATATTTGTGTGAAAGAAAGAGAATTAATATTCGCACTTCTCTTTTTGATAATCACACTCCACCTAATTTTATATTTTCAGTCTTTTACCTAAATATCCTTTTCTTTACTAAACAATACTTGACTTAATTTATTTGATGGACAAATAAGCCTTTCCATTATTATTTGGAATTCTAGTAGTAAAAATGTGAATGAAATTTTTATTAAAATAATAATAAAAAATTTAAAATATTATAAATTTAATTTAAAAATTTTTATAACTTAAAGACGGCACCATCCAAGCCTTTTTCATCACTTTCTTTTTAAATTATTATTTTTGTTTTGGAAAATTCGTGAAGAGGGTGCCGTCTTCACGAATTTTATATTTGTATCGTAAATCAAACTGTGTTGTTTTAACAAATTTTGAAAAAATCAAATAAAATTCATGAAAAAGGAGACTTTTTCATGAACTTTTCACAAAAAAAGATAAAGAAAGAAAGAGATGAAAACGGCTTGAATAGTATCGTCTTCAAGGTGTTAAAAAATTTAAATTAATAATTTTTTTAAAAAAATCTTTAATATTATTTTAATAAAAATGCTATTCACACTTTTAGTACTAAAATTCCAAATAATAACGGAAATGTTATTTGTCTATCAAATAAATTAAACCAAGTATTGTTTAATAAATAAAAAGGTATATTAATAAAATAATAACAATATAAATTTAGGTAGAATGTGAGTATCAAAAATAAGACATATATTCATATTCAGACAATTAATAGTATCCAGAAAGAAATTAATAGATACAATATACATATTCAGACAATTAAACGTGGCCTGAAATAGAATACCAAAAATTTACAAGTGGGGGGAAGGGGACAAAATGTACGGCGGAGGAAATCGCGGGATATATATACAGCCGGTGATCATATATATATATATATATATATATTCTCAAATAATTATATAATAGTAATAAATATTGTAGAAGAGAGACAGAGCAGAAAGAGAGCGGTGGGCTCGAGACAAGCCGACTCGTCATTCGAGAAAAGTAGGTAGACTATGGCTCTAGCTCTCTAGGTCTCATGCACTAGATCTGCGCTGTAACACACTTTTCACACACATAATCACCATTTTTCTTACCTCCAACCCCTCACTACACGCGCCTCTTTTCCCTTTCTCTTTTTTAATTAGTTAACTTTTGTGTTTAACAATTTCAGTTCTCTTTCTTCGATTATATTTTTGTTTTTTGTTTTCTTATTTATTATTTCAATCTAAAAGGAACTGTTAGCCTATAATGCACGGATACTCCTAACAATAATTTCATGCAACACTGTATCTAGATCATATCCGTATCTGCTATGTTCACTCCTGAATACTGTGTTCGGAACATTTTTGAAATGTCCAAAATTAAAAAAAGGAAAAATTTTGATTACCATATCCTATACAAAATTTGAAATATCTGACACACCTCGGATACCAAGCAGATAATTTTTTTCAAATCATACAATCTTTTCTGGGCTAAAATAGGAAAGGAGAAAATATCTATCTTTTGTTAAAAATTAAAACTTAAAAGTTGAATAATTAACAAAGAAAACTAAAGAACTATACAAAATTTTATTTATGTCAATGAATCTATTAAATTAAATTTATTTTTAGATATTATACATGCATATATATACACGTATTATCGACGCATCGTATCCCTAAATTTTGAAATTTGCTATAATCTTTATCCGTGTCGTATTATATCTGTATTCTCAAATTTGTGTCATATGGTGTCCATCTATATATATTCATATCAAGACTTGGTTAAGTGATTTTAATTTGATTGTATTTTTTTTTCAAATTAAGGAATTACTTAGTTTGATAAAATCAAGACTTGATGTTGGTACAATATTCATATCATAAATTCAAGGGAGAATATGTCAAGCCCAAAATACAATCAATCACATATATAATAGTCGAGAATCCTCTTAGTAGATTTACTTGAATTTTCAAAATTGGAATATTATACATAGTGAATATATATATATATATATCAATATATTGCATAACTCTATTTTTTTTAAATAATTAAATATTGCGTAACTCTAATGAATGAATAAACTAAGGTGATAGTTATAAGTTCAGGATTGAGTTTTCTCATGCTAGAGTATTGTTTACTTTGCATCATCTCTCAACTCTAAATATTATGAAATTAACATTGAAATTTTATTTGATTTATGAGATTAAATATGACACATCTCTATTCAATGGATTCAATATTAAAATTTTATTTGATTTATGAGATTAAATGTAGCATATTTCTAATCAATGAGATCAAAATAAAAAAATGGGCAATTTATAAGACGAAAACTGCAATTTTTCTTGTAAGGTTGACTAGCTCGACTTTTAAATTCTTTTGATACTTCCATATGGAATACGGATGTGTGCTGTGTTTTAAGCCTTGGTTATGCTTTATTGATCCTAGTTTATATCAAAATACCTACCTAGGTCGTAAACTATGTATATAGCTGTCCCCAAACAACTATGTAAGAGATAAGATTTGGCTCTAATTAGCAATTGATTTGGCACTTAAATCACCGAACTTCTCTAACGACCCTAAATGTAGAGCGTTTTCTAGCACGACATACGTAAGCAACCCTAATGCTTAGACTTCTTGATAGGTTTTCACTTTTCAGTCAACTCAAAATGAGGTGAAATTAAAACTTTTGATGTAAATTAAGTGTAATTTAAATAACTAAGTTTTACTTAAATGTAACCTTTTTGTTATGATGGCCTAGATACTTAGACAAAAAAAAAACTAGAATTTTTCGATAGGAAATATAGGTTGTGTTTGTTTCTATTTTTAAACAACTCTTGGTCAAAACTTGTTTATTTTATGTTTTTTGATTAAAAAAAAATTTTTTGGTCAAAAAAATTGTCAGTTATTGTCTTTCTATTTATGTCCATTTTAGGATGCTTATTAATTACATTAATTACAATATATATATATATATATATATAACCATAATATTACAATTATTTAAAACGTATATTATATTATATTTTTCAACCATTAACGAATTATAAATACAATTTTTCAGACAAAAACTTACATGACTTGACTAGGGATGTAAGGTGAGCCGAGCCGGCTCGACTGGAGCTCAGCTCGAGCCATTTCGAGCTCGACCTTTTTCATGAGTCGAGTTTGAGCTCACTTATAGTTGTTCATATGCTCATGAGCTTTTATTATTATTTTTTATTAATTTTTAATATTTGTCTAAAAATACTCGTATTTCATAAAAATAATACTTGCAATTTTATATACAACATAGTTTAATAATATTTTTTTTTTCTATTTTGTTTAAATCGTGCAAAACAATAACAACAACAATTATAAGATTACATATTTTAGTTGATATGATATATTTTTCTATAAAAGAATTTAATGAAATCATATTTTCACGACACTCTCCTCTATTTTCTATATACTTATTGAATATAAGATATTTAATTATTATTTATCTTAATAATACTTACTGTATATGTGAATAATGTATATTATACATTATTAACGTATTGTCATAAGCTAAAAAGCTGAATTTATTTTATTTTCTAAAAAAAATTAAATTATTTTTTACTTCAAGAGCTCAAGCTCGGCTCATCTACTTCGAGCTTGAACTCGAGTCCTAGAAAATGAGGCTCGTTGAGTTTGAGCTCGAGCTCGAGGTTGAGCTTAAAAAAGTATAATCGAGCTCGAGCTCGAGCCTGAAAATTTTATAAGGCTCGGCTCGAGCTCGGCTAGTTTACAACTCTAGATTTGATTGATACAGTAACTTTTGTCTCTTCTGAAAATAAAATCAAACACACAACCAAACACATTTTTATCAAAATACACAACTCCCAATAAACTTTTTCACCAAAATTTTCGCAAAAAAACCCCCTAAAATAGAAACAAATACAGCCATAATATTTTAGGATGTTCTACATTTTTTTAATAAGTACAAAATATTCTAATTAATTTTTGATATCATACTGAATTCTTCCAAATCTGTTCTTTTTACATTTCAAAATAGTTAATAGTAGCACAGAGATGCATACATTTTTATTTAGTTTGTTTGTTCAACGTCTCAATGCTCATTTCTAAAATTAGATATAACACATTATAAAACGTTTTATGCAGGCATTCTCTAAGCCGAAAAATCATTTTTTTTAGGACCCATTAGGACGGAAACATCGAGGCCAATATTAAGAGCCTCATATTCTATTCAGAATGATTCTCGGTGCATAAAGTGAAAGACTAGACCTCGCCTTTGACTCTAATAGTAAGCACAAGAAAAAACTGACTGAGTCGAAAGACGAAAGAAGTTGTTCAAGTTGTGTAACGAACAAGGGGAGCTTAGGCCGTGAAGGTAAAGAAGGACCAGACTTTCATTCTTCCCTTAGTCAGGATGCTGCATTTAGAGAATATATATAAAATTTTCATTGAGTAAGACACTTCACGGAGCATAGTTTTTGATTCATAGAAATAGAAATATAATTATTAAAAAAGTAACCTTTAGATTGTTTACACACATATATATAGTTAGATAATTTTTGTGATCTCGTGTATTTCTTTGGTGCAAACACACATAAAAGTGTTGAAAATTAACAAAATTATTTAATGGGAAAAAAGAAAAAGAAATAGTAAAAGAAAAGTCCCCTTAAAGTGAGAGCCACGAGGGAGTGATAGCGCGTGGAGCTAAGAGTGGAGAGAGAGAGAGAGATGGCGTGTGGGTAAGATTAGGATGAAAGGGAACAAAGAACGAAGAGACCGGAATGGGAGACACAAAAGTCCTTTCCTTCTCTCTCTTCTCTCAGACCGCCGCTTTCCTTTTGAACTAGACTAGACTACACTACACAACTAATATTATTTTTCATTTATTCCAACCAATGCACAACTGCATATAATTAATTTGGGTTATTATTAAATTGCTTTGCTCCAATTTGTTTGCAGTTGTGTTTATCTTTAATTATATTAATAAACATTTTGACATTGTTTATTTATCTTTTATGTTTTTATAGTTTATATAAAGTTCTATTGGATCAATTATGATTATGAGAGGGGTTGTGTATAAAGAGTGGCAACTTGTGGAATGCTCAAGGGGATGTGAACATAAAACCCCGTTTCAAGTCATAGAAACTATGAGAAAATAAGATATCACAGTCTCGTCAAGACTTGTTTTCTGTACGTCATTCTCATGGTAGAGTGCCTTATTCTATTGGCATTGATTTAGGGGTCGGTGCATGCACAAAGATCCATACGTGGATTGTATGAAATTTAAAAACTCCATTACGATCCCATGTTGGTTCCGTCTCGAACTTGGAATCCTAGAATTGTGTAGATGTGTGGCTAATCCTCAACGAACTGATGAATCACAGTTGCGACCTGTCCAGGTCACTACACTTTGATCTATTCCATGATTGCAGAAGAATCTTGAATTTGAATATATTGGGTGCAGCCTGCCTGTATGGAAAAATAAATGATACCAACAGAGGATTCATCCAAGATGGGATACTTCGATTTTGTATACTGTTGTGTAACTAAATTACTTAGAAAGTTTCTAGTCGGAAAAATGTCTTCAAGAAAGTTTTGGTGGTCCTTACTTTGTTGACAAGGTCATTAGAGTCCAACATAGTCATAACTTCTCAGTTATTATTATTTCGACTAGGACACAAACTCTAGACTTAAACAGAGAAATTATTGAGAGATTCGACTAATGCGAAGATTCAAATAATTAAATTTGACTCATACTTGAAGAAAATAAAGGAAATCTGCTAGGAAAAGGATTCCCTACCAGAGCGGCGTATATAACCATATTTGATAAACTCTAGCCTAGTACTGAAGGAGTTAATCAAGGGTAAAAACTAAGGTTTGAATACCGTTAGAGATGCTTTGCATAGTTGGAGTATTCAAGTAGGCAAAATCTAAGAGGAATTTTGGAGAGCAGAAACCGTACCCTCATTAGGTGAAGAAGGCGATTTCAACCGTGGAATTAGACTCTATCCATATGCGACATATTAGTTAATGCGAGGCATTTCACTGTGGTACTAAAAAATGAAATTGGTGAATTTTTCTTTGAACCCCCTAAGAAAAGCTTCGATATTTCAATGGAACCATGTCAAACTTATCCCGGGTTAGAGATTGTGTTTATTTTTAAATCTTTGTTTTCGTCTACAAGCCGGAGGTTGGAATTCCGAATTCTAACCAATATGCCATCCAATAAAGAGTTAACTTGATATTATACATCCATAAACAGATGATTCTTGGTGACTCCAGAGATTTGGGTCCCGAGATCCCCACAAATCGATACACTTGTACGTCAAAGTCTTGTCTCGATACAAGTTTTTATGTGAGACTATCTTGCATCCATCAACAAACAGAGACTTCTGCAATTCTTGCCTCCATTTTGCTTACAGCCACTGCTTTGTCCACCATCCAACAATCTGATGTTCGTTGACTTTTCTGTTTACAAGCAATGAAACTAATAAATGTAGCCCACGCGTTATCCTATTTACGGAAAACCCGTTTTTTCCACCCGGCCCACAGATGTTTCATTAACACGTACTTGTGGTACAATTTTCTAAATCAGATTTGGATTGGATCGGGGAAAAAGTCATGGGCCTTTCTCTTTTTCTTTAGGCCCCTTTAATGTAAACTGGACTCCCCTAAATTATTGGGCCCTTTAGAAAGTGAAATTTAGCCGAATGTTTTCAAGAATCTTTTATAAACTCATTGCTCATGCATATTAGAATCGAGAATCTTTCGCCCTTGGCAGACTGGCATAAACTGGAGCTGGCGTGAAGCTAATCGCCCGGCGGATTATTTAGCCAAAATGGGTCTCCATTGCGAAAACTATACTACCATTGCCACAGATGATTTCCCAGAAGACTTGCATATTCTCTTAGAGATCGATAAATTGGGCGTTTCTGTGCACCGTGTTACGACTATTGCCCCGGGTTTGTCGGGCTAGTCGCTTTGGGTATCCCCCCTCCCCAGAATAAAAAAAAAAAAAAAGAATCGAGAATCTTTTATAAATTCATTACTCATGCATATTAGAATATCATTATGAATTTTATACATCATTATATTACAGGCCATTTCTTTTTTCTTCTATTTTCCTCTGTCGGCGATGGCTTGGTGAAGCAGTCGTCTACTTCACCAATGTTACCACCATCATCGTCGGTAGGTTGGATTGGAGCACCCTTCTTGAAGTTGTACACGACATCTTCAAATCTGACGAAACGGATATGGATCTAAAGAGAGAAAGACAGATCTAATGAGATGAAGATGGATGATACATAAATTTTTATACAATGTTTTAAATATTTTGTTTAGTATTTTATTTTCTCTCTCGAATGAGAGTTTCATCTCTCCTTAAATAGGAGTTGCACAAGAATTTTCTTGTGTTCGTTTGTGAGTTCTTAAAATTTGTTATCTTTAAAACCTTGATAGTTGGTGTTTCAGATGTTTTTACTACATCGTTTGAGTCGATATGAATTGTATTGTCCAGGCGTTGTAAACTTTCGATTGAATGATATATAAAACCGATTTTTCTTCAAAAAAATTAAAAAAAATTTTACTCAATCTTCAAGCTCATAAGATATTACTAAGGGCAATTTTGTAATTGTAAGGTAAATTAAAAGAATGTTCAAAGATTTTACTAATAAGTTAGTATCTTCAATCTCCACAATTATTGCGCCTAAATTATATTACTAACTATAATAGAATCTTTAATTTACGTGCGATTAGCCAAGTTTACATGATTAAAAGTGCAATTTCGGTGATTTTGAAAATGTTTAGTAGCAATTTATCTAAAATAGTTATGTTTTCTAAGATATTTTTAAAGGAACATGATGATCATATATATCTTCTAATATCATGTCAGAAATGGAATATATAATATTCCCAAAAAAAAAAAGAACATGTATATATATGTAATTACTTATAATTTATCTTAATCTCTATATCTCTCGTTCAAAAGACCATTTTTGATGAGTTTTGAGCTTATATGTAATAAAGAAACCACTAAGTACGCACAGAGAATAATTCAGACCAAGATCGAGTCCTTTTGACTTGATAAAAAATCACAGGAAACAAATGCTACTCTTGTTCATTAAGAGTTGAGTATCTTTTCCATGTGTAGAGATATTCAAGTTGTTGGGTTTTTAATTGAAGATACGTCTGACTTGCATATATAAATAATTAACAACTAGGAATTAATTGAAGCATAAAATTCAACCCTAAATTTTGTGTATATATTCAAAAGTAAGATTATTTATACAATTGCTGCAATTTTATGAACAATGATGTATACATAAATACAATCCCATATCGAATGGCGAAAGACTTGAGAGTTTATATACCCTAAACTTACTCTCCCTAACAAGGTGCTTTTGAAGCACAAATCTGCACAGCTCCGGCCAAAACGGACAGCTACTTTGCACAAAGATGTCTGATGTGCGAGAAGAGGCAAGTTAAACAAGAATCGACAAAAAAAAGAAAAGAATTGAGTGGTATAAACTCCTAGTATATCTTTTTCCTAACCAACCCTAAAAATGTATTAATTTTCTAAAATCTATAAAACTAACATATGATTTAATTTTCTATCTCCTTCTGCTTCCATTCCATCCCTATAAATCTGCAGGGCGAAAACCTGATTTTATACTCTGAAATCGTCTCAAGTTTGGGCGACCAAAGCTGATCTCTAGGCCCCACCAATTGATTGTAATGCTTCTGCAACTCAGGCGTGCTACACAAGAAGCTACTACTACTTCCGTCGCCATTAATAATATCCTTATTATTATCATTATTGTTATCATCTCTGCTAATTAATCTGGTAATGAACTCGGGCACAACCTTGATCAAAACCCTACCGTCGGATCCCTTCAAGTACTCAAACTGGCTATCCTTGAAGCAGACACGGCTGCCCCGGTTGCTATTCGGGTCGGATCCTAAAGCCGCTAGGGTTGAAGCTGAGAGCACACAGTTCTGCGTGACGCAATCGAGAGGAAGAAGGAAATAGGTTTGGCCTGTGATGAGTTCGTCGTCAATGGCGAGTGAAGGAATCGGATGGCCTATGAAGAATGAGTCGGCGTGGCAAATTATGTGGTCGGGGAACTGGAACATGATCTCTCCGGCGAGGTGTTTGCCGGCGAGAGTCCTGGTGGCGCCGCCGTGCGATATGAGCTTCACGGTGGGATCTTGATCGGGCCTGAAACATGGCGTGAGTAGTGTGTTGCCCATTGTGTTTACTGTTTTGTGATTGAAGAGATTATTTAAGATAAGAAATGGTAGATGGAGGGTACGGTTATTAGTTGGTAACTGATATATTTATATATATATATATATTAATGGAATGGAGGGAGGGAGGGAGGGAGGGAGGCGGGGATTGACTTTGAGAAAGTCTCTGTGATATATAATGTATGTATATATATGGTGTTTGGTGTATATATGTATGTATGTGTCTATCTGCTTAAGGAGGTATTGTCTGGCAGGTCGGTGGTCATTAATGGCGGCTTTAATTTGAAAGGATCGGATCTAGTAGTGTGCAATGCATGGATGAATGGTAATACTGTTTCCTTGAACCTAATTTACTGCGCGGTCGACTTCTTATTACAGCACATGCAATTATATGCAACTTGCATAATGCAAGTATCAAATTGATACTTGACTCATATATCAGATACCGTGTAGTTTGGATAAGCTTATTTTATAATATATTATAAGTTTAATGGAACATTTTTCCATTTTCAAGTGTTTGGATACTTTAAGATTATAAACTATATATATAAAGTCTAAGTAATGTCATTAATTAGAACGACCAAATTAAAAAAATTCGAACTTACTTTTAAGAAGCAGATTATAATCTACTTTGACATCTTATTTTAAGAAGTATAAGTGCATTCTCAAATAATAGGAAAATTGCATTAATTTATGGTCTCATATGACATCACCGTTTGTAATTTTAATCCAATTGAATTTGAACTTGCAACGATAGTCCTCTAGGATTTACAAATCTTGCATTTTTGGTCTCAAGTGTCTATTTGTTTTACGGAAGATGGAGATCTAGTGGGCTGTACACTCCGTTAGTCTAGAAAATGCAAATTAATGGCGAGTGGAGTGCGCACGCTTTTTTCTGTCAAAAAATAGACGGTTGAGATAAAAAATGCAATTTTTTAAATCCTATGGAACTAAAATTGTAGAGAAAAATTTACTTGTGGTCCCGTGGGAGTTGACCCAAAACACTTTTAATCCCGCAGGACTTTTTTTGATACTTTTAGTCCTATAGGAGTGAAAAAGTGACATTTTTAGTCTCAAATGTTAAAAATTGGACTGAAAATGATGATTGTGTTACACGCGCCGTTAATTTTAAGGGGAAAAAAAAGAAATTCAAATATTAATTAAATAAATAAAAAACAAAAAAATTTAAAAAAAAAGGAGAAGGAAGACGATGACCAACTGGTCGTCTTCTTCGAACCACCATCCCCATCGCCACGCTGCCCCACCACCACCGCCATCTCCACGTTGCCCCACCACCAACGCCACCCCTCAAAAGCTCGACCCACCTCCATCGCCGGCATCTCCTGGTCGAGCTTTGGCGGTTGGAGAGATTTGGGTGGAGCTTTGGCGATTACGGTGGCAGCGATGGTGGTGGTGGCAGAGTGGATTAGGATGGGGGTGGAGGTGGGGAGGGGTGGTTTGGTTGGTTGGTGGGTGGGTGGGTGGACGAACTCATTTTCTTTTCTTTTTCTTTTATTTTATTAATATTTGAATTTATTTAAATTTCTTTTTGAAATTTTTTTCCCCTTAAAATTAACGGAGCGTGTAACACAATCACTATTTTCCGTTCATTTTTTAACGTTTGGGATCAAAAGTGTCACCTTTTCACTCTATGGAACTAAAAGTAATAAAAAAAGTCCTACGAGATTAAAAGTGTTTTGGGTTGATTCCTACGAGACCAAAAGTGAATTTTTTCCTAAAATTGCAACTTGAAATTCAATACGACTAAAATTGTAAAATACGATGTTCTATAGAACCAAAGTGTAATTTTCCCCTTAAATAATTGTCCAACTTTTTAATAGAATTTATAATTGCTCATAAACATAAACTTGCTTACTAGGTTATTTCATTCTTTATTCTTTTATTTTCATATGTATGCGCCCATACACTTAAATGTATGTTTAATAAAGTATTTAATATAAACCCAAACATATTTACTAAACAAAATATATTTACTTAGCTTAACAAAATCTTTTGCATATGTACCACGAGAATGCAAATGTTATGTGTAAACTGTAATATGGATCATACTAGCTAGAACATAACGGAGCTGTGTATTCTCACAATAGAATTGATTAAAATTTGCTAATATACTTATAAATATATATGTCATGCTAGGAATGTTTTATTTGTCGAATCCAATTAATCACATGATAAATGTTATTACACAGTCAAGTGGTTGATTCACTCTAATTAGAAGGTAAATTATTCATATAACAAGTGGATTCATATATATAGGACTTGTTTGGTTTACTTGATTAACTTGTATAGACTAAATAGTCCAGATTTATCAAATGATTGGTTTCAGTGTCAGAAGCCCTGTATTGATTAATGGCCCGAAAATATATACTACATTCTTTGGATAACTTATCATGAGTAAAAAGGTAAGATTAAATAATCCCACCTTCATGGTGGTAAACCAAAAAACTTGATTGACTTTTGTACCCCTTAAAATATGTTGGCAAAGACAATATTATCCTTACAACTAATTAAATTCCCATATATTTAGCCATTCATTGACTTGATATTATATTCGAAAAATTATATTTACTTTATATTATTTTTCGAAAAGATTAATTTTATATTATATACTTAGGAAAATTATTGTTAAGGGAATAGAAAGTTTTCAAATTAATAAAGATAATAATTTGTAATTAATTAGTGAGATTGGATTTCTAAACTTTTCAAATGACTAAAATATCTCATTAAAGGCCTTAAATTGTGTTCGTTTTCAATTATTTTAAAAAACTTTAGAGGTGTCACACAATTTTTTCCAACTAATATTGAATTTTTATTCAATGTGATGGGTCAATTTGCTAAGAAATTAGTGATAAAATAAATTATTAAATGAAGAATTTGTCATCATTTGTTAGAAAAGAAAAGAATAGAAGGAGTAACAGATATTGATTTTGTATTACAATTGGCATTCTAATATTTTATATCGTTTAGCAATCTCTTTTCCCTAATTAATTAAAAATTATTGTGTCTTTATAAATTTGAAAACTTCCTACTTCCTTAACCATATTTTTTTCTATTTACTTTACATTATCCGCAATACTTATTAGCTTATGTAGCATTTCATTTTCTAGACGAATTATTTGGTTTTGATGTTATGTATAACTTTATATTAATTTTGTTATTGTGTCGTTTTTCTCCAAACGGACTAAAAATCATCGCAAATAAGTTTTGAAACTTGGCTCAATTAGTACAAAAATTTAATACATATATACATAAAATATTTTACTCGAGCTCGACTCGTGTTTGACTCGATTAAATATCCTTTGAACTCAGTTCGATTAACAATCAAACTAAGCTCGACTCAAGCATGCATAATAAAAAATTATTGTCATGTTGGTCACATTGATAACCAGAAGGTTAAGAAAAATGTTTCATACAAATAATCGAAAGGTTTCCTAATGAGATGATTTGATGTTTTGAGAGAAAAATACTTTGTCATCTATCCTTTAGGAGAAAAAAATATCTTTTCATTTATCCTTTGGGAGAAAAAAAATACCTTTTCATCTATACTTTTAACAAACAAGGATATTTGTGTAATTTTATTTATCAATCTCTAGGTCATATGAACCAAACATTTGATAAAGATAAACTCGATAAGTTGTTGATTTTAATCCAACTTTCAATCCTGCATCACAAACGCTTGATTGATCATGCTCCCTTGATAGTGAACAGTGTAATCCATCATTATCAATTTAATCATTCCATTCTCATACTTTGAACCAAACAAGTCCATAAGGTATACCACCTAATTGGCTTAGAAATACATATTAAGATTTCAAAGTTTTACATCACCATAATTTATTTAAAAGTTAATATTATAAAATAGTTAAATTGAAAGATTAATTAATCGGATTATAGTATAAAATAGAGCACTCATTTTTAAAATATTATAAGGAGGTCCGACCCTTGATCTGGTCGAGTTGGGTGGAAAAGCTTAACCCGGACGAATATTGTCTCCCGATTGCGATTATACATGCGGTCTTTTTAGATGATATAATTGTACAAGGTTAAAAAATAATATGATGTAAGGCCTTATTCATAGTATATAACCATTATATTCAATATACTTTTCTAGCTTTATTCTCCACTGACAACACGAATTGTATTCAAGTCACGTTTTTATTATTGCATTCTTGTCATTTGGCTTATCTCTGATACTTTGTATTATTAACTATAAATGCTCAATTTCTTTTGAGGAGATATTGTTGCGGCAAAAAGATTTTTTTGGTACTTTATTTTGGCGTGTTCGTAATTTTGGTACTTTAATGTGGGGGTGATAATTTAGGTATAGTAATGATACAAAAATTGGCGATTTGAGTATAATTTGCCGGAAATTGCTGACATGGCGCCAAATAATACCCAAAATTGCTGACGTGGCTGCTGAAAAATGTCAAAATTGAGGGTTTTTCAAAATTGGAGGAAAAATTGATGATATGGCGCCAAGTGTATAATGGTTGGTGACATGGCGGCCAAATGAAAAAATATTAAAATCTTTTGCTATAAATGGGATTTGAACCCATGACCTTGGGGATAAAAACTTGCACTCCCACCACTCCACCACAGCACACAAGTTGTTTTATTTATCTTCTGTATAATTACTTATAAGCATTTTTATTTCTGACATAGAAATATATGAATAAACTAATTATTTTTATTTATATAGATTATATTTAATATAATTGCATATTTTATAATAAATCATAGATAAACTAATTATATATTTGACATATATATTTATATATATCGAATATTAATATCAGTAATTAACTACATATGTCAAATATATATTTATTTTTTACTATAAAATCTGCAATTAGATTAATTATAATCTATGTGAATAATTATGTAATTATATATTCGACATATATAATTAAAATTTTCCTCGATAAAATACTTTAATTATATAATAACAATTAATATTGAAAAATAAATGATAAATTATTGATAAAAATATATTTCTGGAAAATTCAATTATATGGTAATTTATCAACTAAAATATATTACTATTAATAATTAATGTAAATGTATTATTATTAATAATTAATGAAAATAATTTTTTTTTTTGAAACTCATTAAATGCTTAAATATATTTGTTTTAAAATCTTTATATGTATTTCTAATATAGATATATTTTATTAAAATATTTTTAACGAATGTTTTTATGTTAAAAAGAAAATTACTTTAGAGAAAAATATCAACTAAATGGAAACAAATAAATACACAAGGTGGTATTTGATGTAGTGGTGGGAGTGCTAAATTTTAGCTCAAAGGTCATGGGTTCAAACTTTATTTGAAGCAAAAATTTTAAACTTTGTCCAATTGGTTGCCATGTCACCAATTTATTATCTAGTTGGATGTCACATCATCAATTTTCCCTCCAAATCAGAAAAATTCCGAAAAGGTTTGAAGCAAAAATTTTAAACTTTGTCCAATTGGTTGCCATGTCACCAATTTATTATCTAGTTGGATGCCACATCATCAATTTTCCCTCCAAATCAGAAAAATTCCCAAATTTAAATGTCACGTGTGTTAGGAATCAACGCGCATAAACGAACTTTAAAGCAAGAATCAAAGCGAGAAAAATGACGAGACAACGATTTACGTGGTTCGGCCAATAATGCCTACGTCTACGGACCTATCCTAGAGAGATCTATTTCCTTGTATGAGATGCAATTACAAAAGGGTTGAGTGTGTATAATTCTATTCTTTTCTTATACAATTCTTGCACTAATCAATACATAACACCATGAAGATATATATAGGCAAAGAAGAACAAAAAATGTGTCCAACCATGATTACAAACGCGTCCAAAACGTGTCAAGTCATCAAAAACGCGTGAACAAGTGTCAAGACCCGTGTTTGGGACAATCTGCCATTTTGTGCCGCGGCACTGTACCGCGGCATGGTCTTGAATTGTGCCGCGGCACCCTTGTCCAGTGCTGAAATTTTTCTTTCTTCTTCTTTGGATTCATTTGATTTGTCTCCACACTTAATACCCATCAATCTCCCACTTGGAGACCAAACTCAAAGTTGAAAACACAATCCCTTCATCCCGATCATTCAATATATCTTCCATTCGTCCCTTCACTTTTCCCAAGTGAATCTCAATCTAGTCGTCACATCCCCAATCCCATTGGAGATCAAATCCGTCCCTAGTGCTCCCACTTGACAGACTCACATTGTGAACGATGTCCCCCTTCTTTGAACCTCCGCCACTACCCTATTTTTTTGGTGATCAGCCAACTCCTGAATAGCGTGACTTATCCATCTTGGTCCAACTGACCTCGGATATAGGTTACTCCCAAGACCCGGAACATGTCTCACAACCCCGCAACTTTCGTTGCCATCCTCCTCACAAGAGGATAACCACCTTGGTCAATCTATCTCTCGACATCCTTACACCAAGGACTTTCCCGCTTTGGTCAACCTGTCTTTCGACACCCTTACACCAAAGACTTTCATTGACTATCTCGGATCTTCCAACATATCTGCTCCTTGCCAACTGCATGAGCTATGTCTTGATCCATCCATCAATACTTTGGTTTTTCAATGGCAACTCGGATCCCCCACATATCAGCTTAATGCTCCCACTGCACAAGCTATGTTCGATCCATCCGCCAACAAAACCCCGGCTCCGCGAATCTGCCTCCCTGGCTCCGCATCCTGCCTCGACTCAGTGAATCTGCCTAACCCGGCTTCGCATCTTGCCTCCGACTCAGCGAATCTGCCTAACTCGGCTTTTCGCATCTTGCCCCAGCTCAGCGAATCTGCCTAACCCGGCTTCGCATCTTGCCCCAATGACTTCTGGCTCCACGGTCAACCTCTCTTGGCCCTGTTTTCTGCCTTCATGGATTATCCACGTGGTCATGCCTCCGTAATTCCGCCTCTCTGGTCCCCGGCTTGCTCGTTCTTCCGCCCTCTTGGCAACACGAGTCTGCCCACTTGACCTCTGGCTAAACGATTCTGCCCCCGGCACTACAACTGCTTCCACTAGCTTCATGTCTACCTAACCTGGCAACATAAACCCGCTCTCGCTGCTGTGTCTCTGCCTCTGCATCTGGCACCACGATTTTCCTCATAGTATACAAAGTCCCCAACTTCGTACCACGAGCCACCACCAGATTTCCTTTGGTGATCTGCCAAGCACCATCACCAAACACTGTGGTAAAACCATCACCATCAATTTGACCCAACGAGATCAAATTCCTTGTCAACCGCGGGACATGTCTGACATCCATCAGTTTCAACTGCATTTCCTGTGCCGTCGTTATCGTTACCTCACCCATACCAACAATTTCCAAGGGTTCGTCATCTGCAAGAAATACCTTTCCAATTCCACAAGTATAATTTGTTAGATAATTCTTACACGAAGTAAGATGAACCGACGCACCTGAATCCAGTACCCATTGGTCAACTGGACTATCAACACAACAAACCAGCGCATCTTCGTCATCGTCAACCGCTGCGTTTGCTTGATGTTCCTGGTTATGACTGTGACCCACCTTTTCTGGACAGTCCCTCTTGTAATGACCTTCCTTACCGCAGCCCCAGCATCCAGCATCTTTGCCCGGTTTTAACTTTCCTTGCCCCTTTGATTTGGATCGACCACTGCCTCTCTGACCACCTCGTGGAAAACCTCTCCCTCTGTTTTCCGCATTCAATGCAGCAGATTTGAATTCTCCTGATTCCCTCCGGCGAATATCCTCGCTCAGAATCAGATCCCGAATCTCTTGAAGTTTCAACTTGCTTTGGCCAGACGAACTACTCACAACAGTTACAGTCGCACTCCATCTTTCTGGCAAAGAAGACAATAAAATTAAGGCCCTTACCTCGTCCTCGAAATTGATATCAACCGAGCTCAACTGAGTGATGATCACGTTGAACTCGTTGATATGATTGGCCACCGATCCTCCCTCCGGCATCCTCAGATTGAATAAACGTCTCATCAAGTAGACTTTATTCGACGCGGATGGCTTCTCATACATGTTGGACAACGCCTTCATCAAACCCGCCGTGGTTTTCTCTTCCAGGATGTTAAACGCTACGTTTCTCGCCAACGCCAGCCGAATAACCCCAAGAGCTTGCCTATCCAACAACTCCCAGTCTGCCTCCGGCATCTTTTCAGGCTTTCCCCCTGACAACGGTTCATGGAGTTTCTTCTGGTACAGATAATCCTCGATTTGCATCCGCCATAATCCGAAATCCTTTCCATCGAACTTGTCAATTCTTACTTTACCATCTTCATACGCCATTGATTCGCCCACGGATCGCTGTAACCCGTGCTCTGATACCAGTTGTTAGGAATCAATGCGCATAAACGAACTTTAAAGCAAGAATCAAAGCGAGAAAAATGACGAGACAACGATTTACGTGGTTTGGCCAATAAAGCCTACGTCCACGGACCTATCCTAGAGAGATTTATTTCCTTGTATGAGATGCAATTACAAAAGGGTTGAGTGTGTATAATTCTATTCTTTTCTTATACAATTCTTGCACTAATCAATACATAACACCATGAAGATATATATAGGCAAAGAAAAACCAAAAATGTGTCCAACCATGATTACAAACGCGTCCAAAACGTGTCAAGTCATCAAAAACGCGTGAACAAGTGTCAAGACCCGTGTTTGGGACAATCGGCCAAGATTGTGCCGCGGCACTGTACTGCGGCATGGTCTTGAATTGTGCCGCGGCACCCTTGTCCAGTGCTGAAATTTTCCTTTCTTCTTCTTTTGATCCATTTGGTTTGTTTCCACACTTAATACCCATCAACGTGCCCAGCATGTGATAATTTTTGGTCAATTTTTAATTTTTTAGCCAAATTTGTACTCAAATTGTCATTTTTTGTATTATTACTGTACCTAAATTGCCACCCCCCAATATTAAAGTATCAAAATCGTGAACACGCCAAGATAAAGTACCAAAAATGTATTTTTTGCCTTAAATGTGCAAGGATAGAGATCTAGAAGGAAACAAGTGGTAAATAGTTACATCAACATCATCATTGGTTGTGAGTTGTGACAATAAAACGTCATGTACAGTCATTGCGGACCATATTTGGGGGCTATTGGGACGGACTGGAACCTGAGGTTTCAGAATGATCTATATCATTACATATATATGCATGTGATGTTGGACCTCAATCAAATATATATATATTTATACATGTGGAGGGATCACCCCAAATGACAAAATCCAAAATCCCGGAAGTCCCCAAATACCACCAATTCATTGCCATGCATGTGACGTGACCATTAGAGAAATACGAGGGTCATGCCACAAGCCCACAATTACGCATTTATGATAAATAAAGAAAAAATTCTAAAAGTTGGACTTTGCATTTAAGTTACTGGTGATCATGCATTCAGACTTCTGTATTAAATTAATTGGAGCGGTCCTAGCTAGCAAGCTGTTTCAATGATTTTTTCTCCTCATTCAAATTGATTTGTCTGTTGATTTAGTCATTTGACAAAGAAAGCAAAATATCGAGAATTTTGTCCAAAAATTTAAAAAAAAATGTCAATTGAATGTGACATTAAACCTACCTTAATGACCAATTCATTGAAAAAGGGCATCTTTTAAAGTTTTCTTTTCTGAAAGAATGGATCAAAATTGTTTCTCCAACACACTAAAAATATGGTGCATATGCAATACAATAAAAAGTATTGTTAGTGACAAAATTTAAAGTGATAATGTTAAAATTGTCATTCTATATATATAGTGAATGACAATAATTTTTGTTTTGTTACAATAAAAAATTTTAGTGACAAGAGTTTCTTTAAAATTGTCACTATTGATAATTCGTGACACATATGTGTAATGACAAGTTAGTGCACACTTAGAGTGACAACTATAATTATTGTCACTAAATTGTCATTATACATGTGCCACTAATTGTCAAACAACAATTTCATTAGCATTAATTATCAAAAGTGACAACTTTTATACAAATCTTGTCACTATTATACATGCAAAACTTATTCTTGTAACAAAACAATAATTCGTGTCACTAAAAATTTAAAATAAGTGATAATTTTAACATTGTCACTTGACATTTTGTCACAAATATATTATTTTTTGTACTGATATCTGGGCAAATTTCTACATAGATCATATTATGTATTGAAAAAAAATAGATATAAAGTTAGCAATATGTATAAATCAATCGGTTCTTGGCTGGTAATAAAATTAAAGATTCTGAATGATTGTGTCACATTACGACTTAGAAAGGCTAATAGAAAACTCTTAACATGTTAAGAAAATATAAAGTTTTATTCGAGTTATATATACTATTCAACCGCCTCTTATTTATGTGACCAAACTATCTTTTTCTGTAATCAATCTTTTGGCACTTTTTCTAACTGTAATTAATGATATTCAGGACCTTTTTGCAGTTTTTTGAGCACTTTGAATTGTCACAAATTCAAACTATAGTAGAGTTGACCACTCATAATTGCTGGGTGTTTTGTGTCTTCTATGTTTAAATATATTCGGCACATGCATTACTAGGAAAATATATAAAATTAATATCATGTGACATCCACAAAAATCAAACAACTCCGAGGATAGGATCTTCTGCCCGAACAACATTTATTTGGCATTACAGAATCATGCGTCCCAAATAATAACTAAGGGCAATTTGATAATTGGTAAAATAGATTTGTGAATATTACGGAATTAATATATTTCAATATTAATATTAATTTATTGTGGATTGGTTAAAAAGGACTTAGGCCGGCCCATAGCCTATTATAAACACTATAAATATTCATTAATCACTCTACAAAAATCTGAATTACTGCTTTATGAGAAAAACTTTGGTTTGTCGTGAGTCGGGTCGGACCTCTACGTTCCGTACGTACATACACTTTACCTGACATAATTTTTTACGAGATTCTCAACTTTGAACTAGAAACTGTTTTGATTCCGCATCAGAGAAGAAAATACCTGAACATATATAGTGTTTATATATGAGAGCTAGCTTCAAGCTTAAGGCCATGAAAATTAGATAAATGAATACTGAAAAATTGAGAAGCCGGAATAATATATGTCCCCCTGAGAAAGGAAATAATAAAACCAAAATGCTAAGTGTAAGTAAAAATATCATTTGTTTATGTTCTATTTGTGGGTAAATGTTCTATTTGTGGGTAAATGTTATTTTGGTCTTGAAACCCAATGGACTAAATCTAAGTCAATTGAGATGATTAATATCAAATAGTAATAGATTATAAAAAGCGCAGACAATTTACATAAAAAGTTGTTTTCCGTGGGTAGGCCATATATACATCTAAACACGTGATCGAAAACTTATAGAAAAATGTTATGTATGTCACTTCTCCTCTCACATTTATTTATGAATCATTGACTTATTACAAATAAATGAATCACAATAAATTAAGACTATAATTAGGTAGAATGAGAAAGCCTTAAACAAATTGTTATGTATATCATTGTTCAAATTATTAATATAGGTTTTGTAAAGGAGTCATGATTAATGTTAGATGCTATATCTCATTGCTTAATTTTCATTTTATAGTCATATTCATCAATTTGTAGTAAGATATATATTATTATGAACTTGTATATTAACCAGGGGAGCATAAGATGTATGAGAATTAATTTATTATATGACATTTTTTTACAACTTAATTGGTACATCAACCACAAACAGAATAATTAAATTCTCGTTGAAATTTAATCAAGTTTAACCTGTAATTAGACGAGTGTGGACTATCTATAATATTCGGATAAGATGCACTATATATATTTTACATCCCAAGTGGAATAATTTGTATATTTTAATGGGGATTAATTTATTCTGTTCACATCCTTATTCATGTTTGTACGTCAATTACCACTTTTATTTTCTAAGAAGCATTTGACATGAGTAAATTCAAACATCTTTTCAATTAATATATTATATCTATATGTATACACACACATATACATATATATGTATCCTCTTTGCATCTTTCTTAGCAAAGTGACTGATTGAATTAGTCTAGAGACGGCAACAATTTGCAGACCTCGAGCTAGGACTATTCCAAAAACATGCAAATACAGTGCGTTACGTTTCTCCGATTGTACATGATTTAGATAAGTTCAAGAATAAAAATTTATCCGACATCATAGTTGCATGTGGATCATCAATGAATCATTTTTATGATAGTTGCAGAAAGGAGACCAAATCCCAGGCCGGAAGTACTCGTCTTAATTATATCTGCCATGCCTAGCAGTATTAACCTAAAAAAATTTGGTACGAACTTTCAAACATTTAAAATTAAAAGTGTAAGTCGGCCGTAGAAGAAGAAGATCATTTTACTTAAATATTATATACATATATATGTATATATACGTAATCATTTTATCATATATATATATATATATATATATATATTTTTGATCATATATACATTATACGTTATGGTTTTATCATATATAGGACTCATGCGTACGTATGATTATAAATTGTGCACCATCTAATTTAAAATTTTCAACTTTAGAGGTAAAATAACACATATTGTACACATGAGAACCA
Organism: Buddleja alternifolia; assembly: GCA_019426215.1. NCBI lineage: Eukaryota > Viridiplantae > Streptophyta > Magnoliopsida > Lamiales > Scrophulariaceae > Buddleja > Buddleja alternifolia. The sequence continues at coordinate 52,084,394 of CM033391.1, forward strand.
ATAATGATATCTTTAATTAATTTATACGATTGAAATTGTCATTTTTTCACAACTTTTGCAAGTTCACCAAAGGTGAAGTAGCAATTTTAGTTATGTAAACTATATATATGTGATATTTTTGGATCTCAATTGATGGGTTTTTATTCAAAATTAAAAATTCTCAAATTTAAAAAGTCATGTACCTAATTAACACATTGGATTTCATTCCTATCACACGGAATGAATTATTTTGTTCTTCAATTCTAGTAGAGACTTATGTACTCCTAGAATATTAAAAGGAAAAAGTAATAAAATATTTCAATAAAATTTTCACATCTCATATTCATTCGTGCCTTTCCATCCCTTTTTTTCTAGTTACAAAATACCCGTCCTATAGCTAGCCTATAATTAAAGCTTAACTCTACTGCTAGCCTATGAAGCTTAACTCTACTGACAAAATTGAGATCACAAGATATTGGAGGTTTTGAGTTCTACTCTCACCGAAAACATGTGAGTCGTTATCTACTTTCATAGTAGTTCTTACCTGATGTAATAGTTATTAATTGGTTGTAAATTATTTTCATTTGATATTCATGACTTGTATCATGTAATCGATTTCCTAAAAATATTACTCGTCCTATATAAGAGGACCACAATGTGAAAATTCTAACTACTCACTAAAAACAAATTAAACGACTCCTACTAAACCCAATCGCTAATAATCTAAACTATATATAATTGAGGAGAAGTTTAGATAAATCGCCTTTTGGACTGATAACAATTTGGTTGTGACCTATGGATAATTAATGTTTTAGTTGGATGTTCATACATCAGGAGTTGTTATAGTGCCACCTCATTCTATTTTGATGAGGTAACAAAATAGTAACAACATGATTCATAAAACAAAGTGTAGTAAATTATTATCCATCGTTTCTCACTTTTACACGTCTCTCTATTTATTCTTCAATTAAATTAATTTCATTTTCCATCTCTTTTTTCTTCTATTTTTAATCTCTTCTCTCATCTTTTAATTGATAAGAAAACAAACTCCAAATCAAATTAAGAGTATGCCTTTACCGACTACTGACTAGTTGGGAATAACTTAAGAAACTTAAAATAAATAATTTGGGGCCCAATAGGATTTTCTCGGATCATATCTGGGTCTTTCACTTTGGCCCAGGTCTTCAACATATGTAGACATGAGGCCCAATAGGGGTATCATAATGCTACTAATTTGTCCAATGTGATATTCCTATTTTATTTAAATCCAAGTTAAAATTCATGGATTTAGAAATCCAAATTTAAATCCCATTATAAATTCGACCCAAAGACATATATTTTTCGAGTCTGATGTGGCGTTGTATAATTGGTCCACTGCAACTCACTGGACGTGGCTCCACGGCTACTGAATTCCATACAGTTAACGAATGACGTGGATTGTACGTACGACTAAAACCTGAAAAGCACGCGTTACTGGTCAAATGTACAAGTCATACATAGCGGGGGATTTTGTGAATCGCCATTAAATAATAATAAATGCTATTTTAGCCCATTTATGATTTTATTATAACTCGATTCCTTTCCCTCTTGAGTCTTGATTCTAAAATTAAAAACCCCTCACTGTGTGTGTGAAGATTACACACACTGAAGGTGCCCCCGATCTGTCTGTTTGTAGTTGAAGATATTATAGTACAACACACCCATCAGGTGAAGATATTATATGTATATGTTTGTATGCTTGTATATATGTTTCTTTCAGATATATGTATATTTATGCTGGTTTGTTTGTTTGTTTGTTTATGTGAATCAAATTGAATTTTTTATAATGAATATCTGGTTGCAATGGAATAAAGGACATGGGTCTTTTTGAATTCAAGAATTATCTCGAAATTTGTTATAGGGATACGGTTCTTTGTTTATTGGATATGATGAATTTTTGTGATATGGGTTATTTTATTTGACAGGATATGATGTTTAATTTGCTAATACTTTGGGACAGATAGTGTTCTTATGCTGTAGATTGAATTATTACATGAATTAAAAAAGATTGCATTTTTAGTGCCCTGATTACTGTTTAAAGGAAATGTTCAAAATTTAAAATCTGATTACTGTTTATCTCTGCATCTTGGAGTGAAAAGTCTTGGAAAACGTTACGACTCGATGTGCTTGTTGCATTTTATCGTTTCATATCTTTATTTCTTGAGTTTTTGATGGTGTAGTTTCGTTGGAGAGAAACGGAGGACGGTTCAGAATATAAATAAGATTTTACAATGAAGAACAATGAGCGTCTGGCTAGTTTGGCCCTAGCAGGTATGCATTGATTTTCTTTCAGTGACTTCTCTTTCATGATGGTAAAAAGATGTTAGCTGTTTCATATTTCTTGTTTTCTTGTGGTATGATTTTTGCTTTACACTTTTTCTACTACTCAATTTGTTACACGATGAATTATTTTTGTATAGTTGTGTAGTGCTCTCCATGTAGTTGATTTTCCATCTGCTGTGAGTAATCTTTTAGAAGGTTTAGAATGTTTATGAATCACTCTGGAAAAATTAATTCTTGGATAAAAAAATTCCCTCGTATCTACTCGAAATTGTATGTAGGTTCTTATATGTTTCTAAATAATAGGCAGATTCGATGAAACTCATAGTTCCATTATTTATCATGTATTAGCAGATTTTGATCACGTACTTTATTATTGACTGCAGGCTTGTCCCTAGCCCCACTTGTTGTGAACGTAGACCCAAATTTAAATGTCATTTTGACAGCTTGTCTAACTGTTTATGTGGGTTGCTATCGTTCTGTCAAGCCAACACCTCCATCTGTAAGTTGAGAATCGAGAATGCATGTCTTGCAACTAGTGTTGTGCTCTTAAGAATTTCTTTTGACCTTTGCTTGTGCTATTACATTGTTTCAGGAGACTATGTCCAATGAACATGCAATGCGGTTCCCGTTGGTTGGGAGTGCCATGTTGTTGTCTCTGTTTTTGCTTTTCAAATTTCTATCAAAAGACTTGGTTAATGCTGTATTGACGAGCTACTTTTTCGTACTTGGGATCGTTGCTCTTTCGTATGTATCTTTCGATTCCCAGACACACACAAAAGCTCATATATATATATATGAGTGTCTGTGTTTGTGTAAATGTCTATATATTATATATATATATATATATACACACTTATATATTTACATATATATATATATGTAAGTCTGTGATAATTTATTGGTTTCACTAGAGAATAATAATATTTGTTTACGGGCCGTCATTTAATGTTAACTTTGTAGGGCTACACTGTTACCTGCAATCAAAAGATTTCTTCCCCAACCGTGGAATGATAATCTCATTGTTTGGCGTTTCCCATATATCCGTGGTATGGACTCACCCATCCCTCTTTATCTGATTCTCTGTACTATCCTCATATTGGAGTTATGTTGTTTCTTTTTTATGCATCCACTCCCTATATTTCTCTTTCTTTGTTGGTCCTTTTACTTGAACATGAGTGATATAATTGAGGCTCATTTTCTCTATCACTTTGAAATGCTAGTTGTATATTTCCTACAACATGCTTTAATTTTCTCATTGAGATGACCAACATTCTTGTCCCATTTCCTTGCATTAATTGAAGAGTAGTTAGTGGTGGGACCCATATTACTTTTATGTTTAATTGTATGATTAATGGAAGAGAAGTTAGAGGTGGGATCCACAGTAGGATTTGTAGGTGTTGGATAGGGTAGCCTGGAAAATGAGAACGGAAAACGGAAAGAAGTGTATATTTTCGGGGAAATGGATATACAAAATATTCTCAGGATTCTGAAATAGTAAAAAAAACAAAAAAAGCGTTTCGAAATCATAAGCCTACAAGGGCCATATATTTCCTCCCTTTTGCTTCAATCTTCCTAGTTTCCACAGATCAGATTTGATTTTGACGTGTGAAACCTATTTTTCAGAAGACTGAGAAGGATTTCATACACTGAAAATGAAATATAATTGACTAGGTCACATACAATTATTACTCGGTAATTTTGTTGGCGAGTGAATTTCCATGATTTTTAATGATGCTTGTTGATACTTCTGTAAAATCTACTTTCTCCCTTATTAGGTAGTGTATCATAAAACTTAGCAAGTCGCTTTTAGACATTAGCGTGCCTTGATATTATTGCCTATTAAATATTCCATGATTGAAAAACTTGAATTGGATTTTGAAACAGCTTATCAATTGATTATTAATCTCTCTTAATTTCTCTATCAAATGTACAGCGTTGGAGTTTGAGTTTACAAAATCACAGATCGTTGCAGCAATTCCCGGAACCTTCTTTTGTGCATGGTATGCTACAAAGAAGCATTGGCTAGCTAACAATATCTTGGGGCTTGCCTTTTGCATTCAGGTCTGTTGCATCACTAATTTGTTTACCTTTATTTTACTCAACAGAAAGCTCGTATAAATTATGAAATTGAACTCGTATATCCAAAATGTTCTTGACCTGTTTTATGTCCTGTTTTTCTATAAACAATTGCAGGGAATTGAAATGCTTTCACTTGGCTCGTTTAAGACTGGTGCTATTCTCTTGGTAAGTATGGAAAATCTAGTAGATCATGTAATCTCTTCAAGAGTTTTTTTATTAGCTTATGAGTTAACTTCCGAAGCATGTACATAACTATATATTGAACTAAACTTGCTCCAATTGTACTACTCAGCCTTACTGCTTTTGTCAAAGATTGTAACATTTCATCTTTTGTTGATTTCTTTATTGTATATAAGATTTGTGAGTTTTGACATATTTTATAATTCATACAGTTTATGCAATAATGCTTAATGGTCCTTGGTTGATGTGTGTGTGTTTTGCTAATTGCAGAGTGGGCTTTTTGTGTACGACATATTCTGGGTCTTTTTCACCCCAGTGATGGTTAGCGTTGCTAAATCTTTTGACGCTCCTATAAAGGTACCCCAAGTGTATTAACATGTCCACATATAACTGTGGTGATCGCTTTGAGTGTTCCTAGTTTCTAGTTTAGATTCATATATTTTACATATTTCACTCTTTGTAGCTTTTATTCCCAACAGCAGATACTGCACGTCCCTTTTCGATGTTAGGACTTGGCGATATAGTGATTCCTGGTATGGATTCAACTATAAATTTCAGTATAACTTTCATCCCTCTAGAATTTTTTTTGTCTTTCTTTCTGATTTTTAACACATGGAAATTTTATAGTAATTGAATAAAGTTTGAAGGCTTAGTTTTACTTTTCAGGAATTTTTGTAGCATTGGCACTAAGATTTGATGTTTCCAGAGGGAAAGGAAGCCAATATTTCAATAGCGCTTTTGTAGGATACACGGCTGGTTTGGTCCTTACTATCGTTGTAATGAACTGGTTTCAAGCTGCACAGGTGAACAATCTTTTTGACAAGATTGGATTTTATATATTTTTAATGTTTCCATATCATCTTAATCCTCTGCACTATTGGTTCTTAATGTATGTCCAGCCTGCGCTGTTGTATATCGTGCCTTGTGTTATTGGATTCTTGGCTGCACATTGCCTATGGAATGGAGAAGTCAAACCTGTGAGTCATTTATACTTGTATAGTACTTCGTTATATTTACACACACTCTGCAATTATCAATTGTTCCCCGTGTATTAGAGAGTAGGGTCATAATGACTGGTGAATGAAAATGGATGCAGAAAATTGTGGTCTTTTGGTAGTCTGAGAATATAACTGTTGATATATACATTTTCAATCACGCATAATACTACATACTTCGATTAATTTGACTTATTGTTCTGCGCAGTTGTTGGAGTTTGACGAGTCCAAAACAAGTGGGTCTGAAGAAATTGATGAAAAGTCGGACAAGAAAGAAACTGATACAAACTCGAGCAAGAAAGAAGAATGAGATTGGTTGGTAGATGTGCAATTTATTTGGAACAAGAATGAGAAGAGACATGCGAAAGCGCTCTAGTAGTAAACTAACTTAATGCACCACAGATTGTTGTACCAGATTTTGTTCATTACCAAAGATGATATATTGCATTCTAACATTTCTGCATTTTCATCCATAGTCAGATTTAGTGATAAAATTTTGCTTGTTTTCTCTACCAGTGTTGAAATTCAAATTTGCTTTGGGTATCCTAAGATTGGAGCTTTTTCATTATTCGGTAACGTACGACTGCAGTGGGGTTTGCTGGTATCATGAGGTTTGTAGGCTTGGTCGCCTAATAAGGGTTTGCAGGTAAGTGATTATGAATTCCTGTTACGAGGTTGTATGCTTGGTCAGCTATATAGCTGAAAAACGAACCAAATTATTCGATACTGACTTGATATCGTAGATAAAAGCTCGTTTGAGCTCAATTCGTTAACATATTAAACCAAGTTTGAACAAATTCTTGTGTGTACAATATGTTCGAAGTTTAACTCGAGCTCGACTCTATTAGTAAAAAATGATAAAACATGTACAAAAAAATCAAGTTTATCGAGCATAACTCGTGTCCGGCTCAATAAAAACTCGTTTAAGCTCAGATTAACAATCAAACCAGATTCAAAGAGATTAGACCCAAATATAAAGTCTGAAGCTTGATAATAATTCAAATAAACTTAAACAACAACTTATTCGATACGACTTGACTCGTTTACTAGTTAGCATCCAGCAAAGCATCATTAATTTCATTCTAAGTAATGGTTAAAAGGCTTCTGATTAGGTATACTTTCTGTCAGTGGGTAATTCACCAAGAATCACTCATGCCTATAAACAAGAAAACAGAGGAAAGTAAAGGCTTCTACACAAGAAAATTAAATAACTGAGCACAGACGATGATATTTCACATTAGGCCATGAGTGGTCCTTGATGATTTCAATTCCTACAGCAGGTTCCTAATGTTCAACGCTGAAAATGAAAAATGAACAACTGTACAAGACTTCTAATGGGCAAATTGGAGGCCCATTACTCAATTAGAAAGCCTTCTAAGTCGATCCATATTTCGATCCTCTTAATCCACCGAGGAACTGGTTTCTGCACTTTGCCCATCTTCGGTAAAACTGGATGGCATCTGCCCTGCACACCTATACCATATAAACATATGCGCAAAAATTAACAAAACGAGGGGGGCAATATAGCAAGTCACATTTCCATCAGAAACATGACACAGAAGAGGCCAAACCTTATGACTCGACAAGCCCCTGGTTGGTTATCCGTCACTGACAACCTCTTCAGATGTCGCTGCTGAGGAAATTCATCCCTCGTTCTTTTTGGAGCCTATGAATAAGAAGAATGTGTGAAGAAAAATAATCAATAATACCATCCTGCAACATCATCAACAAAATTAACTTGACTATTAATCCCGGTGTAAAACTTACAGCGGTATCATTCTTGGAGGGAAACCTAACCCGATTTTCAGTTACCATCCTCCTTTCAGCATAAGCTCTGCCATCCTGCATAAACCATTGTCACCGCACAGAGTATCAGCATCGAAGTTACAAGCTGCAAACTTAGTAACATGACGTGAAAGTTAATGCAGACCTTTTTAGCTTCCCTGTGTAGCACTTTGTCCAAAGAATTGTGATATTCATAATTTTTCGTGCTTAAGTTGAAATATTCATTTTCTATATTTTCTCCCCGGGAAATCTTTGTGCTGACATCATTATACTTATGAAACCGATTGTCTCGTTCCCCCCTCACTTTCTCACCATAAGGTTGCAGATGACGATCTTTTGAAATGGAATCCATTCTCAAAACTTCAACACCATGCCTGTTCCTCATTCCATATTCTTCTCTACTCTCACTACCAGATAACTCTCTAGCAGAACCTTCCACAGAGTTCGTCCAGGGATAGTAAGCACCATTATTGGATAAAGATGTATTTTTTCTAACTTTTTGGTGAATGAAACTATTAGGAATGTCGGACATTTGTGTCGTATTAAAATTTGTCGCGTGCATGTTTGAACTATGAGGGCCCATGCTAGAGTTGTATTCACATCCCTATAAGAATTGAAATAAAAAGAAAGTGTAATTAATCATATACGTAACATAATTACATGCAGTTGAGTAGAAAAATAATAAGAAACTAATTAATGTGCATTTGGCAGCAAAAGGAAGCAGATAATGCTGGCATGTTAAAGAATTGTATAACACCTTTGTTCAAATTTTTGTAATTTATGTGCAGCAGGAAACCCAGAAATATTAGTTTGTCAAATTAAAAGAAAAAGTATTTAAAGAGGGGAAAAAATTTCCAGCTCAACAGGGAATTTCTTGATAATATCACCAACTAGCAGAAAGTTAAACTCACCAATAACCAACTTCAAGAGTCAAGACAAAGTAATTCTTCAATACATTTTTTAGAACAATATAAAATCAACCAGATGGGCTCCTCGAGCCAATGGAATTTCTTTTAGCATTGCAAAGGAAAACTCGAACATACAAACCAAACAGACATCTATTTAGCATACTTTATGAAACACAGATATATGATGCTGATGTAACATCTTGAGACCAATAAAAGTGTAACCTTGTCCCCCGTCTTTATGTATCTTAGTAATGGATATCAGTGTATCGTATATAGCTTCTATAAAACCTTTGTGATACCTTTCAGTCACACATTTCAGAAGTGTTTGATCATTAACCGAGATACACTCTTCAAGTGCAACAGATGGCTAATGTATCAACTGATCAATAAATTTAGCACACTTATTCCAAATAAATAGAAGCAAAAAAAAGAAATCTCGCACAAAAATCACTCACCTTGTCAAAATTTGGGCGCTGGTGGATTTTTGAAATATCAGGTGAGGCTGCAAGAACAGCTTCTCCAATGTAGTATGTTTCTGACAACACATTAGAACAAGCAAGAATCAGAAGAACTTGATAAACGACTCTAGAATTGTAAAAGAAATCAAGCAAAATCTCACATAAAAGACACATTGTCAAGCAAGAAGGAAACATGAAATGGTTGGAAGTACTCTATACTAAACGAAGACTTTCGAGCCGAATTCTGTAAAGATTGCATTATGCCAAACTTGTCATCCTAGAAATTGAATAAGTGAACTGCTAGCAAACAATTGAGCATAAGGTATACTGAAATTAGCGTCATGAAAAACTTCGAACATGAGCTTGTTGCCTATGAAGGACACACTGTCAGGTTAGTTTATTACTTCATTCCTCTCTAAAATCATACACCCATTGCATAATTCATCTGAAACAGTCAAATCATGTGAACTTTGAGATACTCCTTCAAACAAATAGAATCAGATTAAGAACTTCCCCTGCATTGGGCACTCATATAAACTAAGTAAAAAAAACTCGATTGAGCTTATGAACCAAAGAATACCAGTAAAGTTGCATAGAAATTGAAGTAAGAAAAGCACAAAATATATCCCAACTCACCATCAACTGGCTCCTGCATTGAGGACTCAAATGCACCAGGAGGAACTGGGTCAAACTCAATACCAAGTGGCGGACCATCCTCCCGATAATGCTTTCCCAGTTGCCTCTTGACTGCAGTTATAGCAGCATTCTCAACCTGAACCTTTACTTTTAAGTAACCTGACGGGCCAGACCTAGTTTTTACACCCTTCACATCCATAGGAGCTTTTGGTCCTAGGTACCTTGAACTTGGCAGATCAAAGGGGGGGCCATTAGGATTGTTAGAGTTAGGCGTATTGCGTAACGAAGAACTACTTCCTGAAGATCCATCATCCGTACGGTTGCGATTTCCTGAATGGCGACCACCGCGATCATATGCGAGTTCTGTAGCTGAACAATCTTGATGAGCCACTCTTCCACTTTCAACTTCCCGAGTATCTAAATTCTTATCATCTCCGAGTTTGGTGCTACCACAAGAATCTTGCCTGTGCCCACTGCCTCGATCTTGTATGACTCCGCTTGACCGATCTGGCCTTCCAATTCCATGGTTTTCTCCATTCATTAACCTCTTGTCCTTCAACCTTCTGTGGCAAAACCACCCAGAAACTTGCTTCTCCGTCAAACCTATCGACTCAGCAAGCTGTATTTTCAGAGACTCCGTAGGATATTTATGTTCTGAAAGAAGGAAATAAAACAGTAGATTATTTCAACAATTGCATTGGTGAAAGAGATACAGAGTGCAAGGCATAAGATAACAAGATGAGTAAGTTACCATCATAAAATTTCTCCAATGCTTGAACCTGAGCACGTGTCTTGACAGTCCTTTTGTTGTTCTTTTCCAAGAGTGCTTTATCGTCTTCAGAATGCGGCTCACACGATTCTAAATTATTAAGTACAGAAAGCAACGGTAGTAGGTACCAAGATGATCAGCTAAAAGGGGCATGACATATCAATGCACACAATAAAGGCCAACGGCTTGCTTGGAGCCATAAACTAACATCTCATAAGGTAAGAAGGTGGAAGGTGTTATGGGGTTTCGGCATACATGACTTATTACTATTAAAGATTTTGGTAATTAAATCTTTGAATTAATACTTTCATGAAATTGGGATCCAAAATTTCTGCACATTGTATATTTTGCTGCTGCATTCAACTTATACAAATTCAGCAAACTGGATTGTTTACTTTTGCTGTTTCTTTATCCAAGTTCTCCCATTACCTATAACAGGCTTCATAAATCAACAAAATGATCCCCCAATTATCCAGAGACACCTTGTTGCCATCTAAATTGTCCGAGAATCATATAAACGAATAAATCACAACGTACAACTCTACAAACACGAAGCTGTTAAACGATTTGTGCTAGAACAGTTCCCTTCTGCAGAAACAAAGGTACAACCTTAGAACTATGAAGAATACATCAAATGTTGTATCTTGCTCTCATCTTCCTGCTAAAGAACTATGAAACCCATACACAAGCAACCCAAAATTCATCCCCATTTAACTGACATATGAGTCCTTTTGCTCATGTAAATCAAAGTAGAAAAGCCTAATTAAAATGCACTTTTGACAAATAATTATCAAGCCCATTCGTCTCTCACTAAAACCCAAAACCAAAAACGTTAAAATTCAACCACAAAGAACAGTAAAAAATTCAAAATGCTTATAAAATCACAACTCAATCATGATCCAGCTGTATAAATAGTCAAAGACGCACAGAAAATCATACCTTCATCCATGATTCTTCTTGCACAAATTATTTCCAAGATTTTTTAATTTTACATTTTTTGGGTTTTGCTACTGTTTGCTTCTTCTCTATTGACCCATCAACATTATTTCATTGAACCCCACTTGGCGAAGAATCCAAGAAATTCTATAGAAGGAAAGTAAGCGAATCTTTATGGGTTGTACCTATATGTTTAAGCTCAAGTGTATGTATGTGTGTGTGTGTGTGTGTGAGAGAGAGAGAGAGAGAGAGAGAGAGAGAGTTTTTCTTGTTTTCTTGGCTGGGTTGTAGAAAAAGTTAAAGAATTTGTTGAAGTATTTTTCTGGGTTTGTAATTATTCTTGACGTCAATTTTGCAATCTTTTTGCTTTGATTTTGCCTTTTTTGGTTTCTCATTCATTCATTCATTCATCTGTACGTATTTGTTTGCAGGTCCTTTTCATATACACATTAGACTTCAAGTTCTTAATTAATTGCAGCTGATTTTGTTAATTAAAGAGTTTTATTGCTTTAACATCTTTCTAATAAGAATATAAATTCTTGAAGATTGTAAATTGCAAATGATTTTTTTGATCAAATGATGGTTATATGCTTTGTTTTCTGGACAATTCTGGGTTGCTTTTTATGTTTTAATTAAAGTATTAAATTTTATTTTTTGTTAATTAAATTAAATAGGGAATAGGAATACAATAAATCCATACATGATGTGACTGAACAGTATAGGAAATGTATCTTTACTTTTAAAGCCATAAATTGTTAATTCAGGCATCCCAAAAGCCAACTTCTACTGCAGTCCTTAATTGGTCATGAGAAATAATAAGACGTATGTATACGTACATGCAGCATAATCATTTTTGTAAGAATTTAAGTTGTAAAATTAAAGATTATGATTCTTCTTTTGACTCTGCAGTTTTGTTTTGTTGTTTTTTTCTTTTTGATAATTGACTCTGTAGTTTCGTTGACCATTCCTAGATTCGGTGATTTGACCAATTGATGTTTTCTGTATTTTATTTTTTTTTTATGAACAAAGCGAATTTTCGAGTAGTTCTTTTCGAATATGATAATGAAATTTTTACATTATTATAAAATGTTCAGATTGAGTCGTAGTTACCGTTAAAAAGACAAACTTGTAAGGTTAACTCAAATGTGTAAATTTTGGTAAGTAATATGACCGTACGTTGCTTACTTGTTCCAAAAGAATATGACCGTGAGTAGTAAATCAGACCAATTGTCACGCTCCGGATTTACGAGCCCGTTGAGCGCGATGCATGCCTCCGAATCTACCGAAACACATGTAGTTGAATATATAAATTACTGTTCAAAATGAATATTCATTAATTTTCCACATTTCTCCTATATGGGACTCTGAATTTGGGAAAATTTCATGCTACCCACTTGAGTACGTGTCTAAGTGAATTTTAAACTGTTGGATCTGCACATGATGATGTCATGTATGATCCAACGGTTTAAAACTCACTTGGGCACGTACTCAAGTGGGTAGCATGGAATTAACCAAGGGCTTCACACTAATGAAATTATTTTATTAATGATATTTTTCAATTTGAAAAAATTGGAGTATTTGATGACAAATGACCTTTTCTAGTGACACTATAATGGGTGCAATTAATGTTTTCAACATGGCCCATTACGGCTTCACTGCAATCCTTCATCGGATCTGGTCGGATTGCAGATCCATTCCTTGGGACCTTTTCCACGAGAAAAAATTGTTGTCAATCTGGACCACCATATTCATTATTTTGCGGCAAAATTTCATTTTTAATAATTTAAGTTAAGGGTCTTGAAAAATTTGTTTAATATCTTTTTAAAATATAAACATTTAGTTTTGTAAGTTAACAAAATTCAACATATTTAACTTTTTATACATGAATAAACACATTCAGTTTTGTAACTATAGAAAAAGTTCATTTTGGTCCTAAATCGACGAGCCCCTCATTTAGCCCAAAATTAGGGTTTGTTTAATTTGGGAATTTTGGGCTAAATGGAGGGGATTCTTGATTTTAGGGTCGAAATGCTTGAAAAATAAAAATCGAACGTATAAAGGAAGGACTTAGGGTTCAATTGTTGAAGAATCAATTTTTCAATTAAGGTTTATGCAATTTGGGGATAGTGAAATATTTTTTTTCTTTCTGATTTTAAGTTCATCTTTTTGGGGGGTTACATGTGCTCTTATGTGGATGTCAGTTCGGCAAGGGGTAAAATGACCGACCGACAATTTAGGACCAAAATTGAATTATTATTTTTTGTAGTTACGGGACTAAATGTGTTTATTCAAACATGAAGGACTAAATATAATAAAATTTAATAAGTTACAGTACTAAATGCATTTTTTATAAGGGGTAATTGCAAAAAAACACCCATTGTTAATGCGAAATTGCAAAAAAACACCTGTATTAATGAAATAGGCTAAACACCACCATATGTTATTCAAAAGTCTGCAAAAAGACACTTTTTGAAAAAAATTGAGTTTGTTTTTCATGTTTTTCACCTTTAATGACATGTTTTTTTGTCAATTATACACTCTCCAAACAAAATAAAAGGTAAAATAATGTTATTTTACCCAAAAAACACATATTTTTTTCTATCTTTTTAACAAAAAGTGACTTTTTGTAGACTTTTGAATAACATATGGTGGTGTTTAGCCTATTTCGTTAACATAAGTGTTTTCTTGCAATTTCGGATTAATACAGGGAGATTTTTTGAAATTATCCCTTTTTGTAAAGATACTGGATGTATGTTGACACGACCCTTAAATTAGAGGACTAAAAGTGAAATTTTGCCTTATTTTGCTATACCTACTTGTTTTCCCTTTCAAATTGGACCACTGTATTCAAATTGTTGTCAAAACATGTTAATCTGAAAAGGAATGAAACCCATGGGCTTTGGCCCAAACATTTCAGCTATGATGTTTCAGTTAGTATTCCAAACTTTTTTTTTTTTGAACAAACATTCCAAACTTTTATCTTTAACTGAAGATGAGAGTTCTTAGATACCCTAGACGTTCAAGTACATAGTTACTATGAGGAAGATTTTATTTTTTTTGGTAACTAGGAAACTCGCGGCCGCTATCCGAAAGTGCGTTTTGGGTAAACCCCGTCCTCATGCAATAGCCTGCAAACCACATGAAGGGGTAAGCCGCACTAGGAAAACCCTGTGCGACGGGCTCATGTCCCCAGAGCGGTTTGAACCCGGGTTGCCTTGGTAGGAAATACGCTACCAAACCAACTCGGCCAACTCTTGGGGACTATGAGGAAGATATAAAAGGTACCAGATGGCTATGAATATAACTATAGATCCCGATTTTTCAAATTAAGTTCATAGGGTTACCCCTTAACTTTGAGTAAAAAATAATTATCTTGGAAAATCTGTAGACTTAAAGAAATAGAGAGTACATTATGTGTGAATGGTCTTAGACTGGTCTAACATGCGAAAAAGTAATCTAACACGAGCGGGCCTAAGAGTGGTCTAATTAAGGTGGTTTAATTAGAGAGGTCTAAGTACTCTCGCAAGTGCTCTAAATAGTTTTTGGAGTAATTTAACATTTCATAGTGACCTAACTAATCTGTCTTTGTTTCAAGAAATCTTTTGTAAGAGCTAAACTTTATCATTCCTTCGGATATTATTCTTTTGAAATTGGGCTAATTCAGTACAAATTTTATGGAGCTCAGATTTAGTAGCATTCAGAGAGTAGTTTACCTTTTTATTATAAATTTAAGTTTGAGAAATGACGTCGGTTCAATGTTATTGATATAGTAAAATAGGAGATAAAGCCCAATAGGGGCTGAATAAGGAACTTAGGCCCAGAAAACGAATTGCTAGATTAGATCCGCGCTAAGTAATAGTACCGGGTCGGGTCGTTCCTTGACCCGACCCTACACATACGAGTCATCCACCGTCCATTAGTGCCACCTGTTAGCATCCTATGAATGCCCAACGACCATTGGTACAGGGCGTGCACTATAAATACCCCCTCATAACATTCATTGAGGGTTGAAATCTCTAGAATATTCTCTCAAGAATTAGCCTCGTATATTAGCCTCGTATATTCATTAGTAACGAGTCTATAAACTGAGAAGTACGTTCCTTTACACTTACAAATTTGGAGACCAGATTCGTTCACCGAGTACGACCCTGTATACAATAACCACTATAGAACTACGTTGGCTTGATCCTAATTAGGTACATAGGTAGCTTAATTATTATTGAGTGCAGCCATAATTCTTCATCATCATACCCGTGGAGCGAGTCAAGTCACTCCAGACTGAGAAACTTGGGTCCCCAGATTTGGGTTAAATCAGTTGGCGCCGTCTGTGGGAACTTTACTTTGAGGTTGCTGAGACTCATTGGCAATGAGAATTGAGGCTGGCAACATAAAGAGTCGTTCGATTCGGGAAGAGGAAGAATTGAACACGGATCCGCCTATGGAGGAAGGAACGAGTGTTGTTGTAACGATGACGAAGGGAGAATTGGATAGGAGGGTGAAGGAATATGCTAAGGAGGAGATGCAGAAATACCTTACTCGTACTCCGAATGTAGGAGAACCACGTGCAGATCCTTCCGCAAAAAGAAGTTTATTTCGTCAGGAGGAGAATCGAGATGGAGAGCAAGAAGGAGAGTCATTAGACAATGATGATGTGGTGAGTATTCGTCAAGAGTATGTAGAGGGGAGAGGAAAGACTCGTGCAATGGAGTCGTCGGGTGCACCGCGATGAGCAGTGCATTATGAGGAGGACAGACATACGAGAGTGGAAAAGGTTGCGGCTCCTGTGCAGACGAGGCTAGCTCCCACACTGATAGCCCACAATTCTCCTTTTATCGCTGAGATCATGAAGGAAGTTCCAAACGGTCTCTTCCGGATGCCAGATTTTGTAAAATTTGATGGAACGGGCGATCCGAGACCCCATATTACGTCTTAGGAGTTGTTGATGTCTTTGCAGGGACAATCGGATGCGATTAATGCAAGGATTTTTACCACGACTCTTGTGGGTCGGGCGCAGGACTGGTTCATGAGTCTGACCCCTGGTTCCATAGAGTCATACTCACGATTAAAATATAAGTTTGAAAATCATTTTGCTAGTAACAAAAAGACGAAGAAGTCTATATCTGTGATCATGGGACTGAAACAAGGCTCAACCGAGTTTTTGCGTGAATTCATACACCGCTTCAATCAAGAAGCCATGGACCTTCCGGAATTTAATAATGAATTAATGTTAAGCTTCTTAATGAGAGGCTTAAAGAAGAGAAACTTTAATGATGCACTTTCTCGCCGCCCTCCACGATCTCATGAGGAATTGATGGAATTGGCGAGAGAATATATTAATGAGGAAGAAATGAACGAGTTGAAAGACTCGGATAATTTGCAAGTTGTGAATGACCCACGAGGTCGTAAAGAAAAGCGTGAAATCGAACGTTATGAGGGAACGGGGTCGAGGAGAGATCATGATCGACCCCGTAGACCGAAATTTGAACATTACACCCCGTTGAACTCGACTCGTACGAGAATCCTGGTTGCTGCTTTACGTACGAGTCGAATTCAACGACCCAAGCCAATGAGAAGTGGTGTGAAAAAAAACATGGATAGATACTGTGAATTCCATAAAGACTATGGCCACGACACTGAAGAGTGTTTTCAGTTGAAGGATGAAATTGAACGACTTATCAAATCTGGGGTGTTGAACAATTTTATTGATCGGACTTTGGCAGAGGTAAGAGTCCCAGAGGCCACTCGTACGAATGAAATCTATCGACCGCGCAGTCGTTCACGAGAACGATCCCATGAAACGTCAATTGAAAGGGATCGTCAGACTCGTAATTACGAGCAGCCCAGAAATGAAGATCACAGAAGCGATAATTATTGCCTAAACAATGAACGCCCACGAGGCAACCCTCGTTATAACGAGCAAGATCACCATCGTCACAATGACGGTCCTCATAATTACGAGAGAAATGACTTTCACCGTAATGACGATTCTCGTAATCACGAGCAAAACAATGACTATCACCGTAATGACGGTTCTCGTAATTACGAGCATAATAACGTTCAACACTGTAATAGCGGTCCTCGTACAAACAAGAGAAGAGTCGAAGTGCGGGAGGCACCAAACAAGGTAGTATTCGAGAGACACACATGATAGCAGGAGGATCTACTGATGGGGACTCCTCTAACGTAAGGAAAAGATATGCGAGGGAGAGTCGTTCGAGCTACTACCATGGCAAACCTGGTAGGATTCTTTCACTTACTAGAGGATCGAGTTCGAGGAACGAAGTGATTAGCTTTGATGACAGTGATTACGACGGAATGCACGGTCCTCATAACGACCCTATGGTGATTTCAATGGATGTGGCCAATTTTGTGGTGCATAAGTTTTCGGTGGATACGGGGAGTTCTGCAGATATTATCTTTTGGGACGTTTTGAAAAAGATGGAGCTGGATGGAACTCGGCTGCGAAGTGTAAGTACTTCTTTGGTTGGTTTTACAGGATCTTCGATTATGCTTAAAGGATCAATTGAGCTAGATGTGTCGTTGGGGGTGGGGTCGAGGTCAAAGACGAACCGAATTACCTTTTTGGTTGTGGACGTACCCTTTGCGTACAATATGATTGTGGGGTGACCCATGTTGAATACATTTGGAGCTATTGTTTCAACTCCACACTCGAAGATGAAGTTCAAAACAAACAATGGTATTGGTGAAGTGCGTGGGAACCAACTGGAGGCTCGGCAGTGCTACACGACTTCATTAAAGGTGAATTTGTAAAGAAGAGAAAGTGCGAAGCTAGTAGAATTGAAGTGTTAGATGAAGAAGCAAAGACTCTGATTGAAAGTTTGGAAAAAAGACAGAGGCGAGTTGATGCTAGGGGTGTTCACCGAGCCGAGCCGGCTCGCGAGCTTGGCGAGCCGGCTCGAAAAAAACTCGGCTCGAGCTCGAGATTTTTCGAGCTCGAGCCGTGCCTCACGAGCTCGAGCCGGCGATCGAGCCGAGCTCAAGCTTTTTTATAGGTGTTCGGGAGCTCGCGAGCTGGCTCACGAGCTCCCTTTATATATATATTTTTTAATATATATATTATAATATAATATTATATAATAATATAATTTATTAAAAATAAAAATATATATGTTTAGCTCGAGCTCAGTGGAAATAATCGAGCTCGAGCTCGAGCTTATGCTATACGGCTCGATCGAGCTCGAGCCCAAACACAAATAATCGAGCTCGAGCTCGAGCCTGGAAAAATGACCAAGCTCGGCTCGAGCTCGGCTCGTGAACACCCCTAGTTGATGCACGAGTCGAACCCATGGTCCACAAATCAATTGAACTTATCCCGAAAAACCTGGACAAAACGACACAGATTGGAGGAGAGATGGATCCTGAAGTAGAAACGAAGCTGGTGAAATTTTTGAGGAACAACTCTGATATGTTCGCATGGAAAGCTGCGGACTTCAAAGGTATGGACCCTGCTGTTATCGTTCATCGACTCAATGTTGACCCGGAGGCACGACCTGTGAGGCAGAAGAGAAGGAATTTTGGTCCGGACAGAGACTTGATAATTGAAGAAGAAGTAAAAAAACTCCTAGATGTAGGATATGTAAACGAGATCCGATTCACGGATTGGCTCACTAATGTAGTCCTTGTACCCAAATCGGGAGAAAAATGGTGAATGTGTACTGATTTAACTGATTTGAATAAAGTTTGCCCTCGTGATCCTTACCCCTGCCTCGTATAGACTTACTTGTAAACTCTACTGCAGGTCGTGCTCTTTTGAGCATGATGGATGCTTACCAAGGTTTTAATCAAATAATGATGGCAGAAGAGGATCGAGAGAAGATTGCATTCGTTACAGCGAGAGGAGTTTATTGTTACAATGTCATGCCATTCGGTTTAAGAAACTCGGGGGCAACTTACCAACGACTCGTTAATATGATGTTTGAAGGTGAAATAGGGAAAACGATGGAAGTTTATGTAGATGATATGCTTGTGAAAAATGTGAACGAGAATGACCATTTGACACATCTCAAGAAGTCGTTCGCAATTATGAAAGAGTACGGCATGAAGTTAAACCCAAATAAGTGTACCTTCGGGGTACGAGGTGGAAAGTTTCTAAGATACATGGTCACCCAACGAGGAATCGAGGCTAATCCTGAAAAAATTGAAGCAATTTTGAACATGCAATCTCCAACGAGTGTGAAAGATGAACAAAAGTTAACAGGAAGAATGGCTAGTTTGAATCGTTTCATTTCTCGTTCGGCAGATAAGGGCCTACACTTCTTCAAAATTTTAAGGAATGTAAAACGCTTCGAATGGACGAACGAGTGCGAGGATGCTTTTAATGATTTAAAAACGTACTTGTCGTCTCCACCTTTATTAACAAAACCAATGTTGGGAGAACCACTGTTCTTGTACTTAGCAATTTCGCTAGTAGCCCTTAGTGTTGTACTCGTATGGGAAGTCGAAGGTGACCATCGTCCTGTGTATTATGATAACAAGTTGATACAAGGGGCTGAGTTGAATTATTTAGAAATTGAAAAATGGGCACTTGTGCTAATGACTGCAGCCAGGAAGCTCAGACCGTACTTTCAGTCTCATCATATAATTGTATTAACAAATCAACCTTTGAAGCAAGTACTTGCAAAACCTGATGTGTCGGGGAGACTTATAAAATGGGCCATCGAGTTAGGCGAGTTTAGTATTGAATACAAGAGTCGTACTTCGACCAAAGCCCAAGTGATGGCAGATTTTTTGGTGGAGATGACGGTAAACCCTAATGTGGTGGTCTCGATTTCATCTACAGATACAATCCCCTGGTCTTTACACGTAGATGGATCATCAATGACGAGACGAGGAGGAGTCGGAGTATGGTTTCGTTCTCTTGAAGGAAACGACTTGGAGTTTTCAATAAAACTAAACTTCGATGTCACGAATAACGAAGCAGAGTATGAAGCGTTGATTGTGGGTTTGAAAATGGCAAAGATCCTGAATATCAGAAATATGAAGATATTCACTGATTCACAGTTAGTAGCACGACAGGTTTCAGGAACCTACGAGGCAAGGGAAAAAACTATGGTGGATTATCTGCAAAAAACGAAATGACTAATGATGGAATTTGATCAAATTGAATTGTGTCAAATACCGAGGGATGAAAATCAAAGAGCGGATGCGTTATCCAAGTTTGCGAATCAGATCGTGGGGTCAACCAGTCGGTCCGTTTTGTTACTCGTTTCAGATCATTCGGAACTAGAACCCCACGTTCTGGTCACAAGTCTAGAAGAAGACACGAGTTGGAGGAGGCCAATCATAGAATACCTATTGCAAGGATCCTTACCGGAGGATAGATTGGATGCTCGTAGACTTTGTTGCAGGGTGGCTCGTTTTACTATCCTTAATGACGAGTTGTACAAAAGATCAAATACTGGACCCTTGCTTCGTTGTCTCGACCCAAATGAAGCAGAGTATGTTTTGAGAGAGATACATGAAGGAAGTTGTGGAAATCATTCGGTCGGACGGTCACTGGCTCAAAAAATCACGCGACAGGGATACTTTTGGCCAACTCTTGTTAAAGACGCATAGGAATGTGTAAAACGATGCAAATAGTGCCAATTGCACTCTAATGAAATACATCAACCAGGGAGGCCCATGGAAACGATAAAAATTGCATATCCATTTGATCAATGGGGCATTGGCATACTCGGTTGATACTTATCTCAGACTCATTTTTAAAAGACTCGTGTAATGTGATAAGATGAGTGGATTTATTTGATGTTTATACTCATATGCAGGTCCGTTCCCGCCAGTCAAGAATCAAAAGAAATTTATTATAGTGGCCATGGAGCACTTCACGAAATGGATTGAAGTTGAAGCGGTAGCTCGTATTACAGAAGAAACTATTATTGATTTCGTTTGGAAGAATATCATCTGCAGGTTAACAAACCAAATAAAAATGGATGATTCCATGTACACAGAATATTATATGTTATAATTATTAATTTGATGGAAGAATATCATCTGCAGGTTCGGTATTCCTAGAATCTTAATTTTTGATAACGGAACGCAGTTCAATGGGAAATCTATGGTATCGTGGTGCAAAGAATTGAAGATTCAGCAAAATTTTACGTCTGTGGGACATCCACAAGCAAATGGCCTGACGAAGGTTGCTAATAGGATACTATTGCAACACTTGAAGACTAGACTCGATGGCATGAGATCTGCTTGGGCGGACGAACTTCCCCGAGTCTTGTGGGCGTATCGAACGACTCCTATCGGCTACGGGGGAAACGCCGTTTTGCCTTGTATACGGATCGGAGGCGGTCATCACAGCGGAGATTGGTATGATGACTCATAGGGTAGTGGACTACAACCCGGAGACAAATCAGTGTAATCGGGAGTTTGAATTGGATGTTATTGATGAAGTGAGAGAACGAGCGTATGCAAGCATATTGAGACAGAAAAATACCATAGCGAGAGCATACAACAAGAGAGTAAGAATGATGTTCTTTCAAGTGGAAGACTTGGTTTTGAGAAGAGTAGAAGTCTCGAAACGTGTAAAAAAATTGGAAGCAAATTGGGATGGTCCGTATAAGCTTACAAAGATAACGAAGGGGATGACGTACAGATTACAAGATTTTGTTGACAACTTGAGAAGATTCTATGCATAAGGGCAGTTTATTTCATGATTGCACTCGATGTCAACAAGTCTAGTATGTAAATGATCCATGAAACGAGTATAAGGATGTATTTTGAAGATGAACACGAATATTATTAGTCAGAAATAAAAGGGACAGATCATTTCATGATTGCACTCGAAATAAACGAACATGGTATATAAAAGATCTACTGAATGAATGTAGAGTGCGTTTTCAACACTCGAAACAAACGAACATGGTATATAAAAGATCCACAGAATGAATGTAGAGTGCGTTTTCAACATACGAATCTATATAAAATAAACATATGAATGTTCAACATACGAGTCTAGGAAAAGAAATAAAATAACATAAAAACAAAAACAAATGGAAACGGCACACTCACCAAAACGACTTTAACCTAGAGGGTTTCCACTTCCTTGGGTCGACGACTGGGCTTGATGAGCTGGAGGTTTATACCAAGGTGCCAATTCGGCAAATTCGGGAAACTCAATGGGTACGAACTCCTCGTCTTCAGCTGAAAATGAGTCCTTGAGAAGTTTGCGTTTATTACAATCTTCAAGACAATGAATGTCAAAGTCAGACTTGAAGGCATTGAGAAGGTTTCCATAATCGATGCACTTGAAGAAACCGTCCTTCTCATCTTTCAGGGCCCTAGAAAGCAGCATACGGTTGAAAATGGTAGACTTCATGAAATCACGAGCCCCACCAAAATGACTCTCCGCGAGCGCATCAGCATTTTCTTGGGATGTGAGATACTCATGTTTCCCCTCGATCCGACCAAGCTTGTATGCATCATCATTTTCCTTCGTCTTGTTATCCAAACGAGTCTCAACTCTCGCCTTCTCACTTTCAAGACGAGCAATTTCAATCTCCAAGGCCTTTACCGCATCTTGATGATTGACCCTCTTAGCAATCAATCGACGACTTGTCTCCAACAACTCGTTCTTCACTATTGAGAACGAGCTCTTTTCAGCTGCCGTATCGGCTATATACTTCGTGAATTTTGCCCTTTCTAACCTTAGGTCTTTTTTAAGCCCGAAACAGCTTAAAGCCAAGTCGTGCAAACAAGCCGAGGCCTACACGAATGTTCGCAGAATATTATAATTTCACAAAGAATCAAAGAGGAACAAGGCATAAATTGAAAGAATGGAAATCAAGTATTACTGTCATTAGATGGGAAACACCCATTCTTTCAACAGCAGTATAAGACTGCTCAATCAATATAGCCCTATCACGGGGCAGATGCATGCTGCGATACATCTCTAGGGCTATATTCGTCCCTTGGAGACCGGCCAATATGGAGCTCTGAGGATAGATCCGCCAATCTGGGACAATCGGATCTCCACTCGTATTCTCCTCGTACCTATTGGGCACCTCGTATTCTTGATAGTCTTTGAGATTAAGGGCCTCCAATCGCTCTACCAGGCGAGCAGTAGTGGGTCGTGTGCCGGAGAGAACGATATCCTCCTTAAAGGAGGTTGTCTCCCTACGTCGTTTGGCCAAAGGGAGGCGTTGACTTACGGGAGCGATAAACGACTCCACCATTGGACCCTCAAGATCCTTGTCTTGATCTTCTAAGTGGATCTCGATGCGGGATAAAGGGTAATCTTCCTTGTTTGAGAGTCGGTTCTGGTGCCGGGACTAATGATCCTCAGGGATTGTTGTCGGCCGGTATTCGGTGAACGAACCGGAGAAGTTTGTATGGGTGGCGGCCGAGTGAACCCTCGGCCACAGATGATTCTTCTTCGTCACCAAGAGCGTCCATACGAGCCTTGCGAGTAGCCATTCCTGCAAAATAGGATTATTTTTATATTCAATAAATTTGAAAAACACTTTAAATAAAAAAGAAATGAGGCTCACCAATATCAGTAACTCTGGGGAGGGGTGCTGAGCTCACCCCACAGGAAACGAGCATAGACTCGCGCATGAGCTTTTCATTAACAAAAGGGAATGACACTAGTTCTTCTAAAAACCCCCGCCCCCATGTTGGGTTTCCTATCTCTAATTCTCGTTCTCTAATGCCCCATTGTCTTGGAACGAGCCAACTGTCGCCCTTGGGAGGGGAAATAAAGATGTATTTGTCCTTCCATGACCTAAACGAGTCACGAGTACGATCTTGGAAAATGGCATCTTGACGGGGTGAAAAATAAAAGAAACCACTCTGGGTTGGTATTTTACAACGGTTAAGAAAAACATTCTATGAAAATTAGCTAAGCTAGCCGGATGCCCATAACCGGTCATTAAAACTATAAAGAGAACTATATGTCTATACGAGTTGGGCAAAAGTTGTGTTGGACTCAGTCCGTAATTTAACAAAATGTCATTAATACACGAGTGGAGAGGGAATCTAACTCCCGA
This sequence comes from Buddleja alternifolia, assembly GCA_019426215.1. Lineage (NCBI taxonomy): Eukaryota > Viridiplantae > Streptophyta > Magnoliopsida > Lamiales > Scrophulariaceae > Buddleja > Buddleja alternifolia. Next base: position 52,108,451 of record CM033391.1, read on the forward strand.
AATAAGGTGTGCAAGGTGAAATGTACGAAAACCTATGGGTGGCTTATGCATACGATCCTAAGGTCCAGGAAAACGAATTATATAATTCGCGGGAATATAATACTTAACCCTCAACTCGTTCTCCCTGGTAGACCTAACAGTTGACACTTGATTAAGCCAGGTTATGTGGGTGTTAATGTCAGCAGGCCCCTCTAAATCTACTAGGGGCTCTGCACCTTCGTCTCTTCGAGACGACTCAGGATTTTGATTTCTATTAGACGACTCAGGGACATCGCCCATCGGAGCATAACCTTCAACCAATTGGTCTAGAGCATCCGACCCAGCCTCTTCATCAGAAGAACTGGGGATTTCATTGTTGTTAATAGACGCGGATGAACGAGTACGAGCCATTATAACAAGAAAGAAAATAAAAAACAAAGAGTACCTACGAGTTGGAGGTTTTTGGAGGATGTACGAACCGAAGACCACTCGTTCAGCTAGACGATCGTAATCTTTCTGTAAAATTCCCCCACTACAAAATTCTCTCTCTAAAAAGTAAAGATGAAAGTCAAAAGTGAAAAACCCTGGAGGACTATTTATAGGGAGATGAGAGTAGGAGATGCGACGGTCTGGATTAATTACATCTAACGGTTAAAATGAAGCGACGCTTCGGATGAAAAGTAACTGATGTCATTAAATGACGCGACTGTTGAGGCCAGAAGATGCGATGGCTGAGCATTAACTGAGCTACACGTCTCTCGATATAAAGAGACATTAATTGCCAGAAAAGACACGTCTATTGTCAAAAAGCACAACGTTCGAGTAATAATGATTCCTATTAATACAGGTAAATTAATGATAAAATTATCATTTATGATAAAAACTGGAAATAGAAAAGGAAATATAATTGAGTTAGAACACCCACTGATAATGGTTATGAAAACGAGTACGAGGTGGCATGAATTTAAGTCGTAACTAAATCACTACTTCCTCAGCATGAATTCAAGTCGTTACACGCCTAATTCTTCAAACTGAAGAAGTGGGGACTTAATGATATAGTAAAATAGAAGATAAAGCCCAATAGGAGCTGAATAAGGAACCCAGGCCCAACAGAGGCCCAGAAACCGAATTGCTAGACTAGGTCCGTGCTAAGTAACAGTACCGGGTCGGGTCGTTCCTTGACCCGACCCCACACATACGAGTCATCCACCGTCCATTAGTGCCACCTGTTAGCATCTTATGAATGCCCAACGACCATTGGTACAGAGCGTGCACTATAAATACCCCCTCATAACATTCATTGAGGGTTGAAATCTCTAAAATATTTTTTCAAGAATTAGCCTCGTATATTAGCCTCGTATATTCATTAGTAACGAGTCTATAAACTGAGAAGTACGTTCCTTTACACTTACAAATTTGGAGACCAGATTCGTTCACCGAGTACGACCCTGTATACAATAACCACTATAGAACTACATTGGCTTGATCCTAATTAGGTACGTAGGTAGCTTAATTATTATTGAGTGCAGCCATAATTCTTCATCATCATACCCGTGGAGCGAGTCGAGTCACTCCAGACTGAGAAACTTGGGTCCCCGGATTTGGGTTAAATCAGTTATGATGTTTTTTTTTTGACAAATCAATGTTGATGTTTGAGTACCAATATTTTTAGAGTATTTTGAATATTCTATCAATTTGTATATTCTGATAATATTTTGACGCCATAATTAGTGTGAAATAACACGTGAGAATTACAATATATATCGTCTATATACCACAATATGTAACCATCCTTCAAAACTCCACCTCGGTTCCTTGAGCAAAACATGAAACACAATGGCCAATTGGAGTCTATACCGATGTTTAAAGGATTGTATTCTTCCGCAACGAGAATATCACCTTCTCAAAAAGGACTTCCAATGGTCAACTGGAGTCTAAAAACACTTCTCGTGCCCAATGAAATTGTTTAACAATGTAAACGGACATTGATAATACACAATATTAACAATAACAAGAAATCTAAAAATATAATTTTCCCTATATATTTCAGATACGCAATATTAACAATAATAGAAAAACCTACAAAATATAATTTTCCCTATATACTTCAGATGTTGGCTGTGGCATTATTGGCCTAACCTCTATCATGGGCAAATTAGTTACGTAATGATAATCATATATAAAGTAAAAGTATAGTTTGCCCTATATATTTCAGTTCGAGCGCAACAAAATCCCCAAACCATCACATGCAATGCTCGTGCATGTTCATTGCTAGTTCAACACGCAAAAAAGGCGAAAAAAAGAAAGAAATATTTGAAGGACCACAACTACCTAGTGATTGGAAAACTTTGGTGAGTGTAATCAACAAATGAAGAACATTAATTGTTGTTTAAGGGCTTTAATTGATTTTAGGTACAATCACGGGAAATTCTAGCCCGCTCTCGACTTAGCCAAACTCATGTGTATTTTATAAAATAACTTACCAGTTATATGACAAGTGTAATACACTTTCTTTGTGAAATACACTTGGGTGCGGTCAAGCCGGGTCTGGGCTAGAATTTTCCGTATAATCACATTCACCCTCACTTATATTTTGAAATTACCAATACACACCCAATCAAGTGGTGAAATTGTTTCAATACGGAATTGTAATATTCTTTTACTGTCAGTGTAGAGTTATAATAATTTATAAAAAATGATTACAAAAAAGCTTAAAGTGGGGAGTTTATGTAATTATCCCTTATGTGGTAGAAATAGTTTGTGATAAGAAAATGGAGCATGAAATTGATATTTGGTGAGTTTCGAGATCTATATCTTTCATATATATATATACACACTCATGAGATCTGTATATAAATATACACATGAATAAGAGAATAGATTGTCTCTAGACTTGAGATATCAGGTCTATTGAAAATGATCGGAACTAGGGTAGAGTTGTGCTTATTCTTCTTTCTTTAAGAAAAAAAAAAGGGGCAAAAGTGGTGGTGGTGTTTGTCATTATCAATATCAGTTGGGGTGTGACTGTGAGGTCTCTCTCATTAACTAGTTAACTAGTTTCGAAAAAAATATTATGTTTCTTTGTTTAACAATGTGATGTGCAGATGCATGTTAGCAATTCATTTCCTTTCTTTGATACAAATATAATAATACTCGATAAAACGGCGACCCATGCAAATTTATTTTATTTTCAATTTAGAAAAATTAATATTGACAAGTACAATAAAATTATAAAATTGATTCTTGTATATAATTATCTTGTGTTATCAAAAGATAAAAGTGTAATATACATTCTTATTGTCGAAAATACTCTGAACAGTGTTGTACGCTATTAGCCTAAGAAACAATATCTAAGATGCGGTGGAAATCATTATTATTATTATTATGCTTATAGTGTATTTTATATGTGGATTTCTCTTGCACACATATAGGAGGCCCATGTCCCGCCACAATTAGGTTTCTCAGTGAATCGAGTCAAATAGAATAAGATATTATTCATGCTTTGAGTTTGTTTGATTGTTAATCAAATCGAGTTATTGTGGTTTGATTTTTTACATATATTTTATCTATTTTTCTAATAGAGCCGAACTTCAAAATTTATCAAATAAATAAAAAATCACCAAGTTTGGTCTTATGTTAATAAATCGAGTTCAAACAATTTTTTAGTAAATGATCTGATTGAGTATCAAGTAGTTTAATGTATTTTTCAGCTTTACACCCAAAAAGTTAACTTGAGCGGAAGGTGCATCTACCTCTTAAACAAGAAATATCGAGTTTAAGTCCTTATATATACAGAAAACAATAACACATTGATAATACCTGATTGAATAATCTATTCCAATATAGTATCGTATCTTGAAAACAACCACACCTAAATTATGGTATTTTATCTTGTATTTCACACAAGATAAAATACAAAGTAAAATAAATTATTTAAATTTTGACAAAATTGGCTAGCTCACTATAAGATATGTGTTCCATTATTTTATTTTACTACATTTTTTTTATAGATGTAAAATATAGAGATCACCCACCTAGTACTATCTTCCAACCATAACATACAATATATATCTATCTAATAAAATAGATGCAATTAATTGACCCAAAACTAATATTTTACATGCATAATAAACCCAAATTTCACATCAAAATTTATTAATCAAGTTAACATCAATAAATTATTATTATGACCATATCAATAAAGAAAAAAAACAACCAAACATAACAAAGTAAATACTCCATCTAAATGGCACTACAATTATTGATCATTTTATTTAGTTTTTTTGCTATTTCACAAGGGAATTGATATTTGCACTCCTAAATTTGATAATGACACTCCAATTTTCTTTTTGTATTGAGCGAATGACCAAAATATCCTTATAGTTTATAACACAATTTACATCAATTATAAAATAAAATATACTCTTCATATATTATTCTTCCTTTTTAACTCTATAATTCAATAGTTTATTATGTTAACATTTTCATTCTTTCTTTTTGTTGCGTTTCTTCTACCTATTTGCTTAATATTATGCATACGTAGTTAATTAAAATATGTCTCTCTCTCTCTCTCTCTCTATATATATATATATATGAAGTAACTGAAAATTTCATTATAACATAAATTGATAATCATGATGTAGAGTTGATATTTTGAAAATAAACTTAAATATATAAGAAAAAACTAGACATAAAGCATACACAATAACATTATTAAAATAAAGAAAAAATTAGGCCAAACCTGCTCAAATATTTTTGCTCACCTATAGACTTGCAAACCAATAAATAAATAATAATAATTTATTTATTTATTAAACATGTAATAAATAATTATTTTACTATTATTTATTTAGTAATTAGCAAGCATGCAGAGCATCTATATTTGAACTCGAGCCCGTCTCGTCAAAAAACTGTAATTTTACGTCATGATTGTCAACTTATGTTATAATGTAATTTATGTTACTTATATATATATATACATATTTTATTAACTACGTATGTATAATATTACGTAAATCGATCAAAAGAATGCAACAAAAAGAAAGAATGAAAATTATAACATAGTGAAATATGAGATTATAAAGTTAAAATAAATAAAATGGAAAATGGAAAGTATATTTTGTTCTATATTAATATAAATTGTGTGAGATTACGAAAAATTTAGGTAGGATCGGTTTCGGTCACCTATCAGGGTCAAGGCATGCCTCCGGAGTTATAACTCGCTTACAGAGTTACTTACAGATCGTCCAATTAATATAAATTGTGTAATTAAATTATAAAAATATTTTGATCGATTGCTCAATACAAAAGAAGATTGAATACTCATTATCAAATTTAGGAGCGGAAATAACAATTACCTCTCGTAAAACCATTTTCTCTTCCATCTAATCTAATTAATTAAGAAAAAAGTTGAACTCCATCAGTCCACGCCCCTTTACCTCTCTCTCTCTCTCTCTCTCTCTCTCATCTCTGTACACAAATTTAGTACTGCTACACACTTCTTTCTGCTGCAGAAAAACTGTTAATTATCAGATCAAAAATCATTTGGATTTGTCACTTTTTCCTGATCTTCCCATATACTCGCGCAACGCGCACCTCACAGCTCATCACAGCCGTCAACCGATTGCTGAAATTACCGGAGTACCCCTCCCCGTTGCATTTCCCTTTTAACTGTCGTCCCTTACTCTACTACTACTTCGTTCTTCAATTCGGTTAATCAATCAATTTTTTATTTGCTTAGCTTAGCGAGCTGTGCAGTTACATTCTGTGCAATTCATGCGGTTCTGTTGCTTGCTGTGTGAGTACAGTTGATTGGATACAGAGTGTTGTATGTGTATGCGCGTGTTATTGGTTGATGTATGGGGTGGGGGGGGGGGGGTTTGGATTTAGGGCTTGTTTGGGAAAGTGGGAAGCTGTATTCTGATGTCACGGAGCGGCGATAGGATGAGTAACTCTGACGTCACGAGAGGTGGTGGTGGGCCAGTCGAGAGAGACATCGAGCAGGTAAGGAAAATATTCAATTAAGTGTGTTTTTTGGCCACATGTTTAATTTTAAAATTTTTTGATTAAAGCTTAGTTAGTTAATTAGTTTAATTGTTTAGTGATTTCATAGTAATGTTTTTGTTCTATTCGGTTTAGCTGGTTGCAGTGCTTGTGATTAAATCATTTGTGATGCTCTTTGCTTAAGACTATGTGCTACTTAAGAATTAGTGTCGTTTGGCTGTTATTAATTCAAGATAATTAACAATGTAATTTTAAAGTTTGGTCATACTTGGTGGCTCCTCGGAGTTGGGCTCCCGGGATGGTGGAGAGCACAACTCCCGGGGAGCTCCCAAGAATGATTCGATATAGTTGTAGGGATATGCTGATGTATTCATATCATGAGACGGAATTTACTGGGAAGCTCTTACTGTAATGTTTAGGAATTTACTGGGAAGCTCTTACTGTAATGTTAAGGCTAGTTGCTCAAAATATATTACCCCATATAACAAAAATTTTTGGTTCTACCATTATCTGTATTTTTGGTTTGTGTTTATGCAAACTAATTTGTAGAATGCTAATGCACAAAAGGCAAAAGTCGTCGTTTGCGCTAGTCTTGACTAGTTATTTGGTTAATTGAGTAACTTCATTCCAAATAAATCACGAGCGTCATGGTCTGAACATTTTGTGTAAAAACATTCTAAAAGTGGGAAATGGACTGCTTTTAAGATTTTTTTTTGACAATTGTCGAAAATACTTGGAACTTTGTGAATCTATTACTAGTTTTAGAATTTTGTGACAACTTTCCAGGAAATCTCTGAAATTCTTTGGAATCAAGGAAAAGTTTTCTTGAATTTTTTGCATGGGTTCACTAAGGTTAGCCCGCTGGTTCAAAATTTCCATGCTCTTCTGTCTAGATTTGTAATTCTGGCAACTACTATAGCTATAAACTGCAAGTTAGCCAATGTTACCGTAGCTTAACGAAATTTTGAATGTATAGAACCACTGATTAAACTAAGTCAAAACATGATTAGGATCTTAATGAACCTTCTTAGTTGTGTGATATTGTATTCTGCTGAATCTGTGCAACGTGATCATATTCATCACAAGCATAGGAATCGAATAAGTTTTTATCCTGAGGCAGGCTGAGATTGTTCCTGCATTGACTAGGTCTTTCTTCTGTGGAAACTGGTATGTCTTGTTTGGTTTGAAGTTTCTTACCACCACATACTACCTTCCCTTCTCTTTCTCTACTTTTGCAAGACATGGTATATGCAAATTTTCTGTACTTCACTGGTTCCAATAGGTCAATGCTTCTCGCTTTGCATAGCTCCCATTGGCGTCCAAAATCAGTTCATAGCTTCAAATGACAAAAGCCATTGCTAATTGTTTATTTCTTTTGAGTTTCAAACAAGTGAACAATATAATTGTTCGCTTTCACCTTGACACCATCAGGCTTCCTCAGATGATTTTTATCTTCATCTAGTTGTCATGGATTTAAGCTTTATTATGTATCTGTCATGTCTTACATGTGCAGCTTTCAATGTAAAATTTAGCATAGAGGAATGAGTTCAGTGGCTATTTTAGTATATTGCTGAATTTATTTGCATGGTTATATACCGAAGAATACTATTTTCATTTTCTGTCTCAAGCTTATTTATTTGGGTAGATTGCCTAAATTTAGTTTGTTCGTTTGCAAAATATTCTGCCTATGCTAAATTAGGTAATTGGCTGATCTTTAAAACAGGCTATTACTGCTCTAAAGAAAGGCGCATACTTACTAAAGTATGGGAGAAGAGGAAAGCCTAAGTTTTGTCCATTCCGCCTGGCAAATGTAAGGCTACTGGGATTTTCAAGATATTGTGCTTTTGGGTTCTTAATTTTTGTTCTGCTATGTCTCCATAAAATGACCTTGCTGTGAAATTTTAGCATTCCGATCGCCTTCTTTTCTGTTTTGATGTGGATGAAATTATGTCGCCCTTTGTCATGTTAATTGTCGGACATGTAATGTCTCAATGTCTGTTTCAATTTCAATAAATGCATAAAAATTGCAGTGCATGAATGCTTACTGTGATTAGCAGCTGAACGCTGTACGAAATGATCGAGATGTTACCCGATTGCATAAAATGACAATATGAGTTTAAAGCTACTGATGTACAATAACTGTCGAGGCAGGCAGTTTCTCTCAAATTGTTCTAACAGTTGTAATTTAAAGTTATACTTATAATTCAAAGCAATACGTCTAGATTTTTGAAGCATCGTGCTTATCACTATCCTGATTATATAAGTTTTTGTGCAAAAGTTTTAGGCTGTTCTCTATGATACACCTGGCCTCCTTATGATTTATATCTTGATCTCAAAGAAAAAAACAAAAGAAAAATGGTTTCCTGCTCTCGTGTGGATTTAGCTCTATCCAGATAAACGGATTCATTAAATAGCTCTAGCCTAATAAATAAATAACTCTGAAAGTGATTAGTAATATAATTTGAGCCAGTTATGAGAGTTTTTATGATTCCTGTTAGCAGCAATTGGATTGTGATTAGTTTTGTTTGGGTCGAGTTGAGAGCTATTTTGAGCAGAAATGTTCTCGAATCGGCTCCTGCATTCTTTTGTTCTATAGGAGGTCGAGCACTCCCCTTGCATTTTGTTTAAAAGGATCTTTTTGTTTCTCATCTGATAGATATAATACCAATATAAGTTCTATACATAATTGCGAAAGACTGGTGAGAACATTGGACATAGTTTATGAACCTTGGTAGATGTTTTTTCACATTATACTGATCGACCATTTGTTGGTTGCTTCACTTTTATCCTGTGATCTTTTTGTGTTTCTTTGCTCCTGTGTATAAGCTTGAATAGACGTTGGGAACATCTAATGATTGGGTCTGCTTGATTTCAGGATGAGTGTGTTCTGGTATGGTTCTCGGGTAAAGAGGAAAAACACCTAAAACTTAGTCATGTTTCCAGAATTATATCTGGCCAGCGGACTGTAAGTTTTCCTACTGCTCAAGAACGTCTTTTATGTTCTGCTGTCATGAGTTACCCAAGATTGTTCACAGCTTATGCACAATGATACAAAATCTATGATAATTATTTTGCTGCAAAGGCTAATGTTTATGTGTTTTACATTTCTGCATTTGGGTTTATTCTTCCATAATTAGATGGATGATATCTTTAGAATTTATATTTTGTTGATTCAGCATAAAGGTGTAGTTGTGGTCTCTAATTTTGTATTATTAATCCATTTGTGGTATCTTTTGGCTCTATTGTCAAATATATATAGCTAATCCTTCCACCCCAAAATGATTTCTTTCACTTTCCGGGATTTCCTAATTCATCAAGTCATGATGCTGACTTAATCTGTTCTCTCTCACTACTCTGTGCTGAGCTCTACTTGAGAATTCCTGGTTAACTGGTTTTAAAGATGACATTGTGAATTTTTTATCAAACTCATTAGGGGAGATTTTTTTCCATGTGTATAGCAACTTTCCCATGTTTGCTTAGAATATCAGTGCAAAGAAATTTTGTGAGTCATAATATACATTTTTTTAACTTTTTTGGTTCACCTTTTTTATGTTCTCAACATATTTGCTTCTGTTTGTTTTCTGTTGTAGCCAATTTTTCAAAGGTACCCACGGCCTGAGAAGGAATACCAGTCGTTTTCTCTTATATACAATGACAGATCACTTGATTTGGTAGGTGGCCTACTTGTTATTTCCACATACTTCAGAAAAGGTTATTTGGGTCACAGTTTGATTCTCCGGCTGCATTTGTGCCAATTAATTTGATGATGCTTTACCCTTTTCGTGTTAGATATGCAAGGACAAGGAAGAAGCAGAGGTATGGTTTAGCGGGCTTAAGGCATTGATTGCACGAGGTCATCAGCGTAAGTGGAGAACAGAAACAAGGAGTGATGGAATTTCATCTGGAGCTACCAGTCCCAGAACATACACAAGAAGAAGTTCGCCGCTGCACTCCCCATTTGGAGGTGCTGATAACTTGCAGAAGGTGTAGTGCTTTTCTTCTCTTCTAGCAACTTGCATGGCCATATATTTATTCTTACCAGATATATGGGATTGGACATTTGTATAAGCTGATTTTTTGTCTTGAAACTGTTGAAACTTGAAATTAATAATTCGTCTTTAGCAGGATGGTGCTGATCAACTTCGCCTCCATAGCCCTTATGGAAGTCCTCCCAAAAATGGTTTGGATAAGGCTTTTTCAGATGTGACATTATATTCTGTGCCTCCCAAGGGTTTCTTCCCTTCAGATTCTGCCAGTGGTTCAGTCCATTCCCCGTCATCAGGAGGTTCAGATAGCTTACATGGTCACATGAAAGGAGTGGGAGTAGATGCCTTCAGAGTAAGCCTTTCTAGTGCTGTAAGTTCATCAAGTCAAGGTTCTGGTCATGATGATGGTGATGCCATGGGGGATGTTTTCATTTGGGGAGAAGGCACGGGCGATGGTGTTATGGGTGGTGGATCACACAGATCAGATGCCAAAATAGATGCATTGTTGCCCAAGGCATTAGAATCTGCAGTTGTATTAGATGTTCAGAACATAGCTTGTGGTGGACGACATGCTGCCCTAGTGACCAAACAAGGAGAGATATTCTCTTGGGGTGAGGAATCAGGAGGTAGGCTTGGTCATGGTGTAGATGCTGATGTCTTGCATCCGAAGCTAATCGATGCACTCAGCAATATAAACATTGAGTTTGTTGCATGTGGGGAATATCGTTCTTGTGCTGTCACACTTTCTGGAGATTTGTACACTTGGGGCGATGGTCATTTTGGTCTTCTAGGGCATGGGAATGAAGTGAGTCATTGGGTGCCAAAAAGAGTAAATGGGCCACTGGAGGGAGTACATGTTTCTTCCATTTCATGTGGACCTTGGCATACAGCTGTTGTAACCTCTGCTGGACAGTTGTTTACTTTTGGTGATGGAACTTTCGGGGTTCTTGGTCACGGAGATAGGCTAAGTGTTTCATTGCCTAGAGAAGTGGAATCCCTGAAGGGTCTCCGAACTGTGCGAGCAGCCTGCGGTGTATGGCATACTGCAGCAGTTGTTGAAGTTATGGTTGGAAGCTCAAGTTCCAGTAACTGTTCTTCAGGGAAACTTTTTACATGGGGAGACGGTGACAAAGGTCGACTTGGACATGGTGACAAGGAATCGAAACTTGTTCCAACCTGTGTTGCTGCTCTCGTCGAACCAAATTTTTGCCAGGTTGCTTGTGGACACAGCCTGACAGTGGCTCTTACAACCTCTGGTCATGTATACACCATGGGTAGTCCAGTTTATGGGCAGCTAGGAAACCCTCAAGCTAATGGGAAGCTCCCTTCTCGAACTGAAGGAAAACTCATGAAGAGTTTTGTGGAAGAGATAGCTTGTGGTGCCTATCATGTGGCTGTGTTGACTTCAAGAACTGAAGTTTATACATGGGGGAAGGGAGCAAATGGTAGATTGGGTCACGGGGATGCAGACGACAGAAATTTTCCAACTTTAGTTGAAGCTCTGAAAGACAAACAAGTAAAGAGTATTGCTTGTGGTACTAATTTCACTGCAGCTATCTGCCTTCATAAGTGGGTCTCAGGGATTGACCACTCCATGTGTTCTGGCTGCCGTCTGCCATTTAATTTCAAAAGAAAACGTCACAACTGTTACAATTGTGGACTTGTGTTTTGTCATTCATGTAGCAGCAAAAAGTCACTGAGGGCTTCTATGGCGCCAAATCCCAATAAACTGTACCGTGTTTGTGATAATTGTTTCAGCAAATTGAAAAAAGCTATTGAAACTGATGCATCATCTCAGTCATCCGTGAGTAGAAGAGGAAGTATGAATCAGGGGATGAATGACATTATAGATAAAGAGGAGAAGTTCGGTACAATATCTCGTCCCAATCTAGCTAGGTTCTCTTCACTGGAATCCTTGAAACAAGGGGAGAGCCGCACCTCCAAGAGAAACAAAAAACTGGAATTCAATAGCAGTCGTGTCTCACCAATCCCAAATGGAAGCTCCCAATGGGGGGCGTTTACTATCTCCAAGTCTTTCAATCCGGTATTTGGATCATCCAAAAAAAAATTCTCAGCTTCAGTTCCTGGATCAAGAATTGTTTCTCGAGCAACATCACCAGTATCGAGACGGGCTAGTCCTCCTCGTTCTACCACACCAACCCCCACTTTGGGAGGACTTGCATCACCTAAAATCTTTGTGGATGATGCAAAAATGAGTAATGATAGCCTTAGCCAAGAAGTTGTTAAATTACGAGCACAGGTAACCCCTCTTGGTTGAGTTGCTTTCCATTTACTTGTACTGCAGCTTTTATTTTTGTCTGCTTCACCTTGTCTTATCTCATGTCAAACTTTAACGGTGCTGTGGGTTGGGGAAGTACTGAGAGGTTGGAAGTTGGTGAAAACATGTTCCAATTGACCTGCAAATACATCATAGTGAACTGCCTTATTCTCTCTTGTTATTTGATTAAGTGGCAGTGCTGAAGAAGAACCCTCACCTTAGTAACTGAGAGTCATGTAACCTGGCCTTCTTGGTTTTCTCTTGGATCTTGAGAAGATGAGAAGCATGAATGGTGCATATGTTTGAAAGTGTAACCTTACTCCGTTTACGTGGACCAACCTTTCCTTTTGTCTGGAAAACGGTGGGGATAGAGGCACGAGGTGAAAGTTTGTGTTTCTGTAATATTTTAATATTATGAATTGTGATCTTGGAGACTGACGGGGGAGAGCATTTCATCTACATCTTTTAAGCAAACTGAAGAGGGTTCTACACCAGTAATTTTAATATTTTGGTCCCGGAGACACATAAATTTACTTCCATGATTCCTTTCCAGCTCTCTTTGTTTTATGCAGCAAAAGCTATAATTTAAATTTTAGAGTTGGAATTATTTGTAATTAACATATACTGTACATCTTCCCAATTCGACAGATTGTCCCATTGTGTTTTGGGTAGCGAAGCATGTTTCAGGAGTTCATGCTTTTGACAATAGTTATAGTTGAAATGAACTTGATAGCTTTCTTTTAGACAGGATAACTTTCCAAATTGAGTGTGTTAAGAATTTGTTATTTTGTCAATGGTTATTGGATATGATTGCATTCCTCACCAAGTTGAGAGGGTTGAGATTCTTTTTGGCTTTATCTGTAGCTACTGGATATAAATGCAATCTATTCAGCAACTATGACTATCTTAGATAATTTTTGGGATTTTGAGTTTCTGACCTCTCTTTATACAGGTGGAAAGCCTTACTCGCAAGGCTCAACATCAGGAGGTAGAGCTAGAAAGAACAACTAAACAGATGAAGGAGGCAATAGCAATTGCAGGGGAAGAGACTGCCAAATGCAAAGCCGCAAAAGAAGTCATTAAGTCGCTTACTGCACAAGTAAGAGAAAAACTTATGGTCATCATTTATCAAAATGGCAAGATATGGGCTTGCTTGCACATATTTAATGGATCAAAATGATTCCGTTGCCCATGTTATTTTGCATGCAAACAAGTTCACCACCAACCATTTGTTGTTTGTTCATCCATTTGTTGTTTATTGTCTGTGTCTTCACTCAACAAAATAGACTTTGCTTATTTTATGATGACATTTGTATTGAATGCCTATTGAATATCAAGAATTATGCTTGAAATGCTTATTGGTGACACAAGTGGATTGGATTTGCTGCTAAATTTAGTTTTATGTTATATTTCATTTTGCTAGCTTCCATTGCTGACGATGTATTTTGATACTGTAGCTGAAGGAAATGGCTGAAAGGCTTCCTGTGGGTTCTTCTAGAAACACCAAATCTCCGTCGTTCACTTCACTTGATCCCCCTTCCATGTCTAGTGATGTTGCAAATATCTCTATTGAGCGGGTGAATGGTCCAGTAAACAGCCATGAATTGGAATCAAATGAGTCAAACAGCCTGTTTCTTTCTAATGGGTCCAGCACTGCAAGTAATCGCAGTATGGGTCACAGCAGACAAGCTCATACAGAATCAATTATGAGAAATGGAAATAGAACAAAGGAAAGTGATTCTCGAAATGAAAATGAATGGGTTGAGCAAGATGAGCCCGGTGTTTATATTACTCTTACCTCCTTACCTGGAGGGCTCAAAGATTTGAAGCGGGTTCGTTTCAGGTATGTTTCATTGAGCTTTGGCCTGGCTGTTTGAGGATGTGATATCTTGCAATTTTTTTCTTTAAATCTTCTGCAGATATGTGTGATATAATTTTTTGGGTGCCAATTACATAACGTAACATTCAGCGGTAATAGACAAAATTTTGAATTAGTTTAAGTGAGCTCAAAGCTTGCTATTTCTTTCGAAGAGAGCTTAAATGTACCATTGAAATAAAATTAAATACAGAAAAATCTTGAGTTTGCAGATCAAAGCTTGTTACTGAACCTGTAATGAGAAAATGAAAAGCATCAGTTATGTGTGTTTAGAAAATAATGATTATTTTGTGATGATTTTACGCAAAAATTTACATTTTTGGAAATGATTGAATGCAGTCGGAAGCGATTTAGTGAGAAACAAGCAGAACAATGGTGGGCAGAGAACCGAGGAAGAGTATATGAACGGTACAATGTACGGATGGTTGACAAGTCAAGCATTGGTGTAGGAAGCGAGGACTTAGCATTTTGACATGTAGACGTATTATATGTATATGATTTAATTTTTTTTTTACGTTTTTTCTTTTATTCATATTCCAGTGGTTGGAAGAAAGGGTTGGGCATACGAAGAGAGAGTAGAGGTTTTCTTGTGGGATTAGCAATCCCTCTCTATTATTCTTATGGCTTTGACTATGCTTCATAATTCTTTCCTCAGATGAGCATTTTATGGGGGGTTGAAGGTGAGAAATGTAAATTCTTGCTAAAATGTATCAGCTTCCATGTAAATTCCATGAGTAAATGCATCTTTAGTTTTTACTGCTTTTACTTTTGGGATATTCACTGTATATTTCTGTTCTGCTTTGAGTTGCTTCTACATGATGGGAGTCCTAAATCTGTGAGCGTTATGAGACGTAAATACAATGTGATTTCATCGTTTGATGTGAAAATAGCCCGCGAATAAAGAAAGTTTCATTGTCTCTGTCATGTTTTTAAAAGAAACACCCAGACCCATTGCTAATATGTGTAATTACGCATGCAACCCGTTTAACCACTAACATATGAAATTACAATTTACCCCTAAACTGCTTTGATCTATGATTCATGAGTAAAGGACATTAATAGAATGACCAAAATGGGAACATCGATATTCATGTGATTAATTTGACATTTTAGCTTTTCTTATAAAACTATACGAAATACGATACATTAGTAACATGATTCATGTGCATTGGGTCTATTAGATGCTATATCTGATAAATATATACTATCGGGTGGTTAGATAAATGACAAGTATTATGATCATTTCAAATAACAAAGGATCATGAGATATGAAATAAAATCATGATATAATTGTTATAAATTCACACACACTTAAGTAGTAGACAAAGACAAATGTTAGTTATGAGTAACTTATAAAGCCCATTTACCAAATTGCATTGCAGAAAAAAATCGGGGAAAAAAATCCGGAGCCCCGACATAAAACCTGGACCGTAAACCCGGCCCATCAATCCGTTTTTAAAATGTTGATGAATTAATGATGTGCGCCTAAAATTTTCAAACTCAATCACACCTGAGATCGCAAAGGGTCTTTTTACGGATCGATTCGTGAAATAAAAGGTATAATTTTCTTATTTTTGTTTTTGGAAATCGTTTTAGTTGTGATGATTATAACTGTTGTTTTTCCAATTTGTTTATTGAGTACCCAATTTTGATTTTAAAGAAAAAAGTTACTTTTTTGTGTTTGGGAGTTGTAATTGAAGCTTTCTTATGAAGTTCTGATGTATATGTAATGAATAATCTTGGCTAATCTCATCTCAGTCGTCTAAATGTGATTTTTATCATTTTATAGGAAAGCAAAATAAATAAATAAGAAGGGTCGTAGATTATTGAAAATTTTGAAATATTCACGCGAATTTAAATTATCTGAGATGGGGGATTTTATTTCATCAGAAGCATGGAAATTGATGGGTAGACGATTTTCATTCGTCATTTATGTAGTTCTTCAATCAGTTTGAAGACACTTTTATCTTCTTGTTTGATGTGTACTTCATGGATAATTACACTACGTATGTTTCATATTATATGGTTTGATATTAATTTTTTAAAAGTTCCCTCACTAATGGTGTCTTAAGCATTCATAGGCATCGACATATAGTCTTATAGAACTCTCTGTTTTATGCATTTTGTTTATTAAGTTGTGGCTAACCTCACAATACTTGGTGCAGAATTTGTAACATTGTCTTCTGTATGCTAAGGAAACATGGAAAGACCCCTTACTCTCAGGCCGCTAAGCATCCAAGATGAAAACTCAGCCGTCCATCGTAAAAGTGATATCTTATGCTGTATCTTTTCGCATGTTCCTCTATCTCTACCATATTTTTTTGGATAAATACTACCTTTACTCTATAATTTAAAATGGCTTTTATTTTGTAGAGGCCGCAGTTGATGGTAAACCTAAGAGCTCCAAACCAGTTGCTAAGAAGGGTGGAGTAGCACTTGAGAGTCGTAAAGCTCTGAATGACATTACAAACAAGTCATCCATTCATGTTGAAGCTTCCTCACAGAAGAAAAATTCTCAAAATAAGAAGTGTAATATTGTCGAACATGACTTTTTGCACCCCCATGTTTCTGAGGCTGAAGCATTATCAAAGAAAAAGGGTTCTATAAACGAGAAACTTAATATTGCAGAAGAGGGGTTCTTGCACGATCACAGTAAGTGCATTGAGGCACAAAAAGCAGGATCTGAACCCAGTTTCTGGGATACGGTTCTTCCTGGACATGGTAATTGTTCAAATTCATTATCTGTAATTCTGTATACTAGTCTTGTAGTTCGCTTTATTTCTTAGCATGGCCAGAATAAGCATAAACCTTACACAGTTGAATTTCTACTCAACTTTTCCTTGAAAGTTAACGTAATTGGCCTTTTTGTTTGTTTAGGATTACACAGTATTATCATGATTGTGGAACTTCGACAGATTTTTTCATGTGTAGATATATGTTCCTCGCAAAAAAGTTTGTTAATCTGAAACTTGTTCGGATGTCTTTATTAATTTGAATGCCTGTATAATAACCCTATGCTATTAAGAGGAGCATTCGGACATAATTTAATTTTGGGCAAGTTAATGATTCAGATAATATATTTTCCTTGCAAGAAAGGAATGGATATCTTGAACCTGGATGTATAAAACATTGAATTTGTTCTGGACTCGTACGAATGCCTGTTCACTGGAAAAGATAATGTTTGGGTGTATCAATTTTGGTGCTTTCTCATACCATTTCTTGTTAGATATAATTCAATTCTCTGAGGAAACCAAGTGAACGCTGGAAAAAGAGTAATGTTGTCGAACCTTGGTGTATTATTGCAAGTTCAGATTCTCACAGCTTCAAAGTATGCATGGTAGCCTTTTCTACTTAGACAATTTTGTTGCAGTACAGATTCATGATATATGCCAAACTCATGAAGCTTCTCAACTTGTGTTTGCAACCGAATACTTCATTATTTTCACACATTAATTTCAAATTCCAAAGTCATTTTCTTGAATGCATGAGGTTCTAAGTTCTTTCTTTCTAAACAAATGTGCAGATTCTGCATGTCGGACAATGAAACGAGCAAAGGTATGAATGTTCCGATAAATTTATTGTAGACAAGGATGTGCGGATCTTGACATCTGACTCGCCTTTATCTGCTCTTTAGGATGATCCTGATATTGATCGCTGGTATCCCGAACTGGAAGAGCTATCCATGACAGAGTTTTCTGGTTGGTACAAGTCTTTTTGGAAGTCTCCTCCCTCTTCTCCAATATGTCAGGAGTCTCCTCCCGTCTCTCCTTTCGTATGGGAGCTTGATCCATTTGAATTAGTGCTCAAGGAAGATGATTGTGATGATGTCTATCTTGTTAATACCAAAGGCAACCTCTGAACTTGATGGAATTGTAAATTACTTTAATAGAGCATTCATTTTGCATTTGCATTAAGTTTTAATGAAGCAGGAAATTGATAGTTTAGTGGGTTAAACCTTTGTACTTCTGGAGATTTTACCAACATGCTAACTCACATACATATTCATAAGTGTCTCAAGTTTCTGCTTAATTTCCCCCGTCTCTATAGTACTTGTATCGTTTTCAAAATTCGGATCAATGGCAACTGACCAAGTCCTGGATTTGAGCCCCAGGCTGCTGTTATTTTCATCATTGTAGCAGTGTAAACTGCCATTCCCTTGTATTGTGAAATCCAACATGTATTCTGATTTTAATTACATTGAGAAATGAGAAATCTTCGCCTGAACTGAAACTCTATTATCTTCTAAAAATTCGCTATATTGCAGAAACTCCTTAAGCATAGTAAGACATTCCAAAATATGTTATTCGCCTGATGGAATAATTCCCTACAGATCACCATGTAATAACTACCAAAACTTCACAACTAAACCATGCCCAATGCTAACAAACGTCTGCAGAAAAAGACTTTAAATCCCTTGATGCTCCATCAAAGATCAGATTTAAATTACACAAAAGGCCGACGTGAATTTAAGCAAAAAGGGAAAATTGAGTATATATAAATAACACCGACAGGCATGTGAGTCGGTCCAACTACTTCTCAAGCACAAATGCAAGGCAAATTTAAGTTAATGGTAAAAAGGAATAAGAGATCCTAATAAGATTTCCCGCAGTGTATTAAACTTCCAGCTCCCAGGAAAAGTCCAAACACAGCAGCACTGCCTAGTGTCGTTTGTCCAATATATCGTATTTTCATGACACCTGGAACCTGCATTTTCAGAAAGTAAAACTTTCACTTCAAAACTCCACAGATTTGCACATTTTTGCAGAACAATATCCTTACTGTCGTGGAGACCAAGTCCGAAACTGAGCTATAAACAAAGAAAGACAGCCTGAACGAAGGACAGTAGCAGAAAGCAGATTTCACAAACATAAAAAGTACAGTATGAATCTATGCACTTTGGGAGCTCTAGAAACAATCCAAATGAACTTGAGAACGATTGTGTATTTCTTACGTGGCTCAACACATATCCAATTACAAAAGCATGAAAAGACATAACAATCACATCATTCAAGATTTCAAAAACACCAATAGAGTTAATCAATCACAGTCGTGCAATTTCTTATAAATGCTGTCATAAACTGTTAAATTCCTAATACTCTGTATATTGATTGCAATTCGAGAACCCTTTGCAAATAGAACAAACCATATTCAAAAAGAAATGCAAAACATGGCAATTTGTCTATCTAAGTAGCAATTCGCGGTCGTTACAAATGGAAGTTTCTAAGAATCCTAATTAAAGCTTTCAAAAGCAAATAGATACTTTACCTTGTACCTTATAGCCTCATAAGTTCCATAAACAGCACCTGCACATCATTGCATATTAAACCATTCATGAGTTGATTAAGCATGCTCAAACGGCATTCTATGTAATCACAACCAACAAAACATCAACTTATCACACAGAATAGTTTCACTATAAGAATCTCATTTTTTAAATCGGAAGTAGAAATTAGTCTTGATTTCCCTTCTTTTTCTTTCTTGAAGTCCTTTCAGAAAGTCCAACTTGAATCAAACCAGCATATCCTAAATTCCTAATAACAAACACAATACAGATAGGCCTGAAAGACAAACCAAAACTACTCGATACTTGATTCGAGATTGATCGTTAAAAGCTTGTTTGAGCTCGGTTCGTTAACATATCAAACCAATCTTGAACAACCTTTTGTCCGTTCAATAAATTTAAAGTTTGGCTCGAGCTATTGATAAACTATGTGGGGGAAATCAAGCTACTCGAGCTCGACTCGTGTTTGGCTCGATTAAAGCTCGTTCCAAGCTCAAACGCAATTTATAAAGCTCAGATAATAATTCAAACAAGCTTGACAACTTGTTCAGCTCGACTCAACTCATTTACATCCCTAAATACAGATGATGCAAGTATGCCCCTAAATTAGATATTAATAAGCAAATCAACACAAAAATGGCGAAAATTTTGTTCCATAACCATATATTTGACAATGCTAAATCAAAAGTACAATTTTTCGATCGTCCTATGCAGCTCGGTTTTATGTCATATTCAAAGATAGAAGTGACAGAAAGAAAAACATCGAAGAAAAATGTTTTGTTGATTGGGGTTTATAGGGGGGGACTGGAAGGATAAAACGAAATAATTGGAGCTAGGGTTTAAGGAGAATTAGGAAACGTTACCCACAGCGCCGCCGACAGCACCTCCGACGGCGAAGCCCGCCGTAACACGTGCTAGACAGCTATCCCTCGCCATCACTTCTCTATCTTCCCTCCTCTTAATCTCAAAATCAACTGATCAGAAATCAAATACTCCGTATTTTTGTTTCTCGCTCTAACGCTCTTCAGTAAAAGGTTGACTTAAAGAAGAAAATTTTCTGTCACTTATAGTAAAAACTTTGATATCAAAGGTTAATATATATATATATATATAGACAGAGGGTATCCCATTATATTTGATAAAATATAAGACCAATCTACACCATTGATACCGTTTGATCCCAAGATCCAGATTTAACAGTTATTTTTGGATTATATATTTTTTTTAATGAGGGTAGGTCATCTTAATCAATGAAAAATGGGTTAAAAAATTCACTTTCCGGCAATTATTTTTCGATGAAAACTCTTCCGAAAATAGAATTATTAGTCAAGAAGCAGCGAAAAATTTGGAATGAGTTGAAGAATGAGATCGAAAACGAAGAAGAAAGTTAAATAATTGGCTACGACAGTCATTACTGATGATGATGGTGATTTCTCCTCAAGAACAGTTATGACGGAAGAAGAAAAAGCTGTTGTTGTTACTTAAATAATTTATTTGAATTTAGAAGCTCCTAATGAGAAATTGGAAACTAATTAATCACATATAATTTATGTTTTATTATGATGGAAAGCTTTAGCCAGATGAGACTATGCACAGGAAATGGGCTGATGAATGAATAATCCTCTGGCTAATATATTATATAATGAGTTATAATATATTGTATAATGTGTTATAACATACTGTATAATGGCTTATAAAATACTGTATAATTGAATATTTTTAATATGTTATAAACACATACTGTATAATGAGTTATAATATACCGTATAATGTGTTATAATATACTGTATAATGGCTTATAAGATACTATATAATTGAATATTTTTAATATGTTATAAACACATACTGTATAATGAGTTATAGTATACCGTATAATGTGTTATAATATATTGTATAATGACTTATAAGATACTGTATAATTGAATATTTTTAATATGTTATAAACACATACTGTATAATGAATTATAATATACCGTATAATGTGTTATAATATACTGTATAATGGCTTATAAGATACTATATAATTGAATATTTTTAATATATTATAAACACATACTGTATAATGAGTTATAGTATACCGTATAATGTGTTATAATATATTGTATAATGACTTATAAGATACTGTATAATTGAATGTTTTTAATATGTTATAAACACATACTATATAATGAGTTATAGTATACTGTATAATATGTTATAACATACTGTATAATGACTTATAAGATATGATTATTGAGACATCAGGCTCAATTCTTTTTCAATTAGTAGACTTTATTATCTTCTGTAATGGAAAAGTTGAATTCTTTGGAAATAATAATCCAATATAGGATGATTGTGAAGAAGCCAATGATACTGCACTAGTACCCCTTGCACAAGCCATTATATTTTGCGATATGTATTAAGTCTATTTTCTATATTTGGAACTCTTCATAATATATATATAGGGTATGGATCAAAAATGAAAAAATATAGGAAAAAAAGAAGAGAAGAGAAGCAGTGAAAGACCAAAGAAGAAGCGGGAGTCTCGCATCTGAGAGAGAAGACGATGAAAAGTTTTTGAGACGTGGGTTAGTGGGCTTTTGAAAAATGACATCATTTGACTATTATACCCCTAAACCAATTAAAATCAATTTCCCCACCTGTTTTTTTATTCCTTTTTGGATTGTTGGATTTAATGAATCCAATGGTGTAGATTGGATCGTATATCTTATCTAATATAGGGTATGTATTAGATCTTGACCTTATATATATATATATATATATATAATTTCATCCCCCATCGAAAACCATATAAATTGCAGGTTATGATTGGATACAAGGATTCAGGTTGCGTTTGGGTACAAGGTTCAAAGATGAATCTTAAAGAACTCCAAAATTAATCCGAGGGCAAAATAATTAAAAATAAAACTATTTAAACAAGTTCAATAAATTTATTGATAAATTTAAAACCAGTAAAAGTTTATGGGATGCTTGAGATAACCGTCGATGTGGCATAAATCAATAAATTTTTTGTTTGAAATAATATATTATATGACAAGAAAGAATAGGTAAAAAAGTGTAGATATAGAGGAGTTTTAGCCTACTTTTATGAATTTAATATTATCTCTTAACAGTCTTCCAAATCCTTCTAACCGACTTCACAAGCCTTCCAAATCTAACTTTCAAGTCTACTTTTGATTCAGGAACAAGTTTCGAGCACGCGAATCATCTTTGAGGGAATAATGGGGACTAGTCTTTGGCTAGGAGATTTTTTTAAAATTGCAATTTACATTTAATTTTTTCATATTCTTTCTAGTCATGTAATATTTCTGTTAAGATTGCACTTGTAATCCTATAGAGATTCAAGTGAAATCATAAACGGGATTGAACAAAAACCAATAAACAGAAGTAAAAATACAAACTAAGCATGCAAATGAAGGAAAATGCAGAAAAATGCAGAGAAAAAAGAAATGCAACAAAATGGATTTAACTCAAGATCAATTCTGATTTGGTTACACGCCCTCCCCACGCTAACAATCACTCTGACAGATTCTACATAACTAATTCAGCTAAAAACAATTTAAAAATGAAATTTAAGCCACCTCAGCAATTTATCCCCAAAACCCCTAATTAAACCCTACTTAATCCTATTCACTAAAACGGTTTCGTCGCCTCTCCTGACTTTGGATTTTTGAAATAAAAGCCACGCTTCTTTAAGTAATCCACGCTTTTGACTTGTGTTGACTTCTTTTGAGGAGTCTTCAACTTTAACACACATAACAATTTCTTTTTTCAGATATTTGAAAAATTGTGTAAACGATAACAGTACAACCAAATTGACGAGCTCAAAATAAATTTGTTGTTAATTGTAATGATCAGTGTCAATTTACTACGGAAACTTTCTTAAAATAAAGTAAATTTCATATCCGAGTTTTATATGAGATTTGCTTGATCTAACTCATACGCAGTTTTTCGTTTATTGATAAAAGAAACAGAACTCATATGCAGATTTTGTCGAGGGGTAATGGATAAATATAGAGAAACCATTCAAAAATAATTTGTAATATCTATACAATATTTTACGTATTTCACTTCAAATTAGGGTCTAGCTAAGTTGTTACCAAATTCGAGTAACGCGTATGTTAAAACTGTCGGACCCATATGTTTACAATGCGTCATGTCCGCTACTACCGAACATGGAGGTGGCTGAGACACAATGTTAGCCTTATCAACATGATGAGTTGAGATTCTGTAGAGAACCCACGTACTGCAGGACATGGGAGATACAACATTTTATCATATTCTACATCAGGTAAACAATTCATTCAAATTTTACAAAATATTCTAAATTCAAAGACAAAGAAGATGTTCATTTCATTACGTGCATTGTTAGTGTTGTCACTTCTTGCGCGCTGACAGTGCAGCAGCGATACCACCAGCCACAAGTCCAACAGCAGTTGCAGCAATACCAATACCAATTACTCCATCTGGATCAACAAAAACCACAACATATGGCGAATAAATCAATTCTTAGTGTCTTTCAATATGTAAATAGGCAAGATTATACAAATATAAGTAATAAGAGGAGCTTAAGTTACCTTTTGTGATTTTATCTTCAATTGCTTTCTTGAGTGTCGAAGCCTGCCTCCAGTCGGGTGCAATCTGCAATATTACAATCAAAATCAGAACACAGATTTACCAGATGGACTACAGTTTGAAATGGATAAATGCACTTTCACTGAAAGATGAAGGATTGTGAGCCTATTGACATAAACACACAACACTATGAAGTATTTAAGAAAAATAATCATCATAAAACCTGATCATAAGAGTTGATAAACATTTCTGGTTGAGAAATAGAAGAACCCTATTATATTTCTAGATCGATTATTTTAAAGAAATTCAAACCTCCAGACAACGCTCAACAAGCTGCCTGCTCCTAGTGTAATCCCCGCTTCTGTAGTATCCAACAGCCAGAAGATAAAGTTGTTCCCTAACTTGCAATGGGCTGTTTGAACCAGCCAAAGAAGCTGCAAATGACAAGTTTCACATGTCACAAGAGTGCAACCTAAGCAAACAGAGTGGTGATAAAACTTTTGTCCAACCATCACCTTCAAGCATAGCTATCCCGCGTTGTACATCCGCTGCCCGTTTCGAGTGAACAAGGGCCCATGACAAGCGCATGATGCATTCACCTTTTAGTTTATCATTGGAACCTTTCTCAGCATCAGCAACCTCACGCTCACAACCCTGTAGATGTGCAATGCTCAGAAATAGGCCAAAGCAAATGCCAAGAAAGGAATAGATGAACAGGAACACCGCTAGCTCCCAGTAAAAGATAACATCAGTGCATGAAAAAGTTTATATACATTAAAACTGTCTGCGCTCATTGGGATCATTTCTAGGCAGAAGCTAGAATCAGAAACAAAAGACACCATAATTTTGGCCACTCCCTCCTATTATTGGATAGGAGAATATATATTTATGTTTACACTCCAGAATCAGATGTGTATTCTAGTGTGGTAATGATAAGTTCAATGAAATCAAAGAAAACATTTTATTAAAAAGTTTAATTGCACACAAATCAACCTCCTAAGACATGTAATTCACTTATAAAGATAACTAAATAGCAGGAAATACTGGTCAATCACACAATAAAAATGTTGTACTTGAACTGAATCTGCTTTTGATGCTCCATTAAAAGTACAAAACAGAACAGACTCCACCGTCATTTTATTAGTCAATGACCAGAATAATACCACTGTCCGTGGTTGACTTGAAGCTGCTGTCTTCTAATTAATAAGAAAGCTCTCTCTCACCAGGAGATTCTTCAAAAATTTAGGGATGCATATTTCACTAGAAAATGTCTTTTTTCGCCTTTTTGGTGATGAAGCACAAAAAGGAATGTCACTATTATGAAATTTTTTTTATTATTGAGAACTAGAACAGGTGAAAAGAACTATTGGAACATAATCTCGGCAGAAATTGCAATTAGCCAGCAACACAAATTTGCATTGGAGGATATCGCTTAGGATGTATTACTTACTGTCGTCTATTTAGCAACAAAATGAAGTGTTAAACTGTAGCGCGCCATCCTCACCCCCGGCCACCAATAATAAGTTCATGCTAAATCTAGCTTAAAAGCATAACAAAGAAAATGCTAGAAATTTTATAAATCGAACACACGCTAAACCGCATATCCATACAGCATTTCCCATTTAATGCACTAATTCAAATCAAGCTTCATTCCTTTCATTATATCGTTTTTTTATCGATCCTACCACATCGAGTTCTGCATCACTAGCAGTTGAACAGCTATGATGAATTTTCAATAAGATCTCCGTACTATAGGATTAAATCTCAAATCTCTGAAGATCAAATAGCAACAATTTTCCGTTCAAAAATTTGCCTCTTAAACCCTAGCAACATAACAATTACTGCTACAAACGTTTATTAACTCGTACGAATAGCAACATATACAAATAAAAGTGTCACAATACTTACAACGACGATGTCGGAGTCGCACCACGGAATCTGATCGCCGCCGGTGAAAAAGCTGCCCACCTTATCAAAGAATTTCCCGAACGTCGCCTCCATTTTTGAATACGTATATCTAGTTGTATCGATTCGGAAACTTGATATGCGCGTATAGGTTATCTTTGCCCCAAATTCTCTTCCGAATTTCCTCTTTTTGTGTGTGATTGAGTTTGAAAGTAATCTAGAAATCCTGAGAGAAATGATGCCAAGTCTTGGGGTTTGAGGAGAATATAGGTAGAAAAATTGTTTGACGTTTGCACTAAATTTTTGAAAAATTATCAATTTGACACAAAACTTTTTAACGTGTGTCAAATATGATTTTTTTATTTATTTAAATAAAAAAAATATTGCATTCACCACTCTCTAACTTTTGGCTTTTAATATTTACCTCCTCGGATAGTTTTCTTTGAATATCTCTTTTAGCACTATTGATCAAAGGGAAGTCTAGGGAAGTCCAGTGTCAGTGACGACACGCAGGCTGGTCCGTGCGCTTCGTGCACGAACAGCTCCATCTCCATGCCCCGGCTCGCGACAACCCAAGCCGTCAACACAGCGCAGCCATGTCCCGAATGATGGGTTGGGTGGTTCAGGTCAATCTACTTTGCTCAAAATCGTTGCGCCTCCCGCCCTAATCTAGACTAGCTCTTCTCGTGATTTTGAAATTGTTGTTTAAGTTTCTTGATTTTAGATTTGTTTCTACGAAACATACAACAAGGGACAAATTTATATAAACATACCATTCCAATTACTACTTGCATCTGATTATAACAGGGATAAATTCATTTTCGTCCCCGACCTTTATACTCAGTTTCAAATTAGTCCTTGTATTTTTAATTTGTCCCAATGTCATCCCTCCGGCATCATTCCGGTATCAACTTGTGGGCATTTAAAGGGTATATTAGTACTTTCAGATTTTAGTACTTAAAGGGATAAATCCATTTTCGTCCCTGACTTTTATACTCAGTCTCAAATTAGTCCATGTATTTTTAATTTGTCCCAATGTCATCCCTACGGTATCAACTTGTAGTCATTTAAAGGGTATATTAGTACTTTCAGATTTTAGTAATTAAATGAAAAAAGATATACAAAAAATCTGGACCCTAGAATATGAAACTAAATCGTGATCGTTCATCCATTATGAAAGAAAATTAAAATCTCACTAAGTCACTTTCACTTCGGGAAATTTAAATAAATAATACAAATATAAATATTAATTATTAAAATAATACAACTTTAATTAGGTATTAAAAAATAGCACATTCCGCTGTCGGGTACAGCGGAATCAGACTGATTCTGCTGTACCCGACAACGGAATCAATAAAATGTTATTTTTAAAAAAATTACTATTGCATTCTGCTGTCGAGTACAACAAAATGCAATATAATATTTTTAAAAAAATCACTATTGCATTCCGTTGTTGGGTACATCGGAATGCAATATAATAATATTATTATTTTTAATTAAATAATAATTTTTGCTTTATTTTCGGCTCATTTTCTCCTTTTTTGGTGCATTTTTGGGTTTCAATTTGAACATATAAATTGCAAATTTTCATATAGGTTTTGTAACCGCACAAGAATGAAATTATTTCGATATCCTGGTTAAAGAACACGACAATTAAAACAGAAAACATTAAAGCAATATTTTAAATTAAATAATGACTTTGTCTATGTTTCTGACTCATTTTTCTCCCTTTTTCGTTCATTTTTGGGTTTTGACTTGAACACATAAATTGTAGATTTTCATATAAACGTTGTAACCGCACAAGAATTGACTCATTTCGATACTTGGGTGAAGAAATACGACAAGCAAAATTAGAGCAATTTTTCAAGAAAATTATGATTTTTTCCTTGTTTCTGGCTCATTATTCTCACTTTTTCGTGCATTTTTGGGTTTCGACTTGAACATTTAAATTGTAAACTTTCATATAAACTTTGTAACCGCACAACAATGAACTCATTTTGATACTCGGATGAAGAAATACGACAAGTAAAAAAGCAATAGAACAATTTTTTAAAGAAATTTATGAAATTTATTGTCCATATAACCGTTTATGAGTTGAGTTTTGCATGGGAAAAAGAATACCTAAAGGTTTTGGTGGAGTTTTTGTTAGATTTTGAGCATATGGTGGATGCAAAAAATTGGCAGACTCCAAATGCTATATTCCAACCTTCAAATTTGAAGGACTAAAATGAAACTCACAATTAAAGTTAGGGATGAATTTGATTTTTGCACGAGGGACTAATTTGAGACTGAACCATTTCAAGGGTAGAAGAGTAACTTACTCATTTTTGGTCGGAATATGACGTCGGAGGGATGACATTGGGACAAATTAAAAACACAGGGACTAATTTGAACCTAAGTACAAAGGTCGGGGACGAAAATGGATTTATCCCGATTATAACATGCAAACATATAATTAAACAAAATAATATAACCAGATTATGCATAACATGGCTTTCAAATCACTGTCAATGTTGATATAATGTACTTATTTTTATAAGGTAGGAGTATTTTAGTTTTTATGTCGCAGGGAAGCGGTATAAACATCAACAGCTACGAATGGGATTAGCTATTAGTCTTTTCAATTTTCACGAGGGCTTTTTGACATTTTGATATTCCACATGGGTAAATTGCAATTAGCCTATAAATTAAATATATATTACGTTACTTCAATGAGTGGTTTTCAAGTAACATGAAATGTGTGATAATTTTCTATTGAGAATAATTGTTAGCCCCCTCAATGTAACTCAAGATTGCTTAAACACCAATGTTAAGACATATATAACCACCTCTAAGTAATACTTAAATATTAACGAGTCAACTCTAATAACTTAGGCAGATAAGTGAGGTAAATAGTCTTCTTCAGTGGTATTCTGACTCTACAAATTGGGCAGTTTTTAATAATGAGTCACACAAACCCTATGAAACTCTAAATAAGGAGAGAAATAGTGATAAATTGGAATTGAACTCAAGATTTCCCACGTAAAAGTGAAAGCTGATACTAGAGGTGGCAAATGGCAATTGGGTGGATCGGGTCGGGTTTGGGTCTGGTCCAATTGGTCCTATGCAAAAAAGATTGTATGAAAGCTAGACTCATAATGGACCCAACAAGGACCCAAAGTAGACCCAATGAGAACCAAATAAGGACCCAACATAAACCCAAAATCGGATTAGAAGATGTTTTAAACAAATTTAGTCAAACACTCTTTTTACACACATTGCACACTTTTTACACACACTAGACATATTTACTCATACACAACACACTTTTACACACACAACACACTTTTACACACACAACATATTATTTACACATGCTACACACTTTTTACACACGCTACACACATTTACACATACACAACACACTTTTACACATGCACGACACACATTTACACACACTGCATATTTTTTATACATTTACACACACTGCATATTTTTTATACATTTACACACACTGCATATTTTTTACACATTTTCACACACACAACACATTTTTACACACACTACACATATTTTCACACACAATGCACATTTTTTACACACAATGCGCACTTTTTACACACACTGTACACTTTTTCACATACAATGCACATTATTTACACACACTACACACTTTTTACACACACTACACACAATGTATATTTTTTACACACACTACACATATTTTCACACACAATGCATATTTTTTACACACATTACATACATTTTCACACACAATGCACACTATTTACACATACTACACACTTTTTACACACACTACACACTTTTTTACACACAATGCACACTTTTTACACACACTATACATATTTTCACACACATTGCATACTTTTTACACACACTACACTCTTTTTACACTGTACACATTTTTCACACACACTACACACTTTTCACACACACTATACACTTTTACACACACTATACACTTTTACACACACTACACACTTTTTCACACACAATGCATACTTTTTACACACAATGCATACTTTTTACACACACTACACATATTTCACACACAATGCACACTCTTTACATACACTACACACTTTTTATACACACTACACATTTTCACACACTACACATACTTTACACACACTACACACATTTTCACACACACAACACATATTTTCATGCACCACACATATTTTCACGCACTACACACATTTTCACACACTACACATATTTTCACACATTTTACGAACTTTTTACACACACTACACACTTTTTCACACACAATGCACATTTTTTACACATACTACACACTTTTTACACAAACGACAAACATTTTCACACACAATGCATGTCTTTTACACACACTACACTCTTTTTACACACACTACCCATACACTACACACTTTTTAAACATGCTACACACTTTTTCACACATAATGCACATTTTTTGCACACAATGTACAATTTTTACACACACTAAACACATTTTCAGACACAATGCACACTTTTTACACACACTACACACATTTTCACACACTACATATATTTTACACACGCTACACATATTTTCACACACATCACATATTTTACACACACTACACCATTTTCACGCACCACACACATTTCCACACACTATACATATTTTCACACATTTTACACACACTACACACATTTTCACACATAGTGTGTGTAAAACATGTGTAGTGTGCGTGAGATATATGATATGTTTGTGAAAATATGTATAGTGTGTGTAAAGTTTGTGTAAAAAGTGTGATGTAGGTGTGAAAATATGTGTAGTGTGTGTAAAATGTGTGTGAAAATATGTATAGTGTGTGTAAAATGTGTGAAAATATATGTAGTGTGTGAAAATGTATGTAGTGTATGTGAAAATATGTGTAGTTTGTGAAAATGTGTGTAGTGTTTGTGAAAATATGTGTAGTATGTGAAAATATGTGTGGTGTGTGTAAAATATGTGAAAATACGTGCAGTGTGTGAAAATATGTGTAGTGTGTAAAGTGTGTGTAAATTATGTGAAAATATCTAGTGTGTGAAAATGTTGTTTTGTGTGTATGAAAATGTGTGTAGTGTGTGTAAAATATGTCATTTGTGTGTGAAAATGTGTGTAGTGTGTGTAAAATATGTCATCTGTGTGTGAAAATATGTGTAGTGTGTGTAAAATATGTAATATGTGTAGTGTGTGTAAAGTATGTATAGTTTATGTAAAATGTGTGATGTAGGTGAAAATATGTGTAGTGTGTGTAAAATATGTGTAGTGTGTGTGAAAATGTGTATAGTGTATGTAAAATATGTGAAAATATGTTTAGTGTGTGAAAATATGTGTAATGTGTACGTATAGTGTGTGTAAAATGTGTGAGTATGTAGTGTGTGAAAATGTGTGTAGTGTATGTGAAAATATGAGTAGTGTGTGAAAATATGTGTAGTGTGTGTAAAATATGTGAAAATATGTGTAGTGTGTGAAAATGTGTGTAGTGTGTATAAAAATATGTGTAATGTGTGAAAATGTGTGTAGTGTGTGTAAAATATGTGTGGTGTTTAAAAATATGTGTAGTGTGTGTAAAATATGTGAAAATATGTATAGTGTGTGAAAATGTGTAAAATATGTGAAAATATGTGGTGTGTGAAAATGTATGTAGTGTGTGTGGAAATATGTCATTTGTGTGTGAAAATATGTATAGTGTATGTAAAATATATATAGTGTGTGAAAATGTGTGTAGTGTGTGTAAATATGTGTAGTGTGTGTAAAATATGTGTAGTGTGTGTAAAAAGTGTGTAGTGTGTGTGTAAATGTGTTCAAGTGTTTGTGTAAATTGTGTGTTGGGTGTGTATTAAATTTCAAATTAAATTAGATCTAATTTGGATCCAGTTTGGACTCAACATAAAACCCAATTGGACCTAGATATTAATAAAAATAAATGGGAAGCAACCCAATTGGAACCAAAGAGAAAAAACTTAGGACCCAACTAAACTAAAACCTAATTGGGATGGGTTGAAAACATATGTTTGAACTCAAATTGTCACCCCTAGCTGATATTACTAATCTAACAAGCCTTGATATATCTTTGGCTGGCTTTATCAGTGTTTTTCAACATGAAATTAGACCAACATATCTCTAATTTGCTCAAATTGATTAAATGCCTTCTTATAACCTATAATTGGCAAATGGTCACGGTCAAGGTACATCAAATTAGACCAACGTGATAATTATTGTAGACGACCACTTAGGTGCCACGAGAATAGTCTCATTTTTCTAAAACCGGTCTTATATAATATTCAATCGAAAGTTTACAACATCTGGAACAATACAATTCATATTGACTCAAACGATGTAGTAAGAACATCTGAAACACCAACTATTAAGTTTCTTGAAGATAACCAATCTTAAGACCTAAAAAACGAACACAAGAAAATTCTTGTGCAACTCCTATTTAAGGAGAGATGAAACTCTCATTCGAGAGAAAAAACAAACTCTCATACGAGAGAGAAAATAAAATAATAAACAAAATATCTAAAACGCTATATAAAAACTTATGTATCATCCGTCTTCATCTCGTCAGATCTGTCTCTGTCTCGTTAGATCCATATTCGTCTCGTCAGATTTGAAGATGTGATGTACAACTTGAAGAAGGGTGCTCCAACCCAACCCGCCGACGATGGTGGTGGTAACAGTCGTGAAAAAGACAACTGCTTCATCAAGCCATCGCCGGGGGAGGAAAAAAAAGAAAAATAGTAGGCTATGGTTTAGAGAGAGATGGGGAGCTATTTTTCTCATTTTTCTTTCAAATCCCATTAAATCATTGGTGACCAACTATGATGCACATATATTTGTAAAATTGACTCGGTATAATATCGTATTCATATCATACTCATATTCTGTATGAACACTTCCCCATACAATATTCGGAACACTTTTGAAGTGTCAAAATGAAAAGGGGAGAGAAAATTTTAAATACCATATCCGATACAAAATTAAAGAATCAGACATGTCTTGGATATCAGACAATTTTTTTTTAATATTATACAATACATTTTGGGCTGAAATAGAAAAAAAGATAATGTTTTCGTTCTTTTGTTAAAAATTAAAACTTAAAGTTAAATAATTAGCAAAGAAATTTAAAGACCTAGACGAAATTTTATTTATGTTAATAAATCTATTAAACTAAATTTATTTTTAAATATTATATATACATATACATACCTGTATCATCAACGTACCATATTTTAAAATTTATCATATTTTCCATATCATATCATATCGTATTTGTTCCGGTGTATCATTGGTGAGTAAATAAAGAAATAGATTATGTGAATAAATTGATCAATCATGATGGACAGTGGTGTAATATTAATATTTAAATACATACATACATATATATATATATATATATATATATATCACTAATAAACAAAAGAACCAACCAGAGAGGTTGATGATTGATCATGAGACGTGAATGATGAGTAGGCTGACGATTGGAAGATTTCCATGAAGAAGAAGAAGAAAGAGAAGAGAAGTAAAAATCAACATTAATTCTTCAAACAGATTGTAGATCAGAAGCATGAGCTTCTCTAAAGATAATCTGAAAGGCTTTGTATTAGCTCTCATTTCGAGTGGTTTTATTGGCGCAAGCTTTATCATCAAGAAGAAAGGTCTCAGACGAGCTGCTGCTGCTTCTGGTGTTAGGGCTGGTAACAATCTTATCTCCTCTTCTTCGTTCGCATTATCGCAGTTATTAGGTTTTAAATGAGTTCTTAATTTTGTAGTTGATCGGTGTAAATTTTTTTTTTTTTGAATTTTCTTCGAATTTATTAGGTGTCGGAGGGTATTCGTATCTCCTCGAGCCTCTATGGTGGATTGGAATGATCACAAGTAAGTCCTTTTTCCCTCTTTTGTGTATTTATGTTTCCTTATTTTTCTACTTTTTCTTCAATAATGTGTTTGTGAGTAGGCATTTTCTTGGAAATTATATAAATTGGGGGAAATAGTATGATTCAAAGTATATTTTGTATGGAAATGAACAAATTGCAATTAGGAACAGGTCAACAGCCATTTTTTCGATAGAGTTACTATCCAACTGTGTAATGCTGTCTAAAATAATGATGACGAATTGCTTGAAGATTCCGTGTTGGAACAAGAAGGATCTGAATGCATTTATTGCTTTACAGCTATGCCTGTTTTACATGTTGAATTTACGAGACCAGTGTGTAATTTGTATTCGGAATCTTATAGTTGCTATTTCAGCTATTTACTGAAGCTTATGTGTTATGTGCTTAATTGAACAGTGATTGTCGGAGAAGTTGCAAATTTTGTGGCATATGCGTTTGCCCCTGCAGTTCTTGTCACACCTCTTGGCGCATTGAGTATCATTGTCAGGTATTATGTTTCTGTATCTCCTCCTATTCTATCCTTGTTATAGAGAAGACTTTTGTCTAGGTTATGTGATCTAGCTTGATTTCTTGCATGTTTGATGTTACTCTAGTGCTGTATTGGCTCAATTTATCTTACACGAGAAGCTACATCAACTAGGGATGATGGGCTGTGTAATGTGCATAGTTGGTTCTATCATAATTGTTATACATGCACCACAAGAGCAGCCAATCTCTTCTGTACAGGAAATATGGAGTATGGCAACACAGCCCTGTAAGAAGATACCCTCATTAATCATTATCATTATCTTCTCTTTCTAAAAGATAAAGCTATAAGTATCGTGTTTAATGCAGTTCATTTTTTTTATTTCAGCCTTTTTGCTCTATGTGGGATCAGTCATCATTTTGGTGTTCATTCTTGTTTTCTGTTTTGCGCCCCATTGTGGACACACCAACGTACTTGTTTTCACCGGCATTTGTTCACTGATGGGTTCACTCTCGGTAAATTCTGATTGTGAATATTAATTGTTATATGCTTCTTTTGTTTCAAGTAGTATATATCTTATGGTACATATTTTCAACTTATTTAAAATGCTTTTTTAAAGGTTTTCTAAATCAAGCATTTGGTTAAATTCTAGCTCAGTTGGTTTTTTCGGCCAAAACCAACGTCTACCACAACTTTCTGATTTCTGAGTTTGTTGTGCTTAAGATTCTAATTGCCTTGTTAATTTGAATATTTCACATCTATTTTGCAGGTAATGAGTGTTAAAGCTCTTGGAACTTCTTTAAAATTGACTTTTGAGGGGAAGAATCAGTTAATCTACCCTGAGACCTGGCTTTTTATGTTTGTTGTGGCAACATGTGTCATAACACAAATGAATTACCTAAACAAGGCAAGTATGACTTTTACACAAGTGATGCTTTGTGATGGACTAATCTCTGAGAAGATTCTAGAATCTCACTTTTGAATTCCATGAACACTGAGTCACTTAAAAATGTTATGAAGAAACATATCTTGGCTCATAGTTCCCCTTCTTATCTTTTACTTGCTCATAGTTCCGCTGTATATCTTTTGCTTGCTCATAGTTCCCCTTTATATCTTCTTGCTAAATTATGTATTTCTTCTTTTTGGCTAATTCATGCATCCTCTTGTTACTTGTCTAATTCATGGTATTAGTGTTACCTGCCGGCCTTTGCATGTAAGAAATCACTTCTACTATAATAAAAAAAATACTTGACGAAATCATGAAGCATTTTCCTGACTATCGATTAAATTGCTGAGCAACAAGGGGCCACCTTTATATTTTTTGTGAGAGATTACATGACTCCTTTCAGACAGCAACATATCTACCTGACAGCAAGAACCCCTCATTTTCATTTCTGTTTTATTCACTAATAATATCTGACCCACAAGAAAAAATATTCGCAACTGTTAAATTTCTAAGAACCAATAATCTTCAGGATATTGGGATTGCTTACATGCATCATTATAATGTGTATTTAAGCTTGTAACATTTCCTCTAGCTGAGTCTATAATCATCTGGCCAAGTTAACTTTACCTTGGGAGAATACCCAAAAAAACTGACATTGTTTGGTAGTTGAAAAGGTCCTAAAATGCCATTCCACATTAGGCACATAATGCTTGGCCAACATTTGTGCAATGTTTGCATTGTTATGTATGGATGACCAAAACTGTTTTACACTATAAGAATCACGAAATATGGAAATACAGTTATTAACAAGAATGTGTACGAGCGTTCTTTATTGTAACTCTGAAAGTGCAAAATTGACTTGAACATGTTGATAACAGGAAAACTTTAGTTTTAATGTGCTTTCTCAACGTGGAGATATCAACAGCACGCGTGCTCTTCTATTTTCAAAATCAAAGTTAAAAAAGAAAAAGCAACTCAAAGTTTATAGCATATTTTCCTGCAAAAGATTACGATTGGGGGCTCGAATCTCCTTGTTGGGGTTTCCTTTTTTATTTGTTTTAAGTTGGAGATGAGGCAGTTGCACTGGGATGTGGTGTAGGGCCTTTTCGGTTATACAATGTACGAGCTCTACTTGACATTGAATAAAATGTGAAGGTTTTATAGTGCTTCCTTTCACTTATGGTCTTTACGCATTTAAGTTTGCATGTTGTTACGTTGATTTTGACTTTTAGCTCTAATGCAAAACACCTGCTCAAAGAAAGTCTTTCAATTGTTTGCATGTTTTTTTTTTTGATTCTTCATACGATTATTTTTGTTAATGTACATCTCTTTGTCTAGTACTTCTTTCACCAATTCTAAACTCTGAAAGCACTTCAATCGAATCATTCTCCTTTTATTGTTGTGTAGATCCGATCAACCTTCTTAGCTCTAACAGCATGTCCATTTGTGTTACAGGCTCTCGACACCTTCAACACTGCCATTGTTTCTCCTATATACTATGTCATGTTTACATCACTTACAATACTTGCCAGCGTAATTATGTTCAAGGTAATCTTTAGCTCATGTCATTTTTACCTGGACATGTTATTTTATTGCTTGACACGAATCTGGAATTAATTCGTTTGTCGTTATCTGATAAAAATCTGTATCACATTGTGAGATTCACGGGAGATCCCTTCAAGATCATAGGCTATTTTGGTATAAAACTGATTGTTTATAATCCTATAGTTAGTTTATTGTAAAGTATTATGTTGCAGGATTGGGAGGACCAGAGTGCTGGGGACATTGTATCAGAAATGTGTGCTTTTATTGTCGTGCTCTCTGGAACCATCTTATTGCATTGGACCAAGGATTTTGAAAGAAGTTCATCTTTTAGAGGTCTGCATACTTATGTTTCAATTTGCTTTTGCTGGTTATATAATTAGACTATAATGCACAAAATGTGACGTTCGGTTCAGGTAATTATACCCCATTATCCCCTACATTATCAACCCGACTATATAATGAAAATGGGGATTTGGTGCAACATGACGATCAAGACGAGCCATAAGCGGGTGAGGTTTGCTCAACAAGGCAAGATAGAAAGTATAAATATGAGCTCAAACTGCAAACTCTCCAGCAATGTGGAATGTTATGGTTTCAAAGTATTTTTCATCAGCCCTTTTGGAAAATGCATATGGAATTAGTAAAAGCAGCCTGTGTCGATTAATGTTTGTGTTTATTTAATACATACTCCTTCAATTATGTGGCTGCAAGACACCTTAGCTCAAATTTGATATTGGCTTTGACGAGATGTGATGATCTTAAGACCAAAATCTCTGAGCCGTCAATTGATGTAAAGATTTGGTTCTCTTTTCTGTTTAGCTTTATCAGGTGGCCATAATATAGTGGCTTTATTGAGTGCATCAGATTTATGGTTAGCATTTTGTGACTGAGGACTTTGTAGATAGTGATTCTTTCGACAACATTTGTGGATTCATTATTTGGTTCTTTGTAATATTTCGAGTTTTTGGTGTTGAAATGAATGGAGGAAATGAGCTTGAATTTATACCTTACAACCCGGTGTATTTTTTCTTTTCTGTTATACTCTATCACTAATATAACCTGTGATATTGCCAAAATTTTAAAAAAATGGAAAAAATGAAAACCGAAGAATTGCATTTACACCACCATCCTTTATATTGCAGTCTGCAGTATTCAGATGATGGGTTCTCCAGAGATACTGTGAAAGGTTTTCTGTCAGCTCTTCTCTGTTGAGAGAGAATGTGGTTTCCTCTCACAGTATTGCAATTTTACAATTAGTATGGAACTTATATTCTTTCTTCTGATTTTGCTGGATTTACTGCTTATAGGGCTCAAAATTTGCAGCATAGATCGGAGAAGTCGAAATGTGACTGCAGAGCATTAGTAAGCGAGTCTACTACTCATTGCTCTCACCATTTCATTCTTTTCAAACATTAGGAAACAGCTCTGCAAACAATTAAGCTCCAACATTGGTAATCAAATAATTACTACCCAACAGTAACATTAGTTATGAAGGTAGTAATATTTGTTCAGCAATTACTTACAAACTTATGGTTATGTATGTCATATAGGAAAATTACACACATATCCCCTCAGTTATTGTGTAATTACCAAGTCCCCTCACTTATTGTGTAATTGCCAAATCCCCTCATTTTTTGAAAATCACCAAACACACCCTTTGTCTGTAATTTTGAAATACATTCAACCATTTTTTTTTAAAAAGAAAAATCAGTCTTATATATCATTTAATCGAAAGTTTACAACGCATGGAACAATACAATTCATATCGACTCAAACGATTTAGTAAAAACATCTTAATCACTAACTATCTAGTTTTTGAAGATAATAAATCTTAAGAACTCACAAACGAACATAAGAAAATTCTTATGCAACTCCTATTCAAGGAGTAGGGGTGTACATAAACCCGCACAACCTGCCCGACCTGCTCAAACCGACCCAAACTGCCGGTTTGAAATTATTAAAAAATTGTGGTGGGTTGAAAAAATTGCAACCTGCCACTTTCGAGTCGGGTGGTGGGTTTAATAATTGTAACCCGCCTAACTCGCCACCTGACCACTAATTGTATATGTCATAAGTGTGTGTATATATATATTTAAAAATTAACCCTAAACTCTTAAAACTATATATGCATATATATGTAAACTCTAATAAGAGTAGTTTTATTCATATTTATGTAAAACACTTTATTTTTAATTGAGTAAATAAGAACATTTGTTTTTATTTGATTTGAACAAAAATGTAGATGTATATTTTTATGATAAACTTATAAAATAATTTAATTTTATTAATATTTTAGAGTTTACAATTCATGATAAATATGATTTTTATTTAATAACACCACTTATTTTTGTATTTCTCACCAACTTAATTTTTTTAATTAAATGCACAAGTATGTTATTTAATTTCTTACTTACTCGTTGAAACTAAAAGTAACATAATTATAATTCGATAACCCGCCAAACCTCCCGTTAAATACATTAAACCCGACCGACCCGAACCGCTTGGCTTTGAAAAGATAATTATACGGTCTCGGTTTGTTATTTTGTCAACCCGCATATATCGGGTCAAGTTGAATTTTTTCCATAAAATCGCCCGAACCCGACCGCGTACACCCCTATCAAGGAGAAATGAAACTCTCATTCGAGAGAGAAAATGAACTCTCATACGAGAGAGAAAATAAAATACTAAATTATATCTAAAACGCTATATATAAAAACTTATGTATCACCCGTCTTCATCTCGTCAGATTTGTCTCTATCTCTGTCTTTTTAGATCCATATCCGTCTCATCAGATTTGAAGATATGATGTACAATTTGAAGAAGATTGTTCCAACCCAACCCGCCGACGGTAGTGATAACAGTGGTGAAGTAGACACCTGTTTCACCAAACCATCGCCGACAAAAAAAAATAGAAGAAAAAGAAGTTCGACCATGTCTTTTAATATAACAATAAATTGACAACCACAATGGTACGTAAGCCACCGTGACCACTGTATAATTGTACTATCCAGCCGCCATCACATGAACCATCTGCTACTCCTAAAATGTCTTTCCTCATAGCCAATGAATTATTGCACAAATCATCAAGTCGATTATGAAGTGCTAGCTGGAACTTCCATCGAAAATTCAAATGTACGTATTTGTCTGCTTAAAAATTCATAACTGATTTTAATTGTCTTCAATTTATAACCTTGACTATTATAAGGTTTCAAACTTCCACGTAATTACGCCGTATAAGGTTTCAAACTTGGCAACAAAATAAAAACTATTTTTATCCGACGTTTGCCTGCCCAATTTCACATTCAAACCAATCACATCTCGTTTAAGTTGAAATTTTCTTGTTCAATGTCAATTTTTTTGGCCCCGTTCGTTGGGGCCAACTCCTTAACAAACTGAAAATTGATCGAAATTGGTCGGATATCAAATAACTTTTCAAGAAAAAATCAAAAAATAAACACCAAAAAACAAAAAATTACAACTCAGAACGAATTCATTTCCAAAGTGTAACATCTCTTAGCAACCATCAATTTCCTGGCAGCTTCACCAAGCACCTCCTCACCAAACGCCGCCGCATCCACCAAATCCGCGTCGCTCCGCCCCTCTCCGCC
Source organism: Buddleja alternifolia (assembly GCA_019426215.1). Classification (NCBI taxonomy): domain Eukaryota; kingdom Viridiplantae; phylum Streptophyta; class Magnoliopsida; order Lamiales; family Scrophulariaceae; genus Buddleja; species Buddleja alternifolia. The sequence continues at coordinate 52,148,789 of CM033391.1, forward strand.
GCCTCCGCCTGCAGGCCTTATGACCACCAGCGTGGCCCCCTCCATCACCTCGCCGGAATCGGGCAATTCAAGCCTCTCCAAATACCACATCTTCATCCTCAATGCCGGCACTCTACTCCTATACTCCAACACTTCATCTCCCTTTCCCTTCAATCCCTTCAGCTCGTCAATCTGTTCTTTGTTCATACACAGCCTCCCCTGATCGCTCTCATCCGATATGACAACGTTCTCGATCATCTTCTGCGATTTCACCGTATCTTGGATCAAATAATGCCTGGCGGACGCAGCTATTAAGCACGAAATCGTCCACACGATCCTCAGCTTCAGCTCCGGTTCACTCATAACCACCGATTCTCGACCCGATTCGTGTTTATCCTCGTTTTCGAGTTTTTTGGACCGAGATTTGGCTCCGATCATCACGCAGCTATGGAGTTCTCGCCCGAATTCAGCTTTCCATCTCAGAAAAGTCGTTAAATTCTTGCTACTTTTCCCAATTTTGAAACCTAATTTTTGATTTCCATGGCAGGGCAGCCTGAGATGAAGGCCACGGATTTCTTCGAAAGGCTTCAGGAGTTCGTCCGGAACGTGGTAAGAGCAGAAGTCCAAATCGTCGTCGTCGTTTCTGGACTTGGATTTGATCATCTGAGAGATGAAATGAAGAGGTTTCATTAGGGTTTTGACGACGACACTGTTGAAGAAATTCTTGTCGAATTCCTTAACAGCAGCCTTCTTCTGAGGGATTGGGAGGTAAATTTGATCGACTTGAGGGGCTATGGAGTGAAACCGCTTGCAGACCGCCATTGATGAACACAGAGATTTGGCGTCGTGCAATTTGTTGAAAATTGAACGAACAATCTCGTCTGGTACACGATCGAACAAATCATCGGACTCAACGATTTCTTTGCAGCTCGAATTCATCGCTTCAATCTTTTTTTTTATTCTTGGGATTTAGAATAATATTATAGTGGAATTTGTTGGAAATATGATAATATATTTGGGGTGGGATAGATAGGTACTTATATGGAAAGAATTGGGATAAAGGGTGATTGGCGGTTAAGGGTTTGGGGGGTGATTCTAGAGAGAGAAAGGATGTGTAGTGGCTTAGACTTTGGGAGAATTGCATTGATCTCAACGACTACTATTGATATTGGACATTCACACCCCCTTCAGGCTTGATTAGGGGGTATAAATAAGTCGAATCGAGTTGAGCCGAATGAATTATTGTTTAAGTTTGTTTGAATTACAATCGAGTTTCGAAATTTGTGTTTAAGGTTGTTTGATTATTAATCGAATCGAGCTCAAACGAACATTTAGCGATCGAACTCGAATCGGCGATCGAACTCGAATCGAGGATCGAGTAGCTTGATTTACCTTTCAACTCCAAGTTTAATATATTGCGAAAGTCCTCTAATCCTTTAACCTTTTGTCAACTTTACGAATTAAAGATTATAATACCTTTTACATTTGAGTTAAAAAAACTATCCAAATATTATTAAATTACTATAAAATAAAATTAAATAAAAAAAGATCCAAAATGATATTTCCTTAGACACATCTATAAAATACCTCAACCTTAAATTATATATGTAAAAAGAATTTTTCCTATATAAATTATTGGCTTGCTACTTTTTGAGTTCTAAGTTTTCATTAATTTGTGGTTTATTTATACAATAGTCATAAGTTAATTTTTATTGTATGTTCTTAAAATTTTCAACCTAAGAACAATAGTATCCGAGATTATTATTTTTTTTGGATTAATTTATGGTTTAAGAGTTTTAGAGATACATCTCCAGAAAATTTTAATTTTGGATGGTTTATTTTTTGTACTTTATTACAATGTGTTTTAACCATACTTTGACCAAAATAATTCAACAAATTATTAAGTATAATTCAATATTTTAAGCTCACCAACAAAGAGCATTTTAGTCTTTAACTAGTAAATTTAATTGAAAAAGTTGAAATAGAAGAGATTCAATGCCGATATTCCTAGAATGAGGGTTGGAAATGTTAGGCCTTGTTTGTTTATGTTTTCAAATTCCATTTTCAATATCCTAGATCACAAAATTCTAAAAATTCATAACACAAGTCATTCTCATCTAAATTCTACTTTTTTCAACTTCACTTTTTCAATCCCCCATACAACTATCTATCACTCGCTATATCAATCATTTCACACATTTATCAATCAACGTCATTTCCTCCAATCATTACTTTTTTATTCAATCTTCCACATTTTACTATATATTAATAATAAATTTCAAATTTCAAATTTCAAAATATATTAATAATAAATTAACTTTATATCTCTATCTTATTCTATTATTTATTTATTCACATAATCATTACACAAATAATGAACTCAATTATTTAACTCATCATCATACATCAACCAATTATTATTGATTTGACATATTTTACAAATTTCAACCATTTTTAAAAATATAAGCAAACACAACACATATCACATCAATTCTCACACGAATCCATGTAATACGTATTTCCCGAGAAATTTTCAGGATTTTATCTCAAAAACACAAACAAACAGAGCGTTAATTATTCATAATTCAGGGACGTTGATGCAATTATCTCTTTAGACTTTAGCGAGAGAGAAGACGAGTGGTGACGCGGGGTAACAAGAAGTGCACACGTTTTTTTAGAAGGCGGCAGGCAATTATTGACTTGTTAAAAACCATTGAAGATTTTTCAGACAGCGGAAGTTTCCGTTATATTATGTCGGGTTTATGGTTTTCTGTAGTCTGATAAATGGTTTTGGATCGACCTTATCTAGATATGCTCTCTCATATTATCTTTATATATAATATTTATATTGTTACAAGACCAATATGTTGCCAAATGAATCAAGAAAAGGATGAGCTTGACAAATTTGGAATCTAATCCCACTTGCAAAAATTAGTTATTAACATTGAATGATGAGAATGGCAATTTGGGAGACCAATCCCATTTGAAAAAAATACTTATTACACTGAATAATTAATTTACATTTACATAAGTTATTTAATCGGGTCAATTTTCTCTTTTTGGTAATTAATTGGGTCAATATCTTGTATACAATGGAACAAGTAGAAATGCATGGATAGATTCACGAATGAACGGTTGAGGGTGTCGAATTACCATAATGCAATTATGTTGGAAAATTTTTGTAAGTAAACATTCACGCTTATATTTAGTCTTAATAGATAAGTAAAACAACATGACAAGTAGCTCATGTAAAACAAAATTAACTTTTAAATACTTTTATAATAGTTTGGGTATGCTCTCATGTCATAAAATTCATCTATAGTTTATTTATTAATAATAATTTTTTTCCAATATTTTTCATTTTATTTGATTCTAGGTCCTTTTAATTAGAGTTAATGACTTTGTCCATTTTATTAGTAGATACAAGCAATTAGTTTATTTTTTTTAAAAAAAGGATGTTTTGTTCATTACAAATCAATTATACAAATCGTAGTAATTTAAAAAGTTTCAAGTGGGGATTTTAGTCGTATTTGACTTCACTTGTCAATTTATATACTCCAATTCCAATATAAAATAAAACTAGGCCCGATTGCATTTATAGAGGAAGAATGGTATTTGCACGTTTGGATCATCATCATGATGTGAAATTTCAACAAATCGGATACAACTTGATAACTATTAGTTGGTATTCGGATGAGATTGCTCCAACCGAATGGGGTACCTAACAACTTAGTTTTTTTTCCTTTTTTATATATATAAAGTATTCAAAAAATCTGTATTTTCAAAAATTTATCATAAAAATGACAATACAATATGATGATATCGTCTTCCTCAGTAATTGCCAAACTATTGGAAGATGTATTAGAGATTTAAAACTGAACACTAGATAACAGATAACAATCAAATTCTAATTAAAGATTAAAATTCACATATGAAGGATTAGAAGTTTCGTAAGAAAAAGAAATAACACATCAATACTAAATTGAAAAAGATATATAAGTATATCATAGTCGACTTTACATCTATCACTGGTAGCATCACCTCGCCAAAAAAGGGGATAATGAGTTAAGGCAGAGAATATATCTTGTCGTCACTACTTAACCCATCCAAGCAACAGACAAAATCTAGAGAGTGAAGTGAACCAAGTGGGTGAAGGAGAAGAGTTAACAGAGAGAACTGTATATTCTCATTGAACATGGTCGTGAAATAACCGTGAGCTCGTGGTGGAAGTAGCTCCAACACTAAGCTATTTGCCACACAATACCCTCCTTTATAATTTTAGTAAGTCTTCGTCTCGGATGATTTTATGATGCACTAAATTCAATATAGTCGGTGTATCAAATGCAATTGTATGCAGAAATAAAATGGTAAAATCATCTGCATCAAATAGTGTTAGAATGGACCCGGTCCATCTTAAAATTTTCCGTCTCCCATGCCACAAGGTACCAACTTGGTTTTACATGAATGTTGGTTCAAATAAAACAGTGTTGGGACCTGCCGATCACGAAAAAAAAAAAAAGAGTTGCCCCCAACCGGGCCTGGGCGGCCCCAGCAGACTGGCTCAGATATGTTTTAATGGCCCTGATCCAAGCGTAGTCCGGGCAACTGGATCGAGCCTGGTCCCAGACCAGTTCAGACCCATTTTCTTTTTCTTTCTAGTTTCCAGTCATGATATCTGGACCATTGGATTTAAAAAAGTCCACAAACTATTAAACAACAGTTAACTGGAATACATGCCAAAGTACATGTGCAATTTTTACAGCATAACCATATGAGAAAAGGAAAACAGTTTGAATCAAATTCTGGAAGGAATCAAGGGAGTTGAGTTCTGTAAGTATGCGGAGGCGGCCGCAACGCCACTACCGAGCTTCGCTGGATAACCGACATCGTTCAGAACCATCTCCACTCCAGCAAGACACCCCAGTAGTTGCAACTGCAACAACATTAATTCATTACATCTAAAACTTGATTCACTAAAATGCATTCATTTCACCACTAATTTATGTAGCAAAAGACATCATATGTACCTCATTGAGGTGTCCAAGATGGCCTATTCTGAAAACTTTACCGGCCACCTTGTTAAGTCCGAGGCCTAAGCTTAAGTTGTATCGCTTCCACGCCCTTCTAACAATTTCCGAGCTGTCAATATGTGACGGTACAACCACAGCAGTGACTGTGTCACTAAACCATTCCTCCTTCTGAGTGCAGTTCTTTAATCCCCACGCCTCCACTGCAAGTCTGGGTTTCCATGCAAATAGTATAAACCTCAACGATGGATATACAATAACAATAGAAAAGGCTAGCTGTGAAAAACATATATATATACTACATGGATTTGATGATGAAATGCACGACTAAGGGATAAAATGCACTTGTTTTTATTAAAGTTAGGGAGCAAAATGCACACGTCTCAAAGTATTTAAGAAACTTTAACGGGATATTCCACCGGCAACGAAATCAGGGAGTATTCTATAGGAAAAGTCTAAAGGTTCGCGTGTCGGGTGTGAATATTTTTAGAAAAGGGGGCAAACTGGGAAACCCCTAATAGGTTAGGGGGAATCTGCCTTTAAATCTCATTTTTTGCTATAAGAATACCCCTCACGAGCAAAATGATAGAAGATTTTCTTTGTGGACACAAAATCTTAGAAAGAAACAGTTTGAGAAGGTTCAATCGTTGCGAACTAGCCTATTATTCCCCAACATTCGTAATTAAGGAATCTAGCTATAAGTCATTGTTTTTGTTTACTTGCCTAGTTGCCTTGGCGAGGCGACCGTGCCTTGCAATAACATTGTCAAGTCCTTCCTCAAAAATGAGATCCAAAGCCGCTCTTAGGCCATAGAGAAGTTGAATAGAAGGGGTGTATGGCCAATAAGTTCCCAACTTATAGAACTTTAAGTAATCATTCCAGTCGAAGAAAACGCGAACTGATTTTGCAGTTTTAGTGGCCTCAAGAGCCTTGGGGCCTGCACACACAATTCCCATCCCAGTTGGAAGAGAGAGAGCTTTCTGTGAACCGGTGAGAGCCACATCTATGCCCCATTCGTCCATTCGGAAATCAAGTGCACAGATGGAGGACACTCCATCAACAAGAAAGAGTGCTGGATGCTGATAGTGATCTGAAAATAATTCAAACTTTGATTAAATAAATGTTTCTGGCAATGGTTATTGCATTTAAATGTCTAAACTAATAGTAATAAGTTGGAAAGCAGAGCATTTATTTACGAAAAAAAAAGTTTAGCATACTTGGATTTGTTGAAATCGAGTAATTATGCAACATAAAGAAGTGCAAAGTTTACAAAATATGTTTCACATAAAAAAATATCGTTTCTTTAAATTGAGGAAGATAAAACTGATTGAGATGGGGGAAAAATATTCATACTCGATATGATTTTCTGATTGATTTGCGAGTGATGATATATCATCATTTGGTTAATCATCCCTTTATTTATGTGTTTTTATTGCCAACAAAATATATGCTTGTCAAACATTTCTCAACTGTAACTTTTCTTGTCTTAAAGTGCTTACCGAGTATTTTTCTTACGGTAGCCAAGTTATTGGTAACTCCAGTGGCAGTCTCATTGTGTACAATGCAAATGGCCTTAATAGTATGTGAGCTATCTGCTGCTATCTTTGAGGCCAAAATATCGAGATTAGCACCTTGTCCCCAATCACTTTCGACAACATCAACATTGAAGTTTAAGCGTTTTTGCTGATCTATCCATAGCAAACTGAACTGCCCAATCAGGAAAGATACAATTCGGTCGCCAGGAGACAATGTGTTTGTAAGCGCACTTTCCCATGCTCCAGTTCCTGTCCAAAGACAACAACAACTACTACTTCAATTATCAAATAACAATTGATTAACAGATTGAGTGAAAATCAACAAGAATCTGTATACCAATTTGTAAACTACTAATATCAGAACATCGACCTGTCTTTCAACCAAAATAGAGAAAAAAGAAGGAAAAACTAAATATACATGCACAACTATCATTATTCCAAGTCTTTAATTTATAAATCACTATTCAAGTTTAATATAATTAACCTCAGTAAAAAATTGTTACAATACATTTACAAAACCTACAGCTAAAACAAAAATACTACTATATCAGAGGAAAAAGGCTAGTGAAATTAACATGTATAAACATAATCATTGAATTGTATGCTAAATGCTTCTTGGAATGAATTAGTACCTGTGGTGGGAATGAGAAAAGGGGTTCCAGAGGTTGTCTTAAAAATCTTCTTGACATCCTCGAGCAGCGTTTTTGTCATTGCTGGAATAGCTGGAGAGCGGTAATCCTCATTGTTTCTGCTCATTGCACGAATAACCTGTTCGGGGATATTGACAGGTCCCGGAACAAAGAGGTGGTTCCTTCCCGGTCCATACACGTAGTCCATCTTCTTCCTTTTTCAAACTTCACTAGCTAATTTCAAATATAAAAACTTTTTATGGAAAAGGAATTCCTGTAAGATAATTAAATAATTAGATTCCAGGACCATCAGTATGCAATATTAGAAAACTGACTAATACATGTCAATAAATTATTTTCTTCAGAAAAATCCAGTTCTGCTTAATAATTTTCCTTGCCATCTTATCTATTGCTATTATCATAAACAGTAAGGATTATTTCGGAAGAAGAAGAAGAAGAAGAAATTATAGAAAGCAATATGATCTGCTAATTTATCCTTATCCATATTTACTTTATTTTTCTAGTGAAAGATTAGTTCTATCAGCAAGATATCAATAACAAATTCAATACAATAAACAAGTAAATACAATCAATCATGAGATATTATTTAATACTCATATCAACTTAGAATGAGACGAACACACACATCTGATGGGACTTGATTCAATATTTTTCTTTCATCAAACAACAAGCACGAAATCAAGTTTCGTTCTTGAAAGTATGTATATATATATGTGTGTGTGTATGTGTGTGTGTGTGTGCATGGTATATGTATATATATATGATTTTGAAGACTGATTAAATTGAAGAGAGTGAGATGAGAAAGAAGCAGAGTTACCTAATAATATATACCTTAGTTGAAATTCTTGTGCCAAATATACTGAATGAAAAGGCCAAAGCGAGTTTGTATGAAATTTTATAAGAGCGCGGGAGACCAATCGCTGCTCTAAGTGGGTCCCATATTCGCTTCATACGTGGCAGATAATGTGAATCCTGCGGCTACCAATTAATTACTTTCACGATAGAATCTGTAAGAGAAATCTTTGGTGTAATGTGAAATATTCTGTTTTTGTCGTCATGCCACTGCTTTATAATCATATTTCCATTTGGCCCCTCACATTATGAGGAATTAGTAAAAGTAGTTCCCTTTTCTTTTCTTTTTTTATCATCAAATTAGTAACAGTAGTTCATTAGTTACTCCAAGTCTCCAAATATAATATATGACTCCAACGAGAGAAAGTATTGTATTATATTGTTCGTCCATACAACATATAGTCCATCTGGAAAATATAGTCCAAGCTGTTGTTGTTTTAGAGAATTATATATATATATATATATATGAACACTTTAATAAAAATAAGGGGAAGTTACATACAGACCCCTCATTTATTGTGTAATTACCAAAATTTCTCCTCACTTCTTGAAAATTATGAACACAGCCCTTGGCGTTAAATTTTCTTACAATTACACCCTATGTGTGTTAACAAGTCTTACAATTTTCCCACTATAAACCTTATAAATAGACCTCTTGAAGGGAAGTGTGCAATTTTCAATAAGTGAGAGAGAGTTTTGGTAATTACATAATAAATGAGGGGTCTGTGTGTAATTTTTCCTAAAAATAAATCGACTAAATGGTGTTGCTAAAAGATGAATAGTTGAGTAATTCGTAACTATGGTTACAAATTACAAACATCTTATAAAAAATGGCATAGCTTATACATTGTGATTAAGACAATGTCCATCTCCATATATTTCTAAAACAAATTTGTAATACGTACAAAAGGATTAACAATCTTATGCATGCTTCTTTTCACTTGCTCCACATTATCTTACTTCATTAAGCGAAAGACATTCATTGTTGATTGTAGTCTTAATCTATGTTGAAGAGCTCTCGCTCCATGTTGAAGAAAGTTTATACCAATTTTTTAAGTAGATTTAATTGGATTATTAAGAAAACTCAACAAATACAGACAGTTGATATATTATCTTACTACATGTATTCGGTTGAAACAAATCTAAGTCTTTAACTGCGTGACTTTCACGAAAGTAGTCTAATTTAAGACATTGCAAAATATAAATAGATCAAAATACAAGGTGACATAAAAAAAGGAGCAAAATACAAGGTGCAAAAGTTCAAAAGGAGCCTATCAAAAACTTGCTAGAGAGAAGAAAAATCAAAAGTCAAAACAAGCTTGAGGTGGAAAACAATATGTGAAAGATAACGTGATAAAGAGCTTTGAACCACACCCTCTTATATGGGAACTCAATCCACACGTAGCTTTCTATGTTGTTGTATTTTTATCTCTTATTACGTGAGGCCATTAGACAAACAAATTGCAGCTTTGTGTTCCCAAAATTATTAGCAAATAAACATGTTTTGGATATAAATATCTCCATTTGAAAAGGATTTTTTTTTTTTAAATGCCATTTGAAAAGGTTAAACACTTCAAGTGAACATGTTTTCTTGGAGCAATATTTCAAGCCAATATATGTGTTTCCTCAGACAATATTGTGATTACTTATCATTAAAAAAAAAAGAAATTGTTGCAAAATATATATTTCTAGAATTAACCTTTACATCCATAAGTGTTTTAAAAGGGAATATTCTCATATGATCTCGATAAATTACAATGGTTCATGTGGTGAAACTTCCACAAACCCACTATAAACTAAAGAGTGCAATTATCCCAAAAAATTTCCCGAGATGACCTTAAAAATCACACACAAGGGAAAAATTCTTGTTCATATGTAATATTGTAATGTTAAGACACCAACACAACAGCTGGTAGAATTTTATCAGCCCACTTGCTAGATGCTAGCTGATCTAGGTCGAATATTACCTCGCACTATTTCAGTCAAGATGACTTAGTATACGAACTAAATGACGTACTCTCAAGATTATAGACTGTACTTGGATGTAGCCAAGTTGCCTACGTACCTCTAAGGGATCAAGTTTAAACGTGGTTCAAATGAGGTTGTTATGATATCGATGGTTCGTATTCCTAAAGTATCTAATATTTGTAATATAGGATCGTACTCTCAAGCCTATGGACTATCGTGAACAATACGAAGTATGTCTTGTAGTATTTATTGCTCAGATTATCCGTCCCTGAAACTCAATAAAGGGTGGTATTTGTAGAGTTTCCACTCTGTACTGTAGAACAAATGACAGATGGGACATCTCATGATGGATGTCTTACACGTGTACTTAGCAGACGGTCTTGATCGAATGTCATAGGGTCGGGTCATGGGTTGACCCTACCCGGATCTGTAAAAACATGATGATCTTGAAGTGTAATCCAAATATCATTGTATTAGGGACCTTTGTGTGAATTTGCCTCGTATCATCGTATATGAGGCCACCCAAAGGTCTTACGACGTATTTGATACGAAGTATCGAAGGACTTTTACGTAATTTGGCATATCATTAGTCCCCCACTTCGTTAGTTGTGAAGAAAATAATTTCAATTTGTTTATTGATAGCTGACGAAGTATAATAACTCATAAATGCAGCATTAAAAGCATTCGTGTCTTTGTCTTTATTTCAACTTTTAGCCGTCTTTGTAATCAGTACTCCGCAACCAATTTTTGGTCATTACTTCTGACACGCCTATTCCCGAGAATCATGTCTGATCCGATACGTTACTAGCTCGAATTTCAAGGGACATTAGTTGAATTCGAAACGTTACGTCTCCTCACCGTTAGATCTAGGTTTTTACCATTAGATCTGCACCGTTGATCTTTGTTCTTCTTCCCCTATATATAGCCATCTTTTACCCCTCATTTGAATTTTTCACCTTTACATATTTCACTCCCTATACAGAGCAATTTTCTGAGAGCAAAAGTTCATGGGTGTTTTCACTGTTGAAGTCTTCTTCCTAATTCAAACTCAAGTTTATTTTCGTACTAGGTATAGCTTCAACTCTTCTCAATTTCTGTTTTTATCTTGTATTTTTTACATTAATCAATGAGTAATATTGGTGCGGGTGTCGAATCACCTCATGCTTCTGATGAGGAAAACGAGGCTAGCTCGTCTCATCATAATACCTCTGGCAGTAGTTCAAGTAGCTCTGCCTCTTCCCATGAATCCGATGTAAACAATGTCGTTGTGGCCATCGAGCTTGAAGAGCCCGATATTCCCCCCCATATCCAAATCTCGAGAGAGATGAGAATGTAAATATGCAACTCTTCCCAAATATGGATAGGACCCGTAGAATAGTTCCCTGGTTAAGTTATTCATTTATCTTAACCAAGTCAAACATCACAGATATTAAAGTTAGATATCATATCCCTACCAACTATCGTATCATCATTCCCGATACATCCGATCAAATGCATCATCTGCCTATAGGATTTCGTACATTCCATGTTGCCCATCTTGCTTCGGGTCTTAGGTTTCCTCTTCATCCTGCAATAATATGTATCTCAACCCTTGCCACATTGGCAGGTTCGTTGTTTACTTTGCGTCGATCTTCATGACGATGATCATCATTTTCTCTTCTGTCGTCGTTTCGTCGATAATTATCATCTCGACGATATTCATCATTTCAAGGTCTATCAATGACGATGGTTGTGACCTCAATAATCATTGTATCGATCATCATCTCCCCAATATCTTGACCGATCTGGTGATCTATTTCGTGATCGTCTTACCTCTTTCGTACGGTTAGCCTCAGAGGCTCTTACTTCCTCTAGAGTACGATCAATAAAATCTTTCAGAATGCCATTTTTTATCAACCGTTCAATCTCGTCCTTCAGTTGATAACAATCTCCAGTATCGTGACCCTTGTCTTTATGAAATTGACAATATTTGTTCGGGTTTTTCTTTGGCCCCGCTTTCAGTGGTCTTGGCCATTGAATGGCGTTCAAGTGTTGCACTGCCATTAACACTCTTCCTCTAGAAATATTCAAAGGTGTGTATTGTTTGTATTTTGCGTATCGGTGGGGTCGTTCGTGGTTCTTTCCAGACCTCGACCCTTCCTGCCGATCGCTGTTGTTTTCTTTTTGATTTTTTTCAACTTAAATGTCTTGTTATGTTTGATGCAATAAAAACTAAAATATTAATTTATATGTAATATAATAACATAATTACAAGTAACAAATTTAATAAATGTTAATATTTATTATAATAATATATTCCTTATTATAGGTGTATACACAAATATTTCAAGAACAATTTGTTAATAGTGACACATATTTTTTTATCATTGATATACAAAAAATAGCTACTATGTACTCATTTTTGCCAAATGTACATCTTATATGTTGTTGAAACATATTTTATCCAAACAATTTAAAAGCTTAGTTTTTAAGAAGGAGTTTATGAGCTCCAAAATTATCTTTTAAGATTAAGAGTTTATAAGCTCTTCAAAATAAGCTTATCCAAACACTCTCCCTATAGTATAAATGATAGAATATAAAATTCATGCACATTTATCATTAATATGTAGTACAAAATAAAAAATTATGAAAGAGTTAATGAGTTTCTAATTAACGAATGAGTTTCTAATTAACGAAATATGAAAATTAAGTTAATCGCTGGAGAGAATAAAAGATCAAAAGAGCAAAATAAATGATGTGTATTATTAGAATATTATTAAAAAAATAGTGTAAACACACTTCCAAAAATAGAATTAGACCTTTTATTCTGATTTTGTGTTTCATCTCGTATTCCAGATCACATATTTATATTTTTTTTTCTTAAATTATATACATATGGATTAAGATGAATGACAGTTGCTCTACACCTGTTTGATGGGATGGAACACAAGATGACACACAAGTTGGAATAAATGATTTAAAATATCCAAGAATATATCATTATATATATGTATATGCTCTATATAATATATTAACATATTATAAATTTTCTTTTTTTTATGATTTGTTAATGATACTCAATTTTCTTAATAAATCAATATCTATATAATTAATTAAAAATTAAAATAGAAATAATGAACAACCTAATTAATTTTAATTTAAATGAAGGACAATAGAATGTGCAAACATGTTTAATATTCTTTAGAATGATTGGTTGTGCCAAGTCTATTAAGATTACTTTTAGCTAATTTATTGATCAAATTTTGTATATTTATTTTAGATAAGATCTTTTACAACTTACTTCTATGTACCCATTAGATTAGCTAATAGATTTATCAAATTTTGTACATTTGTTTTAGATAAAATCATTTATAACTTACTTCCACCCATTAGATATCGTGACATGTTGGTGTCTTGCCTAATGTTTAATGATATGGTCCATATTTTTTGTTTTGAAGCTTTCCTTATAAATTGTCGTCATTCATGTATAAACAATTAATAGAGCAATTTGAAAAAGAAGAAGAAAAGAGAAGGCAAAGTTAGCTATTTTTTATATTATATTCTTCTTTTTTTTGATGAATAAATTATAGTGTTTTATATAATTTTACATTTGATTATTGTCTATATATAATTCCTTAGTCCTCTATATACGATTTTCTTGTAGAATCCTTATGCAATTACGTATGTACTTTTACTATAGAGTGCGAATGTAATTATACACCTTATTATTATAGAGATATACAACTTATTTTTATTATTTATTATTTGGCTCTTTTCTTATTAAAAAAAATGAATTATATAGGGATATATTAGATACATCAAAAGTTTTAAAAAACTACACATACTTTTATAACATAGAAGAAGAAAAAGATAATATGCTTAAGTTCTTTGTTTATATACTGGATGTATTTTTGCTAGTGATATGCCAAATTACTTAAAAGTCCTTCGATACTTCGTATCAAATATGTCGTAAGACCTTTAGGTGGCCTCATATACGATGATATGAGGCAAATTCACACACAAGTCTCTAATACAATGATATTTGCATTATTCTCCAATATCCGCATGTTTTTACTGATCCGGGTAGGGTCGACCCATGACCCGACCCTATGACATTCGATGAAGACCGTCTGCTAAGTACACGTGTAAGACATCTAGCATGAGATGTCCCATCTGTCATTTGCTCTACATTACAGAGTGGAAACTCTATAGATACCACCATTTATTAAGTTTCAGGGATGGATAATCTGAGCAATAAATATAACGAGACATACTTCATATTGTTCATGATAGTCCATAGGCTTGAGAGTACGATCTTATATTACAAATATTAGATACTTTAGGAATACGAACCATCGATATCATAACAACATCATTTGAACTACGTTTAGACTTGATCCCTTAGAGGTACGTAGGCAGCTTGGCTACATCCAAGTGTAGTATATGATCTTGAGAGTACATCATTTAGTTCGTATACTAATTCATCTTGCCTGAAATAGTGTGAGGTAATATTCGACCTAGATCAGTTGGCACCGTCTGTGGGAAACTACTTGAAGGTTAATGAATTCAACTTTAGAGACAGAAGGAGATAATCAGAAAGAGAAACATGTTCGTATTGAGGAGTCATCGTCTGCTACACCAATAAGAGAAGTGGGGATACTAATGAAGGAAAGATAGTACTGACAAGAGGGAAGTTGGATAAGTTAATTCAAGATCTAGTGGATGAGGTGTTGAGCCGGATCATGGCGTCGGCGCCAACGACTCCAAATGCCCAGAGGATGCCTACAATGCTTTTGGCACCTAAAAGACTTTTTCAAGGGCTGGAGGGATCGACTCCGGAGCCCAAGAAGAAGGATAAGACTGCAGTAGAAGTGCGATCCGACGAAGAGGTGGATAGTAGAGCAGACATGCGATCAGAGATTAGTCGAGGGAAATAGCCTATTCAAGAAGAAAGGGAGAAGCCAGCCCTATTAAAGACGGAAATTGATGATATGTATGAGAAATTAGACAGAATGAGTTATAGACCGGAGGTTCCCAGACCGAGGTTTAAGCCCGTCTTAGCCTTAATGGCCAGAAATTCTCCATTCTGTGATAGTATCATATCCAAGGAGCCCCTAGCTCGTTCAAAGCCCCACTTTTGCCTACTTGTGACGGAACAGGCTCCCCGAGGCCGCATTTGATGACGTTTGAGCTATTAATATCATTGTATCATCAGTTGAATGTGGTGAATGCCAAGGTCTTTATGACAACATTTGTTGGACATACACAAGATTGGTTCACTAACCAGCCCCCTGGTTCGATAGTGTCATATGAGCCATTAGTCAAGGGATTTGAGAATCATTTCGCAACGAACAAAAAAGCCAAGAAGTCTGTATCTCCTATGCTGGGATTTAAGCAGGGTCATATGGAAAGTCTAAGGGAGTTTGTGTATCGTTTTAATCAGGGAGTTCTAGAGATACCCGAATTGACTCATGACCTGGTAGTAACATTTCTTTTGTTGGCATTGAAAAAAGGTACATTGGCGTCCGCTCTAGCTCGACTTGCGCCAAAGGACCAGAAAAAATTGATGCAGCTGGAGGAGCAGTGCATCAACGGGGAAAAAATGAATCTATAGAAAGATTCTGAGGCTATTCAGCCCAAGAACGATTGAAAAAAATCACTATTTTTAATGCAATCACAAATATGATATCTATTTTAAATTGTATTTTGAAAATTACTATTTTTATTATTATAAATATTATAGTATGACGTACACATGGTACATATAAGCATATAATATAAAAGTAATAAAAATATGTCAGATAATCAGTACTAGCAATATATGCATTACTTTAATGCAAGTGAAACAAATATGAGTTTCTTATCCGATATATAATATATTGGATAGGAATGTGTGGATAAGAATGGAATACTTAACCAGTATCTAGAGTATATTACTTTTCTTACTAATAAATAATATATTTGATATAGATATATAGGTAAGAAAGAAATACTTAACAAGTAGTAAGGGTATATTAGTTATTAGATCGTATTGATAAGAATGAGGTTGTTTTCCATTTCTATTATTCTGGACTTTTTTGTAAAGACACACCGTCGCGTATCCCGAAGATACTTTGAAAGCGACCAGTGCACTTCTAGAATGAATTGGAAGAGAGTAGATTTCGTTCTTCCTTTGGGGTAGCCTCGCCCTCTTGACTTGATAGATCAATCAGACTACAACCGCCTTCCAATTCTCATGTCTTAACAGATTTGTTCGACCCCCTCTAAGATTGTCACAGCTTTTTATACATCTGAGCGGGTTTTTCGCCCCTCATCTCTTTTTCTTCTGTACCTGCGCTCTTCTAATTGCTTAGAAGGGTTCAAGAACTTAGTATCTGAACTGCGTTAGCTGATCCATAGGTAGAACCCCCCTTTCCATTTTTGGTGAGAATCTCCCAATAGAATTTGTCACCATAGGAAACAGTTGGAATTGCTCTCCTTCCCACTCTCAAAGACATCTAGATGATTTTATTAACGCTATCCGTGCTTTGAGTTCTAATACTTGAGCACCAGATAGGCATTCACCAACAAGCACACAGGTTACTGATGACGTTTGCGGCGAAAAGACTCGGAGCTGATTCTAACAAAGAGAAGAACAGATACGGGGGATGCCTCTTCTACAGCTGATTCATTCAATTTCTCCGTCGCAGCCGATACGAGACCAATCTCAATTCTGATTGATTAGCCTTTCCTTCGCGCAAGCGCGCCGAGATTCACACTAGGGTTGTACCCAATTATTGTTTGAAAATCTGAACTTTGAAGTTGATATTTTGTTAATGGTTAGCATACTGGTAATATTGTTACTATTTTTGAACTATAAATATGCATTCATACGTATAGTATGGCATACACATTGTACATACAAGCACATAATATAAAAGTAATAAAAATATGTCAAGTAATCAATATTAGCAATATATACATGTACTTTATAACGCAAGTGGAACAATTATGAGTTTCTTATTCAATATATAATTGAATAGAAATATATGGGTAAGAATGAAATATTTAACAAGTAGCAAGAGTATATTACTTTCTTACTGATAAATAATATATTGAATATAAATATGTGGGTAAGAATGAAATATTTAACAAGTAGCGAGAGTATATTACTCTTTTACTGATAAATAATATATTGGATAGAAATATGTGGGTAAGAAATAAATACTTAACAAGTAGTGAGGGTATATTAGTTATTAGATGATTTAAAATATGAATTTCAAAGTTGATATTTTGTTCCTTGTTGGTATCATGTTATAGATTGTTTGAATCAGTGTACTTCAAAATTGATATTTATTTATATATAATTAGTACACTTTCATTATGGATTACACATATTAATTATTGCCTTATTAATTTCTAGACAAAGTTGGCCGAATACAAATAATTTTACTTAATAATCAATTTTTAATAGAATGAATATTTTATATTGTGTCTTAGTTTTGATCATTTTTGGTATCTAATATATTAATTTAATCACTACTTTAAAAATATTTATTTGATTATATCAAAAAAAATTAAGAAAAATAGTTTTGACAATTCACTATTTATAAAATTAAATATTAAATATAAAGAAAATAAAACTTCATATTGACTTAATTGCAATTTTATAAGTGAAAGAACAATGAAGTTCTAATTATTATAATTATTTTTTTGGTAAAAAGCATTTTCGACCCCAACATATATCGTCGTGATTATTTTAGTCCCCAATTTATTAATTTTAACACCCAACTATCCAACGTTTGTCAACTGTGATAATTCACTCCATTTGATTCTCGCCGGCAGAATCTTTTGAAATCTTACGTCCACACCAAGGTGCAAAGTACTCATATTATGTAATGAATGAGAGGCGGGGGTGGAGAAACGTCATACAATAGGGTGCAAGTGCACATATTATGTAATAAATGAGAAGTAGGGGTACACAAATGTCATACGATAGGGTGCAAAATGCACAACTTTTGACAAATTCGAACAAAATATTCGAAAAGATTTTGCCAACGACGATCAAATGATTATAGTTTATTGAACAATAATTCACTTAGTTAAATTACTATTTTGAATATATACAATTTTTAAATTGAACATTATTTATATACATGAATTATTTAACGAGAGCATATGATTCACGTGCAACGCACGCATTATTTAGTAGCCATATCAAAAGTTTAGCAACACATAAAATCTAACTCATCCTTACCTACTATGTATCACCTTTCGCTGTAGCATTGTATTATCTTCCTGCAAGACAAAAGGAAAAGTTGAAATCTGATCAGTTCAAACACCAAACGACCAAACAATGTTTCCACTTTCAACTGAAAACCAGGAGCTGAACAACCAAGAAACAATCTCCCACCCTTCTGCTGCCAGTACTACATCATACAAGTACACATACGTTAATGTTGTTGGTTAAAAATGAATAATCTGACTGTGATAAAATGGATATGCAAAATCTGAATCGAGGCGAGAGTTGGACTCTCTATCCTTAACACAATATTGCCCCGCTATAGCCCTGCTATTGGTGGTACGGGTTCCTGCAATTTGTGTCCCAAGATACAACGATTTTTCTCGGGATTGAACCACTTCAAAACGGAGACCCACAAACGAAACCCTGTTTCGAACTCTCAATAACAAAATGATTCAACTATCGATTTTGTTATTCCCGAAATAACAAACTCCAGAGAAAGAACCAAACATGAAGAGGAATTGTAAATTCTCTCTTAAGAAAAATGATCATCCAAAGGGGTGTTTTTATAGGTGTTAAGAGGGGCATAAGTGTCATTAAACTCACTTTAATGACTCACATGTGATGTGATCAATGAATCACATGTGATGTCATTAATGACTCATATAAAAGTCATTAATGACTCATATAAAAGTCATTAACGACTCACATGTAATGGCCAAACGATTTTGACCGTCATAAAAATGACCAATCACATGTGTATTAAAAATACAGCTCGTACGGTCGTGACCATCGATCGTAATGGGTAGTATCTTTAATTCCTCCTCGTTTTACACCATTGGATCAGAAGAAATTCACGGTAAACCCACAGATTTCAAACCACAACTTCAGCATTTAATTTCTCATTCGTCCGAACTCGGATTAGAGAAATTCGAAATGCACACGTGTTATTCGAATTTGTTACTGTAAGTACGACACACATACTTTATTTACATCCGATTTCCAACAATCCCCCACACGAATGAAATTAACATATGCAGACACATTGAGAGTTCGAGTGAAAAACTATAGCATCAGAAGAGGTAGCTTTTGGCTTTGAACCTTTCTTAGTGAAATATCATCGGATGTACTAAGCTGCCCAATGAACGCGATGTCTTGAATTGTTCAGCCGTTCGTGTAAACCAAGACAATGATATTCACATCATAGTCTCTCGAACAGATTTCGTTCTCACTGTTGGGTCCATTTTGGCCGTGGCACCCCTTATTGGATTCATAAGTGTTTACATTTTACCCAATGTTGAGGCGGCCTACACCTCACACTTACATAGGTGATTTCCTATTTAAGAGTATCCTGCCATACTCCACTTCATTTACATGACAGTATAGAAATCATTAAAAGCCCAGCTTAACCTTTGCTACAACTTGCAGGTTGCACTTCTTTATCCTAGGCAATGGGTTTGGAGTTAAACTCCTAAGTGCCATACTGAATTTTCACAACTTAGTTTTTCCATTGAACCATGATCTTGGGATCTCCAGTCAACATGGTTGGGTTACTGTTGTGTCCATTCTTAATTTGCAGTCTTTAACCTCATTCATCTTGATAGGCAGTCTATTTGATCTCTATGGAAGTCCTTTTGTCAAAGGATCTACTTAATGGTATTGTGTCTACGACAAGGTTGTCTAGACTTACCATTACTTATGCTACTATATGTCTTTGTTATTGCAGACTAATAGTCGCAATTGTATGCACGTGCTATTGCCGACTTATTGTCTCAATATATCAAACTGGGCATATGTGCATATTGCAATATGGGTTCACCATGGTTCTCAACCAAGTCTTTAGTCACTTTCTTACAAGAGCACTGTCATGGAAACTAAATTTTCCAAGTACAGTCTCAGTAAGACAAGTCTTTTGACCGTGTTAGAAATCTTAATTTCTAATATAACGTCTACTTGACCCATATCATTTATGTCGAAATCCTTTTTTCAACATCCTTTCAGTAGTCATGATTACTTACATAATCAACATATCAAACTTTCACACCAGAAAAGGTAGCTTTTGGCTTTAAACCTTAGTGAAATTTCATACTATGAGCTATGTGTTTAGTTGAAAAACCACATGTATCACGCTAGTTGATTATGAAGTTGTTTGATAACATAATATTTT
The DNA here is from genome assembly GCA_019426215.1 of Buddleja alternifolia. Lineage (NCBI taxonomy): Eukaryota > Viridiplantae > Streptophyta > Magnoliopsida > Lamiales > Scrophulariaceae > Buddleja > Buddleja alternifolia. The sequence goes on from CM033391.1 coordinate 52,169,167, forward strand.
GTCAAACCTTTCATGCCATTACTTAGGAGCTATGTTCGAGTCTGTATACCGACTCAACATACCCCTCGGTTAGTTCCATGTGAACTTCCTCATCTAATCCTTTGTTTAAGGAACGCAGTCTTAATATCCATTCCAAATATCTCATGGTTATGCAAATTAGCAACAACAATGAATATTTTATGGATTTAATTCCCATTCCCGAAAACATGAAAAGACGAAATCAAGGTCTACCATTTGAAGGTTCCCTTCGGCTACCAAGTACGCCTTGTAACCTTGTTAAGGTTTGGGTGCTTTTACCTTAACCCACAGCCCCCACATTTGTACGTAACTGTAGGAAATCTTGCCATCTTTCAGGCAGATTCTTACTCTTACTACTATGTGGGACCTTCATTCAGAATGTAGTTATCTAGGACCACGTCCCCCACAATTCTGAATTTATCCAACACATCATTATCTTCTTTAGAGTATGATTTTGGCGTTCGGAAATATCATTAGACCATGGTGAATACTACCACACTTGCATCAAATTCTTTGAACGACGCACCATCGGATGTTTGATCGACTTTCTCGATTGTACTCCAATGGTCAAATCCTTCGTATTTTTGACCAAGTTGTGTACTTCGTACACCACGTCGTCTAGACGTTTCTCTCTTCAGAGAATATGTGCCACAGACATTAGGACCGATCTCACTCAACAACTGTATAGTTTAAAGTGACGACGTCCAAGTTTATGCACAACACCACTTTACCTATTCCAACCACAAGTGACGTGATCAAGTTTTCCATAAACATCATCCACTCATCAGCCGGAGTGTAAGATGTGCACTTGGTTTGGAACTTGGTTAAAACCTGGTTTTTACTCTTTTATACGTCCAAGATTCCAACCTGGGTTCTCTTCTAAATATTGTGTAGTTACTCAGCTTTTCCATCAACTTTATCTAAAGCTATGAATTTTGACATGATCTATACAAGTTCATTTAGATGATTTCAATGACAATGCTCCTCCACCGATAGTGAACCAGAACCACTCGTGGACTTAGAGTCGTTTGTGTCAGATATTCAGTATCCTCGAGAAAAGACAACGATTCTATATTCCATGATTTTGCCGTCATGAATATCAGAATTTCTTGACTTTATGTACGAGATACGCTATGAAGTGCATATCCAATATGCAGTCAACGGTCCTTGACCATATCTTACTTTGTTTGGATTTTCGGTATTCCAAAACCTCCACATTTTCAAAGTCAAATATCCAGGAAAAAACTTTTCTGATGTGGAAGATCAGATTAAACTGCAACCACAGAGCATACTCAGAATACCCGTGCTCTAATACCACTTGTTGTGGAACTCAGAGTCATATTCCACCAATTATAGAAATAGAGAGTGAATATTGTACTAGAAAACCACACTAGATTCAATTCCCAGGAAAGATTGGAGGCGTCACAACGGTCGCGCTTAAAACCCAATCTCCTCGACAAAATTAACTAGACGAATTTAATAGCACAATATAACACTACAATTATAACTAACAATGGCTACTTTTGAAAACATAGTTCGCTGAGAGGATTGCCTCCTTCCCCCACAACTCTGCGATACACCAAATTTGATTAAATCCCCTTATCTCCTTGAGATTATTTTTGGGATAAATAATACCAACAACTTCTGGCGATGCGATTTGTGACATCTAACGTTGCTATCTGCGATGAGCAACAGCGCTCCAAGCGCATCATTTTGGTCATATTAACATAAAATCTATTTTATTTAATAGACAAACTCAAAATGATTACAAAAAAATTAAATCCAATTTAATTTTGATAGGATGATTAATTCCAATTTAATCAATTACCAAATTAAATCCCATTTAATTTAGTCAATTGGGTTCAACCCAATTTAATTCAATTGAAATTCAGTGGCCCAAGCCCATTCTCATTTTAAACTTAAATATGTTGGGTCCAACCCAATTTAATTTAAAATAGGTGTTTGATCCAACCTAAACTAATTTCAATTAGGATCTCTTGACCCAAGCCCACTTTCATTTTAAACTTAAATATTTTAGGTCCAACCCAATTTAATTTAAAATAGATGTTGGGTCTATGTCATTCACTGAGCCCAGCCCAAAACTATGCCACATAATTGACTAACATCACAATGGGCCGAGACCAGGTACTGTTCTGAGTACTTTGATCCAATCCCACGTCCCATTGTACTCTGATGGGTCAACATAGCATAAAATTTTCAAGATAAAATAAACAAAAATAAAAAGCAAAAGGTCCTTATTTTCGGCTACTTTAATGCTTTTTACTTTAACACTTTTAATATATTAATAAATAAAAACAAAATAAAAGACAAAGCAAAAAGTCTCTCTTTTTCCCATCCGAGCTTTTGTGACTTTTATTCTTACATCATCCACTAATATATTATTTAAAAAGTGTTGGCCCACAAGAAAAACAAAAGGCCAAAAGGCACCTCTTTTACCGTAATGGGCGGCCAATTTTAAGACTTTTGCTTTCTTTTCCATGATGGCTACTTTAACTTTTAGTATTAATATAATAAAAAGCTATCATCACCATTGCTTTGTTAAAGATGAAGTTGTATTGCACCAGCAAATCTGAAGCAACAAACGCAGTTGCCTTTAACCAAAACTTTTCCAAATTCAGTCAACGCGGAGTTGCAGCGCCGTTGACCGTGACTTCGCCGGTCATGGCAGCGGGGCCCGGCGCTGCCGCTTTGCTCCGGTCAATCACCACCATCGGAGCAACGCGAAATGCCCAACTTCGAAGCCTATTTCAGCCGCTAAAATGCGACTTCCATGGCTTCAAATCGGCGCTCTTGGATTGTCTCCGTCGTTGTTTCAAGCGGCGTTAATGGCATCACCCTCGGTGACCCACGTCGGCCAATATCACTCCACCAGATTCTCCAATCCGAGAGGATTTTTCAGCGAGATTCGTCGATCCTCGCGTTACCAGAAATTTGCCATCTCCGGCGGCAACCCAGCTTCGGCCTCTAAGCGACCCATCATCAACGGGATTCGAGGGCCACAAGAAATTTGCTCCGAGCAATTTCTTTTCCGTGAGGTTTGAAAATCGCACCTGCCATTTTCATGGCTTCGCCGACGAACAGAGGCAGCAACATCACCCAAGTACCGTCTGCGATGGGTTACGGCGGCGAGTTCACCGACACCTAACCCCACCACACGGCAGATTTGCTGTCTCAAACCCAGCGACAATTAGCTGTGTTGCACGGCGGCAATTCAACCAAACCGGGTCCAACCCGATTCAAATCTCAATTTTTAGATTTCCAGAATTTTGATCCATTTTACTCACATCAAATTTGAATAATATTGTGTTAAGTTTGTTGGTTAAAAATGAATAATCTGACTGTGATAAAATGGATATGCAAAATCTGAATCGAGGCGAGAGTTGGACTCTCTATCCTTAACACAATATTGCCCCGCTATAGCCCTGCTATTGGTGGTACGGGTTCCTGCAATTTGTGTCCCAAGATACAACGATTTTTCTCGGGATTGAACCACTTCAAAACGGAGACCCACGAAAGAAACCCTATTTCGAACTCTCAATAACAAAATGATTCAACTATCGATTTTGTTATTCCCGAAATAACAAACTCCAGAGAAAGAACCAAACATGAAGAGGAATTGTAAATTCTCTCTTAAGAAAAATGATCATCCAAAGGAGTGTTTTTATAGGTGTTAAGAGGGGCATAAGTGTCATTAAACTCACTTTAATGACTCACATGTGATGTGATCAATGAATCACATGTGATGTCATTAATGACTCATATAAAAGTCATTAACGACTCAAATGTAATGGCCAAACGATTTTGACCGTCATAAAAACGACCAATCACATGTGTGTTAAAAATACAGCTCGTACGATTGTGGCCATCGATCGTAATGGGTAGTATCTTTAATTCCTTCTCGTTTTACACCATTGGATCAGAAGAAATTCACGGTAAACCCACAGATTTCAAACCACAACTTCAGCATTTAATTTCTCATTCGTCCGAACTCGGATTAGAGAAATTCGAAATGCACACGTGTTATTCGAATTTGTTACCGTAAGTACGTCACACGTACTTTATTTACATCCGATTTCCAACAAATGTGACGTAGGGAAAATGGCAATTTGGGTCTGTAACTTAGGTCATGTGCAATTTTGGTCTCAATATTATGAACCTCACCAATTGACATCCTTTATGTAAATTGGTGAGGTTCATAATATGGGGACCAAAATTGCACATGGCCTAAGTTATGGAACCAAAAATGCATTTTTCCCATGTGACATACATGTATGTATATATGTATGTGTATTTATTCATATAGATAGATAGATAGTGAGAGAAGAGAGCTCGAGTGAGCACCGTCCTATATATGGAAAGCATCCGGACACCCAAAATCAACAGAAACCAGCACGTGAAGCAAAACTTCATTTTTGTAAGAACTGCTATGTGACACATAATCTTGATGGAGTTTTCTATTTTAGTTTTACGTTGCAGATTATGTGGCAATATATGATGAGTTCTCCTAGACACTGTCTCGTGGATGGTGAACAAAAGACTCTTCATATTGATTATGAAAAAAAGACTCTTGATGGAGGTTATCGTCCGAGCTTTTTCCTTGCGGAGAAGATGGTTCTATTTCAATTTGATAACTCCTTTTTTGGGGATTGGGAGCCTCTGTCAGATGTGATCTCTTGCTACAGACAAGATCCAGACCTTCATTCTAGCATTTGTTGTCCTAGGTGTAGTGATAGTGGTGTTCTTTGTACTTCCATCGTCAAGTCTTATGCGTTCTTTGCCACATCTGTCATTTGTGCTGATGAGCAGAATTTGTATGATGTTGATCTACATTTTGTAACCTCTTTCTGTTTTATTAATGCATAAATTTTAATTATCAGAAAAAAAAAGACACATAATCCATATGAAACCAATTTGACAACCCAAGCATAAAAAAAAATCCAAAACTGGCAGTTGCATTGATTAAATATTATATAGTAGACAAGTAACCAAAATTGCATCATTTACACTTTTAAGAAAGCATTATACAAACAAAAATGTCGTCCCCCTAGTCTATCACAACTGAAGCACGCACCCTTTCAAATATCCTTGGTCTGAAAAATTAGCAACTTGATTATTATATGAAGAAAAAAAATAAGGGAGGACTGATTCCAAATCAGGGAAAATATCTCATTGTAATGAAAGAATCTAATTAAAGAGCTAATTCTTATAGCTAATGATTTCTTTTTTTGTACTAATGCATGCGTTTGGTGTGGCCCATAGTTTTGCTCCTTATTACATATCTGTCGTGGATCGAATAGCGATGGGGAGGAATTTTTCTATGTATCGCGATTCGCAGACCTCTAGATATTAGCACATCCTCTTATGGTGATTGGAAACACCAATTTTTTCTTTATAGTGAAGCCAATAACAAATCAATGGAATTTGAGGATTCCAGATCCCAAAAATGTGGGTGATTTGAGTTTGCGTGCCACTTTTATCCGAGTTCCATACTTGGTTTAAGACAAATGAGATATTAAGTGAGCTTGTTTTGGTTCGTTGTGGATTGAGTTCAGTTCGTGTTCGTGTGTTGGTTGTTCAATCTGTTGGTAAGTATTAACTTTTGCATTTCTAAGTCAATCCAAATATTCTCTTTTGGTTCGTGCGTTAATTTTAGTTATGGTAGATGCGTAGGTGAATTGTTGGAGGTGGCTCGTACTGCCAAGAAGAAGGACGCATTTAAAGGAAAAGATCATGCAAGTTCAAGTGATTCTAGTCGAGTTGTCGCACATGGTAATACATGCTTACATTTATAAGTTGTAAAATTAAAATAAAACTTCTTTGTGTGATAGCATAGATTTTCCTAAATATTGTAATTTTTTCATGTGAATTATATACTCGAGGAAACAAGAATGAAAGATAAAATTTGAAGAGAAAAGATACTAACGATTAAAAAGAAAATAATATATATAACTATCTGGGGCATAAATATTAAACCGTTCAAATTATTTCCACTTAATCACCTCAAATACACAAAAATTGCAATTGCTTATATATTAGCACATTATACGTGAATATTCCGCTAGAATTCCATAGCACATGCCCTTTTTCATTTTTCACATGATCATTAGTGTTTTTTGGGTTGATATTTTTTTTGATTATTAAATCCAACCATAGATAAATGCCTAATTTGGTTATCAATTATCATTGTTAGCATTTTGAACAAACAAAGAGAGGAGGCTAGCTAATTTTCTTTTTCTACGGAAACGGTAGAGACTATATTAATTAACCAAATCAGAAACGATAGAGTCTAAAACACGAGAGGGGAGTCTAAGAACACCCTCTTAGTCCTCCCACACCGAACATGCCAAAAAATGTGCCACACAATTTCCTAAACGCTTAACAAAGGAAAACGAACAAGATAAACTAAGCAATCGAATATCGTCCACCAACGAGCCCTAAATGAGGCTAGCTAATTGGTGTAATTAAAAATTCAGGGGTCCTAATCCCATCTCCTAGTTAATGACAATACAAGGAAAAGAAGTGGAATTTTCTATTTCTTACACATCGTCCCAAAAAAAATCTCATTCTTGTGCTGTTAAAGTCGCTGTTACCTCTCGCTAACAAAAGTCGCTCTTTCCACCCACCGTTTAAAGAAATTTCACAACACACTCTGCTCTGCTTTCCCTAGGCTTGTTACTTCTCTTTTTCTGCTCTCATCAATGGCGTCTTGTCCGTACCATTTCTCTTCGTTCAACATTATCTCAACTCTGAAGAAGCCTACTTTACAACCGAGAACTGTAATTACCAGTAGTTTAAGTAATTTCACCAGTGCAAGATGCTGTATGATGACGCCATCAATGGCTGAAGTAACTTCTGATTTTTCTTACAAGAAATTCATTGATTTTGCTTTACAAGAAACTACAAGTTACACCGATTTATCTCCCTCTCCGTTACAGGTACCGAGCTCCTTTTTTTCCAAAATATTGTACGGCTTGTGTGTGTGTGTGTGTGTGTGTGTGTGTGTATATATATATATAAAGGATCATTGTTTATTTTGGTTTCAATCTGAGGCTACGAACTTAGAGGTTTTAGGTTGTAGTTTGTAAAATTCTACCATTTGAACAGGCACAGGGTTTTAGATAGAGTCAGAGTATCTGACATTCAAGTCAAGGTTTTATGTTCTTTGAAAATTTGAACGATTTTATTGAAATTAATATAGAATATAGATTAGCTTAAGATTCCATAGATGTGGTTTGTTATTTCTACTCAGTCCTTTCAAGACAAGTGTGCATATAATATTTAAATCGATTTGGATAATTATATTAATAGGAAATTGAGTTCGTCGTTGCGATTTTTTATATATATTATATTGAACTACTATAGGGTGGTATAAATAATCATATTATGTGTGATAGGTTGAACTACTAGCCAGTGGTTTAAGTATGATCCGCTAAATTTCTGCAGGAAAAGTACCATTGCTTAGTGGGCATGGATGGGAAAGCGGAGCTCCAAATGCTCTCCTTCGAATCGCCTAAGATTAGGCTACTCAGGAGTTTGTCAATCGAAGGGAGTGATGGATTGCAGGTTCATTCATATGCCTATAAACATCATAAACTTTCTCAAGGACTTCAGAGCTAATATTAGTTCCATCCTTTGGCTTATTGGTGGTAAAATAACGAACATACCTAACATTTTTTTGATAAGTAAAACATATATAACAATGCTGGCCTTTTCTTTTATTTTGAATTACATTGCCGGCATTGTTGAAATACTGGGGAATGCATGCTTCTTTTTAATTAGATTTATATAAAATTTCACGGACAGTACTCATTTCAAGATTTTGGCAAATCCCCCCTTCTTCAGAATGTATTTCTACTTTATATCTTATTTATATGTTGCATCTCTTCATTTCTTTTCCTTTTTTCTCTTGTTTGTGTTGTATATCCTTCCCTGGATTAGAATTTTATTTCATCTAAATATTTTGTGGGAAAAATCTATGCTAGATCGAGTCCAATGGTCCTAGTATCGATCTTTCTCACGTAATAAGGTGTATTATGTGCAGTCCCCACACACAGTTGTGTGAAAGAGATAGACATAGAGTACACACTCGGACTCGGACCATTGGACTCGGTTTGACATAGAACTACCCATATTCTGTGTATTAAGCTGTAAACTTTCGAAGAGTTCCTTGTAATAAGTTGATCGCTTTGTGTCTTTCACCACTCCCAAATGTAAAGAAAGGAAAGAGCTCAAGGAGAGGGTTGTGGGGGAAGAAACTAAGAACGAACTATTCATTAAGCTTGATTTTAAACCGTTGCTTGGCTAGAAATTTGACTTCTGTCATTTGGTTATTTGAAAAAATGAGGAATCCTTTTTTATGCACTTTATCTTCCTTTGTATTATGGTAATTGCTTTTCACAAGCATTATATGCAGGTATTGGACTTTGCCGTGTTCCCCAGACCAGAGTTTGATGTTCCAATTTTTTGTGCCAACTTTTTCACCACTGCTACCATGAATATAGTTGTATTGTAAGCTACCTTATTTCCTTTCTACTAATGACAGAATTACATTTACTTGAGCCTTCTCGCTTCTTCTTCTTCCTTTTTCTAATTGAAAATATTATAACCTTCTGCATGGTTCTGAAATAGAATAAATTGAAAAAGCGTATCCCTGTATTCTTGCATTCGAAACTAATGTTCAAAAATGCAAGCACACACAGCTCTCTATTTTATGTTGCTGCAAACCACATTGAGGGATTATTTTCAGAATAGGACATTTAGTTTTTCTCGTCTTTCTTTCCTTTATTATAATTTTATTTTGGTTTATAAGATTTTAGAATTTATTATACATTTTTGGTTGCTCATAAGTACAGGTTTTGAACCATTTTCAGGGATCTAAACCCATTACATGATGTCATCAGTCAACAAGATTACAAGGATAAGTACTATAAACACTTAATTCCTCTTGGACTCAAGTATGCTGAGGTGAGCTAAACTTTTTGTCACTGTGCAAACTGTGATTCAGCTTCGAAGTTTCTTCTATGATTTGCTTTGCTGCCATCTAAAATGAAACATGGTGATTTAACACAGATTTCATGCAGCTTTTGCCCTGGGGAGGAAAGATTACCTCTGAATCGTTGAAATTTTTCTCGCCAATTGTTTTATGGACCAAGTTTTCTCCAGACCAGCACAAGCACCATGCTTTGTATTCTGCTTTCAAAGATTATCTCAAGGTACTTGTATAACTGTGTAATGCTCTGCTAACAATATAGCTACCCTGATGATCCATCCAGCATGGTATGCAGAATATGCATATACCTATGCTTCCCAGATGTTTCACATGAATTATATAATTGGATAATTACATGCACCCCCTCACTTATTGGGTAATGCAACGAGCCCCTGAGATTTTGCAAATTATCAAGTTAACCCCATGTTAGATCCTGACAACTCGAAATACAGGGATGAAAATTGTAATGTGTTTTTTTACTGACAGATGAAATTTTTTAATGTATTTTAACTGACACGGGAAGTTTTGGTAATTTCTCAAACTTCCTTCAAGGTGTTTTTCGTAATTAGGGTTTCACACAGGGATGTCTATGTAATTAACCCTTATATACTCATATGGACGGTTAAACTAGAATCTAGTTCCATGTCAAGTGCGTTTTAACAATGTTAAAGCTTATATTCCATTACTCATGGCTATATCCCTTTTCTGTTGCTATCCAGTCGTGGCTTGAGCTGATGGATCAGGCGTCAGAGAAAGCTGATGTTCCTAAAATTAAGTGCAATCTTGAAGCACAGCATAGGTATCTCACGTGGAGAGCAGAAAAGGTAGGTGTTGCATTTTGCTCACCACATTCGCTCTTGCCATCTTTCTGTGCGCTTTATAGTATGTTTCATGATGCACTTGTTAGACTCTTCTTTTCCGTTTTATCACCGAGGAAGAATACATAGTAGGGGATCATACACAACACTATCATAGTTTTATGATGATCACTAAAGTATTGCATATAACATCGAGACCTTTATGGATGATCTTTCACAGTGAGTGAAGATGTGCCAGCTTAACAACTGAATCGGTAAAATAGATATTTCAGTACATCTGAGGAGAATTTTGTACTTCGAAGTGGGCAATTTTTGCAGAAAATTTTATCAATAATATAAATTAGAGTTATAGACTGTCCCTGGAAACACTTGCATGGAGTACCATTTGAAGTTTGCAAGTTTACAATGTAATTTGTATGTTTTAAAACAAAGAAAGGCTGCACGATAGTGCATTTCGACTAGAAGAACTGATGAAACTTCTGAAAAAACAGGATCCAGGCCATCAATTTCTGAGAAGATTAGTTGGGGAGAGACTTGCAAAGGTAACATCAATATCTAATGGTATTCATATTTTTCTTGCCTTTATTTGACCTAGAAGCTGGCCTAATTATTTTGCTATTATAAATACTCCGCAGGAAATAATTAGGAGCTTTCTCTTCAATGGAGTTGATGACCTGGGAAGCAAAACATTTATCGATTATTTTCCAGAGTACAAGTGTGATGATGGCACTGTAAATCGTAAGCGCAGTATGATTGGAAAATCATTCGATAGCCGACCATGGGATGCAACAGGAGAATTCATAGGTAACAACAGTTTATAAAGTATTTACCCCCTTTCAATTCCATGTGGCTTCATGTATTCACTAAATTTTTTGGGGGTATTTTCTCTGTTTCTTTTTTATTACATTCTGAAGCTTTTATTTTCCCTAGTAATTAATGTTCATGGTTCGAGAAGTAAGATCCATTTGTATAATTTCACATGATTTAAGAATAACGAATAAAGATATAGACTGTTCGATCTTTGTATAATATTTTGGAAATAATGATTGATTTTCACAAGTGTTTTGAAAATTATCCATTTGTTGCAAGTGTCTGGAAGACCGAAGGTGTGTAAATTTGAATTCTTAAGTTAATATCTTGTTTGGATTTGAGATTTTTTATCAATAGTACTAGAAGTAATGTATTTGCAAAAAATCTGAACCTCAATGGAGGAAATCAAAACTTAACCGTGAGATTGTAAGAAAGAGTTATCAGCTGTTCCGATTCAGTAAATGTTTTGTTTTCTTTGATATAAAATAATTCAACTGAGCAGTTAATAATACAAAATTGTTGGTATTATATTTATGTTTGCAAAACAAAAGAAGAATAACAAATGGGAATACCAAAAAGACTAGAAAGGAAAATAGCAGTTTTCTATTTTTTTTTCTAGCTTGAATAATTTTCTATAGAAACTATGTACAGTCCTTAACTGTGCACTTCTTTCAATCTAACCTCTGGGTTTGTAGGGTAAATATATGTATGCAATATGTCCATTAAATAAGATTTTACAAAGGGACACCTTTCTGAGCGCCTTTAAACAACTCCTCCCACTTCTTCGGATCACTTCCCGGTCCGTCCCCCTGCATTGTATTCCAAAATATTAGTTTAAATATGGAAATAATGAATCTTTCGTTCGATGATCAATCAACTCGACTAGTTACTATATATATATATATATATATATATATATATAGTTCAAATTGTCGGAAAACCCTTATGGTATGTTAGTTTTCTCATATTTTTGTCACTTCTTTTAATTTTGTTAAAGAAATGATGCAATAAGTGCAATTGTTGAATTTGCCTAATCAGTGTTTATGATAACAAATTGCTATATTATCATATCAAGCATTGGTGATAAGATAAAAGTTAGCTGTGATTATTTTCTATATACATATAATATCAAGATAAATTACCTGGACTGAGTTGATTTCATAAATTTGGCCTTCTGTGAAATCTATATCCAATGCCTGTATGCATGCTTCTGCTACTACAAGCCTACTAACCTCTCCTACAAGTTTATCACCTGCGAACCATATATTCAACATTAACACATTAAACGGAAAATATCGCCATAAGCCATCCTTGTCGTAAGAAAAAAATATTGAAACGAGAAAATTAAATAAATATAAGCGCTCGGTACCTTGATCTATAAGCACAGCACGGCGTTCTCCAGCAGTGGCTTGTAGTAGAGTATTGAGATCATAAGATGTGTACGGTCCATCTGTTAACCTACCGGCTCTGAAACAAGATGCACGAAAATTAGAATAAAAAGGAATTAAAGCTTTCATTTTCAAAACAAGTTCATCACAAAAATAGATATCCAAACCTGATGATTGTAAAAGGAAGGCCAGAATTACGAACAAAGTCCTCCCCCATTTTCTTATATTTTAGAACACCAAAAAGGTTCATGATGCTGGGGCATAAAAAGAATATTAGGAAAATAATGTGCATATTATTGGAAATTTGATTAAAGAATGATAAAATTGAGACTAAATCTACTCTTTTTGCAAATATCAGCCAAATAGAAGGCATACCTCCAGGGGAGTTCATTGAATTTGGTGACTCCAACTGAAGAAACAAGAATGAGTCTTTTCAACGATGAGGGCAATGCTGAGACGAGGTTTCTCACGCCTTCCCAGTCTATAAACGCAAAACGCAAATGCTTAACGAAAAGCATTGCACTAAAACGATCGCATGCACATAGAGTTTAGTGTATATATTTAAGCCGAATCATCCAATTAAGTTTAGTTTGAGCTCAACTTTCTTCACTTGTTCTGTTACTTTTTTCTTGTTTTGCAAGTGAAAGTTCTAATTCTAAGTTTTCAAGTGGCCTCTTTAGATTTCTTGCTCATTCCCAAATTGAACTCTCATTCATAAGAAGCAAACACTCAGACACTATTACTTTGGACGTAAAATTCTGACCTACTCTTTCGGGCGTGTTATCTCCATCCCATCTCCTAGACGGAAAAGCTGTTGTCCCGGTGCAGCAAATAACATGTGTGACGCCCTGTAACACGAATTTTGTAACATTAATGACTTTACACCAACTTGTATAATAATTATTCCATTTCACAAACTCCTTGAAACATCGTTAATCTTCTGAAGTAAAACAGCAAATATAGAGCTAAAGCAGCTGACAATCCACAAACCTCAAATACAGAAGGATCCAAATTCTCTGGATTACGCGTGTCACCTTGTCTCACCTAACAAGTTCAGAAAGATCAGTATAAGATCAAGTACACCCTTAATATAGAAAAGATGAATAGATTAACACTTAGTATGTCAAAATTTAGCTGGAAGAAGATAAGATAAACCAAAACCTGCAATTTTTCATCATCTTGTTGACCAAAAAGAGCCGAGGCCTTCTCAGGATTTCGGAGTAAAAGGCGTGATTTAATGTTCCGATTAAGCAGTGAAGCTACAATCAATTGCCCTGAATATCACATGTAATAGGTAACAGATGTGAGAAGAAAAGTTGCTATTTACTAGACGTATATGCTCTCGTTGTGTCTACATGAGAACAAAATTTTCCAAGGCAAAATTGAAACGGGTTTCACAAATTGTGCTTACGTTCTCGAACACCTGTTTAGTGTAAAACAAATTATACTATCCGAGATCGACACAGAACTACATTGCAGAGAGGATTTATCAAATAAACCTTCTACTCATTTAGTAAGGAACATACTAGTGCATCTCTGCCGTCTACTTGAAAAATGTGTATCAGATAACATTAATGCCAAAATTCACTATAGTCGCGAATTTGAACGCACACCATTTCCATTCTGAAATGGAAAATTTATGATGATTTCTAATTTCTAACATGTATCCTCTTTCGAAAGAACATCAAACATGGAAATGTATGTTAGAATTTTATAGACTTATGGCATGTAAATATATATAAGTATTAGCATTCGGCGTACAGACGTGTATGCATTGCGGTTTAATCATTTATCTCACATTATTTTAAAGTTTAGGGGTCTAATTTAAGTGATCAAATAAAGTCATAGGGGTCTAATTTATCTTATATTAAGTATGGGGTTCTCAGGGACTTGATTCTAATTGCTGATGGACTGATTGGCAATTAAGTCCAAACTTATCTATAAAAAAGGATTATGGTCCCAATTTTGCGTTGAAGGCAGAATACAGTTCTTTCCCCCTTCTCTCAATATTTTCATCGTCTAAAGAGAAAACTCATGGGTCTAAACCACAACTGAAAGGGCGCTTCCAATATATTAATAATTACGTGATTACCATGAAGTTCGAAGATTAAAGGCTGTTAATTTTCTATCAATGTACCTAGAGAAAGTCTAATTTCATGGGAATCAACCAAATCGTATACTAGAATAGTAAATATTAGAGACCACAAGTTGCAAACTTTGAGATTAAATAAGTGATTAATTAGTAATTACATTAGATATACCCAAACTTGAAAAGTCATTATAACATGTACGGACTAGCAAACAGTAGAAACAATTAACATTTGGCGGGCATAAACTATATACCAAGATTAATTTCACCTAATTTCAACTATGAGAACTTATTAACGAACACACATGGAAATGCAACTCTGCATACAGATAATATATACGTATAGATTGAAAGTGTAAGTGAGCAAATTACCAACACCGCCGGTGCCACCAACAACGAGAACGAGTTTGGTGGAAGAGGGGGCTGAAGGGGTAGTTTCGGAGTCCTGAGTAGAATCTGTGGTAATAGATTCAATAACTTGTTCACTTACTACATTAGAACGTGATACAGATGATGATGATGGTGGTGGTTGTAATTTTCTTTTGAAGGAGTAATGGAAAGGAGGAGAACTGATGGGGAATAAAGGTACTCTCTGAGGGCGTTTAGTGCAATTTATTCTTGAAATGGAAAGATCAGTGATGGCAGTTAGTGAGAGCTTGGACGCCATGGACACCGGAAGAGAGAGAGAGAGAGAGTAACGAACACCAGAAGAAAATAAAATTGGGAAATATTTGTGGTTGCCTGAATTTGGAACTAAATATAATAAATAATATAAATTATCATTTATCAAACACATCTCCAAAAGGAAAAATATTTTCCTGCTCTTTAATTATTTTATTGCTTTTATGTTTTTCTGGCATGCATTTCTAAGGTATTGAGGGTTTTTTCCGACACGACAAACTCAAATCAATAATTTTTAATCATAAGTCATATGAATTTTATAAGACTTCAAGTAAAGAAAGATAGTTTGTGATGACGTGGGATTGAACTCAGGACCTCTCCCACGTGATTGATGGGCGTTTTGATATTACCCCCAACTTATTGCAAAATGGCCTATGTTGGATCTTGATCAACTCTAAATTGACCCTCCTAAAATGGGCTGAAAGAAGGCTGGACAACTGGCCCAAATCTGCATTAAAACCCAACAGCTTGCTGGACTATAATATCTTCAACATCAAACATCAATCAAATTGGTCCAATATCTTTTAACATTTCTATATAAATCTTACCCAAAACATAAATAAGCTGTCTATAATGAAATATATCAAAAAAATTATGTAACTTTTCCTTCTGCGCGAGTCATTAGTAAACTAATTTCTCGAATAACATTTTGTCCATTTTAATTTGTCGTATAATGAGTGTATAAGTAATTAAATAAGCTACTGTTGTTTTTATAATTTTACATTAGCTTAATGTGAATTTTATAGGAGTACATATGTTTCACTATCTTTATAGATTAAAGAAAGAATTTTGAAACTCGAAGTCTATATAATATATTATTTGCATCAAGCTCTTGAAATATCAATAGAATATTGAATTTGAAAAATCATTAGAGTTTGAGACCTAAAAATTATTTGTACACAGTTTAAATTGATAGTTATTGGATCTTGGAAGAGTCAAACGTTTTAACTTTTAAATTAAGAGTTTTATACATGACCCTCATAAATAGTTAAATACATTTAGAGATGGCAACAGGGCGGGTATAGCAAGATTCAGGACTTGCTCTATCAAGAAATTTCAATACCCAGACCTGCTCCGGACACGGTCATTACCCGTCCCGCCCCGGGCCCGGTGGGAACCCAACGAGTCCGGGTCCTACCCGTTAGATCAAGTCGATTTTTATTTTTTCACGTTTTTCTTAATTTTTTTTGCCTATTTTGTTCTCACAAACGCATTCAAAACAAATAAATAAATAAATAACATCGAAACCGATGATTGAACATAAACACATCCACTACAAGTCATCCTTCACTAGACAATGAGAAGTGGGTTTTGA
Source organism: Buddleja alternifolia (assembly GCA_019426215.1). NCBI lineage: Eukaryota > Viridiplantae > Streptophyta > Magnoliopsida > Lamiales > Scrophulariaceae > Buddleja > Buddleja alternifolia. Next base: position 52,185,296 of record CM033391.1, read on the forward strand.
GTTTAGACTTTTGATTCTAATTAATTGATTCTTTTTTTTTTCCTTTATCTGATTAAGGTTGTAAAGTAAGTTGTTATTGTAAATAACACTTTTTTGATACAATTTATAAATATTAATAAGTTTTTATAATAATTAGATATATAAAATTAAAAAATATTATAATTTTTTTAGCCAGGGAGGGTAACGACTACCCGCCCCGGACTCGGCCGGGTCTTGAATTTTAATACCCGGACCCTTTTTTTGGACTCATACCCGCCCTAAACGGGGCAGGTCCGGGGTGGGTAATCGTTAGATCCGGATTCATTGTTATCCCTAAATACACTTGCACTTCTCAAATATGTCAGTAATCACATTTACTCATACATACACCCCGTATGGAACCCAGTTAACTACAAGGCTACAACAAAACACAGCAAAAAATAATAAAATGTATTGAATATATATTTTTTATTATTTTTTGTTGTGTCTTGTTATGGGTAACTGAGTTTCACACCGAATGCATGTAAGAATTTTCCCATTTAGCTCTGTAGTTCAAAATGTAAAAAGGCTCCCTGGTCCATTCCAATTTAATTTGAAGAAAAAAAACTGATATGCCACGGACCAAACTTTTTTAGGCAGCATGCAATTTTCGCTTTTTTAGATGGCATCATCTAAAAGTTGGTTCACAAATACACTTTATAACATCATCATGTTTATATTCAGTGATTATAAATACATTTAAATATTATTCACTTTGGTAGCATGGAATTTCCTCTTTTTTAGATGGTTCTCTCATTTACCAATTACCACACAAACTCACCACCGTAAAACATATTTTAAGTTGTTTTGAACTTTTGCCTCAAATTTTATTTTAAAAGGATCATTTCAAATACATCTTTTTATAGTTAACGTAAATATATATAAGCTTTATAACTTCACATTATTCATCTTACATGTAATATTTCAAATTAGTCGTACTATATTTTATGTAGTAAATTGTTAATGCAAAAACTCAATTGACATGTATAATACATCAGTACAATTATATACACTGTAATGCATATAGTTATATGAAAACAATATATATGTTATATATTATATTTATAATGTTACTTATAATATATTATATACTAACTGGTTATCAACATACTTTGGAGTATTGAATTTGTTTTTAACATTAATTATGACTTATGAGTATGAATATTTCAATGTATTTATTAGGCGTGAGCATTGATTTTGAAAAATTGTCAAAACCGACCGCACCGCATCGAATCGCACTAATTTTGTCAATTTTCTAAGCAAATCGTGGTTTAAAATTTAGGGATAATAGCAGACATCCCCCTCAGTTATGGAATGATGTACACTTTGCCCCCTAACTTATTAAAATGTGCATTTTGGCCTCTCGCTTATCATAAAATGTGCACTTCACCCCCTTGGGCAGTTCGCGCACTTATCATAAAAATTGGACTTTTGCCCCCTGACTTATGTGTCTTTGTAGCACTTTGTCCCCTAACTTATGTGTTTTTGTAGCATTTTGCCCCCTCACTTATGTGTTTTGTAGCACTTTGCCCCTGCCCGAGAGGGTGAAGTGCACATTTTATGATAAGTGAGGGGACAAAGTGCACATCACCTCATAATTGAGGGGGGTGTCTGCCATTATCCCTAAAATTTAAACGAAAATCGCACCGCCTTATGCAGTTTGGTTCAAAATTAGTGTTAAAAAAATCGGACCGCACCGACCCCCAACAAAAATATATATTTCTTATTATTTTTTTTTAATTTGAACTTTTAATAGGTTTTACTCGTAATACTATTCATATTTGTAGTTTTATTTAATATTTGTTATTGAATCGATATGATTATATCTTTTACATGATTAATAATATGTTCAATCAACATTTGTGCTTGAGACTTTTAACGTGATAATATCTTATGATAATTTAGTGTTATATTTTTTTGTTATATATATAATAGACATTTGAAGAGTTTTGACCCAAAAAAATATATAAATTATAGATTCTATTTATGACATTTGTTCTATTTAACTATCACAATTATTTGTAATAGCAATATCACTTTAGATTACCTGTTGCTTTATAACCTCATAATATACTGTACTGTATCCCTTTGCTGATTTTAGTGCACAAATTTTAATAACAATTACAATATGTCATTTTTTGTATTACTTGTTTATATACAAATTTCTCGTCCTACTTTTCATATAAGCTAGATTAAGACATTTTCTTATATATGAGTGAGTATTTATTTGACATATTTATATATAGTAAAATATGTACATATTATATTTATACTTAGTGTAAAACAAATATTTAAAATGATATACTAATACTTTTTCATATTCTAAAAGTATGATACTCTTATATAATAATATGTAATGACACTAGTGTTTTTTTTAATGATTCATGGAGTTTAATCCTGATAAAAGTTTCCCGAACAAATATTTTCTTAGTTATGAATTATCATTATCTTTTCATTCATTAGTTTAACGAAAAATATGACAAACACTGTTTGCTTATTTGGTTTTAAAATGTAAAATAACTTGAAAAACCATCAATCCGCACCTAACCGCACCAAACCATACAAAATCGCATAGTTAGTTTTGATTTACAAAATCACAATTTCAAATTTTATTTCCTTCAAATTGCACTTGGCAGTTCGGTTTGAAATTAATAAAAAAATCGCAAAACTGAACCACGATCACCCCAGTATGTATATTCACACTTGTGTACATAAGTAACTATATAATTTTGTACCATCATTTATATATAATATATATATATAGGTATATGCAATTAAATTTATTAAATAACTTCAAGTGACCGGCACAAATAGATATAATTATTATAACATTGTTACTTTAAATAAAATATATATGCCACAATCACAAGAGATGAATTTTTTATCGCGTTTCAAATTTCAAAGGAGAAAATGTGATCAATATCAAATTTCAGGGCAGCAAATTTTATTTTTTTTTTGATAAATCAATACTTATGGATTAATCTCACATTTCAAGGGAGCAACTAGAAAGTTGATAATAATACTAAGTTGAGAAACAAATTATCTTCTTACCTTATAGATATGTCTTCTGTTGAAATCTATCTTAATTTCTTCTGAGAGTAGGTAAAAAGGAGGTGAACAAGATTTTGAGATGACTACCAAATCTTAGAATAATAAATGTGAACTTTTGGATGGTTCCTTTAACCTCTTCCTCATTTTCTTGAAATGAGGAGATAATTACCAATTTGAAAGTCTTTGGGCCTTTTAGAAACAAACAAAACTAGTGTTTGGAAGTACGTGTGAGAATTTCTTGCAATTCCCACAATTAAACGCACTAGGGAACAAAAGTGATGGCACATTGTTTGGCTTTGTTAGGGCATGTTTGGAGCTTTGTGAACTTTGAAGAATATTAAAGACTTTTAGGCTGCCTTTGATTCCTATCCACCTTATGTCATGACAACCATACAACACAAAAGTTGTTTCAAATGTTAAAAGGAGACATATACGTCTTTTTCTACATCCATGAGAGAGAAAGACAATTCTTGGTGATCATGCCAAAGCAATTAGAAAACAAGAATAATTTGTGACGATGTTAAATGTGGTGCTTGTTTGATTGAACTATCTTATAACTCTATATATTATTCTTTCTTTCTTTTTTGGAATTTTTTGGTATTCTCAAGCTCGAAGGCTCATTACGAGAACCATATTAATCCATAGAGGTAGGATTAAAATAAATTGCAGAACTCTTCCACAAAAATTTTCTGCATCCACGAGAGTTTCAATACAAAATTTGCTTATTTAAACTACTAGAGCCCATATTTACTCTATGAAATAGTATCATTTAAAGTTCCAAGTAATATTAAGATGATTAGGTTTCATTCCAAAGACTAATTGGAAGCTTACCGAAGACTACTTCAAAATGTTTTGGGATACCACTAGAATTCAAACTTCATCTAGAAATAGATTTCTCAATATAAATTATGAAGTAACGTTGGATGCTCCAACTTTCAGAAGTTCAATTAGAAGTTTTCTCGATCAAAATTTAATTAAGAGTGAGATAAATCAAAAGAAGGGAAACAAAAATTTTACTAAAACAACACTTTTCTTTTTCTTTTTTTTTACTTTGATTACACAAGATGCTTTCCCACCCCTCACCCAAACAAAAGACGAAAAGTAGGATAGTCTCCTTTCTGGACTTTTCTCATAATTACCAATCAAAAGATGAGTCTTCTATTACATGATGTTGTACAGTAATAATGTCATATTATTGTGGATCTATTTATCTTAAATTATTATTATTAATTTTTATAATAAATATTTGTCAACTCTACAATGATATGACATCATTATAGGATAGAAGATCGTTCAGCCAAAGAAAAGGTAAAAGTCTCTTGTACTTCTTGTAGAAAAATCTCTTTACATATTTTGATTATAAGAAAATATGAAAATAATAAGGGTGTTTTTTTAATAAGAACGAATTTTATTTATTTTTTTGGTTTCTTACAACTATCCTAACTCTTTAAGTCAGATTAATGTTGCTCGAATTGATAACAATTATAGAAAATGTGGAGCTAATTCTCTAAAAAAAAAAATTGCATACCAAAACTCGAACCCGAAACCTCAAATTAAGAGAGTCACTTCAACAATAGACAAAATTACGTATCATATTATATAAATTAAATAATATTTTATTAGAGGAATTATTTCCAATACACAAGTAATACCCCCTAAGGCAAACTAGGCTGTCATAATCTCATCTGTGAGCTTCCCATTTCCTTTCCTTCGTGCCAGGGGAAAAAGACAAATAGATATCCTATAGACAAAGAATAAGAACAAAATTTCAACACTCTTTAACTTTTTGTAGAGAGCATAATCAAAAATTAAAAAAAAGGAAAATTTAGGCACTTGTCATCACAAATTCCATATATATTCCCTTCAACAGGCAAAACGACACCTAATCAAACCACGACAAAAACTCCTCTCACCCACAGTCCACAATTGTTGCCATATAACAACTCCTTCTTCCAACACCGACTAATCACTCTCTTCAACCCCTCTTCATTAAATTCAATCAAACCCCTTTCTCTCTCTCCTCTTTCTCTCTCTTTAAGAAGTTTTTTGTGAAAGATTGAAAACTGTGTGCTGGTTGCGGGAATTTGTTGGGTGCTTTTTGTGGGTTTTTGATGAATCGAAAAACCCTGTAAGGAATTTAGAAATCTTGGCTTGGTCGGTGAGTTATTGAAAATTTCCCAAGTTTTTTGTCTAAATTTCATGCTATAGTTAATTCTTGCAATTAAGTGGGAAGTGATTGTTGTTTTTTCATCCCTGTGTTGTAAAGTTTGAATCTTTTTGCTGTTCGTTTCTAGAAATATTGTTTTGTTTGCGCAAATGTTTCAAGAAGATGGATCATCCTCTGTAACTTCATCACCCCTCCAAATGTTTCCCATGATTTCATTGTCACCTAATTTGATGTCTCCATATCCATGGTTAAAAGAGCTAAAACCTGAAGAGAGGGGGTTATATTTGATCCATCTTTTAGTCACTTGTGCAAATCATGTAGCATCTGGCAGCCTTGAGAATGCCAACATAGCCCTTGATCAAATCTCGCATCTCGCCTCGCCCGATGGCGATACTATGCAGCGAATTGCTTCGTATTTCTCTGAGGCTTTAGCGGATAAGGTCCTTAGAACATGGCCTGGTATTTACAAGGCCTTTCGTTCGACTAGAATTTCGGTAGTTGCTGAGGAAATCCTTGTCAAAAGAATGTTTTTCGAGTTTTTGCCCTTTATGAAGGTGGCTTTTGTGATTAGCAACCAAGCTATTATTGAAGCCATGGAAGGAGAGAAAATGGTTCATGTGATTGACTTGAACGCCACTGAGCCTGCGCAGTGGTGTGCTCTTATTCGCGACTTGAGTGCCCGCCCCGAAGGCCCGCCTCATTTGAGGATTACAGGGATTAATCAACAAAAGGAGGTATTAGAACAAATGGCTCATATATTAACCGAAGAAGCGGAAAAGTTGGATTTACCGTTTCAGTTTAACCCCGTAGTGAGCAAATTAGAAAATCTTGATATTGAAAAATTGCGTGTCAAAACAGGGGAGGCTTTAGCAATTAGTTCGATTATGCAGTTCCATACCCTTTTAGCTTCTAATAATGATCTTAGGAATAAGTCTCCGTCCACTCCAATGACTGCGATTGGTGTTCACTTGCAAAGGGTTGTGCAAATGAATCAAAATACGTTAGGGGAATTGCTTGAGAAGGATATGGTTTATGGTTATAGCCCGAGTAATGACTCAGCCTCTTCATCACCACTATCTTCACCGGCTTCACCAAATATTGATAGTTTTCTTAGTGCTTTATGGGGTTTGTCTCCAAAGGTTATGGTGGTCACCGAGCAAGATTCCGACCATAATGGGAACGGCTTAATGGAGAGGCTATCGGAGTCTTTGTATTTTTATGCTGCTTTATTTGATTGTTTGGAATCTTCTTTGCCAAGAGCATCTTTAGAGAGATTGAAGATGGAGAAAATGCTACTAGGTGAGGAGATTAAGAATATCATAGCTTGTGAAGGAGCCGAGAGAAAAGAAAGACACGAAAAGCTTGAAAAGTGGAACCAAAGATTTGACTTGGCTGGTTTCGGAAATGTTCCATTGAGTTATTATGCTATGTTGCAAGCAAAGAGACTGCTGCAAAGTTTTAACTGTGATGGTTATAAGATCAAAGAAGAGAATGGTTGTGTGGTGATATGCTGGCAAGATCGACCCCTTTTCTCAGTGTCGGCTTGGAGGTTTAGGAGGTGAAATCTTTGTTGATTTCCGTCATTTTTCTTCGTTTCTTCTTTGTTGTTGTTGTTAAATTTGTAGAGAACTGGATCCTATTAGATGTAGACAATCTTAGTGATGTACTATTTCACTTCTTCTTTGTTCTTTTTCAAACCTATTATTAATGTTCACTGATTTCAGCTTTTGTATATAATTTTAGCTCTCAAGTGTTTTGAAAAATCTTGTATCCTTTTAACTTGATACTTTTATTTTCATTCATTTTTGTTAGTGTATATTCTTATAGATACGATTAGATCTTGTGTATATTCTATTAGATAGATATTGATCTTTTAGTTAGATTTCGATATACCCAAATCTATAGAGATAGAGTCTTATATTAGTTTATATATACGTGTATATTGTATGATTTTACATTCATTCAGATATACACAGAGTTCTCTTATACATTACTAGCCTAAGAACTCTATCATTGTATCAGTCACCGGGCATAACGAGCATGTGGCTTCGTCTACCGCCCTCATGGCAACTATGACCTCCGGCATGGCTTCTTCTCTGCCCGGTGCCACCACGGTCGCCGCTGCCGCCACGGTCCCCACCTCTCTCCCTCTCGATTCCTCTTCGTCTTTTCCCAACCTCCCTGCTGCCTCTACAAACATTCTGCCACCCACGTCTAATTCCTCTTCTCCGGCGCCGGTTTTCATCGTCGATGACGTCCCCTTACCGGCAGCCATAGCCACAGATCCATCCTTCCCAACCACTTTTTCTTTACTCCAACATCTCACTTCTCTCAATCACACCTGATGTAGGTGCAAATTGGACTTTGGGCCAAGCTGACAAGCCCAAAACTTAATGGACTAAAACCAATTAAGAAGCCAGATCTGGATCCTTTCTAGAAGATATCCAACCTGAGTTGGAAGACCTAGAAGACCTGCCAACCTGGACCTGCGGGAATAAGGCAAATCTATATATGGCAAGGCTGGAGATAAGATCTAATTAAAATCAAAGATTTTCCATAGCAAGAAGAGGAAATTAAGCCCCAGATCTGATTAATTAGGCCTAATTCCTTAATTGGATTTAGCCTAATTAAGAAGATTATAATTAACCTTAATTACTTTATGTAATTAAGAAAAGAAGACCGAGCATTATTCATTTTACCATATTGAAGATTCTCTACAACTTGTATAAATAGTCATTCTAGAGGATGAATGAAGAGAGATCCATTGTAAAAATAATACATACTATAGAGAAATAAAGGAGACGAACTTTACACCCCCGTGGACGTAGGTCATATTCGATCGAACCACGTTAAATCTTGTGTTATTTACATTATCACACTTATATTATCGTCATATCTCATCATAACACTAATATTATCTCATATATTAATATAAATATTATTGTTGTGAAACCCACACACATCAATTGGCGCCGTTTGTGGGAAATTGAGTTCAAGACGTGAGAAAATTACAATCAAAACGGTGATGTTTTTATGCTATTCGATCCTAGCAATTCGGTAATATCTTTCTCTTTGGTGCTTATGAATTTGTATACATATATATGCATTTATAATAAATCTATTACTGCTTGAGTATTTCCGATCTTGAAAATGGGTTAGAATATGTTTTACTGCATGTGATTGTAAATTAGGCTTCATGATAAATTGATAGAATATTAGCTATTTTATTGTTGTTGCGATCCATCCACCTTTTGAGCTTTCTATAGATTTGCACTATTTTGGATTTCTTAAAAGCTTTTTTATATATTTTATTGATTACAATAAATAAATAAATAAGTTGTCTAATTAAATAAACTTTCTGCTATTGCAAAAGAAAAATAGGGCAATTACTATGGTGGTTGGCTTATTTTATTATTTTGATTGAATTAAACGAATTATAATAAATCTATATTTGCATGCTTAAGTCATATCAAAATTCAATTAAGTTTTCATACGCCTCATTTTCTGCAAATAATTGTGATTTAATTTGGAATAACGAGTTATTACAAAAGTAAAATCTCTACATGGATTGTTTCTTGGTTGACATGGTTAAGGTTATATGAATGGTAAATCCTCAATTGTATACATTTTTTATGAATATGCATATTTTTATAATCTTCATCATGGAATAAATTGATGCTTTTCTAATAAATATTGATATTTACTTCAAATTGATTTTCTATAATGACAAGTGCCATCATTTACTGAGGTAATGATTTTCCATATGAGATCTAATTATTCGACATGAGATTTCACTTGTGGTTGAGAATACTTGCAGAAACTTTGCCACAAAGTTTATATTTTTGTACAAATTGAGTTTAGCGATTCTCAAGGCCTTGCTTCGGGCATTCAAGTTATGCTAGTAGCAATAGTCAATGGTGAATCAAGGCGTTGGTAAGCCAGGTATGCAGGTGTGATCGAGCAACGTTAAAATTGTTAGCATACCCGAGACAAAACTGGAAGAGCAGGAGCAGCCCATGCTGCTCCGCAGATCTGGAAAAGCTGGATGGCAAGAATAGCCCATGATGCCCTGCAAAGTTGAAGAGCTAGATAGCGAAAGCAACCCATGTTGTTTTGTAGAACTGAAATGCAGGTTGGACTTTTGTCCAAGCCAAGAGTAAAATTAATAGATACTATCGTGGAAGGAGACAATTGTTTCACAAAGCTGAAATGCGGCTTTGCCAGTTAGAAGGGAATACAATAAAAAAACCTATTGCGGAAGCAATCAACACCGTTTCACAAAGCTATAGTGCAAGTTGGGCCTTTGTCCGACCTAGAGAAAGATTTAAAAAAAAAAAATCCCATGGCAAAAGTTGTATATGAATGCATCATAAGCATAGTCAATCATCATCTATGCATCATAAGCATAATCATGCATCATACGCATAGTCAAGCATCATCTATGCATCATAAGCATGGCCAAGCATCATCTATGCATTATGTGCATAGTTGATTATATGAATCATGAGTTGATTATACTAATAAAAAAGATGAGATAATTTTGCAAGGCTATGCTAAATTGAAATTATAATCTTATATTGCTTTTTTATGAAAGAAGAACAAGGAACTTCAAATAGAACAAGGGAAACAACTCCCTCGCCCATGGAGTATTAAAAAAAAAAAATCTTTTATGTTTGAATAGTTTTTATGTGATTGACTAATTCTCTCACTTGTGAAATCTGAATGTCTGTCCTTTCAGGAAAACCTGGAAGAATGTAACACGCCTACTACAGGTTTAGATGCGGAGCTCCACTCGGAAATTTTAATAAGAATTTGCTTTGTTTTTATAAAGTTTTGCGAATGTTGTACCTATATTTTGCTATGCGAATAAACGTGGATATGCTTATGAAACTGTGAAAAGAAGTAAGGGGGAGTTGGTGGAATGGGAGGTAGTCGGAGCTAGGATGCACCACCTGGGTGGGTAGCCCGGATTTGTATAGTCAGGTGGCCTGCGATTTCGAATCCGATGGCCCCATACCAAGAGGATATAAGGGTGGGTTGGTGCGGAGTTATTCTGGGAATACTTCTGTGACCAACTCGCATTGGAAGACCGGGATTAAGGGATCTACAAGGTTGGTTGGAGAAGGAGACTAACTCTCCCACTCCTGGCTGAAATAAGGTGGGAAAATCGGGAAAAGAGAGAATAAGGAAGGATGCCAACGGTAGCAGGCTGGCCAGCTGTGAACCCGTTGATGAAATATGTGGGAACGGAGAGGAGAAAAAGGGGAAACAAGGAAGGTGAAAAATGTTGATATTGGCAGGTCTCCACGACTGCATGAGATTGGCAGGTCTTCACGACTGCATGAGATTGGCAGGTCCACATGACTGCGCGAAAAAAGGCAAGTCTCCACGATTGCTAATGAGAATGAAATGCAAGTCTCCTTAATTGCACATGAGAATGAACTATGCAAGTCTCCACGATTGCACACCTGAACTACCAGCAAGGCTGCAATGCTGCGGCTCAGCTCTTGCCGGTAGAAATTCTTGAAAACTAACAAGTTCATATGTTTTGGTGGAAGGAATACCTGGTGTTTTGTTCACAGGAAAATTAAGTCAAAATATTCCATAATATTTGTGATACGTATGCATTCAAAGTTAAATGCAGGAATAGCAGGAGGTATAACTTGACCTGCACAAGGAAAGTTCATAGAGTAAAACCTCAAATCGGGGGAAACACAGGTGTTCCTGCCTAAAGCTAGGCAGGTCAGGATAAGCAAAACCAAGAGTCAAATTTATCCAAGGGGCTACACATGCCCATCAAAAGCACAATATTCATAAAGGTTGTGACGTCCAAGCTGTGCTAAAGCTTTAGGTCTGCAAGTCTGCGGGCCCGAAGAAGTTAGGTGAAGATCTGGTGTACTTGCCCCTGAAGGAGACACCCAAAGCTGGAGATGATTATGCTAGGAGTGGTCATGAGATCACTCCAGAAGGAGGAAATACTTAGAACAAGAAGGAAAGAATGAGGAGAACGAACTGCAGAAGAAATATCAAGCTCCCGACGGACGCCAGATGCGTCGTCTGGATTTAGAAGGATCCCTTTGACGTGCCGTCATGGCTGATGAGTTTAATGCTCTTCAAGCAAATGGCACCTGGACTTTGGTGCCACCGCATCCTTCGCAAAATCTAGTTAGTTCCAAATGGGTGTATAAGGTGAACTTACGGTTTGATGGATCTGTTGAGCGGTATAAGGCCCGTTTGGTTGCTTAGGGGTTTAAGCAACAGACTGGTATTGACTTTGGTGAGACCTTCAGCCCTGTGGTTAAGCCAACTACTATTCACACTGTTCTCTCTATTGTAGTCTCTCGTCAGTGGGTTATCAGACAACTTGATGTGAAGAATGTTTTTCTTCATCGAGACTGTTTACATGACTCACCCCCGCGGTTTTACTCACCCCCAGTATCCTTCACATGTGTGTCAGTTACAGAAGGCTTATATGGTCTGAAACAAGCACCCAGAGCTTGGTTTCAGAAATTTAGTTCGTATTTGCTGCGTCTTGGATTCACTAGCAGCAAAGCTGACATGTCGATGTTCGTCTACCGTTCTGGTTCTATCACCTTGGTTCTCTTGTTGTATGTTGATGACATTATCTTGACTGGGAATGACTCTGCTATCGTTACTGCTCTTATTTCTCGCATTTCTCAAGAGTTTGCTATGAAGGATTTAGGGGATTTTCACTACTTTCTGGGTATTCATGCTACACGGGACTCTCTTGGATTGTTTCTTTCACAGAAAAAGTATGTAACTGAGCTTCTACAGCATTTTGACATGATGAGCTTGAAGCCTATTGCCTCTCCTCTTTCTGCGAAGTCTACTCCCTTTGCTCTTGAGGGTGACCTTTTCTCTGATCCGACTCTTTATCGCTGTATTGTTGGGGGTCTTTAGTATCTTTCTCACACTCGGCCCAACATTGCTTATGCTGTTGCTTTAGTCAGTCAGTTCATGCACTCACCTCGGGATATTCACTTTCAGATGGTTAAGAGGATTTTTCGTTATCTTCGGGGCACTCTCGCTTTTGGTCTTCTTATTCGATCTTCCTCGTTGGATTCTCTTATTGTCTATGCTTACTCTGACTACGCAGGTTGTCCTGATAGCCGGTGCTTTACTACTGGCTATGCTGTTTATTTTGGTGATAACCTTATCTCCTGGTCCGCCAAGAAGCAAGCCACTGTTTCCCAATCCAGTACTGAGTCTGAGTACCGTTCTATTGCTTATGTTGTTGATGAGACTTGTTGGCTTCGTTATATTCTTCGTGACCTTGGTGTGTTTCTTCCCCATCCAATTCGGGTTTACTGCGATAATATCAGTGCTATCTATCTCGTTCTCAATCCCGTGTTTCATGCTCGTACGAAACACATTGAGATCGATTACCATTTTGTTCGTGAGAAGGTTGCTTCTGGAGATGTTTTGGTGAAGTATGTCCCCACCTCGGATCAGATTGCTGACATATTCACCAAAGTTTTGCCTGCTCCAAAGTTCTCTCAGTTACGGTCCAATCTCGCGTTGGACCCACTGCTCAGATTGCGGGGGGATGTTAGTGTATATTCTTATAGATACGGCTAGATCTTGTGTATATTCTATTAGATAGATATTGATCTTTTAGTTAGATTTTGATATATCCAAATCTGTAGAGATAGGGTCTTATATCAGTCTATATATACGTGTATATTGTATTATTTTACATTTATTCAGATATACACACAGTTCTCTTATACATTACTAGCCTAAGAACTCTATCAATTTTAATTACAAAGATGCTGTAGAAAACATACATAAATACTTCCCTTATCAAACACTGATCCCATAGATTTTCACTATATAGAAACAATTTCATTAATAAGTTCACAATCAAGGTATTTCACACCTTGGCTATGGTCATACAACATATTATTATAGCAAGCACTATATATATATATATATATATATGTATATGTATACCTAGATCAAGCAAGTTAAGTAGTAAACTGCTACTGGAAAATGAACAGAGTTTAACATAAAGTTATAAAGCCATCCGAGAACAGAGCAAGGCCAGCTTCGATTAACCGACAGATAGTATCATAGGATTGTTCTCAAGGGCATTTTGGTCCACCCCTTTTGGTCTTCCAGTTGTTATAGCAAGGGCAAACTTGCTTGTTCCCATATGTGCCCGGGGGAACACACAAACACTTTGCACAACATTTCTGGCAGAAAAACAAGCATGGCTTCTTGAATGCCGTCTTTGAGCATCTGTTGATGCATCTAGGTGCACATTCTGCACAAAAATTTGAAGGCACATTAAGCATAATACAGTGTGAGTGCAAAACACATACATAAACTATAGAATCGAGCGCCTGCCACAAGTTGTAGCTGATAACAGCGTAAGAACTCAAATCTTTAAACCATACAACAACTTTAAGCATTTTCCACTGTCATAAGTTGATTTAATTGAAATTCAATTGTTTGAATTTGAAGAGACCGTGCAACATAAAAGTTGTTTGCTCGATTTTTGGCAATTTTTTCACTCTAATAATTAGTGTGTAAAAGTACCCACCTTGAGGTCGAAGGCTGCCCTCACTGATGCCATACTGCAGCAAAACAACCAAGGAAACATTAGTCATGGAAAAGGCTTAAAGTTCTCAACTTTCAAATGTACACCAAAAATGAGAGGTTTAAGTATTTGATTTTACTTGGAGGTTTACTTGTTGATGCAGCTGAGAAGCTCCTACTTTGGCGCCGGAGGCCTAAGAACCATCCAAAAAGCACAATTTTAAAACTTTCATTGTGAAAGTTCTGTAATTTGAAGCCACATCAAAGCACATTGAAAAGAACAAAAAAAGAAAGTAAATTCTCATATAATGTGCATGAAAAGTATAGTCTTAAAATTAATGTTTTTAAGGATGTCCCTCTATAGAAATGACTGAATATTTGTGGGTTACCTGGTTTTGTGCCAGAATGGTGACAATAAAGATTAGATAGAAGAGGAAAGTTAACTTCCTTGCCATTTCTTTTGCAATGGTTGATCAAATTGAAGGAAATAGGGAGAGGGATGAATTGTGTGGAAGTTATGAAGAAAGACAGTGGTATTTATAGAGTGTGGCTATGTGTATAACACGTGATACTACAGTTATGAGGATTGAGAAATAAAGTAACGGTTGCTCATGTGAAACGACACTTTTGCCCTCGCCCTACCTCGGGAGCACTTTTAGCTTTCTTTCGTGGATCACTCAACTAATATAGGCTCAAGTTCAAAATTTATTAGCACTTGACTCACCACATCATACTATAGCGAAATCTTTTGGAAATAATTTTTTGCATGTTTTTAGCTCATTACTTTTTAAGGCAAATAATTTTATTATAAGATCAATATATCTCTTCTTTCATGAGAGAAAACAATGGATTTTGTTGATGAAACCCCAATGTGAAGAAGGATAAAAGTGGTACGATAGCAATAAATGTGGGGGCAGATTTTGGGCCCTGTTGTTGGGGCTGGGTAGTACTCCATGTGCAATAAGAAGCATGAAGTTGATAGGAGAGCCCATCAACATGTGCAATCACATGCCCCATTTTTTACGTATTTCCTTTTATTAATCAGAGATAGGATAATAGGCGACTCGATGGAGTTATCTCTGGATGTAATTTGTTGATGAGATTGTGAAGTTTGATACAAAAAATTTAGAATAAGTTAAGAGAGGAATCAAAAAGAACCACGTTATGGAAGAGATTTTGGTGTCGTCGCGTGAGTTTGGTTAGAGTTCATTTCCTAACGCATTTTTGGCTAGTTCAGACAATATTGATTAGGTTTTTGATTTCTTTTGTAAATCATTGTCTTGTTGTATGCTTATTTTTAATATATCTGTTATTAATTTATTTCTTAACAACGGTCCAATGTTTAAAATCGAGTCATAGTATCTTTCCTCAAAGTGGAGATCATTTTCATAACTCCATTAATATGTCAATCAAATTAAAATTTGTACGTCACTACAAAATTAATTGGTGCATAAAAGTCTAGCAAGCACAATAATAGTTACAACGTGCAGTGCCTAATTGTTACATAAATGTCACTTTTGCTAGTGACTCCTCAACGGACTAAAAGTAGTGCTAGCAATTAATTAAGAAAGACCAACAAAATGAAGACTTAGGACCAAAGTAGAGAAAATTTATGTTAGAACAATTTCAATAATCATAGTGTTTATCTTTTTCACATAGTAAATTATATTATGTAAGGTTCTCACACATTTTTATATGAAAGAGATAAACACAAACTAAACACTCGAATTATCCCAAAAGTAGTGCTTCTGTCTTCAATTCTCAACCACTAAGAGGGGCTTATGCATGTACTTTTTTCTTTTTGAGTAGGTAATGCATCTTATTGTTTCTATGTAGATTGTAGGGTACCAATATAGTCATATATACTTAATTCGTCCTATTTACAATAGGTACGGATATTAATCATAATTAAATAATAAAGATAGTTCTTTTTATTGATTCAATTGTTTTATCTCAATCAATATTTAGTTGTTCAAATAATTGCAGTTTACTGAATGCTAATTCACTTGATTAAATTATTATTGAAGTTCTGCGTGTATAACATTTTTGAATTGATCAATATTAATATATATGAATTATTTTAACGATGTGGTATGATTCACGTGTTATTTACTTGTTCTAAAAGTTGAAAGTTGAAACTAGTATAAATATGATTTCGGCCTAGATATCTAAAAGAGTTTTTTTAGGCTTCATTTATCTAAGCCCAATATAAGTCTTTTGTCCATGGACAGGCTTTGGGCCTGGGGTCATGATTGTGTCCATTGGGCTGGGTTTGGAATCACTGAATAAGATATGGTCATAATACAAGATTGGATCAGCCCATTCTGCAATAAGAGTTTGGCCTATTTTCAGTATAGTTCGGCCTTTATCATCATTTTGGTTTATGATCTGAGTTTCGTCCAGGAGGCCTGGCTTAATATGTTTATCATACCAAAGATCTATTAATTTAGTGGTATTCACCTCTCATTTTATGTAAGAGATCATGAGTTTGAATCCAAGTCGCCACAAGTTGTGGCTGTCCCCCTCTTGTATGGAGCTCTATTAGTCTAGTGGTATCCACCTCCTACTTTATGTAAGAGGTCATGAGTTCGAATCCAAGCCGCCATAAATTGTGGCTTTCTCCCTCCTGAGATAGAGTTTTATTGCTAAGGATTATAACTATCAACCCTGATTTATCGGGTTAGATATTAAGGGTATCCCTTCGTCTTGAATTAATATATATATATATATATATATGTTTATCATGAGAAGGATGGCCCAATGAAAGGCAATAAAAAGCCATTTTGTCTTTAATTAGGTCAATGAGGCATAATAAGTTGGATTTGTGAAGGAATATTAATCTTGCAATAAACAATATATTTAACTTGGTCTAGTGATATTTACCTCCCAATTTATGTGAGAAATCTTAGATTCAAATCCAGTCGGGCTAGATATGTAGGGCCTATCTTCCTTCCTCTTGGATTAAAAAATAAAATGATAAACAATCTATTTATTAATAAGATTTTAAAGTTAATTATCGACATGTTTTTTCTGATATTACAATTATGAAACTTTGAGTTTCTCTCTCTCAATATAATGTGAAAACCGGAATTCATGTTGGATGTTTTTTTAATACATGTTAAGTATAATAATAAATTTAGATTGAGATTGTTCAGAAAAAGGAAAAGACCACTACCAAATACGTTTCCAATTTTGAGAATTAGATTTTATTCTTTTGTTCAATATTACATTAATCTTTATTACAATGACTTTTCAAATTTTCGACTGAGTGGTATTTACAACTTCCATAAAAAGAGGAAAGACTCGTATCATTTGAATATGGTTTTCTATTATTGAAATTGAACTTTCTGTTTTAGATAAAATTGGATTCTTCACTTGTACTTTTGATTTTGTCATTTTCCATTTACATTGTGTTTATTCGAAAATGGTTCAACCGTATCGGTGCATATCAATATGTGCGTTAATTACATGTATTTTTTTTCTATATATAGACGAAAAGGTCGTGAATGAGTCTCGTTGCACATAGCAAATATATGCAATGCCTTTTTATATAGGTTTTGTAGAGCCATAACATTTTGATCCCAGAAAAAGAATGCAGCAATACATTATTTTTAATCATATTCTTGTTTATTTGAATACTATCCATAACAATGTGTTATTGTGTTGATACATAAATTTAATATACATTGTTACTTAAAGGCCATTACATGTTTACAACTGATAAACATGCCTACTTTCAATAATTGTATATTTGTCATGAAACTCACTCACGATCTCTTGTACATAAAAGTTGAGTATAACACATGTATTTATGCAATGATACTTAATTCCAGGACTTTTTGAGAAAAAACAAAATGAAATTTGAATCACCCACACAAAAAGAGGGATTAGGTGAAAAAAGCCAAAATATAACAGAACATCAAAAATTCAATTTCAAATGGACTTTTTCTGATATTCATAAATACTATTTAACTAAAAAATTCAAAGTCATTGAAATATCATTATTTGTAATCCATAAAAGATGGCCAAAATCTCATCCTCATAAATGGTGACAAAGTAAAACCTCATCCTCGTAAATGGTGAAAAAGTAACACACACCCCCAAATGATAATAATATTGTACAATGAAAACCGAAGTTCTGTGAGATAATTTATTTTAAATACACATCAATTACAATAATAATTTTGGCTTTAGAATATATTCAGATAAAGGAAACGATCACTGCCAAATACATTTCCGTGCTTGAGAATGAGATTTGTTCAAGAATACATTATCTTATTACAATGACTTTTCAATCTTCGATTAAGTGGCATTTACAAGTTTCATAAAAAGGGAAAAGACACGTATCGTTTGAATAAGATTTTTTATTATCGAAATTAAAATTTCTGTTTTAGATAAAATCAGATTCTTCACCTGTACTTTTTTTTGATTTGACTTTTTCCATTTACATTTTGTTTATCAAAAATGATTCAAACATATCGGTGTATATCAATATGTGAGTTAATTACATTTTTTTTTACATGAAAAGGTTGTGAACTATACAATTTCTTTTTTATATATGTTTTGTAAAGCAATGATGTTTCGATCACAGATAAAATGCAGCATTACATTATTTTTAATTATTTTCTTATTCAATTGAATACTATCCAGAACAATGTGGTATTGCTCTGATACATAAATTTGACATTTTATTACTCAAAGGGAATTACAAGTTTATAATGATAAACATGCCTACTGTTCGATAATGTATGTTTGTCATTTGTAACGAGACTCACGCACGACCTCTTTGTACATAAAAGATGAGTATAAGTGTATAACACATGTATTTATGCATCGATACCTAATTCAAATACTTTTCGAGAAAAACAAAATGTAATTTGAATCAGACACGCAAAAAGAGGCATCAGGTGAAAAAAGGCAAAACATAACAGAACATCGAAAATTCAATTTCAAATTGAGAAAATACGATTCAAGAGATTAAATTGCCCTTCCCTTCTTCTCATACTCATAAATACCATTCAACCAACAAATTTCAAAGTCAAATGTAATATGATTATTTGTAATCCATTAGAAAGATAGCCAAAATCTCATCCCCATAAATGGTGAAAAAGTAACAAAACAAACACCTCAAAGCATGATAACGTTGTACTTCCACCTTTACAAGTTATACTTCAAGTTCAATCTATAGAAAAACAAAAGGAAAGGTATATATTTCTTTGTTTATATAACAAAAAAGGTATATATATTTCTATATTACTACTAAATCTTATTCCTTTTCACACCTTTATTTATCATAATCCCAACCAATAGCCGCAGTACCTTCCGCATCGAAAGTTGTACACTTCAAATTCTCGTAAATTTGAAATCAACCCCGTCACGTTAAAAGCGCAGCTTCACACCCTGTATGTATATCGATAGATATGTAGTAGTCCCCACACTCACACCATCAGCACACCAAACCTTTTTCATATTCTAGAGAGAGAAACAAACCCCATAACCCCCAAACATTTCTTCCCTCTAGTCAAGGGCTTCTGCGGAACAATTTTGTTGGGGTTTATTCTTTCAATTTCATTTTTTTTGGCAATTCAATTTCGATTCGTCATTTTTTCGAGGATTATTTATGAAATTGGGGAATGGAGTATGTAGGCAGACGTGTGAAGAAGGAATTCGAAGGTAAGGGCACATTTGTTGGTTCAATTCAAGCGTATGAACCAGGTACCGGTCGTTTGAGGATCGTGTATGACGGCGGCGATTCCGAAGAATTGGAGGTGTCGGAAGTATCCAGGCTGTTGGTGGCCGCCGAGCTTGACCGGAGCATGCCACAGAAGCGACGTCGCATTGCTGATAGAGGTAAAAGTAGTGTTAATTCAGTGATTGATAGTGGTGTTTCTGGTAGAATGGTTGATAGGGTTGGGGATTGTGGGGAATTTGACTTGAATTTGAATGAAGGACCGGATTTTAATGATGATGCGTTTATTTGTTTGAGTGATGATGATCATGGGGGTGATGGGGTTGGGGGTGGGGCTAAGTTGCAGAACTTGGATTTGAATGAAGGGTTGAATTTGGAGTTGAATGAGGGGTTAATTTTGGATAAAGGAGTTGTTGAAGAGAGTTCGGCGTTGAAGAAAGAAATCATTGATTTGAATATGGATGTAAATGAGGATTTCGAGAACTTAGGTGGTGAGAGAGAAGGACGTTGCTTTGACTTGAATTTGCAGTTGACGGAGGTCGAGGTTAGGAGTTTGGACGATTGTGACGGGCGATTTGGAGCGAATGAAAGGGGTTCTGCGAAAGGAGATACGCAGACGAGGGAAGAGTTGGTGGAGGTTGATAACAAGGAAATTTTAGTGAATGTGGATGTTAACAATGGGAATCTGACATTAGATTTGGATAACACAGAAGAGACCCCATCGATGAACTGCGCTGGTGGGGTTGATAAAGAAAAATTGGCTCCAGTAAGTACGCAAAGGAAGAGAAGGGGTAGGAAGAGAAAAGATGCATTGAATAACATTACTGAATTGGCTACACCAGAGACGATAAAATCGGAGTTTGGGATTGGGAATATGGAATTAGAGTTCGAAAATAGAGAAGAAACCCCATTGAAAACTGATAATGATTCAGTTGATTATGATAATGGAATTTCAGAAAGTGCACCGAGAGGGAGACGAGGTAGGAAGAGAAGAGAGTCATCTGATAACACTATTACCTTGCCTACACCAGGAACAGGATTGAGAAGGAGTAGTCGTAGAGCAAAAAGCGCTGCATCTTCTGGTCAAGATCAAGTTTTCAATGCATTAGGATTGGATGCCATCAACGATCAGTTATCATCTCCGGCGATTAGCATCATGTCAGATGAAAAGGTGGCAGCGGCTAGTCCTGGAAAATTTTCTGAATGTGTCAGTCTACCGCCAAAGGTGGAGTTTCCACCTTCTACTTGCAATCTGGATCTCAAGGGAGTATCGGTGTTTGATTTAGTTTCCGTTTATGCATTTTTGAGGTCATTTAGTACTTTATTGTTTTTAAGCCCCTTCGAATTGGGTGATTTTGTGGCATCTGTTAAATGTAACGATTCAACATTATTGTTTGACTCCATTCATGTTTCTCTTTTAAGAACATTAAGGAAACATTTGGAGTCTCTTTCCAGTGAAGGTTCTGCTTCCGCATCTGGTTGTCTCAGGTATTTATTTTACGCTTGCTCAAGAAACTTATACATTTGAAATTACTTCGTGATACTTATTACTTCCCATTTTTGAATTTTAATTTAGGTCTCTTAATTGGGATTTTCTCGACTTAATTACGTGGCCAATGTTTCTCGTTGAGTATCTGTTGTTGCACAGTCCTGGATACATTCCTGGTTTAGATCTTTCTCAATTGAAGCTTTTTCAAAGTGATTACTACAAAATGCCGGTCTCAGCAAAGGTTGAGATATTACGGCATCTTTGTGATGATGTACTTGAAGTGGAAGCCTTCAGGTCAGAGGTAAATAGAAGGACTGTGGTTTCAGATCGACACATAGATTTGGAGCGTAATATGAAATGTGAAAGCTACAAAAAAAGAAAGGCTGTGATAGATGTTGCTAGCACTTCCTGCATCACGGAAGAGGATGCCGAGGAACGTGCTGATGGGAACAGCGATGAATGCTGCCTCTGCAAGATGGATGGGAGCTTAATATGCTGTGACGGTTGCCCTGCAGCATTCCATTCAAGGTGTGTAGGGGTTGTAAGCAGTCTGTTGCCTGAGGGTGATTGGTATTGCCCTGAATGTGCAATTGAGAAGGATAAGCCTTGGATGAAAGTGAAGAAGTCAATCCGAGGAGCAGAACTGTTGGGAGTTGATGCGTATGGACATCAATACTATAGCAGCTGTGGTTACCTGTTGGTGTAAGTTCCTCTTCATTAAGCTAGCTAAGAAAATCACGTGAACTTAGTTTTTTGAAGTAGATGATTGATATTTAATACCTGTGTAAGAAGTAATTACTAAGTTTGTACTTTGTAGACTAAACCTGTCTATCTTTTAGTTTCAAATTTTATAACTGTTAAAGTGTGGGAAGTTTCATGGCATTGGGCAAACGCAGTGTGTAGAAGGTACGTGTTATCACTAAAAACATGCATTGACTCAAGGCCTGTTGATATTAGGCGTTGATTCGAAAAACTATTATGTATTTGTATACCTTGGTCATTCTTAAGTTTTTTCTTTCATTTATTTGCATTTTATATTCTTTTTTCTGTTGATGACTTTGCACATTTATGATATTCATATCTCATTTTTCCAATTATTAATTAACTAATTCTTGGATTCGGGGAGAAGTCATAATGGAAGCGAGCAAGGATGTGTTAGATGCCTTTTCCTGCACTTTGCATACTCCATAAATCAGGTGGTTCTGTAGGATTCTTGAGGAAGCAGAACAAAGGAGAATCTTGTTTGCCAAAAGTGCTATTTTACTTGCTTTTGTATAGTTGCAATTTTTATTTTTGTGCCTTGACCTTGAAAAATTATGTCAGTTGCTAGTAGAAAAAAACAACTCGTTCTTTTGTCCTGTAAGGGCTTTGAGCTCTTGCTTGTTTATTCTGACCCATCCTTCATAGTTGCTGCATTATTCGAATACCACCATAGATTTTTTTATACTGATGCTTTTGGAGTTTAAGTTTGCTTCTATTTGATTCGCATTGTCTTTGGAATATATACTCAAGCTCTCCCTTAAAATAAACAACTTTCCTTAGATACCATATTCTGGATTTCTTTTTTCTATGTATATATTGTTATACTTTGTACAGGCTAAAACATTCTGCTTATCTTTCATCTGTTTAATTCTCAGGAAAAATATTCTACTTCTACCTTAGCACACAAGTAGTTCCAAATTTGTATAGTATTAAAGAGTTTCTAGGAATTAGATTTTGTTTGGTATGATATGTTTCTAACTATCCCATGGAAAACTGCCTCTTTTCTGTGTTTCTTTTGAAACTTGTATTATGTATAGCAATCAATATGCATTATTTGTTTTTATATTTTCATTTACTATGTTTTGAGCTAGTAATTTTAGAATTTTAATTATCTAAGCACATTAATGTGTGCCAAAAGGACTAGTTAATATATTAATTATCTAAGTCCCTCATCCTTCCTCCCAAAAATGGAACTTTGTATTGCCTTAGCTACAAACTGCTTTGGAAACTAACATTTTAGTCGAACATTAACTCTATAAACTGTTCTTGGATCAAAAGTGAACGATGTCTCTATCAATCACTAATTGTTTTAATTCATAACCAGAAGGAAATATTCTGCTCTATCATCCTCGTGGTATTTTATTCCTCATACCGTTGATGCTTATTTATACCTCAGTTAAGCTCACAACATCTTGATGTTTCAAGGGTCGAGAGTTTATTACCGAGGAGTTTACTTCTATTTCTTTTCTTGATAGTCTCAATCATACATATGAAGATGTTTTTCGGAAACAAATAGAGAAATTTTGAATAAAGTCGCATCTCTTTACTTGACATTGTTTTCTGAAATTAGCTGAATGGAGAGGCAACTCTTGTTTTAGTTTGGGACAAATCAATAAAATGGATCTATATTGCATTAACAAATCACTCTAATCTGAAAAGTAATATTATCAGTGGACCCATGTAAAGTTTGTACCGCACTAAATAATTATAGTGGGTGATTTGAATGTGTGATTTCAAATATCTGAGTAGTGAAATTAATGAATAGCTTAAATTGGATGTGACTTTCAATTCTATTAATTGAAGTGGGATATCTTATAAAATGGCATTTCCCATTATGCATGAAAAAGGAAGCATACTGAATACTTAACCATTAGAGTATCATACACGGCTAATGGTATCTTTAACAGTTGACAATAAATGATCTACTCAAAATTTTGAAATTCCTTAGCTAATGCCCGTCCGAAGTCGCTTCAGCAATATCTTCTATCAGTTATTCCACGTGTTTTTTTGGACCTGTTGTAGTAATTTGAAGCTATCATATTGTATTTCTTTAGTCGATGATAAATTTTGCGATATCTCGTGACTTGATTATGAGAGCACAAAAAAGTGTCAAATTTCTTTAGGTGCGCAAGCCTTCAACTTCTCATGTTTTTGTAAGGACTTTTTGTAACTTGCATTTATATATTTTCTCAATTTTGTTCTGCCTCCATGCTTTCACTAAACTTGTTTTTCACAATTGACTTCATGCGCCAGTGAAATCTTATTTCCTATACCTTTTCAAACCATCATTAATTTGAGAATTTTATTCTATTAAATGAATAACATTTTCGCAACCGTACGTCTCTTGCATGCACTTCTACTCATATCTAGCCTTTTCCTTACCGCATGAAATGTAGAAGTATGGTTTCTCAAAGCTAATTGTAAAACTTTAAGAAAATAATTGGATTGGCTCTCGTAGGTTGGCTTCATTCCGACAATCTACCCCTCTGGATTTTCTTTTGCACATTTTTGTCGGACTATTCTCATCTCAATAATAAATGTTTGGGAGATCTGTATGATCTCCTAGGCATGTGGTCATTACGATATTTGACTATAAAACTAACGTGTCAGAATGCATGAATTTTTCCATACTTAGTTCTTTTGAGTTACTAGTTTATTACTAGAACAATAGTATTTTAAATAATGGCATCATTTTTTGATGCAGTCTTAGTAAATCTCTAATGATCCATCTCCAAGTGGTAGTGTTGTTTTTACCAACTTCACACTTTCACCCTGTCCTATCAACTTTTATATGGTGGCCACTTGCACTTTTTCGGAGTTTGGTCTGGCCTTATAGAAGCTTCATTATGGGCCATTGAGTGACCAAGTGTTATGATTTTTTTATGGTCATCTTTATTTCCCTGGTTGCCTATTCACAATATTATTTCCTTTTCATTATCTATTTGTGGTGGCATTCGGTTAGTCGTGGCCTCTGACTAAATGGAGCAGATCTAGGTGGAAGATGATGATTTTGCTAAGAATTATCGAGTTTTATTCCAATTGGAGAATCTATTTTTACCTTGTAGATACTGAAATTTGTTTCCGATCAACTTGTTTTCTATCGTTGGTCCACTTTTTGTCCTTTTTAAATTTGAGTTAGTGTGATTTCACATTACAAAATTGACCTCCAATTTAAACTAATCGACCATTAAAGTTATACTAATTGTTATATAAAAATTTCTACTAGAGATGAATATACTTTTCTGACGCTATTGAACTAGGTCGGAAACTTTAAATTGGTCGTCTCTTATTTTTGTATTTTTTATTTGTCATACAACGATATATCGATTCTTGTTAATGTCATTTTTATGTACTTTTATTGATTTTCGTTGTTTTATAGGCTAAAATTTTGTCCGCTATATGCCTAGTAGAAGCCTAAACAAAATTACTCTGGCCCTTTCAATTAGATTTTTTCCCTTAACCTTCATTTCACTTAGCTAAATCTTGCCCACACAGTATAGTATGCTTTTGTTATACTTCTCAAATTGGTGCTACAACTACCTTTAAATATATAACATACCTGTTCTATTTTTTTGTACGTTTCGAAATTAATGATTCTCTTTAACTCATGATTAAATTATTTTATTTTTTCAGTAGTTGTGTCTTTAGATATATATTGACCTCTGCACTGCTAACTTGCAGGTTAGAGTCTTGTAATGACGAATACTCATTTTGGTCTTACAATAGAAATGACTTGCCTACCCTTGTTGAATCTCTAGAGTCGTCACCACTCATCTATGAAACTATAATTAGTGTCATCTGTAAGCACTGGAGTGTAGTTCGTGGGACCAGAAATGACTTGGACACTCGATCCTACTCTATACAGTCAGCTTTTTCGGAAAACAGGCAACTGAATGATATGCATCCAACACCTTTAGAAACATTTAACAAGAATGAGGCTTTTGCTGATAAAAGGTCTGATGACAAGTTCATGGTGACTACTTATTCCAGTAATACAGAAGTTGAAAACCCAGAGCATGTTACTGCAGCGCTCGAGACTGGTAACCATGGAGTGAAGATGGAAAATCGTTTAGCAAGTTCTGAAGGGTCAGCTGAAGTCTCTCAGACGTTCGCAAAGATTGATACCTTATACGTTGAAAAAGGGAAGAATCTTAATTCTGGAAACCTTAGTTGTGCACCATATAGCATTAACTCTAGAGAAATGACATCTCAAGTGCATTCTGGGATAAATTATGTTAACTATTATGACTTTGCTCGAACAGCATCATCAGTATTTGAAGAATTGATGTGTAAATCATTGGATAAGGCCTCTGGAGATGCCCCAAGATCTGTGGAAGAAATTATAGCAGGGCAGCTGAAGATTGTATCGAATAGATTTGCTGAATTTTCTTGGGCAAATATTCAAAATTCAAATGTTCTCTCTGAAAAAGAAAAATGTGGGTGGTGCTTCTATTGCAGGGTTCCTGAAGAGGAAAGGGAATGCTTATGCATCATGAATGAGAGAACTCCATCTGTAGAAAATTTTACACGTGAGGTTTTAGGTATTAGATCAATAAAAAATTGGAAAAACCATCTTATTGATGTCATGTGCCATATTATATGCATCGAGGATCACCTGCAGGGTCTCCTGTTGGGCCCATGGTTAAATCCGCATTATTCTATGCTTTGGCGAAAAAGCGTTCTTGGGGTGACCGACATTTATTCATTGAAAATTTTACTTCTCAAGGTACACATATTTCCTCCTTAGGATATATTTCTGTAAATGTATTTACATCTGACCTGTATTATGTTTTTTTTTTCTTTCTATTTTTTGTTTAGTTCTGTCTCTGTTGGATTTATCATTATTTTAGGCAAGGGGATCTCCTTCAAAGATAATTTCCTTAATGCAAGAAACTCAGGGAAAGTATGGTTTGAGCAGCGATCCCCAGAAAAATTAGTGAAAACATGTAAAATTAACTGAGATGTATAGTGAAAGAAGATTTTTAGCGTTTTGAAGTAGATTCCAGTGTACTAGAACTGAATATATATTTGATGACTGCTACAAATTTCAATCCCATTTCAGTATTTATTAGACAAGAAAACTCCTGGACTGCCTAATAAGTCAATTTCTCTAAAATACCCTTAAATTACTCTGATAAAAAATTTCATATAATCAAATAAAACATTGGGCTGACACAGAAAAAGAAGAATAATTCAACAGACAAACTTGCAACAGAATATTTAAGTAAATACTGAATTTCTTAATCACTTGGTTCATGGGATATGAGTCATTCACATTGATCTTGAATTAACAAATGTCCCGTTGATTCAGCATGCTATGCGGCCATGGCTATTGTCACATGGAAAAGAACCAGGATATGTTTTACAAATCTGTTGATAATGGTTGCAGTTTGAATTGCTTTACGAAATCAGGAAAGTATATCATCTAGAGTGGGATGTTAGTATAAGTCATTAAAAAGAAACTATAGCGTCTCATGTTTAAGTTTTGTACTTGAATTGCACATGCAAAAATTCTAAAGCTGCTAGCAATCTTTTATTGGCTTCTTAGTAAGAGGAAAGTAGTCTCGGCTTGTTGGACATTGATTCACATTTCCAAATATCCAATTTGAACATGCAATGCCACTGGCACTAAGCCGTTGCTTTGCACGTGTCCCAGATAACGTTTGATTTGATCTACATATTAGCTGTAATATAATAACGAAAAAGACAATGTCTTGAGTGCCATATGATCTTGACTAGTTATTATATTTGCACTGAATAGAGTTAGTCACTCTTTTCATTTTCTTTGTAGTAGTTTCCTGACTATTTGCGTCTTTTGGCACCAGCTAGAGTCAAATTTGCATCATCTAGCACTTTCTGCTGACTGGAGAAAGCATGTAGATTCTGTTGCTACAATGGGTTCTGCATCTCACATCATCAGCAGTTCTGCTCGAGCGTCTTGGAGAAATGGAATTAGCAGGAAAAGAGCCAAGTCTTGTCCACAGGAGATCACTCCATCTTCAAATGCTGCAAGTGGGCTGAGTTTATTTTGGTGGAGGGGTGGAAGGGCTTCACGTGAACTCTTCAATTGGAAGGTTTTACCTCGCTCATTGGCTTCCAAAGCTGCTCGACAAGGTCCAAAATTTGTCTTGTTTTTCCTCTATCTGAGTTTTGTGTACTAAACAGTTATCTGAACATGTTTCAAGTTGAAATAACTTTTGTAGGTGGACGTAAGAAGATTCCAGGTGTACTATACCCTGACAGTGGAGAATATGCCAAGCGGACCAAATATGCTTCCTGGAGAGCTGCTGTTGAGTCATCAAGAAGTGTGGAGCAGCTTGCTCTCCTGGTATGCCTGTTATTCTATTTATATTCTCCATGTTATTCTTGCTTTATCTAGCCCAATGGACATTTAGATGTTGACTTCTAGAATGAGGCTCTTAAAGAAAGTTCGATTTCCTTGAGATTTCTTTTTTAGGCTGCAATTTCTTCTGGGATATGATCTTGTTATGTAGAATGTCATATTTGTAATAACTATATTTTGTAGAATATGGTCTGCCATTTCCCCCTATCAATGGGAAAGGGAAAAGGGGATAGAGATGGGACAATCTCATTATTTACTGATACCTAATTTAAAATAAGTGTTCATGATTGCAGGTTCGGGAACTTGATGCAAATGTTAGATGGGATGATATTGGGAATACTAACTCTATCTCAACGATGGACAAGGAATCCATAAAATCTATGAGATCATTTAAAAAGGCTATTATTCGTAGGAAGTGCTCCGAGGGAGCAGTGACCAGGTACCTTCTGGATTTTGGCAAAAGAAGATTTATTCCCGATGTTGTTGTGAAACATGGATCCAAGCTTGAAGATTCCTCAAGCCAAAGGAAGAAATATTGGCTGGAAGAGTCGCATGTTCCATTGCATCTCTTGAAAGGTTTTGAAGAGAAAAGAATTGCTCGTAAATCCAATAAGATGAAGCCTGGAAAGCTTCGTGAGACCAGTAGAGTAGTGGGGAAGGCTATCAAGAAAAAGGGATTTTTTTATCTTTTCTCAAGAGCGGAGAAATCAGAGAATTATCAGTGTGGGTACTGTCACAAAGACGTCCTAATCAGGTATTATATAGCTTTAACTGTCAGTGTAGTTTTATTCTTAACAAAAACAGGAGGATTTTATTATAAAGAAAGGAGATCTTGGAGCATTATATCATCTAACCTGTATTTCGAAATTTTTGGCTAAAGTATTGAATGTCACGTGTCTTCTTCCAAAGAGAAGCTGTCTGGTATTTGATGAGATGAAAAACAATCAAAGGCATAATTTTGTTTATTTGTACCCAATTTCCGTGGTGTGCAAATGACATTGTTTTGTAACATGTCTCGGCGTTTTTATCTTGATTTAAATTGTATAACAAAACATGCTCGCCAAAGTTGATTTTTTTTTTGCTTGTGAATCATTATTTTACCTCTGAATTTGCAATGTCAGTGATCAGCTTACTTATGTTGATTTGCAGGGAAGCAGTGGGCTGCCAGTATTGCAAAGGTAAAATGCCTGATTTTGCTAAGAGTATCTTAGTAATGATATATATGTGTCTTTGTGACGCTGCTCAGACTCTTAACAAATGATTCTTGCATCTCTCCATTTTAGTCTTGTTATGTCTTTTGACTCTTCGTCATTGTCGAAGGCAAGCAACTGATTTTGACATGATTTTGTTTTTTTAGACAGTCAAGACTTCCATCCTTTTCAGATGCTAGTGGTAAAATTCATATGCAGTCGTTAATTTAATGTAAAGTTTATCCAAGTCCACACACTATGAATGGCTTTTTGGGGGTGCTCACAAGAAAGTTAGTGGTGTCTCTATTATTACTATGTCCAAGTGCATCACACGCACGCCCACGGCCCACGTGGATGGGCCGTCGTAAGCGGGACTTGGCCAATGTGCTCTGCTAGCAACATCTTTGCACTCGTCCTTGCTTTACGAAAATGGTACACGAAATTGCTCGAGGAGTCTAATGTACCCACTTATATATCTTTCCAGTTTCTCCCCCAACCAATGTGGGATTCTACAATCATCCGTGTTGGACATGCTATTTCCTCGTGGTGTTCCTTCCACAATTCAGGACTGCCCTAGTACACATCCAACTAGCCCCTCCTAGGCGGATAGTACACTTGATTCGGCTCTGACACTTTTTTAGGGTTGGTCACTGCAGTGTTTGTGTGGGGTGCACGATTATACTCTGAAGTTTTGGTGGTCGTTATTTTTGTTGGTGCCTGGAAATGATAATAATTGATACATATAGCTGAGAAAGGCTTCACTAATGGTTTGTTGAATGTGGGTGTCCACAGAAAAAACCCAAATAAGGAAGGCCAGGGGTGGGGATGAGAGAACAGTAATTGATAATCTCCATATCTTTTCTGTTAACTAGTTGATAGTGTTGCCTGTTTCATTCTTTGCAGCTATATTTGTTTTATAAATGACTTACTAAAGAATTCATTTGATACTTGAATCGATTATCAGGGTTTTTCCATAAAAGGCACGTTAAGAAATCTGCTGGATCCATCACTAGTGAGTGTACATACAGTTGTCAGAAATGCCTGGGAGGGAAGTTTGCGAAAATTGATGCAGGAAAGGAGATATCTAAGTCCACACAACTTAAAAATGCATCCAAAAGGTTGAAGCCGCTACGCTCCGGGAAAGAGAAAAAAAAGGGAAAAGAGAAGAAACCAGTGAAGTCTAAAAAAAGAAAAAGAGTTCCTTTGGTCGTTGTACCTTTGCGTCGATCTGCTAGGAATGCGGAACGCATTTCAAAGCTTCCTTTGCAGAATACCAAGGTGAAAAAGCGCAAGAAGGGAAAACAAGCTAAGTCATGGAAGGGAAAACAAGCTGAGTCAGGGAAGGGAAAACAAGCTAAGTCAGGAAAGCGAAAGTCGAGGAAGCTCAACAATGGTAGTCGGCAGAAGAAGAGGACACCTGTATATAACAGTTACTGGTTGAATGGTCTACAATTGTCAAGAAGGCCAAACGATGAAAAAGTGGTGCATTTCAGAAGTAGAATGCTTCTTGTGCTTTCAGGACAGGTGACTTCTGTGGTAGATAAACCAAAATGCAGCCTCTGCTGCGAACTGCAATATAAGTCTGAGCTGAACTATGTGGCTTGTGAAATTTGCGGAGGTAAGAATCTTTAAATTCAGTGTATATCTACTTCATAAGGCCCTACCCACACACATGCTTTAATACTTGAAAATGAGTGAATTTGCTATCTTCTTGAGAAGGCTCTTTCTTTAAGAAAGGTAAGTGCCCTGACTTATAACTATCAGTTTGATAAACCATTATTGTTTCTATATGATACCCTGTAAAATTTTTGGATAGTGGGATAATATTCCATTGGGAAAGAATTTATGTATGCTTAGCTTGCATTTGGTGAAGTAGCACAAGAGAGGATTTTTTCTCGATTGGAGTATGATTCTTTTTTTACTTAAGTCTTAAACTTTCGTCCTAGCTGATTAATTTTCCTTGTGCCACTACCTGCAGTTTGGTTTCATGGAGACGCTTTGAATCTCAGAGCTGATAAAATTGAAAACCTTATCGGTTTTAAGTGCCACAAGTGTCTCAATAAGAGGCCTCCTGTCTGCCCTCATCATTTTCCAACAGGGGTCGAACTTGTTTCAGAAAATAAGAACGAGAAGGAATGTATCGGGGTTGATTCTAATGGTTTGACCCGCTCAGTTGACAGGTCAGCGGATTTGAAGTCTCAGTCCATTGATAAATCCAAGGATGTATTTTTGACTGTTAACGATTCTGTTGAACTCGGAGAAGTAAAGGCAAAGGTGCTGAATGTTGTTGAAACAGAATCTACAATTCCCAATTCTGACATGATAGAGGAAGATTAATGTTCACCATAACGCATAACTTTTTGAAGAGTGGTTCTGAAGTCTGTAGCAGATAGGGCTCTTCTGACTCATCTAAGTTGTCCCCAACAAACAAATTTTGGTATCAGGTGATTTGTATGGTGGGAGAGGCAAATGTAGATTAGATTTGTAGTTCATACCTTTTTTCTTGACAAGGCATTGTGCTAATACTACAGATGTTGAGACATTTTATGAAACTTGAAATATTAGCTGAAATTCAAAAGTTCATGAAGATGATTCGCAACATATTAGAGCAAATACAAAATGATTTGCGGTTTCGTTTTTCTTCATGATACATCCTCCAGTTCTTTTAGTGATGAATTATTACTGCATCTGACTTTACTTTTTATGCTCCAGTGTAGCTATGTATGTGCATATTATATATATGGTGTTTGTGACATGATTCGATAGAATGACGTGTCTTGAATTCCTTGTTAGTTTTATGCTTGTAATCTCAAGCCGCAAGTTGAAATGTATCTTAGGTTAGTCATGAATTCTTTCACTCTTAACCAACTATTACGCAACCTTTCTTTTAAAATTATGAAATGGCTTTTGTCTTTGTGTGTGTGTGCAGTAACTGTAATACTTTTGTTCGTCTTCTCAGCACAATGGCAAAATAATCCTTTCTTTTTGAATCCTAAATGCGCGTATACAACTGTATACAAGAGTTTCATTTTTGTTTTTATTGGCTTCCAGTATTATGTTATTAACAAATACTCTCACAATTTGTTTACCTTTTATCTTGAAACCTTCATGTTGAACGAAAATATCTTTTAGGGCTATATTAACTGTTTTCAAATGGAAAATAGCAACAAGGGTTCTTTATGATTATGACATCTCTACCAGTTGTCCTCAGCATAGAATGGAAAACTACCATACCCTGCCAAAAAGTTGACTGTTTGTAATTAATTGGTTCTGCTTTACATTAATTCTTTTTCTTTCGTAGTTATGGCTGTTATGCCATGATTCTGAGCATAGTTGAAATATTTTTATTTGGATTGAAATGCAGTCGCATAATTTGTGTTCTTCTAATGCTTTCTGCTACATCTGAAGTTGATTCGTTTATGATTGACTGTGAAGTTGGAGTTGGGAAGAATTTCATGTGAACTAGCTAGAGAAGCTGTCATATTTGAGATTTGATAATGATCAGCTGTTAATTTAACCTCTAAGCTGTATTTCCTTGTTAACTGGTGTTGATTTCTATGACATTCCAAGAAAGCACATTACAACACAGTGCTGGCATGTAATCGGTCAAAACAGGATGGTGTTGGAAATTTGAAGACAGAAATGGAGACTGGAGTGCAACCTGCAGTTAGTCAAAGCTAAACCATCATCCGGTCCTTGAGGTTTGTTTTTCTTCCCTAGTTAATCTGGTTATTGTCTTCTCGTAATATACGTGATAATTTTTCAAAAAACATTTTAACTCCATATTGCAGAGGTGAGGGGAAAATGTGGTTGTAAAGGTCTAATGAGTAAGCTTGATGCCAAATTTTAAAGGATGGTGAGAGATGGTTATATATGTTGTTATCTTTTCTCTCACTTGTTCGAGACCAACAAATTGAATATTCTGTCCACAAGGATGGTTGACTTTTTTGATTAGGTGTTTATTTTTATGGGGTTTCTCTCTATAAAATGAATGGTGGAAACAAAAGGAAAGGAAGGAGAATATCAGGAAATATGAAGCCAAGTTGCATGGCACTTCATATTCTTGTAGCCACCTGTTTGAATTGAGAAAATTGCACAATCGATGGTGAAGTCGTTTTAGAGTAATAAATTGTCTTGTACTGAGAAAATTTGTTCTGAACATTATTCCTCTTTACTTTTCAGATTAATCTGTGTGTACGACGGTTCTGGAAGTAATTATGTTGTTAAGAGTTGGAGCGGATGCTTTTAGAGTTTGCTGCGTATTTTGGTATGATTATTGGTTATTACAATGTGAACTTGAAAGTGGAGAGTATGAAGTTGATGTCTGATGCAATATGGGTGTATATATTTGTTCATATTATTCCCCGAGTTTTATTTTCAAGTATCGTCTCAAAATTGATAGCATGTAGTTTGAAATAATGTACAATTTTGATGGGAGCGAACCAACTGAGATGCGCTAAATATTGGCGTTTTTTGGTGGGGTTTTCTCGAGTTTGACGGATTAAATTTCCAGATCAAACATATGGAATTTGAAATTGGTACCATCTTTAGAGCATGTCGGGAGGGTTCAATCCGAACCTGACCATAACCAAAGTTCTCTGCTTTCAGGTAGTTTTCTGTCTGGAGCATTAGGACCGACCTCAAATCTAGCTCCTACCGAATAGCGTTGACCGTATCATATGGACCAAAATAAATATGAATAGAAGAATTGGTTAATTACCAAGAAGAAAACGAATAGAAGAGTTGGTTGAAAGAATTAAAGTCATTTTCTAGTTAATTCTTTTTAGTATTTTGTGATTATCTAGAGACAAAATTCAATGTCTTTTATGGGACTTACTCATCTACTCGATCAATTTGAAATGACAAACTTACCCACATCACATTCCCATTTAAATTCAACGTTCATCGAGTAATTTGCTCGAAATAATTAATGCAGAAAACGAGTTAAAAAGAGTCATTTAAAAGTTAACTCCAACTTGAATTAATACTTTTTACATATCACGTTTTCCAGAAAGTCTTATATAGCACATATTTGACCACCACATACATACATCTAAGTTATATATGGTTTATTAAATTCCTTAGAATTTGTTTATTTATTGGTAAAAGGTCTCCGCATTGACTTTGATTTACTGCACGTCTACTTATCACGTATAAAAGTAGCTTTTAGCATTACTAATGGCTTTTAGCAACTTGCAAATTAATTAATAGTAATAGTATGGTCATCCCTTACATAGGCAAAAAATAATACAATTAGGCTGAAGTAGCTATATCTTAAGTGCGACGTTTAATGAACGCAAAGTTGTTTGGCTATTTATTACTAAACTTCTGAATTTCGTCATTTCTTGCAATTGAATTAAGACAAATAAATCTCTTGTTTATTTATAGGAAAAGATTTGATTACGACCTCTTGTAAAAGTTCAAGCAAATAGAAAGAACAAAAATCAGAATTTAGGGTTAATTATATTTATATCCCCTGACTATTACAAATGTTTATATCCGTTAGTGAACATTAGAGTTCCGTAAAAGAATGTGAACTGACTAGAACGCCTTTCTTATTAGAATTATTGAATTTTTACAAATTTTCAAAATTTCCAATATTTTTCATTTTTGCAAACTCGAGTTACCTTAATATAAATAGAGTCGTTTTTCGATTTGCTTTGGTTACTCGGTGTCTAAAACTAAAACAAAATCGAAAATTGAAATTTTATAAAAGAAAAGAAAAACAGAACGATTTTTTCGGTTCAAACCAAAGAAATTGTCGATTCTCAGTTCCCTACGGTTAATCAGTACTCTTTATTAATACAAGTTCAAGTGTATTCATTTACTGCCCATGAACTTATCCATCTATTTTATTTTGGGAGGCTTATCAGCTATGATATAATATTAACAAATACACTACGACACAGTTTCGAAATACGATAAATTTTAAACTTTTAGGATACGATATACCGAGGATACGTGTATGTATATGTATGTATAATATTTGAAAATAAATCTGTAATTTTTTTGTTATTTGTTTAAATTTTTAAGTGTAAATTATCTTTTTTCCTATTTTAGCCAAAAAAGTATTGTATAATATTAAATAAATACTCTGCCATGCTATTCAAGGCGTGTCATTTACTTCAAATTTTGTATCCGATACAATATTCAAAATTTTCTCTTTTCTTTTTATTTTCGATCACTTCAAAAATGGTCCAAACACAATATCCAAGAATAAATACTACATTAAATCAATTTTTAAAAGTATCCATGCATCATTACTTATCAACAAACTTTTTTCCAACAAAGAGTGTAAAAACAAAAAAAATTTAATAAAGGAACAATGTGGACTCGGACTGATTCTCGTATAT
The DNA here is from genome assembly GCA_019426215.1 of Buddleja alternifolia. Taxonomy (NCBI): domain Eukaryota; kingdom Viridiplantae; phylum Streptophyta; class Magnoliopsida; order Lamiales; family Scrophulariaceae; genus Buddleja; species Buddleja alternifolia. The sequence goes on from CM033391.1 coordinate 52,220,920, forward strand.
ATAAACACATTTTCCAACGCAATCCTTTTTATATTTGGGTAAACAACACAAATACCTTGAAACAAACTTCATGGATGTAATGAAATACTCATCCTAATACTATGTATCTATATGTATCTATATCTATCTATCTATCTATATATATATAATATAAAACCTAGCTCCAACTATCTTCTAATTGATCCATTACTTTCCTCTCAGAAAAATGAAAGTTTCTGGCAGCTTACCCAGAACCCTTCTTATTGCAACTGCAGTCCTTTACTTAGTCCTCATTTTCCTCCCCAATCAGTACTCCAATTCTCCTGTTTTTGACTTCTTTACTCCATATCTCAAAACATCGCAATTTTCACAAACAACATCCACAACAGATCATACTATACCTAAATCTACGTACTCTCAGACAAATCTAAACCACCTCGTATTCGGTCTCGTCGGGTCCGAAAACGCGTGGCATCACAGAAAAGCATACATAGAATCATGGTGGAGACCAAACATTACTAAAGGATTTATATTTTTAGATAAACCCCCTTCAGACAGCCTCCTGCCTTGGTCTTCATCTTCTCCTCCTTACAGAATATCAGATGATCTCACAAAGTTACTTAAAAAAGTCCGAATTACGCCTAAACGGATTATACATGCGATAATGGAGGTGTTTAGAGAAGTTGATGATCATAAGAACCTTAGGTGGTTAGTGATGGGAGACGAGGATTCGATCTTTTTTATCGATAATATTGTCGATGTTCTTGCAACGTATGATCATACCAAGTACTATTACATTGGTGGGCATTCGGAGTATATATTGTCGAATTTTTGGTTCTCGTTCAGGCAGGGTTTTGGAGGGGCTGGAATTATATTGAGTTACCCTTTGGCAAAGGCTTTAGCTGAAGATATGGAAAATTGTTTGATAAGATATAAGCGTATTAATTCTGCTGATAAAACGACGGGGTATTGTGTTGCTGATATTGGGGTTAACCTTACACCCCTCAAAGGAATGCACCAGGTAATTAAATTCAATATATATATATATATATATATATCTGCCTAATCATATATAATTTTACCACTTTTTAATTTTTTTTTCAATGTCTTGACTTGGTTTTAGCATACGTTCAACTAGATCTGGTACGCATATGTAAGAAAATTTTCGTTAATTTACGTTCGACCAGATCTGCTATGTCATATGTGCTAGAATTTTTCATTGTTTAAGTTTAGAGGTGGCAATTGGGTGGATCGGGTCGGGTTAGGGTCAAGTCCAATTGGGTCGGGTCCAACTTAGGTCATAAGCTAAAAAAATTGTATTACAAATAAGACCCAACTAGAACCCAATGAAAACCCAACTCAGATCCAAACTAGACTCAATGAAGATCCAACTAGGACCCAAAATAGACAAAAAATTGCATTATAAGATGCTTCAAATAAGTTTAGTCAAACACCCTTATTACACACACCATACACATTTTTACAACACACTACATATTTTTTTCACACACTACATACTTTTTCACACAAAACGCACATTTTTACACACACTACATACATTTTCACACACACTACACACTTTTTCACATACAATTCACATTTTTTCACACTTTTGAATATACACTACACACTTATTACATACACTACACATTTTACACACACTGCACATATTTACACACACATTGCACACTTTTACACACAATATACACTTTTTACATACTGTACACACTTTTACACACACTGCGCACATTTACACACAAACAACACACTTATACTTTTTACACACACTACTTATTTTTTACATACACACTACACACATTACACACACACTATACACTTTTACACACATTGTACACTTTTTACCAGTACACACTTTTACACATACACCACATATATTTTACACACGCTGCACACTTTTGCACATACACTACACACATTTTACATACACTGCGCATATTTACACACACACTGCATACTTTTACACACAACACACTTTTTACACACAATAAACACTTTTTACATACATTACACACTTTTACGCACACTACATACTTTTACACACACTACTTAAATTAAGTTAATAACACGAAAACTCAAGAAGGAAAGTCAACCTCTTGGTGATTAGCAACTAATTAATTAAACAAAAGGGTTTATGAATGTTGTGTTAACTTTTTACCAGTTTCAAAACTAAGATTAGGAAGGGATAATTTGGTTATAAGAATTTTGCAATCAAACATTTGTAGGTGGTCTTCTTGGTCAAACAATTTCGTAGCACGAAAATCATGATGGGAAATTTCACCTTAAATTTTATGACATTATTGATCAAGAAAAACTATAATCAAAAGTTAATTTTATATGTGCTTGATATGTGAATATATTTAGGATATACATATAGAATACCTCTTATAAAATAAAATAAAAAATATATATAGAATACCATGAAGTTTGTGGAATTTTTCGTAGTGTTTAACAAAGACACCTTGGCTTTCTTCTATATCAATTTATTGTTTAGCTTGTATACTTTATATTGTATATGATTTGCACCTATGTAAAATATTTCTTAAAATATAGAGTTGCTTGTGAATGATTACATTTGAAAAGTATTTATATAATTGAATATGACATGAATCACAAATTGGAACAAGCAATCTAAAGTGTATGCAAGACTTGAAGAAAAAGCAAACGTTGTGTTTTTTCTGTTGTTTCCAACGTTGAATATACCAGCGGTTTAGTTAGTAGGTTTTTAGGATTTCATTTAATGTAATACTTGTATAATTAGTGAAATATAATTTACCTAACAAAAACACAAAGAAAGGGAAACTCTTCACTACTTATTAATAAGAAAACTATAATTGCTTGATTATAAATATTTGTACCTCCTTTCCATGTCAATAAAGTTGACCAATAAACGTAGTCATTTTTTTATGTTACCAAAGAAAAATAATAAACAACTTAGTTTTCAACCAAATCATATTCTAATTACCATAGATTAATACTTAATTATCCTTCTATAATAAACAACTAAGTTTTTTTTCTTAAAATTATTAAATAAAAAACAGAGTTGAAAATTTTCAAGTATTAAAATCATGGAAAAATAAACATGACAAAGTGAGGAAGCTAGCAAGTTGACCATTATTATTCAAATTGGATTGACGTCACTTAATTGCAAAATCGAATTTTTCCGTACACTAACTTTTATCCGTTTCAATCTTAGTCCCTATCATTAATTATGAGTTTCTCACATTTATCCCAGAATTCTCAAAATATTTGACATTTAACCTCAACCAAACTTTTAGTACAAAATTTAACGGCCGAAGCAATATTCCTCTTGGTCAACATTTTCACTGATTTTTTGGAAGAATTAATGTGTAAATGACACTCCCGCATGGGCTCTATTCAATATTTCAATATTTCTATTCAATATCGCGTGTTCCTCACGTACGGATCCTCTCCAAAAAAACTAGTAGAAAATGTAGACTAACGGATCATATAAGTTAAACTGTTTTGTTTGGGACCTAATGTGAGACCTTTTTGAAGTCATGAGATGTAATTTGAGAACCCCATATCGAATAAGACTAAATCAAAAATCAAACAAAAACATGAGACGAAATATGCGATTTACCTGAATTCATCACCTCTTTATCGTCCTATTTTCTTTTCGACCTCATCCATTGTTTTTGATCATTTCGGATCTTCTATTTTAATTTCATCTTATATATTGTATCACGTGTGCATCTCAAATAAACATAATTGATCATGCCAGCTACATGTTTAAATCTTTAAGAAAACAATTTATATGATTAGTATGAATTTAGAAACGTTAATTGTTAATTCACATGATTAACCAAATGTAGTGCAGATGGATCTACGTGGTGATATATCAGGTTTCTTATCATCTCACCCAAACTCTCCCCTTATGTCCCTTCACCATTTCGACATGGCGGAGCCAATATTCCCCTCCATGGACCGTTATGATTCCACGCGCCACCTAATGACGGCGGCGGCCGCCGATCAGTCCCGTATGCTACAACAAACAATCTGCCACCACAGACAAAACAAGTGGACATTTTCCATATCGTGGGGCTATTCTGCGCACATATACGAAAGGATTATGCCTCGAAGCGTCTTACAGTGCCCTATCGAAACCTTTAAGACATGGACGGAGAACCCTGCGCCGCCGCATTACATGTTCAACACGCGCCGCCCCTCATCGGATCCCTGCGAAGCTCCTCATGAATTCTTCTTTCATAGCATAGAAAGGACAGGTGAAATTGTTACCAGTTACAATCGCGCGTGGCCGCGTGGTTTGCCGGCTTGTTCATTAACTGGGAATTATTCGGCTCATTATATTTCCAAAATTATAGTCTTTTCGCCGCCTACTAAGCGTGTCGAGGTAAGCTTTTGAAGTCTACATAAATTTTTTACGCAATCTTTATATTTGGATTAAGTTGGGGAAATTTTACTTTTGGTCACGTCAGACCGAAAAAGTTGCACTTTTGTCTCAATTGTCATAAAAAAGGCGAGTGTCATTTTTTCATATTTTTTATTTTTTGAGATAAGGGCGTGTGTATAACACTCGTCTTTATCCATTTTTTTTTTGACGATTGAGTCCTATATGACCAAACGTACAACTGAAATATCAATTGGACTAAATTTGAAATGGGTAAAATCCTAGAGGTTCATAAATGAAATTTTCCTGATTAAGGCATAATGGATTATAAAGGAAGTGTTTTAAAAATTATTTTATGTTTGATCAACAATTTTTAATTTCTCTTTTTTTTTTTCTTTTAATTTTTGTTATTCTTGCAGTTGGATAGAAGTGAATGTTGCGACGTCGTTCGAGTAGATGGAAGTAACGCAGAGGTTAAACTTAGGAAGTGCGTGATTGATGAGATCATTGCTTAATTAAATTCTTGAGAGAGTATAAAGTTGTCCTGGTGCCCTAATTACACTATTATTATTGATGCTAGACTCCAATTCGAATTGAGTTTGGTCGAAACCAATTATATTAACTAGAATTATACTTTACGACGTGATTAATGTAAATTGCAAAGAAAATATATAGTTAATCTCAATCACATGAAATGAATTATGGCATGATGAGTTGGATGTGGCTGTACTTGATATGATTAGAGTTTTAATTCATAAAATCAATCGTGATTTTAGCATGTGTCTATCGATTATATGTTGATTATTTAATGCAAGGACACTTTTGTTTCCACTATTAAGGAGATGTACACAAAGAAAAAAGAACATAATAAGAATCATTGCTATTAAATACTCCTGATTTTGTTTTCCTTCTAGTATGTTTGTACATAACGTGATTATGTCCTGGTATTGTATGGTATGGTGGGTCTGGAGAATTTCTAAGGCAAACCTACGAGAAAATAATCAATGATAGGTTAGACACACCAAGTAAGATTTTTAAACTATATATAAAGAGATGATTTGCTTGAAGAACTTTCTGAAAGAGATAGACAAGCAAAGGATTTGATGTTTTAGTCGAGGACAAAACACATTTAACTAACGTATCATTAAATTCGGGAGTTGATTAATGATAAGACTTTGAAGCTGAAAAAACATGATGGTGCAAGAATCTTGTTGATAGGTTAACTAAAGGAGTTACCATTGAAAAACTGAAATTGTGCATATGCCTCAGTTCGTCTAGAATACTTGTGATGAGGGGCCTTTCCTACGTTAGAAAATATGTTCACTTAGGGAAAGTGAAAAAGTATGATAAGAGTTAAGTTGTTTTCTGATCTATGTAGGTCGACCGTTTGTATCTTTTATTTGTTTTAGTTTAGCCTATGCTTGATCAATTCCTAATAGTTAGTTACGAGCTAGAATTTACTATCAATATGGGACCTATTACTAAATACAACTGCCTATTGGAATTTTTTTTTATTGATGGGTTTCTCTTGTTTAATGTGTATCCCACGTTGGAAAGACAAGAGAAATAAGTACATTTGAACATGTATAAAAAGGAATCACTTTGTCTGTTATGAAAATAAAGTTTCATGTCCCACATGGGAAAACTAAAGAAGTGGAAGTATGTTTATAAACAAGTTCTTTCCTTGAAGACTTAAATTGGCAAGCAAAGTATAATTCGCAGTTCGGTGCAATGCACAGTGTTTCTGGATAAAAACAAATTGAATAGGGAGGAATCAATATGATTGTTTGGAGCCCATCTAACAACCCCCGCGTTCGAATTCGATACGCTAGACGGTGGTTTAGACTTTAACACTTCGACGTGTTGTTTAAATTAGTTGTTCGGACCGCAATTCTTAATTATTGATTTCGAATATGAAAAACAGTGAATCGAAAGACTCAAGCCTTGGATTCAACGCTAATTATAGTCTTCGAATAAAATAATAACATAATGAAGGAAAAATTCAAGTCAAGATAAAAATTACCCTTCCGATACTTAAATCTGGATAAAAGATCATTTTATACCTCCATGAGAATCTCTTGATCAAATGTATTATTTGTCAACCCCTGCGTTCGATTCGCTAAACGGTGGTTCATGTCTTTTAATTGACGTTTTAGTTGTTCATTTCGAATATGAGAATGACGAATGAAAAACTCAAGTCAAGATACAAATTACCTATCCGATACTTAAATCTGAATAAAAGATAATTTATACCTCCATGAAAGTTTTCAATTCTGAAAAATTACAAGCAAGTGAATGCTGATATATGCCTTGAAGGCAAACCCCATCGAGTCTAATACTAAATTACATTACAGCTACTCCTAATTTACGCTACGATCTACTCCTACATTACGCTAGAAACTACTCCTAAGGTTAGAGCTAATTCTAAGAGAATTGAAAATGTAGAAGTCTGATGATCTTGTGATGTCCCTCTTTCTTCTTCGTCTTGGCTGCTTATATATCTTGGCCTTGGAGAACCCACGTTCTTCTTTTTCGGGAACTGCCGTCAACTGCATCCAACCGTCTTTTTCAAAATCCTCAACTTAGCACGTCTTCTTTGAATGCAGGTTATTGGCTTTTGGACTCTCTGTATTTCCTCAGATTCGGTTATTGGGTTTTTATCAACCCAGCCTGCATTTTTGCCATTTTCTGAGTTTATTGGGCCTTATCTTACCTACCTGTGGACCCAATTTCCTTCTTTTCGAATTTCTACAGTTTGGGCTATTTGGGCTCTGTAATTCGAAAACCCAAATTTGTTTCATAGTGTAAACACACAACCTACGTTGCGATGCATGCACCCGACTTGTGTGCCGAGATCGGTCCGGTCGGGTTTGTCGGTTGTGGCCGAGGTCGTGCGCCGGTGCTCACGTGCCGCCGTCGGTGGATTGTGAGCTATCTTTTTGTTGTAAATTTATTTGGAACTCTTGTATTTAGCTCTGAAACTCAACTTGAGTCCTTAAGTTTCTTGATTGCAAAACATTACATTGAACTCAGCTTGAGGCAACTATAGTTGCCTGTTTGTAAAACATTATATTGAACTTTGCTTGAGTCAAGTCAAGTTACTTGTTCGATTGTCTGAAATGTATCCATTTATTTGAATGTGGTTGTTCAATAAAATAAACTAATTAAAACAAACAGTTGCGACTCGTACATGACTGTCAATGGAGCAATACAATTGTTCTGGTTTTTCTAAGTCTTTAAATATAGTATCCTTGCACCATTTCGAAATATCTAAATTCACAAAATACACTCTCTCTACTGGGGTCTGGGGCAAGTTCAAGAGTGTTCTTATACAGTTTTTGAATACTTGCCTGATTTATTTTGGGAGACTTATTTGCTGTAACACTAGCCGTAAATAAGACAGATAAAGTTTTAATGAAAGAGCAATTCTCGATTCAAATAGATTACTCAATCTTAACTCATTTTCAACACTGCCGAACTCCTGGGCTTTAGGGAAGGTCTTATGATTGCATGAAAAGAAAGGATTCATAAGATATCTGTGAGTATAGATTCGGAAACTGTCTGAAACTCATTAAAAAAATCGGATACTCAGTTGGTTTACATAGTAGAGGACTGCATATATGGCTGCACAGACGCCACTTGGAGATTAAGTTACAACATGCTGTGAGGTGAGGGAACCAGTGTGAGTACCTTTTGACCCCAACTTGGGCCGTCAACAGGACAGGAGGATATATACATATGGCCTAATTTTATGTGAAGAACTATTAGCTGGATTCCTGCACATGAGAGTGACCTCTTAGCTTCTCTTTAAAACCCACAAAAATAAATAAATAAGTAAATAAAACAATGTCTTGTTGTGTGCTACAGTACTTCTAATTTCTAACTTATTAAGCAATTAAGGGTCAAAGAACAAATAGAAATAATTTACAGCTACATATAAACACTTTGATCTTTCTCTTTCCCCATTCCATGTATATACTTTAGGAGTGTCGTTGTATAAAATGTGGGTATGGAACAATTCTTGTAAAAGCAATAGGCTAGACACACCTTTAAAGATGCTAATTTTAATATCTATATTTTTTCCATTACGATGTAGATGGTCTCAAGAAATACACCTTTAGAATACAAAGCGTATGTTCACTAGTTTCAAAAGGCTACACTCCTTTGAATCTTATGGAGCAAGACTTGACCAAGTATATGAAAATGAACACTAGAATATATAGAAAGAAAGAAGAGAAATTTTGCAAGTCATTTTCGGCCAAAATGGAGTAAGTATTTATAGACTTCCACAAGATGCCACCAAAAGACACCTATTCACTCGAAATGGTATCTAACCAAATAGAGACACCCTTTCGGCCAAAAACTCATTCACTTGGTCCAAAATGATGCAATTGACCACAATCAAGTGATCGAAAAGTTTAGATTTATTGGAAGCCGACCCATCAATTCAAATTGAAGCCGATTCGAACCCTTAATCTTAGGTGCTCCACAATAAAGTAGTGGAACTCCCTGTACACAATAAATTTTTATGTTTGTAAACAAAAACACAAAAAAATGGTGACAAATGAATTAATATTGATTAAAATAAAGAATTGGAGTACAATCCCTAATCTAATCCTCTGATTCTTCCTTCAAGAACTTTGATTTGAATATTGGAGCAGAAGTCACTTCTTTGATCTTCTCCAATGTTGATTTGAATATTTACAACGTTAATGCGAGGGCTCAATAGCTTAATCTCGGATCAAACGATGTAAATGATTTGGGAAAGTTGAAAGCTTCAAGGTCGACTCGTCACTTTGACCTTCCTTCAACGTGATTTGGGCTTTTATAACGTTTATTCGAGGATTTAGCACCTTAATCTCGAATCAAATGTTATAATTTGATGAATTTTGCCAAGAACGCCTTGAACTTTGCCAAGAACGACTTCTTGAATTGGAAGAACTTGTAGAGAGAATTTGGGAATTTCTCTTGTTTTCTCTAGTTCCAATTTAATTTGTGTCTTTATTGTGAGCTCTCATGGACCCTATTTATAGGTGTAGGATGAAGAAGCCACGAATTCTTTAAACACCTTTGATAATTATCTCTTTAATATTTATTTATTAAAAGATAAAGATCAATTGCTTTTGAGCCATTTGATTGGCTAATATTTGATGAGGATAATTTTAATAGATATTATCTCTTTAATATCTATATTAATTTAAAGAGATAAATATCAATAACTTTGGAGCCATTTGATTGGCTAACATATCCACTAGGCGCAGTGTGATTGGTCACTGACTCTTTTACTGCAAGACATGATTTGATTGGCTGGAACATCTCAAGTTCACATGTATCACGATTTGATTTGCCAATAAAATAAATATTAAAATATCAATTAAATCAATTATTTAATTTTGAAATTAAACTTGGTAAATCCCAAAATATAAATTAAAAGACTTAACTTGATAATTAATATCATATTTTCCACTTGTCATGATTTGATTGGACAGAAAATTGTTGTGTCTACACTCCCAATAAACTTGCCATGAAGCTCCAACACCAAACATATTTATAGTGTATTTGATGGGGTGAGTAAGAGAAGAAGAGCTGGGATTGTGAAAACTACAATGAAGAATAGAGTAATGGCAAGATGTGACTGAAGGTTGAGGGATGGTCCCTAAATATGCACTAATCCTTATTTGTCTTGTACTTATATTTATTTAACTAGAATTAAAGAAGAGATAAATAAAAAAACACAATAAGATAGTTTTGAGAAAAAATTACTATAAATGGATCTTAATTAAATATTAGTATATTACATATCGCTTAAGCAAAAAAAAAAATCGAAAATTCGATTGTAAGTTTGTAACTTATTCTTAAACTTTAAGTAGTAGGACATGTCGCTTAAGCAAAAAAAAATCGAAAATTCGATTGTAAGTTTGTAACTTATTCTTAAACTTTAAATAGGTAGGACGGCGCGGCGCGGCTCAACGGAGCAGCCGCGCCGTCCTACCTATTTAAAGTTTGAAAGTAGATCGAGAGCGTTGTGCCCCCGATGCCTCTAATCATTGGCTTTACCCGATAGAACTCCTGCTCAAGCTCCAACTATCTTGAGGGAAACTTCGGAGGGAACCAATTACTAAAGTGAGCTCCAAAAGACATTGACAATTCAATGTAGGACAAATGCATGTGTGTAGATTCAACGTGGGACAATAAATTATTATTTATATGTAAATATACCATAGTCGTATCATAAGATCTTTTACAGGCTCGCCAGAGAAGAGGAAGCCGCGACATCAAGCTAGGATTGACAGGAGCTTTAGGAGAACTCCAATTGTAATATGCATCACTCCGAATCAATTAAAACCACTAGTGTAAGTTGTAAACATATGTATTCTTGATCTAATCATATTAAATTACAACATGCTACGAGGGAAGAGAACCAGTGTGAGTACCTTTTAACCCAACTTGGTCCATCAACAGTAGGGTATGCTGATTGTATCACATGTGAAGATCTACCAACTGGAGTAGAGAGTGTGTTAGCTTAGAAAAAACTCCGCAAGGAACTTGTATTATTGAGTAAGATATTTATAGAGATACATGTACTTGGTAAACAAGAAATCCTAACTATAAACAAGGAAAATAAATACAAGGAAACATAAAAAAACCTAAATTAACAAAAATACTAGAAATATAGAAATATATTATATTATCTAACACTCCCCCGCAGTCGAAACGTGAGAGTCTTGAATGTTGAGACTGGACCAAAGAAATTCGGTCATAGAGAATTTGAGAAGAAGACGACGATAAAGATAAAAGCTGCGGCGGACTTAAGAGACGGCAGCGGCGGCTCCAAGTCCTCGTTTTCCAAGGGTGAGCGGCGACAATTAACAAACCTAAAGACGGCGGCCCGTGGCTAAAGAGAAGGCGGCGGCATAAAATAAAAAGGTGGTTGCTCCAAGTCTTTATTTTCTAAGGGTTAGCAGCGGCAACTAACAAAACTAAAGGCGGCGGCGACCAAGCGCGGTGGCCCGCGACCAAAGAGAGAAGGCGGCAACGGCCATAGGAAAAAAAGAAGAAGAGAAAACGAGATAAGGAAGAAGAAGCTGGCGACGGCAGCAACCAAGAGAGAGGGCGGCGGCGGCCATAGGAGAAAGAAAGAAAGAAAAATAGATAAAGAAAAACTAAACTAGATAAGGGGATGGGGACGGAGATTTGAGGATGGCGGCGGAAGCGAGAGATTGAAAGACCATGGCTCTGATACCATGTTAGATAGAGAAAACCCCATAGAGAACTTGTATTATAGAATAATATATTTATAGAGATACATGTACTTAGTAAACAAGAAATCCTAACTATAAACAAGGAAAAGATAAATACAATGAAACATAAAGAAACCTAAATTAATATAAATACTAGAAAGATATGGAAAGATATTATATTATCTAACAAAAGTGCCCCTAAAAAAACAAATGAAAGAAGAACAATAACGTCTTGTCCTGCTACCGAACTTCTAATTTCTTAAGAAATTAAAATTAAGAGTCATATAATAAATAAGGGTGAATTACATGCCCCCCTCACTTTTGTGCTATTTACCAAAACTTTCCTGACTTTTGGTAAATTACAACGAGACCCCTTCAAAAGGCCTATTTGTAAGGTTTTCATGGGGTGAAATTGTAAGAACTTTTAAATACACAGGGGTATAATTGTTAGAATATCTTAACATGAGAGGGACTTTATGTAATTTTAAAAAGATCAAGGAGTTTTGATAATTTTGCACCAAAATGAGGGGTGTAGATGCAATTTTCTCAATAAATAATTTACAGCTACATGTGTACACTTTGATTTTTCTTTTTCCCCCATAAAAAAAATTCTCCCACTTGAGAGTTGAGACTGAAAACCACTGCCTAATGATGGACCCAATGTTTTGGATATATCTCCCCAATATGGCTCCACCAGGGAAACACAACTATAGAAGCCCAAATTGCCACGTGGGCACCCTCAATATGCATCATATTTAACTAATAATTTTTTTTTAAAAAAAAATGATCTTGCCTAAATGTGTATATAAATACACATTCACAAGCTCACAGCTCATTAACATAAAAAAAAAAAAAAACGCACCATTAGCTCAAAATCAAGAATCCAAAAAACACTTGACCAATTTTTCTCTAAATTAACAAATATGGCTGATAACTTCTTACAAAGCTTCAAAAATTCTTTCACTTTATCAGACATTGATTCACAAATAGAATTCAATGACCAATTTCCAGGGCTAAATTGTGATCAAGATATCTCTGCCTTAAACATCCATAGCTTGATGGGATCATTTCCTCATGACACTTTCTTCCCTCAATTATCTGATCATTGCCCTGGAAATAATAACCTGGAAAATACTACTACTTTCCCTGGATTATTTATCCATGAAGATACTAACACTATGGCCCCTCCTTTAGCCGATCATCCCGTTATATCGAATGAAAACGATCGTAAAGATGGGAAGAGGAAAGCAATGGAGATCATCACCCCAGAGAGCAGTTCTGCAAATTCATATTCAGCTCAAAGTTCTGATAATGGGATTATTAGAAAGACAAATGTAAGAGTTTAATTTATTCAGTTCTTGAATTTATTTATTTTGAGAATAATTAATTTGCATTATAATAATTTCAAGTTTGTTTTGTTTTACAGAGTGCAAAAAAAGGAAAGAAAGTGAAGGTAGATGAAACACCAAGAGAAGTGGTTCATGTTAGAGCTAAGAGGGGCCAAGCCACTGATAGTCATAGTTTAGCAGAAAGAGTAAGAATTTTCAAATTTATTACTATTAATTACTAGTACAATTATATTACATTAAAAATTGATATGAATTAATTAATATTTCAGGTGAGAAGAGGAAAGATTAACGAGCGATTAAGATGTTTGCAAGACATTGTTCCAGGATGCTACAAGGTATTTAATATTTCATTTCAATTATATTTTTTTCCTAAGTATTTTTTATATTCTTGGTTTAATTAATGTGACGTACTAAAATGCTTAAATAAATTGAACAGACCATGGGAATGGCAGTAATGTTGGATGAGATCATCAATTATGTCCAATCCTTGCAAAATCAAGTAGAGGTGAGTAAATTATATAGTTACAAGAACAAATAAAATATATAAAAATGCTTCTGATCAATCTATATCAAAATAATTTATTTGATATATAATTCTTTTGTGTTTTTTAATCCAGTTTCTTTCAATGAGGCTTACGGCTGCAAACACGTTTTATGACGTCAACGACATGGATGCCATGGAGACAATTCAGGTTTGTTCTTTAAACTCAAATTAGCACAATTAATCACCTTTTTTTATTTATTTTTTTCATTTAAATTAATGATGTAATTAATAATTAATTTAATTTTTCGACTTTTTTTTTTTTTTTTTTTGCAGAGAGCAAAGGGATTTGAAGCAATGAAAATTGATAATGTAGGAATGCAGGGACTTCCATCTGCTCAATTTGACCCTTTAGACCTCAATTTTGGCTGTTATCCACACAACAGATGAAGAATATATATTTCTAATTTTCCTTTTTTTTTCTTTTTTTATCAAATTGAATTTGTAATACTCAAAGCCAGGCATGGCAAAGAAAGAAAGAAGTGAAAAGTTATACTTGATTTGTACCCATTCTCACATATTTGATATAAACCAATTATTAATTGTCATTTACATAATTAAAAAAAGAGATAATGACAATTTTAGTTTCTAAAGTAGACCAATTGTGTCAGAGTAGTCTCTCAAGTGAAAAAATTAACATTACCGTCCCTAATGTTCAAACTTTATTTCACTCAAGTTTGTTTTTTTGGATATTTTTACCCCTAAATTGCTTCAGAATGTATGTTCATGTATAAGGGTAAAAATGTCCGAAAAGGATTTAAGTGAAACAAAATTAATACATTAGGGACTACAGTGAAATAAAATTTGAACAATGATAATGTTAATTTTTTTGAATTGAGGGACTACTCTGACACATGTGGTCTATTTAAGGGACTAAAAATATCATTATCTCTTACAAAATATTCTTTTTATGAGTTTGAGTGGCAGTGATTAAAAATGGTATTAATTAAGACACCAGATATGATTATTGCCGACATTATAGTAATATTTACGATGATTATGTCATTGGTTATAATCAAATGTACAATCAAACGCGTCATTAAAGTTGATTAATTAGTCCTGAATAGTTGGTATGGATTAATGATGTACTCAACAAAATATTTGCATATCTGTGAGTGAATGGACTCGTGTCTTGTATTGTCGATGGAGTTTTGTCATAGAATGGTTCTCTATTATTATTGTTTTGTTAATCTACCAATTAATAGGCAATCATGTTATAAATCCAAGAGGTGTAGGGCACTTAATTAATTAACAATTTGATCATTAGAAGAAAAATCTTCTGTTTATAGTTGAAGATGAAACGATTCATTTCAAAACTAGGTATTAATTTAAGCGCAGTTTATTTTTCAAGAGTTCTTACCGACTTCGAATTCTAGAATACAATTATAGTAATTCATGTAATAAAGTACAGATAAAGTCCATCATATACAAATAACAGTGTGTAAATTTACGTCTCTATACAAATTAATTACTTGTCGCTCTGTCATAAATAGCCTATGATATTGTTCATTTGTCATAGTGAAATCTACTCTATATGGATCGAGAGTGCAGTACTGCAGTATATGAGCTATGAGGTAAAATGTTTTTTCCTTTTTAATCGAACTTCACAATTATAACATTATTTTTTGAAGGGCACAATTATAACATTATAATGACTTGTTTATCACACGGGATACTTGTAAAACCTAAAAAATTTTCCGATCAAAAATTCTAATCCGTTTTTGATTCCACCACACCAAAATATATTTTATAAAATGAGTGATCAATCACATAGCAAACACCCACCTTATAAAATATACTTGAGTGTAGCAGAAGCGGGAGCAAGCTAAATCTTTTTCGGACTCATTGACTTTGTCAGTTTGTCTTTTAGGGGTTGCCTCAAGCACGCGGAGAGTTCACTAGAAATGAGAGAGATGGATAAGGTTTCCGGAGAGAGAGAAGAAAATGAGCCCAACAATAAAATTTATAATCTTTATTAGTGTCCGCATTCGCATATAAATTTTAGGGATAATAGCAGACACCCCCTCAATTATGGGGTGATGTACACTTTGCCCCTCCACTTATTGAAATGTGCGCTTTATCCCCTCCTTTTATCATAAAATGTGCACTTCACCCCCTCGGGCAATTCGGGCACTTCACTTATCATAAACATTGGACTTTTGCCCCCTGACTTATGTGTTTTGTAGCACTTTGCGCCTGCCCGAGCTGCCCAAGGGAGTGAAGTGCACATTTTATGATGAGTGAGAGGGTAAAACACACATTTCAATAAGTGGGGGGAGGGGAGACAAAGTGCACATCACCCCATAACTGAGGGGGGTGTCTGCTATTATCCCTAAATTTTATGGGAAAGTATCATTTTTGAACCGACTGCCTGTATCCTTTTTATACCAAATATTTTAGTAATTTCACTTTTAATATAAATTTTACTCATTTGTACTATTTTTGGTACCGCCGTTAACTAGATGACGAAAAATGTCACGAACCATCCTTATGACCATTAACTTATATTTTTTTCGTACTATAAGTTTGTATAGAAAATGAGATTTTCAAAATATCTAGAATCAATTGTGCATAGGCAGTCATTTTAATACTAAAAATGAAACTTTTCAAACAACTAAAAGATAAAAATATAACCAATTTCTCTTAAAAAGAGATTTTAAGGTGAGTGAATTATACCTGTTGTATCTACAAGTAAAATTACTTTTGAGAATAATTGAACCCAACTCAGATTAGATTTTTCTCCAAGTCATACATTAATCATTTCTTAATCAAAGTCAGAAGATATGTCAAAACAAGTCATGTGCAAAACAAATAGCATTACTTTTCGAGTAAATGAATAGTTTATTAAACAGCTAGTGATCCATTTATTTCTTCTACTTCACATGTTACATAAACTGAGCAACAATTAATTTGGGATTATTTCCTCTAATTCATACATGCCGTTATTATTTAATATTTAAATATCATTTATCCATCTATTAGGTGATCATTACTGTATTATATAACCTGGCCCCAAAAATCATTTTTTTTCTATATATAAATAAAAAGAGAAACAACAAATCTTTATAATATTTAGCACTTTATTCCCACAAAATTAAATCCATGTCGACCAAAGTAAGTGGAACCTACAAATAATGCACACACTAAATCTAATGGATGTTGCCAATACATGATATTAAATGATTGAAAAAAAGGGGTTTGTAAATTGTATTTTTCTCAACTAAAAATAATAATAATAATAAAAATAATAATAATAAAATCTCTCCCACGTAGAAGAGAAGCAAGTAAGCATAGATTCATTGCATCTGTAAGAGGACAGCTTGAATGGGCCATAAATTGCCTTAAAGAAAAACAAAGTGGGATTCTCCAAATACTCTAAATGCTAAGAGTTATTAATTAACCTTTTTTTGGTCCTTTTCTCACTTGAAATCTTTCTCATATGGACTCCCTTTTGACCAATATTTTTCTTGCTTGTTTCTAATCTTGGAGCATATGCATGCACAAGGAGGAGGAACCTGGAGGGGTTGTTTGGGACCCATGATAACAAATTGGATAATATGTATATTCCTAATATGGATTGAGGGTCACAAATGCACATATCAGGTGTAAACATGGGACATACCCTTGCTTAACTACCATGGGCAAGTTCAAGGATCCAAATATAGTTTCCATCAAGCTTTATAATAGCTGGTGGAAGTGGGTGGTTAGTCACCAAATAGCCATGGTTACTTATGGATGTACTTGGTCATTATCCAAACAATTTGTCCCTTGTGATGTGTAAAATTCTTTTTTGCTTTCAAGTTGGTACGTAGCAAGTATGATTGACAACTCTCCTTGAACTGTGTATCAACCGTCATAAATTAGAGTTATGGTTGAAATTTTAAAATTTCGATCCGATATTTTTTGGATGAACCAAATCTCTAAAAAGGTAGAAACAAAACCCCTCTTCAATTTCATATTAAAGCATTTTTCATTGATATTTTGAGAATATCCTACAAATTTCAAAAATTTATGCTAAATTTCACCCAAATTTTTTTTTATGCTAAAAGACTTTATATTTTAAATTAATATAATAGATGAAGATAAATTTTTGTCTTCAAATATTTTAAATATTCAATCAATTAATTGTAGTTCTGCAGTGGTTTCAGAAAGTTCATATTTTTTACCAACTATATTTATGTAATTAAATCATTAGTAGTAGAAAATATTTAGAAATGAAAAAAAATTCCCCATTATGTTATTATTATTTTTTCTGTTGCAATCATCTTTTACGTGCTTACATGCGTACTTTTTTACGTCTTCTAAATTATTATCAACAAAACTTGATTTTAAAAATGAAAAAAATTATGCATTCAATAGTAGTGAATCAAACAAAAAGAAAGTCATTAGATAGGCCAACCTTTTGTGATTTTCAGGAAGAATGTAATGAGGGTTTAAAATGGAGAGACGTTGAATGATGTTGACAATACTGTTGTTTTGAAAAATAAAATCAAATAAAAAGACTACATAGATATCCAACTTTTGAGCCATAATGAAGAAACAATTGCAAGGACACAAATTAGCGATCGATCCACAAAAATCAAATAAAGAACAAATGAAGCATTACACAAGAATTTATCTATTTACATCATTACTTAGGTTCCAATTTTCAATATAAACTTAGTCTTTTCTATGTATTCATTCGTCTTTCATGTCAATCAATATTTAGTTTTTCAAATAATTATGTTGTATTGAAGAATAATTCACTTAATTTCAAGTCAAATAATATCTCTCTCTATATATATATATATATACATATTTTAAATAGTTTAGCAATAAAAAAAAAGAATTATTTACATTACAGACATGATTCACGTGCAACACGTGCTATTTACAAGTTTCTTTTAGGGAAAATTGCATTTTTGGTCTTGTATATTAGTGGGGGTGGCAAGAGTAGTCCAGTTTTTTTTTCTTTTCAAATTGCAATTAAGTTCTTTATCTTCCAATTTTGTGGCAATTTTAGTCCTCTAAGTACTAACTTTGGTCCTCCAGTGCCCGAAAATTCTGGAAATTGAGAATTTTGCATCTAATTGGGGATTTTCAGATTTTGGTTGGGAAGTTGGGGATTTGGCACTTTGGAGAGAAATTGGCGTAAAAATTTACATAATTCTTTTTCATACTTTAGGGGGAAATTGGAGGGATTTTTATATTTATTTTTCACACTTCAACTTGTTGTATCTATTTTTTCTTTATTCATTAATTCTGACATTTTTAAAGTATCATAAAATAATATAAATTGACATTATTAAATATCTTTGACAATGTATATACTTGTATATAAATATATACATAATAAAAATAAAATTCATACATTTGAATGTCATAGTAAGAATATATTTAATTAACTTTTAGCTTCATAATCGCGTATTTTTATTTATTTATTTATGAATTTGTCATACTTTAATTGAATTTTAAATAATAAGTTTATCATAAAAGTATGAGAATCAAAATAATTTTCTTCTAAAAGAATCAAAATAAAATACTTTATATAAAAGATTCAAAATAAGTTAAAAGAGATTTTATAATTTATATGTGAGGAGTACTCAACATGTTATGGATACAGTGAGTTTTATAATTTTTCTAATGTTTATATATATATATTATATACAATCATTGATATTTATAATATAATGATACTTTACAAATATGAGTCTTAATTATTAAACAAAATTAGATAAAAAAAGTATGAAAATAAATAAAAAATTTAATTTTTAAATATTGGTGTTTGTATATTATTATTTGAAAATTGTTGTTGCGAGTGTGTTGTGTACACACACACACACAAATATATATATATATATATATATATATATATATATATATATATAATATTCACCCCAAAAACATATAAATTTAATATTATCAAAAGCCTCAAAAATTTCCCTCCAAAGAAAATCCCCAAATTGATTGCAAAATCCCTAATATTTAGAATTTTTCAGCACAAGATGACCAAAGTTGCCACAAATTTAGAAGGTACTGGACTTAATTGCAAGTTGAAAAAAATACTAACCGAAGGTTTCTCCCCTAATATACACGACCAACATTGCAATTTTCCCTTTCTTTTAAGTTCTGAAAAACATTGAATAAATCAAATCATATTTTATTTGGTACGTTCAGTTTACATGTGAATCATGGGTGGATTTGAAGCGAATAGAGCCACAGTCCATTCAAGATAATTGATCATGGCCCACTAATTCAATGGGCTTGATTATGGGCCGATTCTATAGGCGTCGACCCACCCAACAATGCCATGTTGTGAGATCCAAACCACACTTCTTTTGTTTTTTTTTGTTTTTTTGGTAGGAAAACCACACTTCTTTAGGTGTATGAGAGTTTGGTTAAACGCATTTTAACTTTCTGTACTCCCCAAATTAAACTAGTAGGATGATCACTTAAGAAGAAAGTACATACAGAGTTTCTCCTCTTATGTCAACAAAAGACTATATATATATATATATCATCATATTCTCTTAAAAGTTAAAAAATGAAGAAGTGAACAACATCATCCCATAAAGAATCAATTTCAAACCAAATCTTCCCCATTGGAAGAAAGTAACAACCGCATCTTTTAGCTAAAAAAAAAAAGCAATAATTCCGGTGCGAAATTCCTAAGCACTTGGCTTGTATAATTTCTCCACCATCTTCCTATACTCTGCGCAGTCGAAAAATTAACAATAATTTAGATTTACGCAATTTTCATTCAAACCAATTGACACCAAGAAATGAATGTTTTTAAAGTAGTATAGTATATACCTTCTTGGTTGTCCCAAAGCGATGCCGCCTGAGTATTGAGAGGTGAGCTTATGTTTGGCTCTACATAAAAACAGTATTGTTAGAGATTAAAAAATCAGAAAACCAACTAAAATTTGGGATGATGAAATGGTAACAATAATGAACGCATAGTGCACTAAATTACCTCCAAGCAAACTCTGAATTGATAGCAAGACTGTCCTCACATCATAGGCAGATGACCACTTATCCTGTGAAAATTTGTAAAGAATAATCAGATGCATTAAACTATGTTTTGGGTCTAAGGTGTTGGATCGAACAATAAAGTACAAAGTATAATAATTATGGAACACATTTAGCTTCGTGTTTTCCTTACCAGATTGAGGGCAAAATATATATCAAGGTTGGTACGCGAAAAGGATAATTACCTGTAATATATCTAAGCATATGTTTCCGTACACATCTACATTTGGATGGAAGCAAGCAGTCTCGAATTTAACCTTAGGAGGCTTGAAAGGATAGTCTGAGGGAAAGGAAAGGGATAACTTGTATTCAGTTCCTTCAAAAACGGTATCTTTGCTGCCATGGATTGTTCCTTTCCAACAGAATATGTTGTCTTCCTCGGGGAAGGCTGATATTCCGCCATCACCACTCATCTAAAGATTTTACACAAATTATAAAGAACATAAAAATCAGCTAATGAAAAAATCTCAAAAGGGATCAAATATATGTTTACTTGGTGAGAAGCAATTTCTTACCATCAGGGCCATTAGCTCGGATTGCAACCTGTTTTATAGAATCGATCGAATTAGAGTCCGTTAAACCATAGCATCATAAACAGCAGAGGTAAATGTAGGTTGAAGTCCATTTCATGAAACATAAGAAACTGAATAAATTGCAGGAAGTTCAAGATGAAAATGCAAAAGAAAAGTTTGTTCAGTTAATTAATAAGTACACTGAAGCAATTTAAGTGCGGATAATCGAGTAATGGAATCAAAATCCCAAATTGTAGAAACCCTACAAACAATTTGAATTACGAAAAAGGGGCTAATTAAAACCCTAAATGAACTGTAATTAATCAAGAAATCAAATCAGGCCAAACACAATATAAATGAAATTCACAAAAAAAAGAGAAATCAAGAATAACTGTAGAGAATAAATAAATCGTGTAAAACCTTTTCAATACGGACTGGGTATCAACGGTTTTGGCAGCGGGCACCGTCTGCTTTGCCGACGTCACCACTGCGGCGGCGGTGGTGTTGGGGTTGCTGTCTTGGTGGTGGGCATTGTTAATTGTGGCCATCTTTTCTTCACTTCACTTCCTTTCCCCTGTTTAATTCAAGAAAGTGGTTTCAAGAAGGAAAATTACAGCTTTAGAATTCAAGATCGTTCCCAGATATGAAGAAGAAGAAGAAGAAGAGACAGTTAAGAGCAATAAGTAACCAAAGAGAGTGGGTCTCTTCTTCCTCTCTACAAAGTGAATTGAAGAGAGAGAAAGTCTAGAGAGAGAGAGAGAGAGTACAATGGAAACAGATGCTAATTGCATATATGAGTTATAAAAGAGGTCTGTGCGTTATGGATTAACAATTCAAAATCGTTTTCGAACGTTATTATTATGCATGTTCCAATTTTTACTGCTTTTTGGGTATAACGGCTAGTTTTTTGTATGCTTATAAGGCTTTTAATGTTCATGGTTCGGTTTGATTCTAAACCGAATCGAACCTTTGGTTAAAGGACAATTCGGTTTTCCGAAAACACGAACCAAAAATCAAATCAAAAAAATTCGGTTCCGTTCTGGCCAAACCAAAATTTTGAAGAAAAAAAATTGAAAAAAAAAGAAAAAATCAGCTTCGGTTGCGATATTTCCAAAAAAAAAACACTTAATAAAAAAAATCCACTTTCTTTCTTTTCCTAGAAGTTGTCACTAAGAAATACATTTTTTTATATTTTTGGTTTATATATAATTATATAATATATCAAAATAAAATAAAAATCGGTTTTTCGGTTCACTGAACCTAAACAGAATTTTTGTAAAAGAAAAAACCTAAAATCGAACCGAATTCTCGATTTTCAGTTCGGTTCGGCCTGTTAACCGAAATTTCAGTTTTTATGAGCACCCCTACTTTTACATATGATAAGAAATGGGCTGGGTCAGATTATGGACCAGTACCCGGCCCTGAACCCGGGTGTACATTTCTCGGAAATGGGCTGGTATAGGTTGGTGATGAATCTTGTTACAATGTGGGATTCCCAACAAAAAAAAAAAAAAAAAAGAAGAAGAAATCAAAAGTCAAAAATAAAAAAGAAAAATAATTATGAATTCGATTAAATGTGTTTTACTATCTTAAATATGATCCCTACATCGAAAACACTCATGAAGTCTATAAACCATTTTCCTGACGTGTTACCGTCCAATAGGTCCCTTCGCTTAACCACCAACGATTAGTTTTTGCTTTCTTTTCTTTCTTTTTTATTTTTAACTCCTTTAAGCTTTTGTTTGAAAAAAAATTAATTATGGGGATTAGAATCATACATTTCACCATGCTTCGCAGCCTCGCGCTCACGCAGGCGATAGTTTTCGAATCTCAACTCTCTATGAATCCATCAGATAGGCATCATCACTTCTCGCACCTCAAGATCGCACTTGAAGAGAATAATAGAAAAGGATTGGAATTTAAGGAGAGTTTAGATGGGGGACAAACTAACCTGATTTCATTGATGATTTCCTTTGTACTTTCTTCAAAACATATATAGTCTAAATATGATCATTTTATGTCAGATCTAGTCTAATAGTTCAAGTGTTTATTTTGTATTTATCTCTTTTACACATATGTGTGAAAACCACACATAATACACAATATTATGCAAGAAAAATAAACATTAAATGCAATTGTTGAAATTACGAACTCTAATGATATAATCTAATCTGTTAGCCTGAGCTGGTACAATACAATTGTTGGTACTGAAGACTAGATTGCTTGAAATCTGGACAGCGGGTCCCTGTTTTCCACTAACTTGAACGACATCGTTTGGCTCCTCGAATTGTAGTCTTAAGCTATGTTTGATTATGTTTTTGGGATGGTATTTTAGTGAGAATTATTGATGAGAAGTTTATGAGGTCACATGCATATTTGATGAGATTGAGTTTGGTTTTTATTATAGGAGTTGATTTTTTAGTTTTTTTTTTTGTGAGATAGTGTTTGTTTTTATTTCCAGAGGAAATAAAAGTTATTGTAAATCATGAATTTTTTGTCTGTTAATAATTAGTTAATGAATAAAAGCTAGGAGAGGGGAGAGACAAAAATAAGGGATGATACCTGGGTCATAAAATTTTAAATAAATAATCATTTTGCATTTTTGGACAAAAAAGCTAACATATTTTTTGCCCAAAATTGTGTTAACCAAACATAATTGATCCAAAATTTTGGGCCAAATTGAATTTAGAAACATATCCAAACATAGCCTTAATATTTGAATGTTTCTTTTCATCGACGGCGCAGCCTCATTCTTTTGGTCAACTCGATCCAACCGCTTTCCGTTCCCCTTTTAGTCAACGCAATCCAACTACACACCAGCCATCTAAATTTCTCATCTTTCTTTTCATCCTACGGCACAGCTTCTTCCATTGAATTAGTCAACTTAATCCAACGGCTCTCCATCTCCCGCCTTTTAGTCAACTTGATCCATCCAACTACTCTCCATCTCTCTGACTATATATATATAAATAGAATTTACCCCAGCAATACATTCCCTCACAGTTTTCAAAGCGCCCAAAAAATTCCTGCATCCAAAGCTCAAGGTCTCTTTCTCTCTCTCTCTTTCATTTCTATATATTCATGTCAATTTTCTCTTGTTTTTCCATTGGTGTTTTCTATTCTGTAATAATATGATTGGGACCGAATTGAAAGACGAAACAAGTTATTCAATACTCAACTCGTGGTCATTTGGTAAAAGTTCGTTTGATTTCGGTTTGTTAACGTATCAAACTAAATTTGAAAAACTTTTGTGTGTTCAATAAGTTTGAAGTTCGGCTTAAGCTCGACTCGATTAGTAAAAAATGATAAACGATGTGAAAAAAATCAAATTACTCTAGCTCGATTCGTGTTCGGCTCGATTAATAATCAAATCAAATTCAAACACAAATTCTAAAGCTCGATAATAATTTAAATAAGCTTGAAAAACAGCTGTCCGACTCGGCTCGGCCCTAAATGTGATTGATCATTTTTGAATTTGATATAGAATATCGAAGCTAGCTACTCTACGAGTTGTGGTCTGTGCATGTCTGGAGTTTCCTTTTTCCGGTTTTTTTTTCTCTTTTTTTTGGTTAATCTTTTAAGAAGTTGTGATCTTATCTTATCTTATCTGATCTGAGCTATACAAACTCAAATCTTGATATTAATACTTTAGATGGATAAATTTAAATGGAGAAATGGAAAGAAAGAAAATTTTATATTTTCGGGATGATCACTGTATTATTTAAAAGATTTAATGTTTATGACAGTTTAGTTTTATGAATCAATGTTGTATTGAGATGTTAGTTTGAATTGTGATGCAGAAGAAATGGCGGATAAAGAGGCAAAGAGCAGCTATTTTGATTTACCATCCTTAGATGTTGCTATTGCGTTTCCCCAAGCAACTCCAGCTTCTATCTTTCCACCTTGTGGTAATTAAAATTAATATTTAACAATATTCTTGAGCATCTCTATATTTTTTAATTAAAGTATCTAATAAGCATGACCTAAGTCACATAGAGCGGGAGCGCAGAGTGGGATGGGAGCGACAAAATTTGAAAAAATTTAGGAGCGGGAGCGCCTTAGAGCGTATATAATATAAATATAATTTAAAGTTTATCTTGTCATATATATCATGTGTTTTATAATTTGTTTAGCCAAATTATCTTTAGATATTATTCTGATAAGATTATCTCATATTAAAATAAGTATTTGTTAACTTGAATTTTAAAAATAAGATGACGTGATTGTCTTTTTTAGCATGCTTAAAAAATATAATATTTGATGAAAGATTATTAAAATAATATTAGTTTTAGGTCCCAACTCTTGATCGGAAATGACATTAAAGACTCAAATTCAGCATTACAAGTTATAGGTATTGATTTTTTACAAAATCTATATTTGTTTCAGTCTTTTTTGTTTTGAGTGCAAAGCTTTTACTTATTTTGACTATTAAAACAATTTTCATTGAATGCATATGAACTATTATTGGTGAAAAATCATTCTTATTTCGTCAAATGTGGTTCCTAAACTTTAATTCGAGAATTAATAATTTTAAGAGCGTCATAGAGCGAAACTCTCAAGCTCGGAGCGCAAGAGCGAGCTCGGAGCGCTAGAGCGTTAACCCTGTATAAAGAATTATGTGATCTAGAGCATGACTAGCTTTTATATATGTTATATATCCACATGGGCAAAATTGCAAATTTAATCCCACATGATATAGCCATTTTAGTTTTAATCCCATGCTTTACGTGATTTTAAAAATGGTTTCAATAATATGAAAAGGTTGTAACATTAATCCTTTTTTTAAACAATATTAGCCCCAAAGTTTATTTTCCGTTAAAAGTTAACGGAAACTAATGGAATGTTTTTTGAAAAAAATAATATTTTATCCTCTAAACTATACAAGTTGTACAAAACACCCCCCAAAAAAATATTAATGTCCCTTACCCTGAAAAATAATAAAAAATTAAAGAAGATGATATTTTTATTTTATTTATTTATTATTATTTTCTTATTTTTCAGGGGGCTAAATGACACAAAAATATGTTTAGGGGGTGTTTGATATAAGGTATATAGTTTCATGGGGCAAAATGCAATTTTTGGTTGAGCATTCAGTTAAAACATAAAGAGCGGGATCAACATTGCTTAAAAAAAGCATTAACATTGCAACTTTGTCCAATTATTGAGATTTTTTCTAAAATCACGTCAAGCGCGGGACTAGAATTAAAATAGCCTATTCTATGGGACTAAATTTGCAAGTGTGCCTATCCACCTGCATGCATGTCACCTAAGCATGATTAATTAGCTTTTCGGGCTAATCTCATTTTTGGTCCCGTAAGTGAGCACTAGTACACATTTAGTCCCCCATTTTATGAAAGTCTCACATTGAGTCCCATAAGTTCTAAAAAGTCTCACTTTTGGTCAATCGAATTTTCCGTCCAAAACTTAACGGTCAACTACGTTAGTCAACATTTTGATCCATTTTTTTTGGAGAATTCACACGTAAATGCACTCACACATGGATTATATTCAATATCACGATATTTTCATTTAATATCAAGTGACATTCAAGTACAAAATCTCCTCAAAAAATTGGTCAAAATATTGACCGTTAAATTTTGGAGGGAATATTCGCTTGGGACCAAAAGTGAGACTTTTTAAAAGTTATAGGACTCAATGTGAGACTTTCATAAAGTGGGGAACTAAATGTGTACTCGTGCCGAAAAATCAGATTTGCCCTTAGCTTTTCATTATAGATCCACTTGCATTGCATTGCATGATTAACTCTCTAATTAATCTCTTCAAATTAATTACTGCAGCATCAGACTATTATCAGTTTGATGATCTGTTGACTCCTGAGGAGCAAGCTGTGAGAAAGAAAGTACGAGAGTGCATGGAAAAAGAAGTAGCTCCCATAATGGCAAAGGTTATAAATATTTTACATGTTCTGCTTCATATCATAATCATACCATACCATAGGTAGGGACGGAGCGCGGGGAGGGGGCTTGGAGGGTGCGCTTGCCCCTTCTCAATTTTGAAAAATTATTTTTTTACCTTACAAAATTTTAATATTTGAATTTCGCGCCCCCTCAAAATCGAAGAATATCATGCTTTTTCCCTTTATTTTGAGTTGCCCCCCAACCCAAAATTCTGGCTATAACAAAAAAGATATAAGAGTATAAAGTATATCAAAAATTGTAACTGAACCTAATTTTTTATTATATTTTCCTACATAAATATAGCGTACCGTACCACGTGGGGTAAGCCCCCCGCACCCCCTTTGAATCCTTTGACTATCTAGGCAAAACAAAAAATGTATATTTATATCACAACAATCTCGCCCTTCAGTAAAATTTCTGACTCTGTCTCTGACATAGGAGTATTATATATATATATATATATAACAATTCGTGTTCATTATGTATTAAACTGCATGTATATATGTCGCAGTACTGGGAGAAGGCAGAATTTCCATTTGAAGTGATTCCAAAATTTGGTGCACTACGAATTGCTGGTGGCAATATCAAGGTACTCATGTAATTAAAGCTTAATTCGTTTTTTCGATGTGGAACTTGAATTTACGTGGCTTTAACTGGATATACAAAAATATTCAGGGGTACGGTTGTCCTAGCATTTCCATTACTGGGAATGCCATAGTTATGGCAGAAGTTGCAAGAGTAGATGCCAGCTGCGCTTCTTTCATTTTGGTGCATTCTTCTTTGGCAATGCTCACTATTGGTAAGTATATATAATTTCAGTCTGTTTGTTTAAGGTAGGGGTGCACACGACCCGAGCCTGGGGTTGACGAGCTTGAGCCCAGGTTCGAGCCGAGCCCAAAGCTCGAAAAAAAATAACAAAATAAATATTATTATATATGTTTTTATTAATTTATTATCAAATATAATTGTGATAAATAATAAATATATCATTATTTTTAATTATATATATAATATTAAAAATATAATATCAGAAAGATTAATAATTAAATAAAATATAATGCGTACTATTTATTTATACAGACTCGTGAGCCTTCAAACAAGTATAATTGGTTTGGACTCGGCTCGAACTCCAACTCAAATCGAGCTCCACTCATGCTCACCCCTAATTTTTACGTCACTTGCGATCTTTACTGATGATGATAAAACTAATTTATGATTTATCCGTCTGTGCAAGGATAGCACTATGTGGATCAGAAGCACAAAAGCATAAATATTTACCATCTCTTGCCGACCTAACGGGTGTATCATGTTGGGTGAGGAAGTCTTTTACTATGCATAATGCCCTTTTTACCCCTCATATATTTCATAATTAACTAAAGAATATAATATGATTAATGTCTTTGATGGAACTTAGGCCCTGACTGAACCCGACCATGGCAGTGATGCAAGTGCTTTAAGAACGACGGCAACAAAGGTCTGCATTATATATGAACTTTACTATATATATATATATATATATATATATATATATATATATATATATATATTTACCCCTCTCTTTAGTCTTTAACTGCTAATTACGGGGTTTTTACCATTAAAAAATAGATGTGTATATATATGATCAGAAAACATTGCAAATGTGTTATATATATTTGCATGTTTGTGTCTTCCATTGTAGAAATTGATTTATATATTGACTTGCAATAATTAATCAGGTTGAGGGAGGATGGATACTTGATGGTCAAAAGCGCTGGACAGGAAACAGCACTTTTGCAGATGTTTTAGTTATTCTGGCTACAAACACTGCTACAAATCAGATTAATGGGTATGTGAAAAAAGTATTTATGTCGCATGGGATTATTATATAACCAGCCTTATATATATATATATATATAACATATATATGTGCATACAGATTCATCGTAAAGAAGGACAGTCCGGGTTTACAAGCTACTAAAATAGATAACAAAGTTGGGCTGAGAATTGTTCAAAATGGAGATATTCTGTTGAAGAATGTTTTTGTCCCTGATGAAGACAGGCTTCCTGGATTAAATTCTTTTCAAGATACAAACCAGGTATTAAATCAAATCAAATCATGGTACTTGACAATTGATTCAATGTTTTACTTATCTGTATTAATATACTAATTGTCTGATTAAGCTTTAATTTAATTTCCCTGGAAATTAAATGAATAGCTGCTTGCTGTTTCACGCGTCATGGTCGCGTGGCTAGCCATTGGCATATCGATGGGCGTCTACGATATGTGTCACAGGTACTTACTTAACAACTCCTTTCGATTTAACTATTGTTTAATCACCATATATATATATATAGCATGTTCAAACTTCGAATTCCTTTAATTTCGCTTCATGATTCTTGCATATGGATTTGATTTTCTGATATTTTATTGCAGGTATTTGAAGGAGAGAAAGCAATTTGGTGTTCCATTGGCAGCATTCCAAATCACCCAACAAAAACTAGTACAAATGTTGGGTAACATCCAAGCAATGTTTCTTACGGGTTGGCGCATATGCAAGATGTATGAGAGTGGTAAAATGACTATTGGTCATGCTAGCCTCGCCAAGGTAAAATCTATCTATTGTTCTTGTTTTATAAGCTTCGTCGTAGCTGATATTCATGCTTTAATTAACTGATGAATTTTTGTTGAATCCAGTCATGGATTTCCTTGAAGGCGAGGGAAACTGTTTCCCTTGGGCGGGAATTACTTGGTGGGAATGGAATTTTAACTGACTTTCACGTTGCTAAGGTATGTTGGGATATATCTTAAGTTACTTTACCCCTATAGTAATATACATACGGTCAAATCCCACTGGTGATCCTTCAAATCTTACTTTCATCTGATCACTTTAGTCCCTCAAGTGGGAAAAAAATAAGACTTGAGAGATCATCAGTGATATTTAGCCTATATTTATACTATATATATTAAATAGGGTACTAGAGTTTTAACCTTGCATGAATTCAAGTTATGGTTGTATAGTGGATGACTTATCTAACTCTCTTGCTTGGGATATTATGTTTGTTTTTTTTCTCAGGCATTCTGTGATCTGGAGATCATATATACATATGAAGGTACATATGACATCAACACATTGGTAACTGGCCGGGAGATCACTGGTATTGCCAGTTTCAAGCCACCGGCGTCCATCAACCGGAGCCGTCTGTAATATTCAATGCTTCAAGTTGTCCTGGGGCTGTGGAAGTTAGTATGTATAGTTCAGAAGAAATAACAAAGAATGATATACAGTACCAAAATAATGTATTAATACCAAAAATAATGTGACAGTTTTAAGTTTAATAAGTCTTATTTGGACTATTGTAATTATATTTTACGATTTTATTTAATTGAAAGTTGATTTGTTGATTAAGTTACCACTGAATACAATTTGGATTTGTTTATTAAATTTAGCAGTAATATAAATTTATACTATAGTATGATATTTGCCCTGATTTTCTCTGATCTTTTTTTTTATATTTCTTCTGTTACAGAGTTAGATTCGTCCACATTGGTGCCTATATAAAGACCTCATTGTTGTGGAACTCAGAGTCATATTCCACCAAATATAGAAATAGCGAGGGAAATATTGTACTAGAAAACCACACTAGATTTAATTCCCAAGAAAGATTGGAGGCGTCACAACGGTCGCGCTTAAAACCCAACCTCCTCGACAGAATTAACTAGACGAATTTAATAGCACAATATAACACTACAACTATAACTAACAATGGCTACTTGAAGAATAGCACAAAATAAAGAACACCAAATTTAACGAGGTTCGGCTAATTTAGCCTACGTCCTCGGACCCCACCAAAATATTTCACTAAAGGACTAAAGTGAAACTATTACAAACTATAGAGGAAGAAAGTAGAAATTGCTAAAAGACTTAGGCAATTTGGGATGTTTTCTAATGTAAATAGATGGTCTCTTTTTATAGTGTAAAGAGACCACTCTTTACAACCATTTTTCAATGTGGGATATTGCTCAACTTTGAAATGAGTCATTCTTCAACAAATCTCCACCTTGGCGAATTTCCAAAATCTTCAATCTCCTCGTCAAACGGGGTCACCAAAAATCAATCTTCAAACTTTGACAATGTTGATCAAGTCCAAACAAAATTTGAACTTGATTGCAATCACAACTTTTGTCAACATATCAGCAGGATTCTCAGTAGTATGGATCTTCTCGATTCTGACTCCACCTTCTTCAAGTATCTCTCTTATGAAGTGATACCGAACATCAATGTGCTTCGTCCTTGCATGATAAACTTGGTTCTTTGCTAAATGGATAGCACTTTGACTATCACAATGTATTTTCACATACTTTTGTCCAATCCCCAGTTCACCAAGCATCCCTTGAAGCCAAATTGCTTCCTTTACAGCCTCTGAAATTGCCATATACTCTGCTTCCGTAGTAGACAAAGCAACCGTTGACTGTAAGGTAGACTTCCAACTGACTGGTGCTTTAGCAAGAGTAAATACGTAGCCTGTAGTTGATCTACACTTATCTAAATCACCAGCATAGTCTGAATCGCAATATCCGACTACATACTGACTATGTTCCCGCTCAAATATCAAACCAACATCAGCTGTGTCATGGATGTATCGCAAAATCCATTTCACAGCTTGCCAATGTTCCTTTCCAGGATCATGCATATACCTGCTCACAACCCCCACTGCTTGGGAAATATCAGGCCTCGTACACACCATAGCATACATCAAGCTACCAACAGCATTTGCATACGGTACTTTTGACATGTATTCCCGTTCTGCATCAGATTTCGGTGACAAAGCGGCGCTAAGCTTAAAATGAGGAGCAAGCGGAGTGCTAACTGGTTTTGACTTTTCATCAATGCCAAAACGCCTCAACATCCTACTCAGATATTGTTTCTGAGTCAAACAAAGCCTCCTCAATTTTCTATCTCTGAAAATCTCCATGCTGAGAATCTTCTTCGCCTCACCTAGATCCTTCATCTCGAACTCCCTTTTCAAATGAGTCTTCAACTTCTCAATTTCTATTAGACTCGGGGAGGCAATCAACATATCATCAACATACAGAAGAAGATATATGAAGAATCCATCTTGTAGCTTGTGCAAATACACACAATGATCGTATTTGCTTCTTGTGTACCCAATTCCCATCATAAACTTGTCAAATCGCTTGTACCACTGCCTCGGAGATTGCTTCAATCCGTACAACGATTTTTGAAGTTTACAAACCAAATTTTCATTTTCAGCAACTTTGAATCCCTCTGGCTCAGTCATATAGATTTCCTCTTCCTAGTCTCCATGTAAAAATGCAGTTTTTACATCCAACTGAACTAGTTCAAAATCCAACTGTGCTACCAAAGCCAACAAAATTCTAATGGAGGAGTGTTTTACAACTGGAGAAAACACCTCATTATAATCAATGCCCTCCTTCTGAGCGTAACCTTTGGCCACCAATCTGGCTTTGTAGCGAACATCACCTTGGCTAGGAAATCCATCTTTCTTTGCAAATACCCATTTGCATCCAATTGCCTTCTTTCCCTTCGGGAGACTGGCCAGTTCCCATGTTTGATTCTTATGAAGGGACTGCATTTCTTCACTCATGGAAATCCTCCACTTATCTTTCTCTGGTCCTTTGACTGCTTCAATATAAGTGGTAGGAACATCATCAGCGGCAATTGCAGATGCACAAGCCACCATATCATCAAAGCGAGCAGGCTTTCTGATTGTCCTCTTTGGCTTGCTAGTTGCAATTGATTCAAGTTGCTGTGGAAGTTTTTGGGGTTGAACTTCCTCTTCTTGAAAATCTCCTTCTACCGCAGGAGAATGATCAAGAGTTTCTTGATCTGCTGGGACAACAAACTTTTCAAACTCCACCTGTTTGGGAGTACTATCATGCTGTTCTGCATTCACCTTTTCCAACACGGTAGATTCATCAAAGGTGACATCCCTGCTAAAGATTATTTTCTTTGTTTCTGGACACCAAAGACGATAGCCTTTTATACCAGAGGTGATCCCCATGAACACAACTTTCTTTGCTCTAGGATCCAACTTTGATTCCTTAACATGATAATATGCAGCGGAACCAAACACATGTAAGGAATCATAATCAGCAGCAGGCTTTCCAAACCATTTTTCAAATGGTGTTTTTCCATCAATAGCAGTAGATGGTAGACGATTAACGAGATGACACGCATATGTCACAGCCTCAGCCCAAAATTCTTTACCCAACCCAGCATTGGATAACAAACACCGAACTTTCTCCAGCAAAGTTCGATTCATGCGTTCTGCCACTCCGTTCTGTTGTGGTGTATGTCTGACAGTGAAGTGTCTGACAATGCCTTCATCCTCACAAAATTTCTGAAATGGACCACTCCTAAATTCTCCACCATTGTCTGTACGGAGACGTTTGACCTTTTTATCAGTCTGAGTTTCCACCATCTTTTTCCAATGGAGGAATACCTCAAACATTTCATCCTTCGTCTTCATCGTATACACCCAAACTCTTCGGGAAAAATCATCAACAAAGGTTACAAAATAGTGTTTCCCTCCCAAAGAACTCGTTTTTGAGGGACCCCATACATCCGAATGAACATAATCCAAGATACCCTCAGTATTATGGATTGTTGTTCCAAATTTAACCTTTGTTTGTTTCCTACGAACACAATGTTCACAAAACTCCAATTTGGAGTATTTCACTCCTTTCAACAATCCTTGATTTATGAGGAGATTCAAGGATTTTCCACCTGCATGTCCCAAGCGCATATGCCATAGCCTAACTGCTTCTGAATTCCGATCATCAACAGTAACTGCTGCTACTGCACCCACAACTGTACCACCCATGTAGTGATACGTATTGTTGTTCTTCCGAATTCCCTTCATTACCACGAGTGTACCAGAGATGATCTTCATCACCCCATCCTTAGCTCTTACTTCAAAACCTTTCGATTCTAAAGTTCCAACAGAAATAAGGTCTTTCCACACTTCTGGTGCATACCGAACACCCTTTAGGGTTATGATTGATCCATCGTGATTCTTCAAGCGAACTGAACCAATCCCAAGTGTAGTAAGAGGAGCTTCATTTGCTGTGAAGACAACGTCATTTTGTTCTTTGAAATCAAAGAACCAATCCAAATGTGGTGTCATATGATGACTACATGCTGAATCCAGCATCCATACTTCAGAAGCACCGCTGGATGATGTCGCCAATGAGAAGTCCGATTCGGCATCATCACACGCGGTTACATTTGATTCCGCCACGGCCTTAGAATTGCCCTTAGTTGTCAGCTTTGGGCAATCTCTCTTCCAGTGTCCTGTTTCTCGACAGTAGGCACACTCGTCTTTGCTTAGTTTATGCCTGGACTTGGATCTCCCTTTATTTCCTTTGTTTTTGTTTTGTGAATGACCTCTGACGAACAAAACCTCTGCATCTCCGCCTGAACTAACTTGCTTGTCGTTCTTTCTCAGTTCATAACTATCCAGGGCAGCACAAACTTCGCTAAGAGATACAGCAGCCTTCCCGTGAAGTAGAGTTGTTTCAAGAAACTCAAACTCCTCAGGAAGGGATCCCAGCAACATCAGAGCCAAATCCTCGTCTTTAAAAGTCTCATCCAAATTGATCAAATCGGTAACCAGTTGATTAAAACTGGTAATGTGACTATTCATAGTGGAACCCGAAACAAATGTGAAGCGAAAGAGCCGCTTCTTCAAATGGAGCTTATTCTGACAACTTTTCTTCAGAAACTTCTCCTCCAGTGCCATCCACAATTTATATGCCGAGTTTTCTTTCGAAAACGCATATCTCTGTTCTCTGGATAGACACGAACGAATTGTTCCACATGCCAACCGATTCATCATACTCCAATCTTTTTCCTCCATATCATTTGGTTTCTTTTCTTCAATAGCTAAGTATAGACCTTGTTGAAAGAGTGCGTCTACAACTTCGCTTTGCCACATACCAAAATGGCCTGTGCCATCAAAAGACTCCACTGCCAATCGCGTATTCGCCACAGTGGTTCTCGCCCAAATGGACGACGACGATGCTTTTGAGCTGCCTTCCATTTTTGGTTACAAATTATTCTTCAAGAGCCCTCCAAATGCGAAAGCCAAATAGCCCGGGAAAACTTTTCTGATGTGGAAGATCAGTTTAAACTGCGATCACAGAGCATACTCAGAATACCCGAGCTCTGATACCACTTGTTGTGGAACTCAGTGTCATATTCCACCAAATATAGAAATAGCGAGGGAAATATTGTACTAGAAAACCACACTAGATTTAATTCCCAGGAAAGATTGGAGGCGTCACAACGGTCGCGCTTAAAACCCAACCTCCTTGACAGAATTAACTAAACGAATTTAATAGCACAATATAACACTACAACTATAACTAACAATGGCTACTTGAAGAATAGCACAAAATAAAGAACACCAAATTTAACGAGGTTCGGCTAATTTAGACTACGTCCTCGGACCCCCACCAAAATATTTCACTAAAGGACTAAAGTGAAACTATTACAAACTATAGAGGAAGAAAGTAGAAATTGCTAAAAGACTTAGGCAATTTGGGATGTTTTCTAATGTAAATAGATGGTCTCTTTTTATAGTGTAAAGAGACCACTCTTTACAACCATTTTCCAATGTGGGATATTGCTCAACTTTGAAATGAGCCATTCTTCAACACTCATGTCATGTGATTTTACTTCACAAAACTTTTCTTGTATCTTCCTCTTGGTTGTATGTAATTGTGCTTTAGCACGCGTTCGAAGACTTGCATTAATGTACCAGGTGTAACAGGACATAATGTAATGAAATACAAAGTGCATAAACATAATTTGTACATA
This sequence comes from Buddleja alternifolia, assembly GCA_019426215.1. NCBI lineage: Eukaryota > Viridiplantae > Streptophyta > Magnoliopsida > Lamiales > Scrophulariaceae > Buddleja > Buddleja alternifolia. Next base: position 52,256,704 of record CM033391.1, read on the forward strand.
TAACATAGAATTATTTGTCGCACAAGTCAACCTGCGGTAGTTAAATTGGTTCTGTTAGTGTATATTAGTGTATATTTGTGTCATGACTTGTTGTCTTCCACTATAAGAGCTAGTGTGTCAATGCAATGTATTCCACTAGCTCTTGTCTAAATTAGCTGTATATATATGTATTGTTTCATACCCGGTCCAATCCCATTGCCGGCAAACTTGGCTTCCGACCCGTCACTTCAGACGGCTCTCTCTCTCGTTCAAAATTTTTTGTCACTTGGCTTCCATCCGAAAGATATCGCCACCCTCCTCTCGGCCACCACTCCTGGCGTCACCGCCGCCGCCACCCATCCTCCTTTTGCCGGCGCTTCTCTCCTTTCCTCCTCCTCGTCACATCTCACCTCACATAACCCACCACCACCATGTTTCGATCTCGCCTCTGCCACGCTCCAACCTCTCACGTACACAGCCGTCGCCCCACTTCCCGCCGCCGCCGTCGCTCTTCCAGCCACCGCCGACGTCGCTCTTCCAGCCGCTGCCACTGTCGCACTCCCAGTCGCTGCAGCCGGTGTGCATCCCTCTCTCGGCGGCGGATCTACAATGGCAGCAAGCCCGGTTGCCTATTTAAGTGATAATTCTAGTTTTCACAATAACCCCCCACTTTTCCCTCTCTTGCAAAACCGCCCCCAGATTCCTTCTTGTTTATCACATAACCCACAAATCTTACCTACTTTTCAAAATTCCCCTTCTAGTACTTCCTACTTTCAAAACAGCCCCCAAATATCCCTAATTGCCCAAAATCAGTCCACCCCTTCTCCCGTCTCTCCCTCTACGCTTTCACCTCATGTGGTCTCGTCCTCACACCCCTCGTCTACTCTTCCAAATCCTCAACTAATGACCACAAAGTTAAATTCTGAAAATTATCTCCTATGGAAATATCAATTTGAAACGTTACTTGGGAGTCATGATCTTTTGGGCTACATTGATGGTTCTTTACGCTATCCTTCTTCTCATATTCAGCATTCATCGGGTCACCTCATTAGTAACCCAACATACACCTCCTGGTTTCGCACCGATCGTAGCATAAAATCTTGGATGTATGCTACATTCACTCAAGACATTTTACAAACTGTCTATACGCTCCCTACATCGCGTGATGTCTGGATCACTCTTGAGCGTCGTTTTGTTCAACAATCTATTTCCAAAGAATTAGAGTATAAAAGTGCGTTCTCCACTATCAAAAAGGGAGATCTTTCTTGTGACGCTTATCTCAGCAAATTGAAAAATATTTCTGATAATCTTGCTGCCGTAAATCATCCTATCTCTCCTCGTGATCTCGTTCTTCAAGCGCTCAATGGACTCCCTTCTGAGTATGAAATTTTTGTCATGTCTGTCTCTTTGTATCCCTCTCTCCTTACATTCGATGATCTCCGGGCCCAACTCCTTCAATTTGAGCAACGCCTTCGCCAAACTGAATCTCTTTCCTCTACATCTCCTGCCTTTGTAGCCCAATCTCATTCCGTGCACTCCAACCATTCTGGTAGTAAAGGTCGTGGTGGCTCACGTGGTCGCGGTTATGGTTCTGGACGTGGGAAGGGTCGTCATGGTTACGGTTCCTCCTCTTGGTCTCAGACTTGGCCGCACTCCTCTCAGCAGCTCCCTCGTCAGCACTCTGGACATTCTCGGTTTACTAGGCCCTCTGGGCCTCCTGGATTTCAGCACTCTCCGCGTCCTGGTTTACTTCCGGCTCCTAGTCAGACATGTCAGTTATGTGGTATTCCGGGTCATACCTGTGTCTCTTGTCCCCAGTGTTTAATCATGCATATGTTTCTGAGGATCTTCCCAAGTCCTTTTCAGCTTTGTCCGTTGCTGACACCTCTGACATAGTCTGGTATCCTGACAGTGGTGCCTCTGCTCATATGACTCCGGATGATGGTAAACTCTCTAACCTTACTCCATATACTGGTACGAACAAGATTTAGTTGGTAATGGTGCATTTTTGTCTATTATTCATGTCGGCTCCTCTATTTTACATACTCCGACTCGTCCCCTTACTTTATCCAATGTGATGCATGTTCCTCATTTGTCTCACAATCTCCTATCTGTTAGAAAATTATGTCAAGAAAATGATTGTTTAAATGAGTTTTCTTCCAATGGTTTTTGTGTTAAGGACAAAGCAACAGGGACGGTTCTTCTGGAATCCCCCTCAAGTAGTGGCCTGTACCCGGTCTCTCCTCGCTTGGTGTACTCTCTTATGGCTCGTACAGTTTCTGGTGATGTTTGGCATCGTCGCTTAGGTCATCCTAGCTTTTCTACTATTCAGCATTTGTCTCGTACTGGTCATTTAGCATCTAAAGATTGTTCTATTTCTTTTTGTCAATCTTGTCAGTTAGGCCGGTCACACAAGTTACCTTTTCAGCCTGTTGAAAAACGTAGTTCTGTACCCTTTTATTTAATTCACTCTGATGTTTGGACTTCTCCTGTTATCTCTCGAGATGGTTTTAAATATTATGTAGTTTTTATTGATGATTGTACCCATTTTACTTGGTGTTATCCCATGCGTACTAAATCTGAAGTCTATTCTCACTTTTGCAATTTTAAAACCCTAATTGAAAATCTTTTTACAACTAAACTCAAACGGTTTCAAAGTGACGGAGGTCGTGAGTTTGATAATGCTAAGTTTCGTAATCTTTTTGCTGCTTCTGGCATTCAGTTTCGCCTATCGTGCCCTTACACCCCACAGCAAAATGGTGTGTCGGAACGTAAGCATCGTCATATTTCTGAGTTAATTCGCACTTTACTTCTTACTGCTCATCTTCCTCATTTTTTTTGGGTTGACGCTCTCTATACTGCTGTCTTTCTTATCAACCGTCTCCCTACCCCTACGCTTCACCAGAAGTCTCCTTTTGAGGTTCTTTTTGATCGTTCTCCTGACTATTCCTCCTTTAGGATTTTTGGTTGTGCGTGTTTTCCACATCTTAGTCACCGGGCTGCTTATAAGCTCGATCCTCGCTCAGCCTCGTGTATCTTCTTAGATTATACCCCGGATTACAAGGGTTACCGGTGTTTCAATCCTGTTTCTAATACTGTTCATATTAGTCGTCATGTCGTCTTCGATGAAGACTCTTTTCCCTATTCTACTTTCTCTTCCACTTCCGCTTCCGCCTCTGATCCTCACCAGTTTGGTTCTTCATCTACTCCGGTGTCCCTTCTCTATCCACCTTATCTCGGTCCCACTGATTTACCTGCTGCCACCACCGTTGTTTCCTCCACACCGACTATCCTGGACTCCCCTCATTTTCCATCATCCACTCAGAGTCCTTCATGTTCCTCTAGTCCAGTTCCCTCTCCTTCTTGCTCTAGTCCAATCTCCTCTCCATCATCTTCCTTGACTCCTATTGAGTCCTCGTCTGTACCTTCTCCTGCTCCTTTCTCCTCTTCGGTCTCTCCTTCTCCCGAGCCCTTACCCATTATCCCACCTCCATCTACTCGTCATCATATGGTTACCCGCTTACGTGATGGTACGCATAAGCCTCGTGTTCTTCCCGCATTGTCTGCTGTTTTACCGCCTCTATAGCCGACATGCTATACACAGGCAGCCAAGGATCCCCTTTGGTGTGCCGCCATGGCTGATGAGTTTAATGCTCTTCAAGCAAATGACACATGGACTTTGGTGCCACCACATCCTTCACAAAATCTCATTGGTTCCAAATGGGTATACAAGGTAAAGTTACGATCTGATGGATCTATTGAGCGGTATAAGGCACGCTTGGTTGCTCAGGGGTTTAAGCAACAGGCTGGTATTGACTTTGGTGAGACCTTCAGCCCTGTGGTTAAGCCGACTACTATTCGCACTGTTCTCTCTATTGCAGTCTCTCGTCAGTGGGTTATCAGACAACTTGATGTGAAAAATGCTTTTCTTCACGGTGATCTCTCCGAGACTGTTTTCATGGCTCAACCCCGAGGTTTTATTCATCCTCAGTACTCTTCACATGTGTGTCAGTTACAAAAGGCCTTATATGGTCTGAAACAAGCTCCCCGAGCTTGGTTTCAGAAATTTGGCTCGTATTTGCTGCGTCTTGGGTTCATTTGCAGCAAAGCTGACATGTCGATGTTTGTCTATCGCTCTGGTTCTGTTACGTTGGTTCTCTTACTATATGTTGATGATATTATCCTGACTGGGAATGACTCTACTGCCGTTACTACTCTTATTTCTCGTCTTTCCCAGGAGTTTGCTATGAAGGATTTAGGGGATCTTCACTATTTTCTGGGTATTCATGCTACGCGGGACTCTTTGGGATTGTTTCTTTCGCAGAAAAAGTTTGCAACTGAGCTTCTACAGCGTTTTGACATGATGAGCTTGAAGCCTGTTGCCTCTCCTCTTTCTGCGACGTCTACTCCCTCCGCTCTTGAGGGCGACCTTTTCTGTGATCCGTCTCTTTATCGCAGTATTGTTGGGGGTCTTCAGTATCTTACTCACACTCGGCCTGACATTGCTTATGCAGTTGCTTTAGTCAGTCAGTTCATGCACTCACCGCGGGATAGTCACTTTCAGATGGTCAAGCGTATTCTTCGTTATCTTCAGGGTACTCTTGATTATGGCATTCTCCTTCGTTCTTCCACTATGGACTCCCTGACTGTTTATGCAGACTCAAATTGGGTTGGTTGTCCTGACAGCCGTCGTTCCACCACGGGATATGCGGTTTATCTTGGTGATAATCTTATCTCCTGGTCTGCGAAGAAACAAGCCACCGTCTCCCGATCCAGTACAGAGTCTGAGTACCGCTCTGTTGCCTATGCCGTCGTTGAGTCTTGCTGGCTCCGTTTTATTCTACGTGATTTGGGCATCTTCCTTCCGCATCCTGTTCGGGTCTACTGTGATAATATTAGTGCTATATATCTTGTTCTTAATCCTGTCTTTCATGCTCGTACAAAGCATATTGAGATTGATTACCATTTTGTTCGGGAAAAAGTTGCCACCGGCGATGTTTTGGTCAAGTATGTTCCTGCCGCTAAACAAGTTGCCGACATCTTCACCAAAGCATTACCAACTACCAAGTTTTCCCAACTTAGGGCCAATCTTTGCGTTGGTCCCACGGCTCAGATTGCGGGGGGGTGTTAGTGTATATTAGTGTATATTAGTGTCATGACTTGTTGTCTTCCACTATAAGAGCTAGTGTGTCAATGCAATGTATTCCACTAGCTCTTGTCTAAATTAGTTGTATATATATGTATTGTTTCATACAATTAATACACAAGAAATACATTCAAACATATTATTCTTCTACAACTTTCTATCATTCTATCAGGTTCTATCATCATACTATATCATAATACACTGGTAAGAATTGTAAAGCCCAAGTTAATGACACCAATTGTTAAAAACTAACTAAAATTCAGACTACTAAAGTCCTGACAAAATTTACCAAGTCTTTTAAAATTCTTTGACCTATGTTGTTTTCAATGTTTCCTTGGAGCTGTTGAAATTAAGTGATGCAGAAATGTAGAATCATAGGCCAATATATATTCCCACTTCCCACCATTGAGAATAACTTAAGACTACATAATAAATTATGAATACTCAAAAATAACATATGCAATTCTGTTTTTCATAGTTTCCATTAAATTGATCAACTGTAATGAATTATGCATAGAAAGAGAGAAAGAAGCTCTTTTGAGCTTCAAGCAATCTTTAGATGATCCCTCTCATGTCCGATTGCTGTAAATGGGAACGTGTTATCTGCCACAACTCAACTGGCCATGTTCATAAACTCCACCTCCAGAGCCCTGATTCAAGTTCAAGATTGTCAGGAAAAACTAAATACTTCCCTGATCGATCTGAAACATCTCAAATTTCTGGATTTGAGTCGGAATAACTTTGCAGGAACTCAGATTCCAAGCTTCATCGGGTCGTTAGTAAGTCTAGAGTATCTTAATTTATCTTCTGCTGGATTCCAGGGAATCATTCCTCATCATCTTGGAAACCTTTCGAATTTACGTACTCAAGGTTTGAGCAAATCGTTAGAAGTTGATAGCCTTCAATGGTTGTCCGATCTTTCTCGTTTGCAGAATTTGGACTTGAATTATGTGAACCTCAGCAAAGTAGCTGATTGGTTACAAGTGATAAGCAAGTTGCCTAAGTTAACAGAGTTGCATCTTGCTTATTGTAGCCTTGATCATATTGATTCTCTTAGTAATCCTAATTTTTCATCTCTTGTTGTGCTTGATTTGTCGAATAACCAATTTCAATCTCTTGTTCCCAATTGGGTTTTCTCTCTCACCAATCTAGTATCTCTTCGACTACAAGAAAACAACTTCGAAGGTCCTATTCCAAGTGGTCAAATCAATATGGCTAATCTTCGTTATCTCGATCTCTCCCAAAACAAATTGAATTCTACTTTACCTTACTGGCTATTCAATTGTAAAAACCTAGAGTTTCTTTTTCTAAGTAGCAATTTTTTCTATGGAACCATTTCGAATGCGATTTCAAATATAAGTTCTTTGAGACTTCTTGATCTATCCACCAATGAATTTTCGGGGAAAATTCCTTCTGAACTTGGAAATTTATGCAACCTGAAAAAGCTTGATCTGTCTTTTAACAAATTTCAAGGAGACTTGTCAGAAATTCTTGGAAATAATATGTCAAAATGCTTTTTAGCTTCTCTAGAGATATTAAGTTTTAGAGCAAATCATCTTTTTGGTAACTTAACAGAACAGCTTGGAGAGCTTAAGAATATCCAAATCCTTGATCTAGGTAACAATTCATTTTCTGGTCCGGTTCCTGTAATCTAGGAAGTTTGTCATCCTTGACAACATTGAGATTGGATAACAACAAGTTGACAGGAAATTTTCCTACGAGTTTCGGACAAATTTCCAATTTAGAAGTGCTTGTAATAGAAAATAACATGCTACAAGGAGTTGTGGCTAATCTTACTAAACTAAGTATTATATCAGCCTCTGGAAATCCATTGACTTTACAAGTCAATGAAGATTGGACTCCACCGTTCCAGCTTGGGGCCATCTTTTTAAGTTCGTGGAACATAGGCACTCGAATTCCTTTATGGCTTCAATCGCAGAGAAGTATTTACGCTCTCGACTTATCTTTGACTGGAGTATCCGGAGAAGTTCCAACATGGATTTGGAATTTAGTTTCTAGTTCTGTGAATCTTTCTCACAACCAACTCTTTGGTAAATTTCCTGATATAAACAGTCCAAATTGGTTATACTTGAGTTCGACCAGATTCAGTGGGCCATTGCCCCTTGTCTCATACAGTGTGACTGAGCTAGATCTCTCCAATAATTCGTTTTCACGTGGCATTTCCCATATGTTATGCAACATTAGTAATCGAACAAATTCTTTGACTATTCTGCATCTCGGAGGAAATCAACTATCAGGCGAAATTCCTGATTGTTGGATGAATTGGCCATCATTAAAGTTATAAACCTTGGAAATAATAATCTCTCCGGAAGAATTCCAAGCTCACTCCGGCTTTTAGATAGTCTCTTATCATTGAACTTGTACAACAATACTTTGTCGGGCCAAATACCATCTTCTATACAAAATTGCACAATGTTGATCAAAGTAGACCTTTCTGGAAATGAATTAGATGGAAATTTTCCTGCGTGGATAGGGACAAATCTTGTGAATTTGAGGATTCTCATTTTGCGCTCGAACGTGTTTAGTGGTGAAGTTTCTCTAGATATATGCAACCTTCATTTTCTTCATGTGTTGGACCTGGCAGATAATCGACTTTCTGGTACCATACCTTGGTGTCTCAGAAATTTGACTGCGATGAGCTCAGAAACAAAACTGGCGAATTTCAGCGGTCAGATTTACTATTCATATTTTTTTGGGTGTGTTCATGGAGAGTGCATATTGTTGGGTCCCACCCATATGGTGGCTATGTATATATGTGTATATATATATGTAATGTAGTATATTGTTGAAAAACAATATAAAGAATGGTTGGTGGCAGCCAACTTCTTTGAAGAGGAAAATGGCAAGTTGCCATTGTTGACTTCAAAAGCCAAATTGTCAAAATTGGACGGCATGGACGGCATGGAATTATGCCTATAAATAGAGGCATCTCTTGCTCCTCTAAAACACACCATCAACGAGAGCTAGAGAGAGAAATAAAGAGAAAGAGAGAAAAAATAAGAGGGAAAAATTGGGAGAAGAGAAATAAGATTGAGAGAGTGTTCTATTTTTCTTCTACAATTCCAAGTTTCTAAACTTAATGTATTTGTAATCCAAGGGATATTCTCTTGAAGATTTTGTGTATCCCCTAATTAGTTTAGGGAGAAATTGTGTAAGCCCATTATTGTTATAGTGGAGGTTTTTGACTTCGGTCCCGTGGTTTTTTCCCGATTTGGGTTTTCCACGTAAAAAACGCTTGTTTCGTTTATTCTATTTCTTTCTATCGTACTATCGTTGGTGTGGTCCCATTTTTATCCAGTTATTGGGGAAAAGAATTATATCGCTTCCGCGTTACGCCGGTGTCATTTATTTTGGCACTCTTTCCCAACAAGTGGTATCAGAGCCACGTTCATATTTGAGGTAACGGATTAAAAATGGAGGAGTCATCATCTATTGGTGGGATGTTCAAACTGAACGGATCGAACTACTCAATCTGGAAACCGAGTATGTTAGATCTTCTCTATTGCAAGGATTTGTACTTGCCCTTGCAGGGAGATAAATCTAAACCAAACGATATGAGTGCAGATGAGTGGACCATCTTGCACAGAAAGACGGTCGGGTTTATCCGACATTTTCTTGAACACAGTATCTTCCATCATTTTGCAAATGAGGAAAAGGCTGATGTTCTTTGGAAAAATATAGAGGCTATGTTTGAGAGGAAAAATGCCTTAAACAAAGCTTCTGTTATCAGAAAAATTATCCGGCTTCGGTACAAAGAGGGCACCAGCATGACGGAGCATCTTAATGCTTACCAGGGCTTAATAAATCAATCCATCAACATGAAGATACCTCTTGGTGATGAAGTGATTGCTTTATTATTGCTCAACTCATTACCAGATAGTTGGGATACCCTCGTGGTGTCAGTCAGCAACTCAGCTCCCAATGGAGATTTGACCTTGCAAGTGGTCAAAGATTTCCTTCTAAACGAAGAGTCCAGAAGAAAGAAGCAGGCGTTCAGTACCGATCAAAATGCCTTGGTGACTGAAAATTCTGACAGACGAGGAAGAAACAAAAGTAGAGGTCCTCAGCACCAGAGAGACAAATCCAGGGGGAAGTCCAAGTTCAAAGGAGATTTCAAATGCCATTACTGTGGTGGTCCAAACCACTACGAAAGAGACTGCAGAAAGAAGAAAAGAGATCAAAAGAATGGAAATAATGAAAACAAGAAAGATGACAAAGACACCACCGCTGTGGCAACTGATGGTGATGTTGTCATTATCTGTGATGACGCATGTGTCAGTTCATCATGCCAAGAAACAGATTGGTTCATTGATTCAGGAGCCTCGTATCATATCACCCCACATAGGGATATATTCATATCGTACACGAGTGGTAACTTTGGTAGAGTCAGAATGGCCAATCATGGTGTGACAGAGGTTATCGGCATGGGGAACATTAACTTGGAAACTGACACAAGGTGCCGACTCATTCTGAGAGACGTCAGACATATTCCTGACATTCGGCTCAACATTATTTCCACTGGCAAACTAGATGATGACAGCTATGTCAATAACTTTGGTGAAGGAAAATGGAAGCTCACCAAAGGTTCTCTGATTACTGCAAAGGGTAGGAAAAAGAACTCACTCTACCTGATGCAAGCAAAATTATCCAATGGAGAGGTGAATGCAGTAGTCAATAATTCCTCCATTGAGCTATGGCATAAGAGGCTTGGACACTTGAGCCGAAAAGGCATGCAACTTTTGGCTAAGAAGAAACTCCTACCTGACGTCAATGGGATAGAGCTACAAACTTGTGTTGATTGTTTAGCAGGAAAACAGCACAGAGTTGCGTTCAAGAGCTTCTATCCGTCCAGAAAATCAGATCCTCTGGACTTGGTGCATACTGATGTATGCTATATGAAAGACAAAAACACTTGGTGGTGCAGTATATTTTGTCACATTCATTGATGATTTCTCTAGAAAGGTCTGGTGTTTTGCTTTGAAATCTAAAGACCAGGTTATAACAGTCTTTAAGCATTTTCAAACAAAAGTTGAAAGAGAAACCGGAAAGAAGCTGAAGTGTATTCGTTCAGACAACGGTGGCAAATACCAGGGTCCATTTGAACAGCATTGTCGTGACCATGGTATCAGGCTTGAGAAGAGTGTTCCAAAAACTCCACAACACAATGGTGTGGCGGAGAGGATGAACAGGACAATTTGTGAGCGGATCAAATGTATGTTATCACACTCAAAATTGCCCAAATCCTTTTGGGGTGAAGCAATGAGGACTGCAGTTGACTTGATCAACCTTTCTCCATCAGCTCCTTTGGATGGTGACATTCCAGACAGAGTTTGGTCAGGGAAAGATGTTTCCTACAAACACTTGAGAGTGTTTGGCTGCAGGGCGTTTGTTCATATTCCAAAAGATGAAAGATCCAAGCTTGATGACAAAACCAAACCATGTACCTTCTTGGGCTATGGCCATGAAGAGTTTGGTTACAGACTTTGGGACCCGGTGAACAGAAAAGTTATCAGAAGCAAAGATTTGTGTTTCTTGAGGAACAAACATCTGATGATACAAAACAGAGCGAGAGGAAAGAATCTACTCAGGAAGTTCCTGATGACTTAGATCCAGTTCCCTCACGAACAACTCAGGATCACGGGGGAGATGTACAAGATGAGCAGAATGATATAACTGATGATGAGCCAGTTGATGATCAGGTGCCACCTATACAGACTGATGATCCAGTTCCGCCACCGGAGGCGAGGGTTAGAAGGTCAACCAGACAAACACGTCCTTCGACCAGATATAATCCAAATGAGTATGTGATGCTCACTAATGGGGGAGAACCAGAGAATTACCCAGAGGCCATATCACATGATCAGAGAGATATTTGGATGGAGGCCATGAAAGAGGAGATGAAATCCGTACAAGAAAATCACACCTATGACTTGGTGAAGCTGCCTAAAGGCAAGAGAACACTAAAAAATAAGTGGGTGTACAAGTTGAAAAATGTGGAACATAGCTCACAACCCAGATATAAAGCAAGGCTGGTTGTGAAGGGTTTCAATCAGAAAAAGGGTGTTGATTTTGAAGAAATTTTCTCACCAGTGGTGAAGATGTCTTCGATCAGAGTTGTTCTTGGGATAGCTGCCAGTCTCAATTTGGAGATTGAACAACTTGATGTGAAGACTGCATTTCTTCATGGAGATCTAGATGAAGAAATCTACATGGAGCAGCCGGAAGGGTTCAGAGTCAAAGGAAAAGAAAACCTGGTGTGCAGGTTGAAGAAAAGCTTGTACGGTCTGAAGCAAGCTCCGAGACAGTGGTACAAGAAATTTGACTCATTCATGACAGACCATGACTACACGAGAACCAGCTCAGATCACTGCGTATTCTTTAAGAAATTCTCAGATGGAGATTTTATAATTCTACTATTATACGTTGATGACATGCTGATTGTAGGTCATGATGCCAGCAAGATTGAGAAGCTGAAGAAAGAACTTGGAAAGTCTTTTGCGATGAAAGACTTGTGTCCGGCTAAGCAGATCCTTGGAATGAAAATCTCTAGGGATAGAGCTGACAAGAAGCTCTGGTTATCTCAAGAACAGTACATTGAGAAAGTTCTTGAAAGATTCAACATGAGTAAATCTAAAGCGGTTAGTACTCCACTTGCGGGTCATTTCAAACTCAGCTCCGCACAATGCCCCACAAGTGAGGAAGATAAACAAGAGATGAAGAAGATACCATATGCTTCTGCAGTTGGCAGTTTGATGTATGCTATGGTATGTACTAGACCCGATATTGCTCATGCAGTTGGCGTAGTTAGTCGCTATCTATCTAACCCTGGCAAGGATCACTGGGAAGCAGTGAAATGGATAATGCGGTATCTGAGAGGCACTTCGAGACTATGTCTAAGGTTTGGTGATGGCCAAACTATTTTAGAGGGGTACACAGATGCAGACATGGATGGAGACATTGATTCCAGGAAGTCCACGTCCGGATACATGATTATCTTTGCAGGAGGAGCTATTTCTTGGCAGTCGAAACTTCAAAAATGTGTGGCATTATCCACAACAGAGGCCGAATACATTGCTGTGACTGAAGCATGTAAAGAGGTGTTGTGGTTAAGGAAGTTTCTAGAGGAGTTGGACTTGAAGCAGGAAAAGTACAGGCTCTACTGTGATAGTCAGAGCGCGATTCACTTGAGTAAAAATTCGACTTTCCACTCAAGGTCCAAACACATAGATGTGAGATACCATTGGATCCGGGATGCTCTTGACGAAAAGTTGATACAACTTGATAAAGTGCATACGGATGATAATGGCGCAAATATGCTCACAAAGTCTTTGCCAAGAGAAAAGCTTGAAGTCTGCAAAAGCGAAGCGGGCTTGGTTGTGCCCCCCACATGAGTTGGAGGGGGAGAATTGTTGGGTCCCACCCATGTGGTGACTATGTATATATGTGTATATATATATGTAATGTTGTATATTGTTGAAAAACAATATAAAGAATGGTTGGTGGCAGCCAACTTCTTTGAAAAGGAAAATGGCAAGTTGCCATTGTTGACTTCAAAAGCCAAATTGTCAAAATTGGACAGCATGGACGGCATGGAATTATGTCTATAAATAGAGGCATCTCTTGCTCCTCTAAAACACACCATCAACGAGAGCTAGAGAGAGAAATAGAGAGAAAGAGAGAAAAAATAAGAGGGAAAAATTGGGAGAAGAAAAATAAGATTGAGAGAGTGTTCTATTTTTCTTCTACAATTCCAAGTTTCTAAACTTGATGTATTTGTAATCCAAGGGATATTCTCTTGAAGATTTTGTGTATCCCCTAATTAGTTTAGGGAGAAATTGTGTAAACCCATTATTGTTATAGTGGAGGTTTTTTACTTCGGTCCCGTGGTTTTTTCCCGATTTGGGTTTTCCACGTAAAAAACTCTTGTCTCGTTTATTCTATTTCTTTCTATCGTACTATCGTTGGTGTGGTCCCATTTTTATCCAGTTAGTGGAGAAAAGAATTATATCGCTTCCACGTTATGCCGGTGTCATTTATTTTGGCACTCTTTCCCAACACATATTTGAGCACAAAAGGAAGTAAATTCCAATATGATACCATTCTTTCACTCTTCAGCAGTATTGATCTTTCCCATAACCAGTTATCGGGATTGGTCCCCGAGGAATTAACGAGTCTTGCTGGATTGAGATCTTTAAATTTATCAGGAAATTACTTCACTGGATTGATCCCAAATAATATTGGTGATATGGTATTACTAGAATCTCTTGATGTCTCAAGGAATCAATTTTCTGGTGAAATTCCAATCAGCATCACAAGCTTGACATTTTTGAATTATTTGAATTTGTCTTTCAATAACTTGTCAGGAAGAATACCACAAAGCACACAACTCCAGAGTTTTAGCTCATCTAGTTATATCGGAAACGAGCTATGTGGCGTTCCGCTCTCGAATGATTGTACAGTCGACGTTGGTGAAATTCCGAGTACAAATAATGGAGGAGGTTCTAAACATGAAATTGATGGGTTTTATGTATGCATGGCTTTAGGATTCATTGTGGGAGTCTGGATGTTTGCTGGAAGTCTAATTTTCAAGAGTCATGGAGAAATGCATACTTTCTCTTGTTAGATCATATGTTGAACAAACTTTGGATTTCTTGATTATGTAATTCATATATGTATCTATTTGATGTGCATTTTCTTTACAATACTACAAGTTCTCTGTTTGGTGATTGTGTATGTTAATATGCTTTGTTCTTTGTCTGGATGAAGTTATTGCAATGAAAGTAAGAATGGCCCCCAAGAGTCTATTTATGCTTACGCACAGAGAATCTTCTATCACATTTTGGTGTCATACCAATAAATAACAGAGAAGTGCCTTTTAATCACTAGTGTGACACCAAAGTTTTACACCAAAATGTGATAGAAGATCTGGACTGACTTTAAAGTCTATATATATGCCGGATTTTGCTCTAAGGCCACTTGTTTTGCTCTTTAATCCTTGAAACACATATACGGAAAAAATCTATGTTGATCTTGGAAAATCCTAACTCGATCCCGATTTGGCCAAACTTAGGTGTATTTCATAAAGCGAGTGACCAATCACAGAACGAGTTCAATTCAATCATTTTGTGAAATACACTTGGGTTGAACCCCGAACTAGGATCGGACTAGAATTTCCCATTGATCTTGTTGCTAATATTGAAGTACAAATAACTTACGGGCATGAGAATTTTTCCCAAGTTTACCCTTGTTTTTAACATAAAGCATATGATCTAAAGTGTCCATACATGCTAATGTAACATGCCAGAAACTAGATCAAGAAGACTATAAAGTACAGTTATTTGTTGGTGTACTTTAATCAAAAGTTCATATCGTTCAATTCCCAATTATTTCTCATTCATGAAAATTGACTTTTTTTTACTTATAATTATACAATGCCTTAAGTCCATTAATATCATCTTGCCCTATACCCTTTCTAAACCCATTTCCAATATAGGGCCACATGATGGATCCACCATCGTTGCTATGTGCAAGTCCAAGAATATGGCCCAACTCATGCAACCCCACAGTCTCCAAATCATATGCACCTGGTAGAACACCATACCACCATTTCTCATCTTGATCATAGTGGAGCCTTCCATCAGTAGGTGCAAATGCATGGGCCAAAATCCCACCACTCCCATCAAAAGGACTCCCATCCCCATGGTCTCGTCGTTGTAAACTGATCTTTATATCAGCCTTATCATAATCAGGGATGAACGTGAACTTAAAAGGCGACACATTGGCCCACATTCGAGTCGCGCTCAAAATGGCCAAATTTAGGTCAATTCTTGTACCCAATGGGAATGAATATGTGAGGTTTCTCTTTGTGGGTGGCCATTTGGGCTCACCTGGAAAGAAATTATATTTCGAGCCCGTATATTGGAATTGGGTTCTATTGCGATGGGCAAAATCTGGGACCCCACATCGAGGCTGGTGCAATTTTGCTACTGTATTGGCATCCAGAAATCCATTTACCGTGAGCTTGACGAATTGTTGAAATTTTTTAATGGCTAATTCTAAGTTATCATCAAAGAGATCGTCGTTATCATGCGATGGATTGTTAGAATTATCGTTACTTAGATATCCAAGGTTTGAAAGGTACTTCTTGAGTTGAGAAAGGCCAATGGCCTTGCTTCCTTTTCGGGTTCCAATCAAGGGTTTCAAGAAGTCTAGGGCTGATGAACTTTGTTTGGCTGATTGATGAGGTGTTGCATGAGAGAAATATAAGAAAGGAATGAGTAGAAAGAGGAGGAAAATGAATGAGAACAAGTGAAAAAACTTTGGTACCATGATTATAATCACGAAGCAGGTAAGACGTTTTAGACAGAAATTGGTGGCTAATTGTGTGCATGGATTTGATTGAGATGTAACCTACCTCTATTTGTAGTGTTTCAATATTGTTGCAAAGCAAAGTTTATTTAATTTGTAATCCATTTTTAGGGTACGTATTAGATTAAGAAACATTTAATGGACGAAACATAGGGCATATGTTTTGATGATATTTACCTAAATAATTTCAAAAGGGGAGAAATAATGATATTATTGATCATCAATTTTAAATTTTTATTGCTACGTAGTATCTTGGTTGATTGCCAAAATTCTGGTTTATATAGAGTTGAAAACTTTGTCTGTATATCGAGGATATATATATGCGAAGTAATTGATTGTGGGACAATTACATGATAGTTTAGATTTTCGGTAAAACTCGAAAATCAACATGTGACACAATGTTATATATAAATATAAAAACAATGTTCCACTTATTTATATATAAATTTTTAATAAAAGGTTATTAAAAACTTCTTGAAATAAGTTTTTGTATCCATAAAATCTATCGTACTATGAGACACATTTCACAAACTTTTCATTAAAATCTTATGTTTAGGGTTAATAAGTTTATGGACTTAATCCTACATAGTGTTTTAAATAAAATTAATAAATTGTAACTTGTATAAAAATTTATTATTTAAAACTTTTATACTTGGTAATTGGTATTAAACATGATTTTTATTTCAAATTTTTTGATCTTCTGATTTTTTTTATTAAAGAAAGTGTATTTTTAGATAATGTCATGTTAAACTCAAAAACGAGTTATTAAAGTATTTTAAATATTTAATAATAAATAAAAGTTTGAATTATACAATTTAACAAATCAAAAACAAAAAGATGTCAAAAGAAGAAAATTCGATTGGCCAATTCTTGATTTAAGAAATCAAGAGTAATTTAGTCTAAAAAGTTGTTAATTCTAATTTTTGAATTTTTTTTGGATGAAAAGATTGCAAAGAGGACATTTGTGATAAAGAGATATTTTTATGATTTCTTTTTTTGATATAAAATTTATATTTCAGGGGGAGTTTAGTAATTTTATATTTGTATCAACTTGTTTATTATACAATATATAGTCGTGACATGGACGGATCTTTAACTTCTAGTTGAATATATGGAGATATATTCAGCGGCTCAGTACCAGGTGCAGGTCTCCAACTGATCTTTATCCAACTTCAAAATATTTGTTACTTTAGTCCCTCAACTTTAAAAATATTATCACTTTAGTCCCTTAACTTCATAATAATTGTCACTTTTGTCCTTTGGCGTAAAATGCATTGTACAGTTCCACCCCAATGCCATTATTGAGCAGAGTGTATTTTGAACCCGTATGAGGTTGCCATTTGGCCTCACCTGGGAAGAAAGTCAAGTGTATTTTGAACCCGTATTTGGGGATTGGATTCTGTTGCGTTGTGCAAAATTTGGGACCCCACATCAAGGTTACGACAATTTCGCTATTGTAGTGCCATCCAAGAGTTCATTTACTGTGAGCTTGACGAATTGTTGCTACTACTTTATGGCTAATTCTAAATTATCATCGAAAAAATCACCATTTTCAGGAGATGGGTTGTGAGTATTATTGTTATTCATATATCCAAAGGGTTGAAAGGTATTTCTTGAGTTGAAAAAGGCCTTTAGTTGTGTTTCCTTTCCGGGTTCCAATGAGGGGTCTCAGAAAATCCAAAAAAAAACACGAGTGCTAAGCTTATCCAAAACATTTTATAAGATATTTTAGAAGCTTATAAGATGTAACATTTTATAAGATGTTTAAAAAAAGTTGGGGTTGAGTTACTTTTTTTTAAAACAGTTTATAAGATCAAAACATTTTATTTTTTTGATCTTATAAGCTGTTTTTGAAAAAAAAATTATCAAATAAATTTATAGAGCTTATAAGCTCTAAAACATTTTATAAGATGTTTAGAGGAGCTTATAAACTTAGTCAAACACTCTCTAAGTATGTAATTTTTAGAGAGAATATTATAAATGAAGCTTTATTGTGTGCATGGAATTGATCGAGATCTAACCTCTATTTATTGAGCTTGATGGTTGTTAAGCAAAGTCTATTTGTAATCCTTTTTTAATGTAGTAAAGAAATATTTAATGCAAAAGCATAGGGCATATTTGCTTAATGATGTCTACCTATTTATTACGAGAAGTTAAGAACTAATGACATCAATCATCTAATTTTTCTCTGAAAATTCTAGTTTGAACCAGGTCCTATTAAATAATTACAGGTTAAGTGAATTAAACTTATTATGTAATTGGTATATACTTTAAGAAAAATAAACAATGAAAGCAAAGATTATGACAATTTATCATATGATTAATTAAGTGTGGTGAAACCCAATTACTAAAACTTTTCACTTTTCTCTTGTTATACACTGTAATATCTAGGTAGATGGCCTAAATATTGATGTTCTTATGTAATTAACCATGGGTCACGTGTTGTCTCTAGTTGAAAATTTTGTCTATATGATATTGAATTTGGTAAATATGAGTGAATTAAGTTGGAAATATCATGAATCTATATTAGATTTAGGGTATCTCAACTAGAAATTTTGGGACAAGTTATTATTAGTGCAAATGATACTTTGACAATTTTTACATACATAGATCTTGAATAAGTTTCAAATTTGACAAATAAGATAACAAAAAATATATATAAAAACTTACTTTCACTGAATAATTGTGTTAACTTCATGATATTTCAATCATCCAGTAAACTATACTAGAGTGGTGAACGACATTGTTTCATAATATAAAATCCTATTTATAATTTTTCTCCTTTTGTAATTAGTATTTAAATTACCAAATTGTAGAGTAATTTGAGTCTGAAAGATAATAACGTGGGTCCCACTCCGAAAAAATGGGATTCAAAATTATGGCTATAAGTATGAGAATAAGAAAAACAAAATTGGGTTTCTTGTTGAAAATGAGTTAAACAAACACTTCTGGAATAATTCGAATAGTATGTAAAAAAACATATGTTGATGAAAAAATGAACGAAAAGCCCTTGAACTTCGTGGACAATTCGAAAATATCTCTTTGACTACTATCTATACATAATTCTCTCTAAAAAACTCAAATGTAGTTTCACACCGAATGATGTATTGTAAGGAAGATCGATAGGGCATCACTCTTTTAAATAGCTAACTTGAGAATAATTAATTTTTTGTTTATGCCTTTAATCTATTTGCATTTGATTTATATATATATATATTGAAAAAGAAATTAAAAAATACTATTAAAAGTACTTAATTATTTTGTGAGCATCACTTATTTGATTATTTAATATTCCTCATACATTATAATATGAGTCTTTTTGTTCTACTTAAAATTTGTACAATGCCCTAATTCCATTGATATCATCTAAGCCCAAACCCTTTCTGGATCCAATATCAAAATAAGGTCACATGATAGCTTTTTCATCAGTGCTATGATCAAGTCCAAGAACATGGCCAAATTCATGCAACCCTATAGTCTGCAATTCATATGCACCATTAAAAGTCCCATCCCTCCACATCTCATCTCCATCATAGTGTAGAATACCAACAGTTGGGGCAAAAGCATGGGCCAAAACCCCACCCGGCCCATCTAATGGATATCCGTCCCCGTGGCCCCAGAACTGGAATGTGATCTTAATATCAGCCCAATTGTAATCCGTCATGTAATTGAACCTAAAAGGTGTCGCACTGGCCCAAAGTCGAGCCGCACACCTCCAAAATGGTTGGATTTTCGTCGGGTCGCATACCCCATGTGAATGAATATGTGAGGCTTCTCTTTGTTGGCGGCTGTAGGAAATTAAATTCACATAAATACATAATAAAGATGGATCGGGTATCAATAAATGCTGCGAAAATTGGTCGATCCAGACGTCCCGAATCTGACTCGTCTACAAGCCTCCTTGATTGAATCACGAACACTCTTCACTTTACTTGCCGTGCTGGATCAGCTACCAGAGCAATCCAAATCAATATATGCACACCGTACTGGACCCCACATCGAGGTTGGTGTAGTTTTGCTATTGTATCGGCATCCAGAAATTTGTTTACTGTGAACTTGAAGAATGTTTGGTACGGCCAATTCTAAGTTATCATCAAAGAAATCGTCGTTTTCATTAGAAGGATTGTTCGTGTTATACTTATTCATATATCCTAGGTTTGAGAGGTATTTCTTGAGTTGGGAAAGGCTTTAGCGGTGTTTCCTTTTCCGGGTTCCAATCAAGGGTTTCAAGTAATCCATGACTGATGAATTTTGTTTACCTGCAGGTTGATGATGTGAATCTGCATGAAAGAAAGGGTTTAGGAGAAAAAGGATCAAAATGCATGAAAAAGCTTCGGTTCCATGTTCGAATAATCAAGTCAAGTAATGCTGAGAGAAAATCATATTGGAAGCTCTATTGTGTGCATGGGCTTAATCGAGATGTAACCTTTATTTATAGAGCTAATTTATTCAATGATTCTACCTAAGTGCTATGAGAAATTCACAAATGATTACATTGATCATCTAATTTTTATGAAACTTTTTAGGTCAAACAAGGTTCAACCTGATCCAAGTTAATTATTTGGTTAGTAAATGAAGCTTTTCATACATGAGTAATGTATGATCATATAAATCACAAAAGAGTGTGGTCAAACTCAATCCAGAATCCAATTTTTCATTTTTCTCTTGTTATACATTGTAATATGTTGGTCAACTTCTAAAATCATGATTTATAATGTTATATCATGGTTTATGTGTTACTTGGGTGGAAAATTTTAGTCATATGTTATTTGATTATAGAGATCTAAACTATATATCATGTTTGTGAATTTCAAGCGGATTAAGATTTGAGTTTGTGGAGCCATGTTATTATTAATGAGAACTATATTTATTCTAATTTTCACAACCATAAATTTTCAATAAATTTTAATTTTGATGGACAAATAAAAATAACTAAAAACATAATAAATAACTATATTGAGGTTTATCTTTTTGGAGAAAATATAATTAAATTACTTAATTTAATTTTCTTGTTCTTCCTGAAATAATCTTGACCGCAAATTTTTTTTTGATCAAACATGATGATGAACGGATGCTATGAAAGAATGTGACCATACGATCAATGGCCACAATCATATCCCAAGTAGCCCAAGTGAGCGTCCGTGCACCCAAGCACTAATGGGTGCTCATGAGCATTGTACGGGCGCTCAAGCGCTGATGGACGCTCGTGGCCGCTATAGGTTTGGACGCTCATAGGCGATGGCTGCGCATTCACGAGTGTTGGGCACTCTTCAGTGCTGCCTATGGGCACGGTTCAATTTCAGTGGTTGTGTGATGCGCTCGTTCGCGTTGAAACCCGTTCGCGCTGGGACGCCTCGTTTGGGGGTGTAAATGCAACTTTTCGGCATTCCGAGAAATTGTGACTTTTCGCCTCAAACTTTTCGTTGTCTATAAATAGACCCATCCGAATGCACTTCAAATCTCCCATCAACGATTTCCCTTATTTCTTTCTAATTTTAAGTTCTACTTTGACGGAAGGGGTGAAGTTGTAAAAGAATTTAAATAGACGGAGGGTGTAATTGTAAAAATTCCTTTACACGAAGGTCTTCATGTAATTATGAAAAGATTAGGGGATGTTTGGTAATTGACCATAACATGAGATAAGCAAATAATTATTTCTTATTATAACGATTTATCATATGTTTTAACTGATTATGGTCAAACCATACCTGATGTAAACTAATTAAGTTCAAGATTTAGCAACCTTCATACCTAGGCATGCTCTCTTTACTAAACTGGTGCATGAATCAAAGTCAGGCCTACTCATGACAGGAAAAGATGGGACAGCACAAATCATCCACGTTCAATGAAGCACAAATTCATTTCATCAAAAAAAACAAAAAAAAGGGGAAACACTACTTCCGTATATAATAATAAACAAATGAATAAATAGAATTTAAATCAATAACAACTTTATACAGACTGGAAAGCGAAATGAGATTTGACAATTCGATGTAGTTTCTTCGATTCTAAATGAATTCCCAAATATCATTTTTGAGAAGAATTTATATTTTATATAACCTATGACATATATGCACAACCCTTCCTCCCTTCTGCAAACTATTTTAACATACCCGTATAATTTTTACAAATTTACAGGAGCTATATATATATTTATATAATTAAATCTATAAGTATATTGATATATCTATAGCAACTGTACGGTATCCACACCAGAGGACGACGCTGAATGAGATGCAGCTAAAAGTGCCGCTCCAATACCCGACCCGTCATCCATCACCTTAATAATGACATACGGAGCCACTTCCTCGCCTAATATTTGTCCCATTGCTTCGTTTAGGTATTCTCTGAACATTGTATAGTTTGTATATAAGCCCCCCTCGACCGCCACAACTGTTCGTTTCATTTTCTCTTTGGTTTTAATACCCGTTATTCCACCATTACCATCCCGACCAATCTTCTTCAATATTCCCACAATACCAGCAGCAGCCAACCTTGCTGCTCTTCGGGTCACCACCTCACATACTTTAACGATGAGCTTCCGAACATTAAGAGGGACATCAGGGATCTGAAAGCCATCAACAAACACAAATGACATTTAAGTAAATATTGATAAGAATCTTATAACATATGAAATTCAAGTTATTTTTTAAGAGCTCCCGGGTCTAGTATAATCACAACCAGTCGTGTATGCCTGTATGGCAGACCTTGTATGGGTCCCAACATATGGATGGCTGTGATTGTCCCGACTCTAAATTATGCGAGTTTTATATGCATGGAATGACCCGTGAATTGCAATGCACTACCTCCAAGGTGTCTTTTAATACTTTGGCTACCTCGGTCAAGTCGGGGGAATCATCCTCAAGCATAGTAGCAATCATTGGTGTCCTGAAAAGTTTAGAATAAGAGATCATACATTAATATCCACCTACAAAAGATATCATCAATTGCTTAAGAAATGTATGAGTTGATAATGAAGACTAATTGTGCAACTGATTATTAGCAGACATTCGGAGTACTATTACGTGATTAGGCTGGAGATGCAATCTGACTATTGCCAAAGACTCGTCAGCTCAAACTTTTATAAACTTACATAAGCAATTTGGAGTAACAAATATGGAACTTATGATCTAATAGGTATGACAATAAGACTGATCTAACGAGTAACTAGCAAAAATGATGCTGGTTCCTCGTTGATATCTATAAAGTAATAATCATCACAATTAATTGTATCATGCATTAATATCTATAGAGCTAATTATAGTAATATTCAGTCAAAATATCTTCACGATTTGCATGAAACGGTGATTAAACAAAGTTCTAGATCATATTTAGTAAACTCACTCTTTCTGACTCTTGAAATAGACTAAAGATTTTATAAAAACCTCAAGTATTATTACTTATCCGAAGACTTGATAGGTGACGGACTAAGTTTCCTGAAAACTTCTGATAAAGATCACCTTGAACCCATATATCTGACATCACGACACGGACAAGGGATTTATCAGATATTCAGAGATCCAGAAAAGGATGATGCATGCATCTACAAAGTTAAAAGATGGCTTTTCTTCCAGTACTTGAGAGAGAACACGAATACACGATAAGCTAGATGACTATATGTGTGCTTCTCCACAGACATGACAGGTAGAGATAAAGACTAATAATGAAATTATTACCTCAAGATGAAAGGCACATGTAATTTGGAAGAAACAGGTCCAAAAACATCAGACTCTAGTGACATCCTAAGAATTACTCTTCGTACGATGTCTCCAAGATACATGCCCGATATCATTTTCTCAAAACCCTGCAACAGGATTATTATTAATCAGCCAACAAACATTATCGAGCCATGAATTTATTTCAGATTCTAAATCAGGGAGATACCAAAAATATTTAAATTAAAAAATGAAAACTAATCCCACCTGATCATATGGGTTAGGACTCTCAGCATCCAAGTCAACATCGTATGATGTTCTTGGTAAATGAGATGACCAAAAATTTCCCCATTCCATGTTAACAACCTATTACATTAAGCATACCACGAACAAAGTAAGATTAACAAGAAAACTTAAGCAACTGTGAAATATTAACCATAGTGAATGGTCGACAGATTAGAAAGGATACCATGCCTCCCGATGTTGTAAGAAGACCTTGGCATTTAATAATGGAATCTGCTCGCTCTACATAACAGGCATTGGTGCCTGTCCCGAAAATCACAGCAGCTACTGTGTCTTCATCATGATAATGACCAAGAGCCAACGTCCCCACAGTATCATTTATCTGCTTACACAAGAAAAGGAATTGAATCACGTGACAGCAAGCAATATATATAATATATAAACTAACAGCAGAGACAAACAAATAATAATAAAGGAATGAATTATTTATCTGTTTTATTCATTAAAAAAAGAATCAACGAATCATGCGATGGTAATAACTATAATCAGGAAGCAATAATTAATATTATCAGACTAAATACTGGCAGATGCCGAAATAAATCATAAATAAAGTCGGCCACCTAAAGAAAACAGTAACTCATAAAAATGATGGTTCTACAATTAGATATCATGCAGAATAAATTTTGTTCTAACAGATAGATTTATGAAAACTTAATGATATAATGGAGAAGTCAAATTGCATCAGGGTAGAATGAAAAATCAGGGATCAACAATATAAATTTTTCAACCACCATAATATGATGAAATATAAGTTTCATTGCATCTACTTTGTGCTACATATGAGAAGTGATAACAACCAAAAACATTTTATGTAGGCTGGTATTCTCTCCCTTCAATTAACTATTAAGATGCAATTGGCATTGTTTATCTCTTAATCCAATATAACAAACAATATCATCATCCCACTATCGAATAAGCATATAAAATTTGATGTTTATAG
Source organism: Buddleja alternifolia (assembly GCA_019426215.1). Classification (NCBI taxonomy): domain Eukaryota; kingdom Viridiplantae; phylum Streptophyta; class Magnoliopsida; order Lamiales; family Scrophulariaceae; genus Buddleja; species Buddleja alternifolia. Next base: position 52,281,116 of record CM033391.1, read on the forward strand.
AAATTTACATAAGAAATAGAGTGCTTACAAGAGCAGCCACTCTCATATTGAGGCCTTTACGAGACATTGCCTGTTGTAGACACTGAGAAACATCTCTACCAACCTGCAATTAAGTGTAATGCACTACGTAAGTTCTACATCTCCACTCATCATGATAATTCTGATGCATCAGTGGAGCAATTATAGTTTTAGTAATAATTTATTTTAAGAAATATATTTTTTCCTACTCTTTAAATACAATGTCAAAGAAAATAAAGTCAACATTTGGCACAAGCAATGTCAAAACTTGATACGGGAAGCAGTGAGAGTACTTGTAACTCTTTAAACAAATACCACAATTGCTGATACGGAAAATATATGCATACATAGAGAGGCCGGGGTGGGGGGGGGGGGGTTTGGAGAAGAACACAAGATTCGGTTTTTTTTCTTTTCTTCCTGGGATGAATTGTGAGGGACCAAAGAAAACAAAAATCATGCCACTAACCATGTCTTCAATCGAAAATCCTTTTGTCCATTTGATTAGAGTTCCCGACGAGGAAGAAGTTTGTTTCATCGGAAATGAAAAAGTGAAGCCAAGCTCTTTTATTTCCCCTTCTGAAGGCTCAGAAACATTTTCTTCCTTTTCAACAAAATCCTTTAATGACATTGCTATAAAATCAAAAAGTTCCTAAAAGCGGATAACAGATTAATATAACAATGTGTCAAGAAATCATTTATATTAATTAATGACCAGACCTAAAGAGGCAACAATTTATAAATTAGGGTACCTCGGTCGTGCTGGTCATCAAATGCTGGGGAATCGGTTGTCGATCAACATCATGTCGAATGATAGCGGACCTTTGGCCTCCTAACTGAACCCGCAATACTCGAAAATTGGTACCACCAAGATCTAAAGCGTAATAAGTTCCTTTTTCGTTCCTGGAAAAGAAAATAAGTTGGGATTATATGCAGCAAAGATTGCTAACCTTTAAGAAAAACAGAAGTTCTTCGAATATTGTGAAGTCATATCAAGAACTAGCACATAAAGTTGGACTAGTAAACAGAAACTCAAGATTACAAAAGCAAAGGATTAAGCAATAATCCGATAATACCAATATCAAATCTAGTTTATCGTATTTATGGCTATCAAGTATCAACCAATCAAGGGCACTCAAACTAAACCACTATAATTAAAAGCAATACAGAAAATCAAAGAAAAACCAACTATTTCACGATCAGATTCAGAAAATACATCAGAATAAACAAGGGACAAATGCTTATTAATTAGAACACGAAAAGAGACGCATAATCAGTTGAGGTTGTGACATTATAAAGTATGCACTAAAGCAAGGAAGAGATCGTTTCGTACACAATGGAGAATCTAAAGGAAGCTCAACCAAAGAATTATGAAAGATAATTCAATTAAAAAACTTTTGATAATCCTGATCATGATTTTCCAGATTAAGACATAGAATACTGGGATAAAAAGGAAAGACAGCACAACAAACGCTGCCGCATTAAACCAACAGATAGATTCCAGCAGCACAATAATAAAAATAACTCATTTGCGGACAGACAATTTCCAGCAGCACAATAATGAAAATACCACGTTTGCAGAGAATCCATTTACCATTGGTAAGTAATAAACCACCAGATAGATTCCAGCAGCACAATAATGAAAATACCTCGTTTGCGGAGAATCCGTTTACCTTTCAATTTAATGAATTTAAGCATAATATAAAACATTTCTAAACCCTGGACACATCGACTAGACTCGTCTTTGAGATGACAAAGAATCAGCACCTACATGATTCCATTCTCATATACAAAATATTGTAATGGTAAACATGCAAAAACGAACAAATAACCAACAAATTAGTGGGCATCGAAAAAACCCGAAAAAAGAATATGAACCACTAAAAATTATTAGTACAAAACAACAACTGGATCACTAAAAGCAAATTCCCACTGTTCCCCCCATAGAACATAACAGTCCAATATTAAAAAAATCCATACAGCATTCTTGACAATTACTCAGAATTAAGCAACAATTGAACTAACAGATAAAATCATTCAAAAATTGAATTTTTATACACCATTGTCAAAATAAAGTCAATGCCACACAAAAAAAAAAAACCCACGCCTAAATTCCCACAGCGGCATATTCCAATAAATAAACACATGCAACAGATGCACACAGACAAGCACACACACTTAAATACGCATAAAATATATATACATGTACACATATAAATACATATAGACACACACAAACACACATAACCCTCGGGGCTTTACCCAGTAGGGAGGTTGTGAACGTGGGTGAGGAGCATCTTAAGCTTAGACCCGCCCTCCGACGCGAGTCCGGCGTGCATCTCAACCGCCATAGCATCAACAACCTGTCGGAGCCGTCCTACGGAGGTGGCGCAGCCGTCTTCAAGCTCCTCCAGCACCGTCACCACCCTCCTCCACCCCCTACTCCGCCTCACAGTCCTCCCTACCATCACCGCCGCCACCACGCACGCCGCCAACGCACACCCCGCCGCCACCGCTGCCCCCACCTTCCCCATATACGACGCCGTTCTTCCTTCCACAAACCCTTTTATTTATTTATTTTAGTACCTTTTTCTGGAAAAACGAAATCAAAATCAATCAACCATCTTACAAAAATAAAAGGAAAAAAAAAGGCTTTTGTTTCGAGTGATCAGTTCATGATGATGGCCTTATGATATTCAGATTTCTTCTGGTCGGAGCGTTAAATGCCTGGCTTTATGTTTTCGAGTGAAGGGTAATGAAACGGCGGCGTATAGGGGCGTCGGCTCTCCAAACGACGCCGTCCTGGAGGATTCTTCCGACTGTGGAGAAACGAAGAAGAGATGAAGGTTTTTAGAGTGAGAAAGTAAGAGAGAGAGAGAGGAACGGTGGGAGTGTTATGGAAAGCGAAGTGTTGGGTTCTTATAGGGGGAGGTTGAAATGACGATTTTGACCCTCTTGAGTAATTTAATGCCTGATTTGTATCCCCTTTCGACATAGCGAGGTCGATTCTGGTTTGACCGTTTAGAAAATTGGGAAACTCCATTTTTTTTCTTTTTTCATTTTCTTCCCTCCTTGCTGTCTTTCGGACGGGGGAATGTGAAATGACGGGTTTACCCCTGGCCTTTGTGAAGGGGTTGGGATGCGAGGGGGTGGCCTCTAGAAGCCCTATTTTGGATTGTGCACCATCAATTTTTTGAAGATGTAAGTTTGATTAATTGACCTATGGTGATGGTGACCCTTTTCTATATATATATATATATACTATGACAAGATTTTTTTTTAAAATCTGGATTGTATATGCATGGAAATAAAAATTGAATTAAATGATTTATTGAATTTTATATTAATTTATAGTTATCTTACTAACAATTTTTTTTAGTGAGATTGAAGTATTCATTTTACGATATAATGGGAACAAATAAATCTCAAATTTTAACAAGATGTCAATTTTGGTTTTGTTTCGAAATTATAATGTATTAAAAATGATTTTTCTTTTCTTTTTTTTGGGTTCACTCGTGTGTCGCTAGTTTCTTGTGTATAGAATAAAATCATTATACACTAATTGATTCGCATGCCTCGTGATAAAATAATAATGTGTTCATTTCTATTTGTTATTTGGATCAACACAAACGATAAAAGAATAAATAAAAAATTCAATATATAAGTCACTATTAAATATATATGTGGCCTTGTCTATGTCTTTCCGCACAAAATAGAATAGTGCATCAATATTGCGTTACATGCAACAATCACACGTACGTTGCAAATTTGCATGGAAGCCGTTTTGGTAGGAATTGGGTGGCTTGAAAACGGATGTGTTTGATTCCTAATAAAGTCACATATATATATGTTGAAAATCTCTTTTACATTTTTAATGAGGGTTTTCGAATATCAGTCCAAATATTCAAGTAGGTTGAGCAACTCATTTTTGATTGCATTGATCGCCTCACTTTATAATATTGTTTTACGTATTTCAAGTATTTTGTCATCGTAAGATTTAAAAATTATATAAGTTGCTGAGTAATATAAAATTTGGATATTATATTTTTAATAACTATTGGAACACTTAAACAAAGTATGACAATTGTGGTAGTTATCAACGAAATGAAAATGCAATGATTATCAAAGTACTGTACTTAACTAGTTTCCTAAACCCTAAAAACTTAATTAAATACCTCTCTTTTCCCAAAAAAAAATAAAAAATCTATCAACTTTGATTACTCAATGAATCCCACATAAAACACAAACGGACCCATGAGGCATAACAAAAAATGTGAGGGGCAACATTGACTTTTCACGTACTGTGGGGGAGGGGGGGGGATTGTGGTATGTGAGTGCACTTTTGCTTTGATAGTCACACAAATTTATTCCCTCTTTTCTTAAAAGAAAAAAGAAAATAATGTTGTTTTGAGTCGACAAAAGAAACAAGTGTGGAGAGGAGACACACATGAGTCAAAACGGCGACGGAGTAGCTGCGTATTGCCCGTACATCGTGCCAACTGTGATCCGCTAATTCCAGCTGTACATCAAAAAAGCAATCGCACCAAACCGTACGATTCCTATCACAACCATAATAATAATTTCCCTTTTCATGGAACAATATCTATATAATTTTCTTGTGAGATTTTATTGTGTTTTGGAATGTGAAAATGAAGAGATTTTGATGTCATCTTAAAGTGGATTATAAAATTGCTAAGATCTTAGCTTGTTTGGAAAAGTCGTGTGGAAATGTGTTGAAAGGAAAATGATGCGGGCCACTTCTTGTTTTTCACTTTTGGAAAATTTTATATTGAAGATTAGTCAAAGATTATATGATTGTGTAACACACGTTAAAATAGGTTGGTAAGTGAATTGAATGATTTTCAGGAATTCTTAAAATTTTACATTTTAATATAGTCAAAGTCATGTATGCAGTAGATTTATTGTGGTCTCATCTTATAAATTAAATTGTTCAAAATTCACTACTATATAAAATTATATTAGTGTCGATTTTGAAGTGATAATCTCAAAATTATTACTAGATGTATAGAATGAGCTAGTGGTGCCAGTAATTTTGTAGTTATCACAATAATGATTTTCAGTGACAATTTTTTTTATAAAATTATCACTATTGATAATTAGTGATAGTTTAATGATAACCAAATAGAGTGACAATTATATTTGTTGTCTCGAAAAATGTGTAATTAATAGTTAATATTGACAACAACTTATTTGTTACTAATTATCAAAAATGACAACTTGTTTAGAATTCTTGTCTTAAATTAATACACAATGCGACTCAAGTTGCAATAATTTTTAAACTTAAGCCGCTCATATAACAAATATAAATAAATAAGTCATGTTCTTTTAAGTTTGTTAGTAAAATGATACATGTCACTGATTTATCATAAACTCTAATTTAGTAATAATACTGTTGTTATAAATCTAAAAGAACTCCCTATTTGATAGAAACAAAAATAAAACAAATTGAAGTTATGCACAATGAATAAATTCTTTTTTGTTCAAAACAAAAAAAGAATAAATTCTTTCTAAGAAAAGACAGGATAATGAATTCATAATCGTTATCCATGGCATATACTACTACTCGTTCTGTTATATTACTATTTAACTCAATATTTAAATCTTTTAATCATTTTTTTCATCTTAAAAATCAATTTAACCACCTCACTCCTTTCATTAAAACGTATTCTCTTTTTTTTTTAATTGAAGACGAAAGAAATACCCTAAATATTTATCTCGACAAACCCGGACTGATAGTTATAATCTTGAGTCATAAAGACTTTATCCAACACCATAAAGGAGAAAAAAGCAACAACTTGTAGCAGTCTGGATTTGAACTCAAGATCTCTCACATAAAACGGGAGGTGGATACCACTAGACCAACATGTCTTGACTGTTAAAATGCATATTTAATCTTGAGCAAATTTGGGACTTGGAAAGAAAATTTTGTGCCCTTTCTTTTTCCTTTTCTAGGGGTATAATTTTTTTTGCCCTTTTGTTGGTTGATAATATTCAAAGTTCTATGCCTTTTTTTATAAAAACGAAATGCAGAGAGAAGGAATAAAATAAATATCCCACAAATATATAACATGGAGAGTCTCTAAAGGCAATGTTGATTGAATGACGAATATATTGGACCTGGATTGGTGGAGATCACCCCAATAACATGAGGACGTGCTCATGCAATCTTTGTCTGTGTAAAAGTATATGGTGTATGACTATGACTGGTGTGGGTTCTCTACAGTGCGATTTAATCAGTTTGCTTTCGGTGATGCTAACCAGAGCCGTCGATGCATGGAATGCTTTAATCTAAACAAATGAAATCGTTGACTCTATCCATGTGGACTCCACCCATAAAGTAGATGTTTCGGTTCGCTTTAAGCACGTGCACAATAGGAGTCATGCATTTGTTAACTCTGGTTATTTTGTATATAATATATATTTAATAGTATAGATATTTGATGTGCACCAAAAAGTACCCAAGGGTACTATGGTAGTTGCTGGAGTCACCAAGATGGGTTGGGTCGCTATCCGGAGGCGGATCCGTGGAGGACCCGCCGTATAAGTCCAAGAAGGACAAAAGACCTACTAAAGATAGTTGGGTCCTAATATCAGTCTAAAATACCATGATCTCAAGGAAGTTAACCCTGATGGTTTGTTAAGTAATTCATGCCCATGACCCATGACCCACTACCAGCTCCCTACAAATACTTTAAAGGAGTTGGGAGAGGCTGATTATCGACTCTCCCAGTAAAAATTTACTGGCTATTGAGAGTAACCCCATAAAAGAACTACAAACTGACTTGATCCCACATTGCTTGGGTACGTAGGCAGCTCGAAGTAATCGAGTGCAATCTATAACTTAATATATATTTAACCTAGTTTGTCGTGAGTTAGATCGGTTTCCTTACCCCTCGTGGTTCATCACGTGACAATCACTGTCTGATGATTTTTACCATCATCAGATTGGCGCCGTCTGTGGGAAGAGTGTCTTAACCACTGAGTATGCGAACTAGGTCACAAGCTCGTACTACTGGAGAAAGAATGACCAGCCAACATCACCCGACTGCTGCTGATGAAACTCCTAACCCGGTGCCTGAGGATCGGCGCGGCCATCCAGAGGGGGAAGAAAATCCTCTCAATGGTCAGACTGAGGGCGGAGGTCCGGAGGTAGCGCCCCCGATCAGGGAGCAAAATGCATCACCTGTTGTACCAGAGGTGATCCCATCCCCTGCTTCCAGGGTGTTTGAGATCACCCAAGAGACACTACTTACTCTGGTGGAGGATGCCTCAGTGAGAGCCGCAGCAAGGGCTGTTCAGCAATATGCCCGGGCACATCCTTCCCCGGCACCCCAAGGTCTAGCAGCTAGCAAGGGGCAAGACCCTCATGAGAGGAGTCGTCCGGAGGCTCCCCATCCCCGCGAGCAGGGGATGCAAGATCCGCCTCCATCCATCTGTTCGCACAGGTACTGAGCCTCATGAGAAGAGTCTCTAGGCCAATCCCCCTGTCGAGGTCGAGAATCTCTGACCCCCGGGGGGATTGGTTCGAAACGATCCAACTTCGCGGTGAATGGCGTTGCCAGAGAAGGAGAGAACAGTGTGAGCTCACCCCCTCAAGGCCACCAAGAGGCAGAGATAGAAGGCCAACGTCTCTCCGGTCTCCACGTCGAGGTCACATCTCATTGACCTCCGAGGAGGCCTTACCAAGGCGTGAAGGTCTAAAAAGGCGTGAATCTTGCAGTGATAGAAGCCCAGAACACTACGGGAGGTACGAGGACATGCAATTGGTGCCCTTAGCAGTGGCTCCAGCAAAGAGAAGCCCTTTCTGTTCAGCAATATTAACTGAGTCTTTGCTCCCAGCGCTTAAGATTCCACACTTGAGTGAGTATGATGAGACGGAGACCCTCAAGAACATGTTGACAAGTTCAACGCAAATGCAGACATGTATGATATCAGCGACACCACATATTGCAAGATCTTCAGAACCACTCTCTCGGGAAAGGCTCTAAGTAGGTTCAATAGGCTACCTGTCGGCACTATCACCGACTTTGATCAGCTGGTCAGGCGCTTCCTCAATCACTTCTCTATGAACAAGAAATACTCCAATATAAAGTCTTTCTTGTTTACAGTGGTTCAAAAAGACGGAGAATCCTTGAGATTAGGGGTGTACATAAACCCGCACAACCAGCCCGACCCGCTCAAACCGACCCGAACCGCCCAAAAACCGCCGGTTTGAAATTATTAAAAAATTGTGGTGGGTTGAAAAAATTGCAACCCTCCACTTTCGGGTCGGGTGGTGGGTTTAATAATTGTAACCCGCCTAACCCACCACCCGACCGCTAATTGTATATGTCATAAGTGTATATATATATATATATATATATATATGCATATATATATATGCATATATATAAACTCTAATAATATTAGTAGTTTTATTCATATTTATGTAAAACGCTTTATTTTTAATTTGAGTAAACAATAACATTTGTTTTTACTTGATTTGAACGAAAATGTAGATGTATATTTTGATGATAAACTTATAAAATAATTTGATTTTATTAATATTTTAGAGTTAACAATTCATGATAAATATGAGTTTTATTTAATAACACAACTTATTTTTGCATTTCTCATCAACTCAATTTTTTTTAATTAAATATACAAGTATGTTATTTTGTTTCTTACTTACTAGTTGAAATAAAAAATAACATAATTATAATTCGATAACCCGCCAAACCGCCCGCTAAATATATTGAACCCAACCTACCCGAACCGCTCGATTTAAAAAGATAATTATACGGTTTCGGTTTAATATTTTGTCAACCTGCATCTATCGGGTCGGGTTGAATTTTTTCCATAAAACCGCCCAAACCCGACCGCGTACACCCCTACTTGAGATTATGTGAGGCGGTTCTCCAACGCAATGTCTGAGGTGCCACACGTTAACCACGAGTTGTTGTCAAGCATTATGCAAAGAACTTACGAAACGGTAGGTTCAAAAAGTCAATTGCAGGGAAGCCCCCAGCAACCATGGCGGAGTTGCTGGCTAGAGCTGAGAAATACATAAGGATTAAGAGACCATAGGGTCACTGAGGAATGAAAATGGTGGCAACAAAAAGAAAGCCAGAGATGAAGACAAGGTGCTGGAGGCCAAAGAGAGGAAGCCAATGCCCCCATCGAGGTTCGCCAAGTATAGTCCACTCACCCTTTCGAGGGAACAAGTGTTTGCCATAGTGAAGCAACAAGGCATATTCTCTTGGCCGAAGAAAATTAGAGATAGTGTCAGTCGCCTCAATTCTAAGAAGTATTGTAAGTTTCATCGTGACAAAGGACACACGACGGAAGAATACCACCACCTTCAAGTGGAGATTGAAAAAATGATCAAGAGAGGCCACCTGCAAGAAGTGATTGCCCCATCCGAAGTAACCGTTCAGACATCCCAAAGACAGAAGATTAGAGATGGGGCAAGAGCAACCCTTCGACAGTGGACTCAGACATAAACAATCCCCCAGTAAATGGGATCATAGGGGTGATTTTAGAAGGACCGGTTGGAGGTGATTCGTTGAATGCAAGGAAAGCCTCGATGAGAGCAACTACTGGGCTGCACGCTTTGAGTGCCCCACAGGAAGGGCAAGTTAATCAGATTGGAGCCAACATTCCCACTATAGAGTTTGGCTATCAAGATGTGGGGGATGGGATCCTCTTAAAAAATGATGCTTTGGTGATATCCACCACCATCTCAAACTTCTAGGTGAAAAGATGTTAGTTGATAGTGGGAGTTCGGTAGACATAATATTTCCACAATGCCTTTGCTTAGTGGGGGTAAACAATGCCCAACTTCAGACGATCAACACTCCTCTCACAGGATTCACGGGTGAGACTGTGGAAGCCCTAGAGGAAGTAGCTCTCCTCATCTCTCTTGGCGTCTATCCCACACGCTCTACGAAAATGGTTAAGTTCTTAGTGGTCAAAGCCTCCTCCACCTACAACGTCATCTTGGGGAGGCCGAGCTTCCGTTATCTCAACTTTTCACATGAAGATCAGGTTCCCCACCCCCAAGGAGGTAAGAGAAGCAATTGGGGATGTCAAGGTGGCAAGAGAGTGCTATGCAAACGCACTGAAAAGACCCAAAAGAAAGCATGAAGATAAGGACCCTGAGGATAGAGGGAAACAAGTAGCGATCAACTTGATCTCGACGGAGGAAGATGGCTTGGGGGTCAACGCCAAGATAGCCCAGCCTCTTATGGAAAGTATGAAGAGCCCAAGGAGTTACTCCCCGAACTCAATGGAGTCAGAATACTAAGCTCCTAGTGGCTTCTGAAGGTAAACAATTTAAAGACAATATCGTGTTGGCCATGAGCCAAGTGTTTTTTGTCTTTTGAGGTGCCTCCGTGCACCCCCTTATTTCTTTTATTGCATGCATAAACTATTGAATAATTTAACTAAGTGCTTATTTAGCACCCTTCTCCCTAACATATGTGACATTATTTTCAAATCATGGTCGAATAGCAAACCAAAAGTCTGTGACTCCAACTGAGGTCGTTACAAGGTCTCGATACTTAGTCTATTTATGCTATTATGTGAGTTGCCACGATAATTGTGGCTGACATTTAATAATTTTAGGCCACTGGCCACACATATACTTAGATGCTTGTGTCACCATTGTTATGCTATTGGATAATCCGATAGCTACACACGAATAACCGCTCCACCCACATAAGGGAAGGAACAAAAACTTTAACACGACCCCTGGGAATGGTCAATCTCCCGATGAAGGCCTTACAAGCTTCACACGCAACCCCATTTGAGGTTAACATGGGTGGCATCGCTAAAATCCACCGAGCCATATACGACTCGCCTGAGGATGGGTGTCCCCATAATCCCTCCATAGTACCGAGAGAGGTAGAAGACTTACAAAAGTCCTCCCCACTCTCACTAGGACTATGGATTGAGATCATGCCCCATAGTCCTTCCATAAGACCGAGAGAAGCCGAGGACCTAGAAAAGGTCTCCGCGCTCCCATTAAGGCTATCGATAGAGATTATACCACATAATCCCTTCGATAATACCGAGAGATGTAGAAGACATACAAAGGGTCCCTTCTATCCCATTAAGGGTACAAATTGAGATTGTGAACCAGCTAAGAGGTATCCAAGCCCGTAATAAGTGGCGACTGGCGTAACATCAACCATGTCGTCCATTCAAATTACATTAACCTGACTGTTCCAAGTGTTGTTATCAGACATTGAGGAAATAGTGAAAGAAAAACACGCAAGACACCACATCCCGCTTACCTTGCTATCACTTACACACCTACCCTCTAAGAGGTGATTAGGTAGTGAGTAGTAGCAACATGAACAATCATCAAACCTACCTAAACATGGGGGTAAACAATCACCGTATAGCAAAAAAACAAGAATATTTTCTAACTCCTTTCCTATATAGTCACTTGCTCCTAAATTTGACTAAGCACAATTAAGGAGTAGGGGGACATACAAGGGGAGAAAAATACATAAAAACTACATACATGGCCACGTAGCCAACTTTGAGAACAATGAAAAAGTGTCAATCGCTATCAGCGTAATGACTGCAAGTCAGCATACTAAAAGATAAGATTCATGATAAGAAAAGAAATCCCACGAGGCAACATGCCAAGAGAAAGAATATCCATCGAAGCCTCACATGGCTAAAATAACATCCGTACATCAATGGACAACTAAGAATAAATGTCACTATTGGTAGAGCATAAAGCAGACTAAAAACAGTGCGAGAGCATAAAAATCAAAGGGTGACAACATAGAAAGAGTTGCGTGGCTGGGGAAGCTACCAAGACCTCAGCTGGCAGCGCTGCCTCTAGTATCGGTCTCCTCGTCATTGGTGTCGGATACATTTTCGTACAACCAAGTAAAATCATCATCTGGGTAACGACCACTCTCGCGGAAAGCCTTACGGCACTTGTGCACCGTCTTGGTCATAAAACCCCTGGCAACCATATAAGCCCGCTGGTTGCACTCCTCGATATAGGTGGCACTCTTGCGAAACTTTTCTATTGCCGATTTCTTGGCATCGCTGAAAGCTATTTTCCCAGCATCTGAGGCAAGGAAGCAGCCACCGTCAGACTTTTTGCCTCAAGCTTTCTTCGAGCCTACTTATACTTAACCTTCCAATCGTAAAAAAAGTTCTTAGCCCCCCAGAATCGTGATAGCAGCTGACGGTTCTGCTGAAGACTCTCTTTATGCTCTTTAAGGCGAAGGCAGTGTGATAATTGGGCAACCTGACAAATAGGTAAGAGTGGAAAGAAAATCTTAGAGACATGAATATGTAACCTTATAATAATAATAGCAACACTTGTAAAGACTTACCAGACCAACACGGTGTAAATCTCCTGATCGAGACGCTCGACCGGTAGGGATGATAAGAGGGTAAAATCATAGTCAGTCTCGACCACCCTCATCATCGACTAAGGCGTCACGGGATCAGTCTTATCCCAAAAGGAACTGACATTGGGGTCCAAGTTTGCCCCAGAGACAAACAAGCCATTGTCAGGACCAGTAGAGCTAGAACTCCCAGGAGTGTCACCACGAGCACGCTTTGTTGCGGGGACCAGAGGAGGTAAAGGATAAAAAGACACATGCCTTCCATTGAGGGCCACCCCTTTCCCACGGCTGTTCCTCGAAGACGAATGAGCAGAGTACTGAACGGCATCGTCGTTATCTCTGGTGGCCAATACCTCAGTGACTCGAGGGCTGGCAGCAGCGCCCAACTTAGAGCCTTGGGGACCCTTAGCTCCCAAATCCGTCATCAAAGAGTCAAAATCCAAAGTGCATGGCACCTGCTCCAACGAAGCAAAATCTAAAAGGGAAGGAGCCCGGGGCACGCTCAAAGGGGCATGGGACGAAGGTCCTGACTAATCCGTCCCCTTACCATGACCATGTGAAACTTTGGGAAGTACTGGGGATGGTGGAAGTCATCTAGGCACCCTTGGGTACAACCCCTTTGGGCATTCTCATGCCTGCACAAAAATAAGGGGGGGTACCAAGTGTTAGCATGTGAAAGCGCAATGCAAGAAAGTTATAATGTAAAGTGCGAAGAAATAAAGAGCACCATATACCAGAAGTAAAGAACTGGTTAACATCAAATCTACCATTATACAAGCCCGTCTTGCCAAAGTCAACTCTAAGTTGCCTTTTTGCGGGGGTGACTGGCTGAGGATCTATATTCCTGTTCCAACGCAAGAGCGTGGATATGCCCAAGCTGGTGATGGGAAAATAGAAAAACTTTAGTTTCCAATCATCCTTGGTTTTAACGTTACCCTCCAAAAACCTGACGGTTGGAGCCGAAAACAAATATATATGTGGCGTGGAACAACACGCCTTGAGTGTAAACAAGGCTCGAAAGGCCTCTAGATTAATGGCAAGACTTAGCTCGGCGAACCGAGAAATAAAGCCCTAGAAAAGGGCAAAGCACGTCGCGGTCAACTGAGTGATGCACATGCCATAATGGTCTAATATCTCCCCAAAGAGTTTATGGTAAGGAAATGTGAGCCCCGAACAAAAATACTCTAAGTATAGGGTCACGTCCCTCTGGAGGGTCTAAGATTCGACATCCCGGCACGGGCAATAGCAACTCAAAATCCATTTTTGTTTCCTCAAATAGAGCTACTAGCTCGGCCTCAGTGATAGTGGAATCATGTGAGTCGAATGCAGAGTCATCTTCGGAGGCCGGGTCCTCAGTGGCGGGGGGAGAATGATTCCCTATTCCTATGAAAACGAAGGACTCCGTCAACAACTAGTTGTGAACAGAGGTTATCTAAATAAGATAGCACACGCACGCAAAAAGTGAACACACCACAACATCATATGTGAAAACAGACCAAAGGGATAGACCCGGACCCAAAGATGGTCACGCGAGACTAAGCCTCGCAATAGGGTCGCGAGGCTGCCTAGAGGACAAGATCCGCGAGGCATCTCCGCGAGTTAACGCCTCGTGGTTTTCACCTCGAGGCCAGTGAGAACTTCGCCTTATGAGATTCCCCCGGTTGGACTCCGACAACTCCTAAAATGACCTTTATTGGGGCCGGGAGAACATGGATTTAATCACTCAAGAGGGGGAATAAAAACAAGCAAGCATCACATATCCACACCAAAGAAGAAAGCAATAGCAAATTGCATTATTTTTACCTTGGTCACCTTGGCTCTTGCCCATGGTAGAGAGATGGCATCTCCTAGAGAGATAATTTCTTAAGGGAGGTGAGAGTGTGGAGATGTCAAGAGAAATAATGGCTAAGTACCAACTACCTCTCAATACTTATACAAGAGTAGGTGAGGAATTTCGACGACTCAGTGCTTAGTAGGATCCGAAATTAGGTGGCACGACCTAAGCAATATTACATTCACTCACGGGTATCCCACCTAGTGAACCCGGGAGTGGGGGGCATTATGATGTGCACCAAAAAGTACCCAAGGGTACTATGGTAATTGCTGAAGTAACCAATTAAGATGGGTCTGGTCGCTACTCGCAGGCGGATCCATGGAGGACCCGCCATCTAAGTCCAAGAAGGACAAAAGACCCATCAAAGATAGTTAGGTCCTGATATCAGTCTAAGAGACCATGATCTCAAGGAAGCTAACCCTGATGGGTTGTTAATTAATTCTGGCACATAGCCTACTACCAGCTCCCTATAAATACCTCAGAGGAGCTGGGAGAGGCTGATTATCTACTCCCCTAGTAAAAATTCACTGGCTATTGAGAGTAACCCCACAAAAGAACTACGAACTGACTTGATCTCACACTGTTTGGGTACGTAGGCAGCTCGAAGTAATCGAGTGCAGTCTATAACTTAATATATATTTAACCTAATTTGTCGTGAGTTGGATCGGCTCCCTTATCCCACGTGGTTCATCACGTGACAATCACCGTCTGACATTTTTTACCATCATCAATATTTTTTCATTAATGAAAATAAATCCACAATCAAAAAGAAAAAGAAGGTCCTTTGTTCTCTTTAAAACGATAACAAATTCTTCCATTCAACTACTTAATGAGAAGATATTGAATGTCAACGTTTAATATTTCCACACCGATTGTATTTTGTTTATGGGTAAAGATCATTACCAATCCGAATTTTACGAGTTTTTACACGTTTTCAAACATTTTTTTATTTCAACGATCAATGGATTTTACATTTTCTTGTATATTAGCATATTCTAGCGGAGTATTTCACCGAAATGTCAACACATGCGGCGGAAGTGAAATAAAAAAGTGTAAAAAAATATTGTTTGAACTCCATGGGTTGGAAATTGGGCGAAAGATCCGCCGAATATACTAATATAGGAAAGTGTAAAACCCGTGGAATTGAGATAAAAAAATATAAAAAAATATTATATATTTGAAAAGGTGTAAAAACACGCAAAGTTCGGATGGGTAATCGTTTACCTTATTTGTAATAAGCTACTTAATTAACTACTTTAAAGGTTTTATTGCACTTGTGGAGTTTTTCCTGAATATTAATGAAGCATAATTGTTGATTTATATATATAAAAAGAATTGGCTTATTTTATCTACTTTTTGATGATTTTAATATCACCAATACATTTTTTTTGGATGAATAAATTATATTTTCTTTTCATTACATGAGATTTTTTTTGAAAATAATTTAAGTTCAAAGTTAAGATCAAACAGTGACAACTTAATAGAAGAAATCTAACGATTACAAAATATTTATTTTGCAAAATTCGTTTCGATATGTAGCTCAACTTGATCACTGCAATCTCATCAATATACTAGGAAATAAGCCCTAATCCTCATTGTATCAAGCATCATAGATGTGTTACTAGGATGAGACTTAAACTCGTAACATTTAAATAAAAGTTATAAACTTAATCAGTAAATTACCGTACTGTTAATATTACAAGGGATAACTTGTTTCGTGTAGTTATGACAATTATGGTAAGGGCCGTACGAATTTGCATTTTCAGTTTTCATTACATACGTACCT
This sequence comes from Buddleja alternifolia, assembly GCA_019426215.1. Taxonomy (NCBI): domain Eukaryota; kingdom Viridiplantae; phylum Streptophyta; class Magnoliopsida; order Lamiales; family Scrophulariaceae; genus Buddleja; species Buddleja alternifolia. The sequence goes on from CM033391.1 coordinate 52,297,131, forward strand.
GTGGTAAAAGGAAAACCAAAAAAGGCAAGAGGAAGAGTAAAAAGGACTGAATCCGTATATGGATTTATTGTGGGTTACGAAATGAAGTGAAGTGTGAAGCGTCAACTCTCAGATTATCATCAGCAATCTGCTGCCCCCTCTTTAATGCACTCACATTTAATGCCCTTCATATTATCATTTTTATTTTACTACCTATTTATTGGGATATTTTTGGATCATTAATTCCAGCGCGTCATGTGATAAATACATTTTTTATTTTGAGTTTTGATAAAGTTCTCAAGGTCGAAAGATCAATACTAATCTCGAGTTTTTATCAGACATATTATGGGGATTTCTTGCAATAAAACTGTATGCATATGAGTACAAAGTATTGAATATAAAATCTCTTGGTTAAGTGACTGAAACCGCTTCCACTATTTTAAAGAGAGCAATGATTAATTATAAATCAGGGGAGAGATGTGATTACCTCAAAATTAAATTTGAAGAGAACAATTATTAAATATGGAACAAGTTACATATACAGACATAATTTTATGTATAATCAAATCACATAGACACATTTGTTTTTACCTCAAAATATTAAAAGAAGATATACAAATAAAATGATTTGGTTGAGAGAGATACAAGCTAACTCTGTTTTATGTGTTGAATTTTGTGTGGTTTTGACTTGAGAATTAGAGCATGCATGGAAGATGTACAGATAAGCAATGGAATATTCGTGACCTAATCCCCCTAACAAAGACAACCATGTTTTTGTTGAGATATTTAAAGGCGTACTTTTGTTAATCATTGTTTGGTTAGCTCCATTTTAACCAATAGGAACTTCACAATTCACATGCCACCGCTAACCCATTGTCAAATTTCAATTATTATTGAGGATATTTTTTCAGGTTATGTCTTGTAATTATGTACATCTTTAAGAAAGAAAAATAATTCCTACTATGCAACTTTTCTTAGTCTCAAAAGGACTTTTGAGTTTTGCTCTCGGCGCATGATAGTGTGTTGACTAACGTGCACCCAAAGCCTAAACATGCCAAAGAGGAAGAGTAGAAAGACGACGGAGTTGACCACAAATCCACCTGCGCAACCACTGCAACAACCGAATACACCAAAGAGATGATTGCAAAGTCACTGAGTACAAAGACCCCAAACAAAGAAAGTCCGTTCAGGGAGAAAACTCCAAATCCAATTGCCGATCTAGATTCAAATCAGGAAGTGGGAGGACTGATACCGGATGAGTTAGGGAGTGATGAAGTTCAGGAGATACCACTGTCGGCCAATCGGAGTGTTAGGAATCAATGCGCATAAAATGAATAAAGTAAATAAAGAAAACAAGAAAATAGAGACACAAGATTTACTTGGTTTGGCCAAGAATGCCTACGTCCACGGTCTACACTAGAGTTTTTATTGATTGTATGATAATAGATTACATATTACAAGAGAAGAGTATGTATATATACTCTTGTAGTGTCTTGGAAGACTTGTAATCAGATAAGGAAACAAAATCCAACCTTAAACAACTCCAAAAACGCGTCTTTTTATAAGTCTTGGTCAACACGCCAGTCAACGTCGCTGCGTTCGACCCTGAACGCCGCGGTGATGACTACTGCCTTTGAACGCCACAGCATTGGAACCTGAACGCCGCGGCGATGCCTGTTGTTCCTTCCTTATACTTCAAATCGCTTCCAATCAGTCTACATATCCCATCATCGGAGTCCACAAGGAGTTAAAACTGCAGAACCCTTACTGAATAGGGAAAAAACCTGGAGTGCTTTATTTTATGAGAATAGGGATGGAGTGAATGGTTTGAAATTAAAAAAGGTAGTTAATGAATGTGAGGAAATAGAAATATTGCAAGAAGATGTTGAGTCTGAAATGAGGTACTGGCGATTTTTGTTGTATGCATATATTCTTAGCCAGGATATACCAACGAATGTCATGGTGAACTTCCTGAAAATAAGATGGAAATGAATTAAACTACCTAGAATTGTCAAGCATGAGGCGGGATATTTTGTTCTGCGGTTTGAAAATGAGGAAAATATGAATCCAGCATTAGCCGAAGGAGTCTAGTTTTTCTACTCAAAACCCATGGTTTTGAAGAGATGGTATGCAGGTATTGAGCATGAAGTGGCTATCAAAACAATGCCTATTTGGGTGCAACTACCCAGATTACCACTGGATATATGGGGAGCTTCGAGTTTAATAAAAAAAGTGAGGAAAATTGGTGAGCCTTTATACACAGATGACTTGATAGCACAAAAAATAAAGATTGAATATGCTAGAGTCTTAGTACAGGTTGAAATGGGCAAGGAATTGCCAAGGGAGTTAGTCATTAAGAATGCTATGACAAGAAGAGTAATAAAACAGACAATGAAGTATGAATGGATCCCCATGTTATGCAAAAGATGCCAGAAATGGGGTCATAATGAAGGGAACTGCTCAAAAGAAGTAATTCAACAGTGGCAAATGAAAAAACCAAGTGTGGAGAAGGCAACAGGAATTGATCGATGCAGGGATGCACAGAGCAAGCAGTACTAATCAGAATGAACTAGAAGCAGCTGAGCAGACTACATCACAGATTACCGCTACACAATAGAGACTGGATAAAGGGAAAGGAATTTTGAATGAATGGCAGGAAGTCAGAGGGTCAAAACAAAGGAAATGATCTAGCTGGAGAGACAAAACATCAAATGTTGCAGTACAAGATGCTCTCACCAGCCTCTTTCAGGTGTTGAGTCAAGTTGGTAATGGTGAAGATAAGATTAATGGTTCCAACCCTGTTCCTCATGATTTATGAGGATAGGTGTGTGGAACATTAGAGGCCTCAATACAACTGATAAGCAGATGGCTGTGAAGCAGTTGATTGGGGCAAATAAAGTGCAGATAATGGGGATTGTGGAAACAAGAGTGAGACCAACAAATTATAAAAAAGTGGTGAGAAATTTTGGTGAGGAATGGAAATGTATTAATAATTATGTTGTGGCCCAAAATGGTAGAATTTGGTTAGTTTGGAAAACTGCAGAAGTTGAAGGGCAGGTGGTGAAGGTTACTGAAATGTGTATTACTTGTAAGATGAAAATAGGTACATATAAGTTTTGGTTAACAGTGGTGTATGCACATAATGATGATGGAGTGAGGAAAGATCTTTGGAAGGAATTGAATAGGGAGCAGATTCAGGATCCCTGGCTTCTCATGGGGGGATTGGAATGCAACCCTTTATCCACATGAGAAGCTACAGAGTGATGGTGCTTATGCAGGAGGTAATGAAAATATGATAGCTTGTATTGACAATATTGGACTTACTGATTTACTATACTCAGGGCATGTTTATACTTGGTGCAACCATCATGGCCCTGAAACAAGAATCTACTGCAAGCTTGATAGGATGATGGTGAATGATAAGTGGATGTTAGAAATGGATGGATGTATTCTTAGAGCTCATGATAAAGATATTTCAGATCATAGTCCTCTCATAATGACAATGCAGGAAACTCAATTAGGAAAAGGTCCGTTTAGATTTCTGAATGGATGGATAAAGCATCCTGAGTATCAAAGTATGATTAAAAAGAAGTGGGGTAAAAGTGTGGAAGGGAGTAGAATGTATAGAATATGTCAAAAAACAAAGTATATCAAGAATAGACTAAAGCAAGTGCACATGGGGAGATATACCAATATAACAGAAAGAATTCACATTAAAATGGCAGAGATTAAGGGCATTAGAGAAGAGATAAAACAAAAGCCGTTTGATAAAGATTTGATTCGGGCAGAAAAGGAGAGTTATGGGGAATTGAGACATCTAATGAAAATGGAGAGTGAATTCTTGAATCAAAGAGCTAAAGCTGAGTTCTATCAACAATCTGGTGAATGTAATAGGTATTTCTTTGCAAGAATCAAAGCAAGGAAAGCTCAAAGCACGATAGTGACAATGCAAAACAGTGAAGGAGATATGTTAACATATCCAGGGGATATCCAAAATGAAATATTAAACTTCTATCAGGGATTATTAGGGACTGAGAGTGATACTACTGGACAAATTCAGCAGGAAGTTGTTAATCAAGGATATGTTCTGAATAATGAGGACAGAGATTTATTGAACATACTAGTGACTGAGGAAGAAGTAAAGAGGGTGATGTTCTCCATCCCTGAGAAAAAAAATCCAGGACCAGATAGATTTGGCTCAGGGTTCTACAGAAACTCATAGCAGATTGTGAGAGGAAAAGTTACAAAAGCAGTGATGGACTGTATGGAGAAGAGAAGAATGTTGAAAGAAATTAATCACACTTTGCTCCATCTTATACCAAAGTGTCCTAATCCAAATGTGGTTGGGGATTTCAGACCAATAGCTTGCTGCACACTAATATATAAAACTATATCAAAGTTGATTTTCAATAGATTGAAACAGGTGCTTTCTCTTCTGGTGGATCAAGCTTAAGGAACATTTATTAAAGGAAGAACAATAGTTGATAATGTGATCTTGTGCCATGAGTTGGTGAGGGGGTACAAGAGGAGTAATATATCACCAAGGACTATTTTAAAGGTGGATATAAAAAAAGCATATGACTCAGTTAGGTGGGATTTCTTGAGTATGGTCTTGGAGGCTTATGGATTTCTCGAGTAGTTCAGACAACTAATTATGTTGTGTGTGTCTACTGCCGAATACTCTATCATGTTGAATGGAGGGGTGTTTGGAAGTTTCCCAGGGAAGAGAGGGCTAAGGCAAGGAGACCCCATGTCTCCTTACCTATTTGTATTGATTATGGATTATCTCACCAGAAGTTTCAAATCGTTGCACTCACAGCCTGGATTTAAATTCCATCCAAAATGTAAAAAGATGGGGCTTATAAACCTTTGTTTTGCTGATGATCTGATGATGTTTTGTAGAGGTGATTTGAGCTCTATAGAACATCTGAAAAGGGTGATTTGATCAATTCTTTGAGGTGTCAGGATTGAGGGCTAACTTGGGGAAGAGTCAAATAATATGTGGTAGTCTAGTGGAAGAAAAAAAAATCTGTTGAGAAGTACTGGATTTGTAGAAGGGGAGTTGCCTATGAGATATTAGGGGGTGCCTCTGATTGCATCTAGGCTTACAATCAATAACTGTAAGCCTCTCATTGATAAGATTCTAGCTAAAATCAGCTCCTGGACTACAAGATGTTTATCTTTTGCTGGTAGAACGTTACTGTTAAAAGCAGTAATTTTTGGGATACAAATGTATTAGAGTCAAGTGTTCCCTTTGCCCATTGCTGTTGTAAATGAAATAGACAAGATATGCAGGGCTTTTTTATGGAGTGGAAAACTAACAGGGAGGTTTCAGGCGGCTGTGAATGGGAGAATGTTTGCTTACCCAAGGTAGATGGAGGATTGGGTTTAATGAATCTTAGCAAATGGAATATGGCTGCAGTTTTCAAACATATATGGAACATAGCAGCTAAAATAGATTCAATGTGGATCAAGTGGGTTAATGCATATTATATCAAAGATAGTACTATCTGGACTATTGAGACTACAACCAGCAACTCTTGGTTTTAGAGGAAATTGATTAGCATAAGGGATTTATCTATGGAAGTTGTAGATGTTGTGAGCAATCAATGGAAAGTAGGAAGATTCACAATCCAAGATGCATATGGGCATGTGATGGAACACCATGAGGAAGTGGAATGGAAGAAGATGGTATGGGGTAAAAGACCTATAGCTAGACATAGATTTGTTGTTTGGTTTGTTGTGCACAATAGACTGAAAATAAGAGATAGGATTAAAGTATGGAAAGACTTGGATGAAACAAACTGCTTGCTATGTGGACAGGAAGATGAAAGCCGTAATCATCTGTTTTTCCAATGTGACTACACAAGGGAAGTGGTGAAGAAATGCTGGGAAATTATGGGGATCAAATACAATCATTTCAACTGGGATATGGCTGTTGTTTGGATACAAAGGGTTAGCAAGGGTAGCACCAGATTGAGTTGCAAAAAGAGGGCCCTTTTTGCTGCAATTGTTTATACTTTGTGGATAGAGCGAAATAGAAGGTTTTTTCTTGGTAGTAATAGAGATGCAAAGAGTATAGTAGAGCACATTATGAATGTAATTGAATGTAAATTTGGAGATGTATAACAGTGAGTAACATCAGGTATGTCTGATTCATGATTGTAAAGTTTGAGTTATTTTAATGAAAAAAGCTTACTTGGTAAGAAAAAATAAAAATAATAATTCCTACTCAGAAGCAAATAGTAAATTATTATCACCAGGGACGGAGCCAGGAATTATATTAAAGGGAGGAGGCGAGATTGTTATGATACACAAGCGTTGTATTTGCCTAGTAGCCGAAGGATTGGATGGGGGTGCGGGGAGCTTGCCCCCCGTATATAGATATATGCAGAAAAATTGGGGATTAAGTTTAGTAAGAACTTTTGACTTACTTTGTACTATGTATCTCTTTTGTTAATAGTGAAATTATCTTATCCTCTCCCTTGGACGTAGGCAATTACCCTACCACATATAAATAACATTTGATACATTTTTCATAATTAATCAAATAAAATATAGTTTTAATTAAACTAAAATGAAAAATGATCCTCAAAATAAATAAAACAAAACAAAAAATCTAAGAAGTATGATTTGACTAATATCAATTATATTTTAATATTTCAAATTAAAAATGACAATCATCGTTATATTTCATCAATAATATCCAATTTCGTGGAAATCAACTATAAAAAGATAAAACAAATAGATACTTATCATATAGAAAAGACGAGAAATGGGATTTGAACAAATCATTGGTGATGAGAAAATGTAAAATTATAATAAGAATTCTAACTTAAAATTTTGATTATATAGCCTACTAGAATGTTCAATAAAGCCAATTGTTCTACTATATGGGTTTGGGCTAGTTTGTGGGTTAGGAATGTGAATTAATTTTGCTTTTTGTTATTTTTGAGGGGGGACGAAAATACAAATTTTTAAAAATTTATACTTGAAACTTAGAAAATGAAAAAATTAATAGCGGCGGTGGCACCCTGCAGCTTCTCTTGGCTCCGTCCCTGATTATCACAAAATTGCCTTTTAGTTTGGCTAGTTTTGTAATTGTGTACTCTAAATTGCTCTTTCAATTTCATTAGGGTTTTGGCATCACTGAAGGCGGTATTTGAGTTGTGATGTGTCCTAATAATAATAAAGGATATTTTATTAAATAGGAGTAATATAATATTGAAATAATGTGAAATTTATATATTATGGCCGATTAGTTACATTAATCTTTTATGTAGGCCAACCCAAAAGAGCTTAGTACTACGACTCATTATAAACAATAAAAATACTCATGGATTAGTGTTAATCATTCATTATCTAATCACTAGTAAAAAAATCCAAACTACTGTTTTTCAGATAAAAGTTTTGCTATGTCGGAGTCAAGTTGAACTCCAACGTTTTGTATACGTTTCCCGATGTTCTCAACTTTGACCTCAAGATTATTTTGATATCAAATTATATATATATACGAGCGTGTGCACGTGTGATGTTTACTATGAATAAATATATATAAATATGTTCAATTTTGAAGTGCAAGATCTACATCTACTTCAATTTTTCGCTTGTCTACTTATTTGTAGTCAAAGGGCTTAAGGTCTTCCAATAGGTCCACCAAGATTCACATTTTATTGGAATACATGGAGTTCATCTCGGTCTACATGACATCTTGCTATTTTTGCAAATCGATGTCCAACTCACCTCTCATAACTATATATAGAATAAGCATGTGAGGCGACCAAGGTGAGAGGTCCTCTTTTAATACTTAATTTTTTTTGTTTACATCAACTTAACTAGAATTTAGTCAAGTAATCAAGCTAGCACACTAAATCTTTTAATTGAAACTTCTCATCAAATTTTGGAATTGGGAGAGAATAGGGACGATTAATTTTGAAATTTCATTAGAGTCCTTCTCTCTCTCCTATGTGAGAATTCTCTCTTTGCATGAGAGTCCTAGCGCTTTCCTAGGGTTTTATCTACAACAACCATATCTTTTTCTTCATTTCACGATTTTACTAATCTCTACTCACATCGAGAGATACACGAGAGCTGTGAGGGATACAAGAGGGGGAGTGGGAGAAATCCAGGTTCTTTCTATTCGTGCTTTGCTTACGGGAGTTTTAGGCGCAACCATCTCAACCGAAATACTGGAATTCATCTAGTGATTGCTCTTTCCACCACCTTCATGACCTATCACCTGAATCTCATCTCACAGCCTACCAGTTCCTTTTTGTTTTTTGTTTGTCTTGCTTTATTTTCTGTCTTTCGTTATCGTTTTGGCTAGGGTTTGTGTGGCTTTTTTGCTTTCTTAACCTTATTCCTCTCATGTGACAGTGTGCGGGCTAAGGAAACAATATTCATCAGTGTCGACCGTGAGATTCGACTTTACACAAATTCGGATCTTAGGTTATGTGTGGATAATATGGAGGATTAAATCAGTCGGCTTGAAAGAATATCCCTTAGGGATTTAGAAAAAGCTGAAATTGAAATCCCGACAGATGTTTGGCAACCAGGTAGTAATCCATTTGATAGGGTAGTTGTCACGCCCCGGGCTCACGAGCCCGTTGGACCAGAGAAATCCCATCGAACCCACTGAGCGTAACCTTGAGTTAGGCATTTGAACCACGGCCCAAAATGGATATCCATTGTTACACTTGAATTCTAGGGTTCTCTTTATAAATTATTTCATTTTCCTATTTTTCCCGATGTGGGATCATTACAATCACCCCCCATTCGAGGAGCGACGTCCTCGTCGCGGTGTGACTCAGTCCAAGATCCGTCGTCAGGCGTCGGGACTCTCTAGGCTACCATCGGATTTGCCTTGGACTATTCTTCATAGCGGATCCGAGAACCTTGGGCTACTTCATAGCGGATACCGAGATTTCACGTTGTAGCACCGAACTCCCAATTCCGGCTGACGAGCGGCTCTGATACCATTTGTCACGCCCCGGGCTCACGAGCCCGTTGGACCAGAGAAATCCCATCGAACCCACTGAGCGTAACCTTGAGTTGGGCATTTGAACCAAGACCCGAAATGGATATCCATTGTTACACTTGAATCCTAGGGTTCTCTTTATAAATTATTTCTTTTTCCTCTTTTTTCCCAATGTGTGATCATTACAGTAGTGGTGGGCCGATTATTACCGGGTGCTAGGTTCAATTTCGTTGCGTTTAAAAGACCATGTTGAATGCTTTTAAACCAAGAAAACGTATTGATTATGAAACAATTGAAAATGGTCAGTTTCTCTTGAATTTTGAAAATCCTAATGATCTGGAAAAAGTGTTAGACGGGGGTCCTGGTCTTATGATATGACCTTGTCATCCTAAAATTGTTTCTTGAGAATGATAATCCTCTTACTGTTCCATTGTCATGGGTGGATTTTTATGTGCTGGTAAAGGGACTTCCTATTAGCAAAATGAATGAAAATATGGCATTGTTCATAGGAAACTCCCTTGGTAAATATCGTTTTGTTGATTTGGCTAGAAATGGGGTGTCATGGGGATCAACTCTTTGTATTAGAGTCAGTCTAGATGATTCTAAACCTCTTCGTCGTGTCTCTTTTTTTAAAGCGGGGTCAAATATGTTTAATATTTCCTATTCTTATGAATGTCTCCCGGATTTCTGCTATATATATGGTACTATGGGTCATATCTTTCAAATCTGCGAATCCCCAGATAAAAATGCTTTCAAAAATTCTAACAAAGAGTTCCCTTTTGGTCCGTTTCTCCGGGCAGCAAACAAAGCTAGCTACCCATATCGTTCTGCAAGACGGGGTAGTGACTCGTTTTCCCCACGTCCTTTGAGTCCCTCGCGTAGCTCTCAAGTTGCTACTTAGCATAAAGATTCTCGACAACAAGTTAACCGGGCTGCTCATTCTTCCTGTGAACATGTTGATGGTCCTAAGGATAATGATATCCATAGTTCCTCAATAATGAAATTAATTCTCAAGCAGCTAACTTGCATAGTCAGATTATTCCTATTGCTGAAAGCAATAATGCGTCTCCTGTCTCTCTAGCCCCCTATGGTATGGGAGAAAGGGTCTTCTTCTGCTATATCTCCTTCAGCTTTGAAAAATGTGATGATGGTTGGATCCGTTATCCCAATGAGTACATCTCCAGTCAAAATCATCTCACCGGGTGATCGAATCACATCAGACTTTCATTGCCGAAATGAGTTGGATCATGAGAATAATCTCCTTGATTCACAACCTATCTTTGCTCATCCTATTCAGTCCCCAACAGGTGAAACCCAAGTTATTCAGGTACTTATTCAGACACCTACTCCACCTGCTTCACAGCGGCGGTTATTTCAAGAACCTAACGGATACGGTGACCTGAATTCAGCCATAACCAACCCACCATCTTCCCCATTTTTAATTAATATCCCTTTAAAATTTGCTGTATCTCCGTTGCGCAGTGGTAAAAAAATTCTAAATCCTGGGATAAAGCCCGATTGGTTAAACAACCCACTCCTCGTACGTTGAAACGTAAAATGCATGACATATCATCTATTTCGGTGGAGATGGTTGAACGTAAATCGAAACGTTCCAATGTTACAATTTTGGAAATTCCCAAATCTCCGGCGGAGGCTGGCCCACCCCTCCTAATGAATGTTTTAAGATGGAACTGTCGGGGCCTGGGAGGGGTTCGGGTAGTTCAAGAATTGACGGATCTTATCCGTCGTCATAGCCCGTTTTTAATTTTTTTGTCTGAAACAAAATTTGATAATTCGTCTTTTGATTCGCTTAAGTCTAAATTAGGCCTATTTGGTATTTGTGTCGCTTCATCGGGTCGTTCAGGGGGGCTTGGTCTTTTTTGGGTCAAAGATTTTGATGTTATTTTACAATCATTTTATCATTTTCATATCGATTTCCTTGTTTGCCCATCTCCGGAATCGTCGGCTTGGCAATTTACGGGTTTTTATGGCAATCCTAAAACTTCTTTACATAAAGAAAGTTGGAATCTTCTCTTAGTTCGGGTTTGTTTTCTGCTTGGTTGGTTTGTGGTGATTTTAATGAAATCCTTTCGCCTAATGAACAAGAGAGTCGTTATGCACGCTCCCTTTGGAAAATGTGGGACTTTCGAGAAGCTCTTTCTGATATTGGTCTTCACAACTTAGGCTTTTCTGGGGATAAGTTTACTTGGTCCAATAATCATGAATTTCGCGACACAGTTAGAGTCCGCTTAGATAGAGGCTGTGCGAATTCAAGATGGAGTGATCTTTTCCCTAACACTATCGTTATTCATCTCGATGTGCTCCATTTGGATCACAATCCTATCTTGATTTGCACTTTACTTGCTCCTGTTTTACATAAACCGAAAAAGAAAAAAAAATCGTTTTGAATCTGCATGGCTCCGTAAGAGTGATTGTGAGGAGGTCATTTCTAAAGCTTGGGACCCCAGTCTACATGAATCTGCTGGAAAGAAAATCAGGATTAATATAAAAAATTGTCGCATTGGTTTGTTGAATTGGGACCATGGGTCTATTTCTCATAACAAAAAAAGAATTAAAGAGCTTGAAAATTTGATTATTTTGTTAAAAGAGAGAGTAGTCACGTTTACTTCTAAAATTGAGGAATTCCAAGCACGAAAAGAACTCGAAGAGCTTAAATCGAGTGAGAAAACTATGTGGAAACATAGAAGTCGAGTTTTATGGATGAAAGAGGGAGATCGAAATACTGGTTATTTTCATGCGCATGCGTCTAATAGATTAAAATGTAATGCTTTTGAAAAAATTAAGGATTCGCATGATAATTGGCGTACTAAGGAGGACGAAATCCATTCGCTGATATCCTCATATTTCCAACAAATTTTTTCCTCTATAGAACCGCCACCTTCGGATCTTGACGAGGTAATGAATTCGGTCCAATCTCGTGTATCTAATGTGATGAATAGGGCCCTTTGCAGCCCGTACACTTCTACGGAGGTGAAAATGGCTCTGAATCAAATGCATCCACTTAAATCCCCAGGACCATACGGTATGTCCCTTATTTTTTTCCAGCATTTTTGGCATGTAGTTGGTAAAGATATATCTCTATGTGCTTGATGCTCTTAATAATAAATCTCTGCTTCCTAAATTCAATTACACTCACATTGTTCTTATTCCCAAAGTGGATAAACCCGAATCTGTCTCTCAATTCCGTCCTATAAGCTTGTGTAATATCATTTACAAAATTATCTCCAAATGCATAGCCAATCGGCTCAAACCCTTTTTAAACGATATTATATCTGAGTCTCAATCTGCTTTTGTCCCTGGTAGGCTTATAACCGATAACATCCCCATTTCCTATGAAATTAATCACCATTTAAAAAATAAGATTTCTGGAAAGGATGATTTTGCAGCTCTTAAACTCGACATGAGCAAAGCCTACGATAGAGTGGAATGGATTTTTCTGCTGAGGGTGTTGGTCAGGTTTGGTTTTGATCAAAAATTCATTGATCTAATTATGATGTGTGTGCGATCTGTGACTTATGCTTTTATGCTAACAGGTAACCAGTTTGGATATTTAGCTCCACAACGAGGTATTCGACAGGGTGACCCGTTATCGCCTTACCTTTTTCTTCTATGCGCAGAGGTCTTTAGTTGTCTTATACAGGATGAGGAACTTAAATGAGAGATAAGAGAGGTTAGTATTTGTCGGGGTGCGCCATTCATCTTGCATCTTCTTTTCGCAGGTGACACTCTTATATTCACAGGCGCGGATGCACAGTCGATGTGGGCGACTAAGGAAGTTCTTCATAAGTATGCATTAGCCTTGGGTCAGGAAATAAACTTACAAAAGTCGTCAATAGTGGTGAGTAAAAATGTTCCGGAAGCTGTAGCACGAGGGTTGACGACTATATTGGGGGTGAAACTTTTGGCTAAACATGAAAAATATTTGGGTCTTCCTGTCGTGGTTGGTAAATCGAAAAAATAAATATTTGCATCTTTAAGGAACCGTGTAAATGAGAAAATTGAGGGGTGGAGCTCGAAATTTCTTTCACAAGTAGGGAAGGAAATTTTAATAAAAGCGGTGCTTCAATCCATTCCAACTTATACTATGGAATGCTTCCATTTACTATAATCATTGATAAAAGAATTAGAATCCACAATGGCGGATTTTTGGTGGAATAATAAAGATACTAGAAAAATTCATTGGATATCGTGGCAAAAACTTTGTGGAAAAAATAATGAGGGTGGGATTGGATTCCGAGAGTTGAAAACATTTAATTTAGCTATGTTAGCTAAACAAGGGTGGAGGTTGATTCAAAGTCCTAATAACGTTCTGTGCCGATTGTTAAAAGCCCGATATTTCCCGGACACGGATTTTTTTCCGGCGAAGTTAGAACCATTACCATCGTATACATGGAGGAGCATTTTTGATGCACTATATATTGTTCAACAAGGGAGTAGATAGAGAGTGGGAAATAGCAAAAATATTCGAATTTGGTCTGATCCATGGATACCTCGCAAGACGGGATTTCGCAATAATACACCGAACAGATTCTTACCACTTAATACTAGAGTAAGTTCCCTCATTGATCAAGTCACGGGGTGGTGGAAACAAGATCTTGTTGATAGGGTTTTCTGTCCGGAGGACCCCGTTTTGATTAAATCTATACCACTCGGTTCGAGGAGAAACGATGATAGGCTCATTTGGAGTTTCTTGAAGTCAGGCACTTTTGCTGTTTGAAGTGCATATCTTGTGGCAAAGGACATGGAGAGGAGAGGTATGATGTCATCTAGTTCTATCCAACAAGCTACGGGAAATTGGCAATTCATTTGGAGAGCACGGGTTCCGCCCAAAATCCGTGTATTTGCATGGAAAGCATGACGGGATGCACTGTCAACCTCGTCCAATCTTATCAAACGAAGGGTGGATGTGTTTCATGGATGCCCAAGGTGTGAAGTTGAAAGGGAGGATCTTCTACACACTTTATTACTTTGTCCCTTCTCACGACAGATTTGGGCTATCATGGAGTTAACAAACCACATCATTACGAGTAAGATGGATACCATTGAATCGTGGGTACGTCATTGTCATGAAAAATTCGACTCAGAGCAATATAGTTTATTCTTAACGACAATTTGGTTTCTTTGGTATCATAGAAATCAAAAAGTTATGGAGAATAACAATATTCTTCCTAATTCGTTGATTTTAATGATTCGATCTTTCTACGTAGCATTTTGTGAGTCGGAGGAGACTAGGGGAGTACATATTATTGATACCACTATAATGAACTGGTCGAAACCAAAAAGGGGATGGGTAAAAATCAATTTTGATGGAGCTCATTTCCAGGAGCCGACGGGTACAGGTGTTGGGGTGGTGGCTCGGGATTCGAATGGATTGTGTTTAGCTTGGCAACGTCGATTTATATCTCACCCATCTTCGGCTAAAGAGGGGGAAGCATTGACTTGTCTAGAAGGGCTTCGTTTGGCGGCTTTACATGGTTGGAGAGAAGTGATTATGGAGGGTGACTGCTTATCCCTCATTCAGAAAATTAATTCACCATTGGAGAATTTATCCTTTGTGGGTCCTTTAGTTTCGGATATTCGTTTGCTTTCTGATTCTTTTAATTCTGTTAGTTTTTCTTTCATTCGTAGAACTGACAATTGTATTGCTCATAGTTTAGCTCGTGTCTCGTTTTCTGGAGATACTTCAAATATTCCTGAGGATGGTTCGCTTTTGTTATCTACTGATTTTGCTTAATAAAATAGTATCGTTACATTTCAAAAAAAAAAAAAATTGAAATTTCTAAAAAATTACGACACTAGTGATTTTCAAATAATATATATAATTATAAGTTAGAGCAACCACACATGGACTTGACTAGGATACAAGGAAAAACAAAAACAAAAGTACAACAAGAAACAAAAAGTTAATTAATTTATTTTTCGTGGACGAAGACAATGAAAAACATGAATACATATGTATTTGACCACCATCAGTCTTACAGATAATCAAAGACTTGAGATGATAACGTTTGCAAAGTTGATGTCCTAATTAAGTGGGTTTCAAATATATTCTTGACCTTGCGCTTGACCAAATAAAATCTATTAATTAATTAGTATACTAATAAAAAAGTATTTTAATCAAGAACTCTATATTGTCATAATCGAGAAAGTCATTATCACGACTCCCAAATCACATTATAGGCTTAGAAAAAGAGACTAATTATGTAGACTTATCGAATGGATGCAATTTAGCCAAATCTTTTGAACAAAGACATTCCAAAATATTAGGCTGCCTATGACTATGACTCTATTCTTCTTAAAAATTGGAACAAGTTGGGGTTGGCAACTAGCAAACAATCTATCTATAAATATCTATCTATATATAGATATTTATATATATATATAGATATTTATAGATAGATTATATATATATACACACACGCGCGATAATCAAGTACTTAAAATGTATAAATTCGTATTAATATTAATATTAATGAGTTTTTCAAAATTCTTTATTTAATTCTTATGTATTATGAGTTTAGTTAATTAATAGATTTTTTAGCTATCTGTTTTATTGCTATAATGTAGATAAAGTTATTTTAAATTAAATTTTATACTTTCTCTATTTTTCTAACAATTCGAATGCAATTTAAATTACTTTTTAGTATTTTGTTTGGCGTATATAATGTGAAGCCATCTTTTAGAAGAATAAGGACCAAGTTGCCTGTTGGGATCGAACTTTCCTAACAAATATCAATTGTGGGATGCACCACAAAAGCAACAGAAGCTACACATAATAAACGGTACAATCCAAGACGGGTTTAGCTGCATTGTACCATCGAGTTTTAAAACTATTTACAATACGATTTATACCATTACTTGCTAGTCGATTATTATCCTTCAATTATTGGTACCACGATTAAAATTAGCTATGCAATTTTATCATCCAAACAATCCCGCCTTCACGCCTCAGCGCTGCCACCAGGTGGAGTTTCTTAGTACTTATTCTTGATCCTTATTTAAATCAATTCCCAACGTGAAAAATTTCGCTCCTCGTCTACAAGAGTATCAACACCTCTCAATAGGCGAACATCTTGAATTACTAAAAAAAAAATGTTGTTACTAGTTGAATTTAAGTTTGTGAATTATGAGCCTCCTGGATTGTGTTTTCCTCCGAAATCGGCCCCCATTAGGTCCTTCAAAGATTTGTTAAAACGATTTGATTACTGAATGCGCCTTTTCTCATTGCATCATCATCGAAATTCAAAGTTCTGAACCACATTTATGCAAGTTGTGTCAAAAATACTATTTTTAACTTATTGTTTGGCGGAGTCAAAATATAAAAACTATATATATATATATATATAAACATATATATTATTTATTTACTTATTCAAACAATTGTATACATATATAAAGGGATTGAATTAAATTACTTCAAAAATACCAATAATATAAACTTCAAATAAAAAAAAGAATGCATATGAGGAGGATCACTTTCCACGTCTCCTGGTTGAATAATTTGTGTAGTCACTTTCTAACCTGCGTCTTAAAGAATTTATGTGAACCCCTTTATTTTGTTTTATTACTTGTAAGTTTTTGTTCATACGAGAAGTTTTATTATATTTATTAGTACATACCTACGTGAAATTCTATGGTGGACCGAGATCATTGGTCTCGGTCCACAAATTACCATTCAATCGGGGGATAATTTAGTAATTGTCCCCCTAGTGGGGGATTTAATAGTGATTTGTGGACCTGGACCAATGGTCTCGATCCACCATAGTATTGCCCCATTTCTACACAAACAAGTGTGTGTTTCTGTGTCCTCTACGAAGAAGAAAGGGAAGGGTTTTATGGTTGATTTCCAACACCCTTTCCGACCAAAAGGGCAAAAATTTGAAGCTTTTTAGCTATTTCAAGTATTTATGCCAAAAAATTCTAAGTTGGTTATAGACCAATGATCCTAGTTGCCTTAACACCACATATTTATGTTGGGGTGAGTGATTTTTATCATCCACTACTCATGTAAAAATCATTTACCCCAATTCAAATATGTAGTGTTAAATGTATTAGGATCAATGATATGAATGTGACATAGAATTACTCGATTTATGGCATAGTGTACTAAGCTAGCACAATACACACTGTTTTAATAGCTCTACGTGTGGGTCAAAATAACCACCCAAATTTAAATATGTACCTATGTTATTTTATTTTAATAATGACTTGTGAGAGAGCCAGAATGCAATTAATATAAGGACCTATGATGTGGAGTTAATACGCCACAAAAGTAATTTACTAAGAAGCCCTTGACTATCACAATATTGCCCGATAGTACCAAGGTTCGCACATTTCTACCACGGGTCATATTGATAGTACGAGTCTGAATTCATCTAGTATATATCTATATCATTACGTGTACTTTTAAGATTGACAGATACAAAAAAAACCATAAATACTAATGAGTTATTGATACCAGGGATGTATTTCAAATTGTACAAGTTTTATTGGAAATTAGGGATCATTTAGTTTGTCTATTATCGTAGTCATCAAAGAATTGTAATTAATACCCAACCCAATGAATGTAACAAACATAAGATTATAATGTTTTTCCCACTACATAATCAAGAGCTCATACTTGTATAGTCTAACCCAAATCAACGACTATTAGCATAGACCATCACCAACACACCATCTTTCTTTGTTTTGAAAATGTCTAACCAGCTATTAGTTTGCCAGTTGACATCTAGGATTGTTACTGACATCCGATCCAACAAATATATAATGAATATAAGTTTTTCAAATCATTCCCACTACATTCAGGAGCTTATAATTGCATAATTTTTAATATCTTAATTGAACTATTGTTTTTGGATAAAAACAAATTGAATAGGGATGAATCAATATGATTGATTCGAATCCCGTGATAATTCTCCACTTAGAATTATCTAACAATCCGGCGTTCGAGTTCGATACTCGATGTGTTGTTTAATTTAGTTGTTCGGACCACAATTATTCGATGAAAGGAAATAAGCAAAAAGGGGAATTGAAGATACAAGTCCAGATACAGGATTTATCTACCAAATATTTAAATCTGATAAAAAGATAAACATTGTACCTCCATATTGATATCCAATTGAATACAAACAACTTGCTCGAGCAACTTGATAAACTCAAACAGGATCACCAAATATCGATTCTACTGGATCTATGCTTCTACTGCTAATCTATGCTACTGACTACTCCTAACTATGCCTACTCCTAGGGAGAAAAGATAAAAGCAGAGTTGATCAAATTCTATGTGTCTTCTTTCTTCTCCTGGCCTTGCTTTTATCACGTACCCACGTTCATCATGGCCGAAAACTGCTTCCCAACCGTGCTTTTAAATTTCCTTTATTGGCGCGTCTTTGAACTGGGTAACTTCCTCCTTTTTGGATTCGACTTTAAATTTGGATCTCATCGAGCACATTTCGTATTTTACTGATCCAATGACTTTAATTGGGCTTGTTTGATTTGAGCCCATCTTCAAATTAGTCTTAGCTGTATGAGATATTTTATTTCAAGCCCACCTTCGAATAAAGGATGGTTTGAGCTTTCTTATCTGGCAAAGGCCACTTCATTTTGGGTGTAAACAACCAAAAATTTGTTTCTGGATAAAAACAAATTGAATAGGGAAGAGCTAATTCGATTAACTCAAGCCCCGTGATAATTCTCCATTTAGAATTATCTCACAACCCCCGCGTTCGAATTCGATACGCTAGACGGTGGTTCAGACTTTAACATTTCGGCGTGTTGTTTAACATGGTTATTCGGACCGCAATTCTTAATTATTGATTTCGAGTATGAAAAACAGTGAATCGAAAAACTCAAGTCTTGGATTCAACGCTAATTATCGTCTTCGAATGAAATAATAACATAGTGAAGGAAAAATTCAAGTCAAGATAAAAATCACCCTTCCGATACTTAAATTTGGATAAAAGTTAATTTTATACCTCCATGAGAATCTCTCGATCGAATGTATTATTTTTCAACCCCTGCGTTCAATTCGCTAAACGGTGGTTCATGTCTTTTAATTGACGTTTTAGTTGTTCATTTCGAATATGAGAATGACGAATGAAAAACTCAAGTCAATATACAAATTACCTATCCGATACTTAAATCTGAATTAGAGATAATTTATACCTCCATGAAAGTTTTCAGTGCTGAAAAATTACAAGCAGTCGAATGCTGATACATGCCTTGAAGTCAAATCCCATCAAATCTAATACTAAATTACACTACAGCTACTCCTAATTTATGCTAAGAGCTACTCCTACATTACGCTATGAACTTCTCCTAAGGCTAGAGTTAATTCTATGAAAATGTAGAAGTTTTTTGATCTTGTCTTCCTCCTTTTCTTTCTTCGTCTTGGCGGCCTATATATCTTGGCCTTGGAGAACCCACGTCCTTCTTTTTCGGGAACTGCCGCCAACTGCATCCAACCGTCTTTTTCAAAATTCTCAACTTGGCGCGTCTTCTCTGAATGCAGGTTATTGGGTTTTTATCAACCCAGCCTGCATTTCTGCCATTTTATGAGTTTATTGGACTTTATCTTACCTACTTGTGGACCCAATTTCCTTTTTTTCGAATTTTTACAATTTGGCCTTTATAATTCGAAAGTTCAAATTATTTTATGGTGTAAACAACTATATATATGTAGTCGACTTGCATCAACCAGTATTACAAACTATCAGTTGAATCATAGCAATTGAGCATCTTTCTTTGTTACAACCATCATTACAACCACCGGTCTTTCTATACAATCAAATTTTTTTAGTATTCGTCATTTAATCATATCAAGCAAGCATTTTAGATCCTACATCGGATTCACATGTCATAGGTGGTCAAACACAAATCAATTGGAGCATTGACCTTTTGTTCATAGGTATAGCCTTTTTAATTATAATAATAAATAACAATAATAGTAAAAAATAGTAGTAGATTGCAGCTAAGCAGTGTCGCATTTGGCGCACAGTGTATATATATATATGTATGTTTTCCACATTGCCTATAAAACACAAATCAATTGGTGGGGGGGAGTCCTCTGGTCTGGTCTGGTGTCGGCATAAACCTGGCCCACCTAGGGCAGTCCCCACCACCATCGCCCCTGCTCGACACGAGTGCACCTCCCCATTTTGACAGCTCATTGCCAATCCGATAATTTTTTTTTGCCCACTTTTGCCCCTCCCTCCCTCGAGCCACACCATTCTCCGCGTAACACCACACCGTGTGTCGTCACGTGAGATGCCCCACGTCATCTGTTACGTCACCACAAAATGGCCCCCCACCATACACTGATAGCAATTTGTATGCGTACCTCTTTTCCCACCATAGGGAGGAGTTGCATTCATTCTCCCACCAATCAAAATTTAAATATAGAAGTCAGACTCTTCGATTAAGGTCGAAAGACGAATCAAGTCCCTTAATATTTGATTTGAAATCGTTTAATTATAAATGTTCGCTTGAGTTTAGTTCATTAATATATCAAAGCAAGTTTGAACAAATTTTTTGTATGTTCGACAAGTTTAAAACTTGACTCGATCAAATAAAAAATGATAAAATATATGGGGTAAAAACAAGTTACTCGAGTTCGACTCGTGTTCAGCTCTATCAAAGCTCGTTTGAGCTCGACTCAATTAACAATCAAACAAAACTCAAACATAAATTTTGAAACTTGATAATAATTTAAACCAGTTTGAACAACAACTTTTTCGACTTGACTTGATTCGTTTACAATAGAGAATTTAGTTAGAACTAGGGGTGCCAATTTGGTCTTGGATCCATTGCCCAACCTAAGTTAATGAGGTTTTGTATTGTGTTGGGTTGGGCTGAATCTGAAATAGTTTAAGTTGGGTCTATTTTGGGTTGGGTCTTGTTTTATCCAAGAGAATTTGAGTCCAAAATAGGTTTGGTTTTGAGTCTTCTGACTGGGGTTCAAAATAGGACCTAATATATGAGCTAAGACTTTTACATGAGATTTTATTGGAGAAATGAATCAAAAGCCAAATTTGTATTGTTGCACAGTTATCAAATCTGATGTTAAACTTGTTTATGTAGATTAAAAATTTACAATTCGAATAAAAGATAATTAATTATATACAAGACATGGTTGGTAGATACTGGAATTGTTCTACTAGTTTGCTACCAATTTCCTTAGAATCACTATTAGTTGAGACTTCATCAAAATACCTTCAGAATTACATGGCAAATTAATGAAATAAAAACAAAGAATGGGAAATCATACATATTTATATATATATATATATATATATACTTTTTTTTTTATAGCGATAACAAATAAATCACTTTAAAGTGCGAAGATGTAAATTTTTTATTTCTACCAAGAAAATACGAGAAAAGTTTGATTATAATGCCAAAAAAGAAAAAATAAAAAAAAGAAGATTAAAGAAGAAATATCATACATATATATGCCACCTAATTCATGTCTAGATGTCTTAATATGCCATAGCATCTATTGACACTATAAGTTCATTTCTTAAGTCCATCCCGGGTCTTTATTGAGTTCATTTTGGGTCCCTTTTTCATTTAATTGGGTAAATTGTATACTAATGAAGCAAACATTTTCACTACCACAAAAAAGTCCTATTACAGCGCACCTATGACAGCGGTTTTGAAAACTGCTGTAATAAGTGGCATTCGGTTCGGACCTATGACAGCGGTTCGAGCCAAAACGCTGTCATAGGTTTCAGAAAAAAAAAAAAAAAATATTTTGAATGTGGCAGCGGTTCGGCCAGAACCGCTGCCAAAAAGCACACGTATGGCAGCGGTTCGGCCGAACCGCTGCCACAAAGCGCACGTATGGCAGCGGTTCGGCCGAACCGCTGCCAGAAGTGTACTTTGTGGCAGCGGTTCTAGCCGAACCGCTGCCACAAACAGACATGTGCCAGCGGTTCGACCGAACCGCTGGCACAAGGGCCGGGTTTTCTACAACCCGGCCCCCCTCACTCTCACTCTCACTATCACTAGATCTCACCTACTCACTCTCTCTCTCTCTCTCTCAACTCTCTCACCACCACCACCACCACCACCATCACCACCACCACCACCACCACCACCTCCACCATCGCGAGACCACCGTCCGCCGGCCCCCTCTCTTTTTCTCTCTCTATCTCTAGATATCTACCCCTCTCTCTCGGTTTTTCTCTCTCTCTCTCTCTCTCTCTCAACTCTCTCACCACCACCACCACCATCACCACCACCACCATCACCACCACCACCACCACCACCACCATCGCGACCACCACCATCCGCCGCCCCCCTCCCTTTTTTTCTCTCTCTCTCGGGTTTTCTCTCTCTCTCTCGGTTTTTCTCTCTCTCTCTCTCTACCACCGTCCGCCGCCGTCACTCCGGTAATATCTCTCTCTCTCTTTCTCTCTTTCTCTTTCTAGATATATATATATGTGCATATATATGTATATATATATATGTGCATATATATGTATATATTCTCTATATATATAAAATTAACTCTATATATATATATAGATAGTGCCGACCTCCGCCGCCGCCGACCTCCGCCGCCGCCGCCCGCCGCTGCCCGCCGCTGCCCCTGCCGCCCACCTCCGCTTCCGCCGCCATGGTCCATTTAGTTTTGGTATTTTCTTTTAGATAAATATAAATATATATATATATATATACACACACACATAGAGTATGTATAGATGTATGTATATGTGGGTGTATGCATATATGAGTGTATGTATATATATTTGTGTATGTGTGCTTGTATTTGTGTATATGTGGGTGTATGCATATATGAGTGTATGTATATATATTTGTGTATGTGTGCGTGTATTTGTGTATGTGTGGGTGTATAAAAAATTTAAGGGAACTAGGAATTTGACTGAATTTAGTATTAATTTTAGTTAGTCGGGTGTTAATTCCGTTTGATTTGAGATTAAATTGTGGTTATTTGGTGGTTTAGGGTACATTGATCCAACTGGTGATCTATATTTATACTTAGTTGCTGAAAATATAATGTTTTATCTATAGTTTTATGTGATTTATGTGATCCGACTGGTGATCAATATTTGTAGTTGCTGAAAATATAATTAATTAAGATTGAAATTGGATTTTAGCGGATCGTCAGATTCGAATTTTGTTGGATTCAACCTACCCGGGTGAAGATTAAGTCGAGAACTTGGTAGTAATTTTTGCGTTGTTACTCTGCTGAATTTTTTCTAGAATAATGGGAAATAAATTAAAATACAAATTATTTAATTAATTTAACTATCAACTGATGATAAAATTGTTTAATTTGATTAATTCAGAATCAAAATGGATCGAAGTTGGATTTTAGCAGATCGTATGTCGGAACAGTATGAGAAAGGTGTGAAAGAATTTATTTCATAATTGTATGATAGACTTCTTTCAATATTTATACTTAGTTGCTAGAAAATTTATATTCTTGAGATTTGCCAATTTTTGTGAAAAATTTAAGGGAAATAGGGGTTGATTGATTTTAAGGTTAATTTGGTTTAGCTGGGGGTTAATTATGTTTAATTGAGGATTAAATTTTGTTTATTTTGTGGTTTAGGATAATTTTGTTTATTTTGTGATTTATTACTTCTATTTGAAATTTATTATTGCCAAATGAATCTGCCAAATTTATATGAAGATAACTTCTGTATTTATTACGTCTATTTGAAATTTATTATTGCCAAATGAATCTGCCAAATTTATATGAAGATAACTTCTGTATTTATTACGTCATTTGAAAATTATTATTGCCAAATGAATCTGCCAAATTTATATGAATCTAACTTCTGTATTATTTGTCTTTTGTAGGTCGATGGCTTTAAATCCTGATGGTAGTTTTCCCGACGATGATGTATATGGATCAGATAGCGGTCATGAGAAGGACATACGGAGAGGTGTCTCTGCTATGAAAAAAGTTGTCAATGCCAGAAGTAAAGGCATAAGGCTACCTGTCGGCTGGAATGACAGAGGTCAGCCAATTAACCCCAACAAATCAATATTTGTTGGGTATATAGGCGTGCAGGTTCGGCAGAAGGTGTCGATTGCCATTAGTACTTGGCGCAAAGTCCCGTCAGCAACAAAAAAAAACATTTGGGATGAGATGAAGGTAATTTGGATATTATCTTATTTGTAAGTGTTAATGTATTATCATATTCTCTAAATTATAATTTTATATATACTTTATTGTTTGTTTTTTGTAGTTGGCGTTTGATATTGACGAAAGTCGACAAAAGTACGTACTAGCAGAAGCTGGGAGGCTAGCACGTAACTTCAGGAGCTACATAAGCAGAAAGTATGTGCGAGATGATGATGGAAACGTTAATGTCAACCCACCTCCACAATATGAGATATCCCAAGCCGATTGGGCGGCATTTTTAGAGGTTCGCTTAGGTGAACCTTGGCAGGTAGCTAGTCATTTTAATTTACAGTTTCATTTGTTGGTTATTGCGTTTATATTTAGCTAATAATTTGATAATGTAATAAACAGAAAATAAGCATGGACAATCAGGAAAGAGCAAAGAACCCTGAATATCCTTACCGGAAAGGGAGTTTTGGAGATGCTGTTGTGGAGCAAATGGAGGTATGTAGTTCATTTAGCAGTGAATCCTTACAATTTTTTTAATAATAATTCTATGTTAATGCATACATATATTTTTTAATGAAAATACAGATAAATAAAAGAAGGGATGCGGGATCCGATTGTACAGATGTGACACGAGCACTCGTGTGGAGGGTTTCGCGTTCCGATCCGACAAATCAAATTGATAACGAAAATGTTAGAAGAGTGGTGAATGAAATGGTGAGTTATTGGCAATTTTAGCTCTATTAATTGTTTTATTGAAATACTATTAAAAGCACAAGGTTCACTATTTTTTTTAATTTTTAAAAATATATCATTACAGGAGAGCATTTCACAAGAGAGCACTAGCCATAGTGGAACTTACACGAGTCGAGATGACCTATTGGCTAAAGCTATTAAAAGGAAAGAGCATCCGGGTCGCGTTAGGGGTGTTGGCTTTGGGGTCTCACAAAGAGACTATTTTAAGGATCCAAAGCCTGCTTCAGAAAAGGAGATGGAAAACTTGAGAAACATAGTGAAAAACCTCTCCGAAACTATGGTTGCCATGCAACAACGAATTGATGTTTTGGAAGCCCCTAACTCACGTCAGCCACATGAAGATGACGTCATTTCTTTGAAAGATAGCAGCCCAGAACCAGGTTATAAGATGCTTCCTGAGGTAAAATATTTGAACTTGTTTATTAATCATACAACTTGCGACTCTCTATTTTCTGTAAATCATACAAAACTTTCTAATATAATGTTGTATATATATATACGTGTGTGTGTAGGGTATCACTCCATGTCAATTAGCACTTTCATCTCCATCATATCGTGTGGTGGCTAAAGGACAGCTATACAATCGATCAGAGACTGATAGAACACTTCACAACTGTCAATTAGCCACCAACAATGTGAAAGTGCGCATTGACACTGCAGTTGAGGCTAATACACTCCTGCCCGTCCCTCTCAATGATGAAATATTCTCCATTTCTCATGCGCTGGGTACCTTTGTTGCTTGGCCAGCGAGTCTTGTCATTGTCACTGCTGCACCGGTATGTAATTAATAGCTAGTCATTAATAAATTATAACAATTTGTTTGAGGTTACTAAATATACTTTGGTGTGTAACATTTATATTTTATTTTCTTGCTTAAACAGTCCAAATCATCTGCAAACCGTAAGTCAGGGACGTCGAAGCGGTCAGCTGTCAAAGGAAAATCTCAAGTGGCCGAGCCTGCAGGTGAAGTAGACATATGTGCAGATCTTCAACTAGATGGACTCCCTAATGACCTTGTATTTCTGGGAAAGTACACGAAGATGATGAAGATTGATGCCCTGATCAATATATATATGGACGAAGCCATTATGAATGTTTCATTTCCAGAGTTCATTGGGAAGGAGGAGATCTATCACCTTCTGTGTAGAAAAGAAATAGGAGCCTCTATCATTACAGCGTACATAAAGTAAGTTTTTTAATTATTTTATTACATCTAAACTACGATTATTTTCGTCACTCGAAATTCATTTTTATGCTCAATTTAGGTGTTTGTGGTTTAACTACGTGATCCCCGAAGGAAAAGAAGCAAGTTTCGGGTTCCTTAGCCCACATTCCATAGCTGCTCAAACAGACCCGTCAGTTCAACAAGTGCAGTACATAGCACGTGCTATGATGCAGAGTACACAACAAAATAAGTTATTTCTTGCACCTTACAACACCGGGTGAGCTACTAAAGACTCGATTTTAATTTGTAAAACTAGCTACGCAAAACAAATTTTCAACTATCTTTTGAATGCTTTGTAGGGGTCATTGGTTGTTGCTTGCAATTAATCCATTTAAAGAGATTGTTTACTATCTGGATTCTGTGCATGGTGAGCCGCAATACCGAGATGATATGATACTAAAATTCAATCAGTAAGTTTTTCATTCAATCAATGTATCCATTATATTTAATATTTTTTAAATTGTATTTATTTCACATAATTTCTTGTTTTTAACATATTTTCTTGTTTTTTATATTTTTTTATAGAGCTGTGCACATATTTCGTGCAAACTGCAACAACCAATCCAACAAATCCAAAAACTCGGACTGTAAATGGTTTACTATAAAGGTTAGCGTTTTCTAGGTTCATGAGATTATATATTCGTATAGAAGTTCGTCTTCTAATACAATGTAAGTTTGATTGCTTTTGTAGTGCCCCCGGCAGACCAACGAGGTGGATTGTGGCTATTTCGTTATGAGATTCATGAAAGAGATTATTAGCCACGGACTATCTATAATCCCAACAGCGATATACATAATCCTTATATATATATACTTAATTCTATTACTTTTGAAATTATTAAACCTTAATTGGTAGGTAATTGAAATGTTATTTCACTTTGCAATTAATCTCTATATATATACATATATCTTGCAGTACTTTAAGGATTGTCAATCCTTCTATACTGATGAGCAAATTGATGAAGTACGCTGCGAAGTTGCACGTTACATTTTCTTAGCAGCTCCTTAGAAATTAGGTAATTTAGTTTTTGTACATTGTGACTTGCTATAAATTGAGATTTGATTTATTGTATTTCGTAAGGTCATTAGTAATTTAATTAGTTAATTGTACATTTTGTTGGAGATTAAAGATGGTAATATTGAAGTTTGGGATGATGTTTGCTTATGTTGAATATGTTTTGTTGTTAGTTGAAATTTGTTGATTGGATCATTGCATATTACAGGCACTATCATGACAGCGCAATAAATAATTAAAAAAAAAACAGAAAAAAAAACAGCGGTTCTGCAGAACCGCTGCCACAGTTCTCACCTGTGGCAGCGGTTCTCGAAGAACCGCTGCCAAAGGTCTCACCTGTGGCAGCGGTTCTGTAGAACCGCTGCCACAGGTCCGTTATTTATTTTTATTTTTTTGGTTTTTTCACAGCGGTGTTCAGGAAACCGCTGTCATAGGTAGACCTATTACAGCGGTTTTGTAACCGCTGTCATAGGTCCACCCCTATAACAGCGGTACCTTTGACAGCGGTTAAAACCGCTGCCATAGGCCCAAAAAAACCGCTGTCATAGGTCATTTTTGTAGTAGTGCTTCTACATAAAACCCAACCTGAACCGACTTTGACCCAATCCATTTTGGATCCACGCCTTAGATCCATCACAGAATCGATCCAATTGATGAAAAAGGATGATAACGCATAGCGCCATTTCAATAAGTTATGGTATTGACGTATTGTAACGTGTGTTTGTAAATATATTTGGTATTATTTGACCAATTGTGGATAAAATATATGATAATTGTCAAAGTTTGTAGTGCCTAATCCAACAAACCAGGAAATTAACACGCATTTCTTATTTTGTGCATAACACGAGATTAATGCTGGTTATCAATATTAATTAAACCTTAACAATAAGGGAAAATTGCACTTTTGGTCCCATAACTTTGGCTTTTTTTGATTTTGGTCCCATTGTTTACGGGTTTATCCATTGTATTCCATAATTTGCATTTTTTATCAATTTTGGTCCCATTAACGATTTCCGTCCAAAAATTAACGGAGTTGACATGTGCTCCGTTAGTCAAACCTCAAAAAAAAAAATCCTAAAAATCTTTTATTTTCTCTATTTTCTATTTTTGATTTTAATTTTTCCTTTTTCTTCTTCATCTTCTTCCCCAAATTTTATACCCAAAACCCTAATTTTTAAACTCTACATCAAATCCATACCCAACACCATGAACACCACCTTCCCCCATCTCCACTGCCGCCGCCAACCCTAATTTTTTATATGTATATGCATATAAGTATATATATATATATGTATTCCTAATTTTCTATATGTATATGCCTATAAGTATATATATATGTATTCATATGTATATGTATTTTATATATATATGTATATGCATATAAAAAATCAAAAATAAAAATAGAACATAATAAAAAAATAAAATATTAGTTTGATCGACTAACGGACACGTGTCATCTCCCCATTAGCTTTTTAGACGGTGGGACCAAAATTGAGAAAAAATGGAAGTTATTGGATACAATGTGATAAACCCGTAAACAATGAGACCAAAATTAAAAAAAATACTAAGTTATGAGACCAAAAGTGAAATCTTCCCTTAACAATAATTTATAATTGTAGATCTTGAATTTAAATATTCATCCGGCCATATAAAATTCTAGCTCAACTTGGTAGATCCACATTCAACGGGTCGAAATCCATTCACTAATAATTGGAGAGGAAAGTAAGAAAGAAATACCGAAAAAGGAAAAAAGTACACTTTCAGAATTTGTTCTCTTTTATGAAATAATCCCAAATATTATGAAATATATACAAATATTCTAAAGTAGAGAGACTAGAGAATTAAGAAGAAAATTCTTTCTTTGATTTTAGTGTATTTCTCAATACAATGGCAAAGCCTATTTATAGGCACAAAACAAGATCAAATATTGATTACAAAATGAGGTAATGGAATTATAGGTGAATCCACTAAATGAGATATTGGAGTTGTAGGTGAATCCACTAAATTATGTATTGGAGTTATATGGACATCCACTTAATGAATTATTCATAACACTCCCCCTTGGATGTTCATCACTTAAGAATATGCCTCGTTAAAACCTTATTAGGAAAAACCCTGTGGGATAAAAACCTAGTGAAGGAAAAAGAGTACATAATTCTTTCAATACGCAATCAGATGCTGCCTCATTAAAAACCTTACCAGGAAAACCCAGTGGGAAAAACCTTGGTTAAGGGAAAAAGAGTGCAGCGCGTATTATCTCCCCCTCATGACAATATCAGTCAAGATCTTTAAGTCTACGCACACCAATATTGTAGACTAGCTTTTCAAATGTTGCTGTGGGAAGTGCCTTGGTGAACAAATCAGCAAGATTATCTCTGGAACGGATTTGTTGAACATTGATATCACCATTCTTCTGAAGATCGTGAGTGAAAAAGAACTTTGGTGAAATATGCATTGTTCTATCTCCTTTAATGTACCCTTCTTTCAATTGTGCGATATATGCGAAATTATCTTCATATAAGATCGTCGGGATCATTTTTCCAGAAGATAAACCACAAGTCCCTCAAATATGTTTAATTATAGATCTTAACCAAACACATTCTCGACTCGCCTCGTGAATAGCTAAGATTCTGCATGATTAGATGATGTGGCCGATATGGTTTGTTTCATAGACCGCCATGAAATGGTTGTGCCACCACATGTAAATAAATAGCCTGTTTGTGAACGGCCATTATGAGGATCAGACATATATCCAGCATCTGCATATCCAACCAATTCGGACTTGGGTACATTTGAATAAAACAAGACCATATCGATTGTTCCTCTAAGGTAGCGGAGTAGCTGTTTAACCCCATTCCAATGCCTTCGTGTAGGAAAAGAACTATATCTTGCTAATAGATTAACAGCGAATGCTATATCAGGTCGAGTATGACAAGCAAGATACATTAGTGCACCGATTGCACTTAGATATGGTACTTCAGGACCAAGTAGTTCTTCATCACTTTCTCGAGGTCGAAAAGGATCTTTGTTCACATCTAGTGACCTTACGACCATCAGGGTGCTCAATGGATGTGATTTATCCATGTAGAAACGCTTTAGCACCTTTGATATATAAGCGTCTTGATATACAAAAATTCCGTTCTTTAAATACTCAATTCGTAGTCTAAGGCAAAATTTTGTTCTTCCAAGATCTTTCATCTCAAATTCTTTCTTTAAGCAATTAACAGTTTTTGAAATCTCTTCAGGAGTTCCAACGATATTTAAATCGTCAACATAAACTGTAATTATAACAAACTCATTTCCAGATCTTTTCATGAAAATACAAGGACAAATTTGATCATTCTTATATCCTTCCTTCAACAAATATTCACTGAGACAATTATACCACGTTCATCCAGATTGTTTCAGTCCATACAATGACTTACTTAATTTAATTGAATAATGTTCTCGAGAACTTGAGTTATATGCTTCAGGCATATTAAATCCTTCAGGAATTTTCATATATATATCATTATCAAGCGAGCCATACAAATAGGCTGTAACAACATCCATTAGACGCAAATCAAGTTTTTCATGCACTGCCAGACTTATTATATAACGAAAAGTAGTTGCATCCACCACAGGAAAATAAGTCTCCTCGTAATCTATGCCAGGTCGTTGCGAAAACCCTTGGGCAACAAGACGCGCCTTATATCTTACAATTTCACTTTTTTCATTTCGTTTTCGCATAAATACCCATTTGTATCCTACTGGCTTTACATCTTCAGGTGTACGGACTACAGGTCCAAAAACTTTTACATCTTCAGGTGTACGGACTATAGGTCCAAAAACTTTTCGTTTGTTCAAGCGAGTTTAACTCTGCCCTCATTGCGTCTTTCCATTTTGGCCAATCATTTCTTTGTCGACATTCATTAACAGACTTTGGTTCTTGATCCTCATTATCATTCATCATATTTAGCGCTACATCATATGCAAATTTATCGTCAACGTTGACTTCATTTCGATTTCATCGTTTCCCGTTCATAACATAATCTATTGAGATCTCATTATTTTCACAAGTTTCAGGTACCTGAGGTTCTTCTGGAACCGAAATATTAGTTATGACTGGGGACTCTTCTGGAGTTATTTTATCCTCGATTAGACCATCTTGATTCTTAGCTCCTTTTCTTTTTCGAGGATGACTATCTTTGGAACCGATAGGTCTACCACGCTTCAGGCGTGTAGTAGACTCATTACTTTGACCTTCATGGACAACAATTCTTACTGGAGCATTAACAGCTGGTACATGTGAATTAGTCACTTTTTTTTAGGTCAGTAAATGCGTCTGGCAGTTGGTTAGCTAAACCTTGCAAGTGAATTATCTTTTGAACTTCCAGTTCACTTTGTTTTGTTCGATGATCAAGATGACATAAAGATAATTCATTCCAACTAATTTTCTTTTCCAGCTGCTTATTTTCTCCCCCTAATGTTGGGAAATCTGATTCATCAAAATGACAATCAGCAAATCGAGCCGTAAATAAATCGTCAGTCAATGGCTCTAGATACTTTATTATTGATGGAGACTCGAATCCAACATATATTCCCAACTTCCTTGGAGGACCCATCTTAGTGCGTTGTGGTGGAGCAATTGGAACATATACCGCACATCCAAAAAATTTTAGATGGGAAATATTTGGTTCCTGACCAAAAACCAAGTGTAATGGGGAGAATTTATGATAACTTGTTGGCCTTATGCGAATAAGTGCTGCTGCATGCAAAATAGCATGTCCCCAACAAGAAATAGGAAGTTTTGATCTCATAAGTAAAGGTCTTGCAATTAACTGCAGACGCTTAATAAACGATTCTGCTAGACCGTTTTGTGTATGAACATGTGCTACAGGATGTTCAACATCAATTCCAATAGATATACAATAGTCATTGAACGTTTTTGGAAGTAAATTCACCTGCATTATCAAGGCGTATCTTCTTAATTGGATAATTAGGAAAATGTGCTCGTATTCTAATCAATTGAGCAAGCAATCTCGCAAACGCCAGGTTGCGAGTTGATAACAAAGATACATGTGACCATCTTGTTGATGCATCAATTAAAACCATAAAATATCTAAATGGTCCACACGACGGGTGTATTGGTCCACAAATATCACCTTGAATACGTTCCAAAAACGTAAGAGATTCACTTCCTACTTTTGTTGTTGATGGTCGAATAATCAACTTTCCTTGTGAACAAACAGCACATGAGAAATCATTCGATTGAAGAATCTGCTGGCTCTTCAATGGATGACCATATGAATTCTCAATTATCTTTCGCATCATAATTGATCCGGGGTGGCCCAACCGGTCATGCCAAACAACAAACTTATTTTGATTTGTAAACTTCTGGTTTACAATAACATATGTTTCAATAGTAGATATATGCGTTTAGTACAAACCGGAAGACAATGCTGGCAACTTTTCCAATATACATTTGTTACCAGATATTGTATTAGTGATGTAAAGATACTCAATATTGCCATCACTTATTGTCTCAATATGATATCCATTTCGGCGGATATCTTTGAAGCTTAGTAAATTTCTTTGAGACTTAGTAGAATATAAGGCTTCATCAATATAAAATTGTGTTCCTCCGGGTAACAATATATTAGCTCTGCCGGAGCCTTCAATTAATTTTGCACTACCCGATATAGTATTAACATTGGCTTCTTGCATTACTAAATAAGAGAAGTATTTTTTTATTTTTGAGGATGGTGTGAGTTGTTGTACTATCAGCGAGATATATATTTTCATTATTGATGTTGTTGCTGATTGAGTAAATACTCATTCTTTATTGAAACATAAAAAGAAATAAATCAATATCAAACAATATTATTTAACATAAGAAACGATAATCTTATGAATAAATTCATTCTTAAAAAGAAAACAACATGCTTAAATATTTATTTATAAAGTACTAGAATTAAAATTTAACAAATTAATTTTTGAACACTTCAGGCTCCAATCAAGTGATCAATTTTTTTCATTAGGATCATCAAAGAAATCAGCAACATCTAAATGAGTGTCATCAAAATCGGCCATGATCAGAATCGCCTTCTTCAAAAGCAAAATTTGTTTCTATTTTCTTTTTTTTACTTTTTAGCGATTCTTGGTAAAGGTCCACAAGATGCTTTGGTGTACGACATGTACATGACCAATGACCTTTACCACCACAACGATAGCATAAATTTTTCACAAATTTGCTATTTTGGCCACTTTCATGTTTCTCTTCATTATTTTTCCATTTCTGGTGGAAAGATATGTTCTTTGAATAACCACCACGATTTCTATGACCATATCCACGACCACGTCCACGTCCATGATTTCTTTAATGATTAAAATAGTTATGTGCTGCTACTTTCACTTCAGGGAATGTAGCAGAACTAGTTGGACGGGACTCATGATTAAAATAATTATATATTGCTCAATACATTCACTTCAGGGAATGCAGTATAGTTATTTGCATCAAGATGAATTTCAATATCTAACGCCCAAGAAAAATAATTTTTCCTCGTAATATCAAGAGTCACAAAGTCAAGTTTTTTTCAAGATTCATCATATAATACTATTATCAAAGTATAAGATGAATAACATAACAATCATTCAACTTCTTAAAATATTTTCAACATGATAGGATTATTCAAAAGAATAATACTAATCAAATATATGCACATATATATACATATGTCTTCTTTCTAAACATCAATAGAATTATTGCATATTTCTATTTTTGTTAAATATTGAAATATACATACCTTTTCTTTACCTTTTCTTCTTGCTTTGTTTTGAAAACCTTGTCCATCAATTTTCTTTACAAACTCATAAAAATTTCTCACTACATTTACATCATATGTTGAGTACCCCATGTATATCTTTTGCCAAATTTCAAAATGATTAACACCTTGAGACGGATCGTGCTGATAACGTGTTATGAAATAACCCCAAATATTATGAAATATATACAAATATTCTAAAGTAGAGAGACTAGAAAATTAAGAAGAAACTTCTTTCTTTGATTTTAGTGTATTTCTCAATACAATGACAAAGCCTATTTATAGGCACAAAACAAGATCAATTAATATTGATTACAAAATGAGGTAATGGAATTATAGGTGAATCCACTAAATGAGATATTGGAGTTGTAGGTGAATCCACTAAATTATGTATTGGAGTTATATGAACATCCACTTAATGAATTATTCATAACATTCTCCTCTTTGTAATTAAGTAGAAATTATTAGAGACAGAATAAACATATATACATGGCAAGATTCTGCATGCAAATGCACAGTGGCATGAGTAGAAATGTTGCAATAGCTAATTTGTCGAAAGAAAGTAGTAATAATGAAGGTAAAAATAAGCGTAACAATGTTGAGAGAGTTGAATTAGTTACAGAGAAGAAGATGAAGATGAAGAGCTCATCCAGAGTTTTGATACTAGGAGGCACTGGAAGAGTCGGATCTTCTACTGCCATTGCTCTCTCCAAATTCTGCCCCCATCTTCGTATCGTCATCGCTGGTCGGAACAGGTACATATACATACATACATTCATACATATGTTAATAAATTACAGCTAGCTGATAAGTTTCTTGTATACATTATAAATATTAGTTAATTAACAGGGATAAAGGTGCTGAGATGGTGAGTAAAATAGGCAACAACTCCCAATTCTCTCGAGTTGACTTCAATGATACTAAATCACTCGAAGAAGCTCTCAAAGGTTAATTAATTTGTGATTCTTCCAATTGTTTGATTACATTAATATATATTATATTATATATATATATATATGTACACATATATATGTATCTATGTATAAGCCCTTTTAATAATTTCAACTGCGCTTCAAATGCCATTTGTAGACGTGGATCTTGTGGTTCATACTGCTGGTTCATTTCAACATGCAGATAAGTGCACTGTGCTTGAAGCTGCAATTCAGAATAAGGTGACATAATTACTATAAGTATCAATCATCGATCATCACTATTATTTTTTCCAATACTAAATCAAAATCGTCTGTTAATTGTAGTTTGCTGTTTTTAATTATGTATTGCGTATTACATATGCACGTACGGAAAACATATATATTATATGAAATGATGCTTATATACTTGACATGTAAATATAGAGTGAAACAATGCATTATGAATTATTGCGCGGTTACTTATTAACTTGTTATCAAGACATAAAATAAATATATAAATCTTAACAGTTTTAATTTAATCGTATCGTAATAGACTGCCTATCTTGATGTTTGTGACGATACAAGCTATGCGTGGCGTGCAAAATCATACATGAAGAAAGCGGTGGATGCAAATATTCCAGCAATAACAACCGGGGGAATCTGCCCAGGAGTTAGCAATGGTTAACTCTTGCACCTTGTTACAACAAAAAATTATATATACATATTAGTAAAATAATAAATATTATAAGGTGACAGTATTTTTTTATTTCGTCATAATAATGATCTTCACAAAAGTATATATATATATATGTATATATAACAATTACACTTTTGAATTATTTTACAGCAGGGGCGGATCTATTAAGGCCCAAGGGGGGGCTCTCAATTTTTTTTTTATATGTACATTTTTTAAAATTTTAATTTATAAATTACATAATGCCCCCCCTCAATTTTTTAAGTGCCCCCCTCAATTCCAATTTTCATCTCACTCCCCCCCTAAATTTTGAAAAATCATTTTTTTACCTTATAAAATTTTTTATATTTGAATTTCGCCCCTCTTAAAGTTAAAAAAATATCACGTTTTCTTCCTTTATTTTGAGTTCGTTCCCCTTGAAACTCAAAATATTGGCTATAACGAAAGAGATATAAGAGTATAAACTATGTAAAAAGTTGTAATTGAACCTAGTTCCTTATTATATTTCTCCCCATAAATATACCGTACCGTACCGCGGCCCTTAAATCTTTCGTCTTCACCCCCTCGGTAAAATTTCTCGTTCTGTCGCCAGTGCCCCCACTGACTTTCAATCCTAAATCCACCACTGTTTTACAGTGATGGCAGCAGAGCTAGTTCGTGCAGCCACAAGTGAAAGCAAAGGTGAACCGCAGAGGTTAAGGTAATCATCATGTTTATTTTACCTGCGTATAAGCCTATATAGTGAAATGAACTGGACAAATTCAGTTAATTTGTCCATTTTCCTTAGTCCAATTCAGCCAAAAGTGGAACCGCTTTAGTGACTTTAAAGTTTGCCTTAGCAAAAACTCTCTTATATAGTGAATAATAGTTAAGCAAGATCTAAAGGGTTAGCGTACAGTAAGGCTAATAAAAGTAGCATATCCTTTGGAACTTGATTGGTATATATATTAATCGGTCACTTGAGTTAGATACGTTGTTGACATATATCAAAACCTCGATCAACCTCATGATCATGATCAACGATCAGCGTTTTGGGTCCCTCTTGGGTCGAGTCGGTCAAGTATGATCGAAATAAAAAATATGTCGGTCTTAGAGTGTTTTAGGCGACAATTAAATAATAGGGGTGC
The DNA here is from genome assembly GCA_019426215.1 of Buddleja alternifolia. Taxonomy (NCBI): domain Eukaryota; kingdom Viridiplantae; phylum Streptophyta; class Magnoliopsida; order Lamiales; family Scrophulariaceae; genus Buddleja; species Buddleja alternifolia. Next base: position 52,333,742 of record CM033391.1, read on the forward strand.
TTTTGTAAGCACGGAAAAGGAGATTTCTTTTTTGTTTTGATAAATGGGTGGATTCATTTTATTTTATTTGATAAAATTTCACCAATTACTAGAGAAACGTAAATTGTCTCTAATAATGTAATTCAGAACAGCTAAAGAACCGAATATAGTTTCTTAAAAATAACAAGTTTCAACGAAATGTCCAAGTCCAAAGACCAAACAAGTTTAAATTTTTAGGTTTCAATTGGCAATTATTTTCACAAATCTGGTTTATTGTTCTCAGGTTCTACTACTACATTGCTGGCTCCGGTGGTAGCCGAACAATACTATCAAGTAGCTTTCTAATTCTGGGGGAGGATGTAGTTGCCTATAATAAAGGTTTGTTGAGGACTATTTTTTTTTTCTTTTTTCCCCTTGTTTTATTTAATTGAATTGAATTGGAGGGTATTTAATTTGACAGGAGAGAAAATAAAACTGAAACCTTATAGTGGAATGCTCAACATTGATTTTGGACAAGGAATTGGAAAGCAGGATGTTTTCCTCTTGTAAGTTAATTTTGCTCTTACCAGCAATCAAATCTGTTAATTACGTTTGTCATTTAATTGATGTACATTTCAACGAGAGTATTTAATTGATTTGTAAAAGCATCCTACTTTCAGGAATTTACCAGAGGTAAGAAGTGTTCATGAGGTCCTTGGAGTACCAACTGTCAGTGCACGATTTGGAACTGCACCATCCTTTTGGAATTGGGGAATGGAAAATATAACAAATTTGCTTCCGCCTGTATGTCTAAATGCTTTTCCCCTTTAATTAGCAAATTATTATCTTTAATTGAAAATTGATAATATTCAATTCCAGTTTAATGGTTCATGCATGTTTCTCTGTGGTTTAAGAATACTTCATCATATCTACAGGAAACCCTAAGAGACAGAAGTAAAGTTGAAGAAGTGGTTAACTTATTATACCCGTTAGTGAGGGCATTTGATGGACTTGCTGGAGAAAAGGTGTCTATGAGGGTATGGTTGCTTGCTTATGTTCTTCTATCCGGTGGATTAGGTCGTACGTGGACGGATGAGTGAAGGATTTCAAATGACTACATATTATTTCGATTCTTGTTTTCCATTACAATTACTTGAAACATAGCTCAAAATTGAGGTCAAGAATTTGCAGTCTACATGTACTATGAAATTGGGCAAAATTGCACTTTTGGTCGTATTACTTAGGTGTCTGAGCACATTAGGTCCCTAGGTTTAAGACATTTGCAAATTTACTCCTACAATTTTAAAATTATTGCTCATTTAGTTCACGCCGTCAGTTTTCATACAGAGTTGGGCATGCGTGCATTAGTTCTACCGATGTGGTAGGAAAAACTCACGTGACAAACCGTTGAAGACTTCAAGCACCAAGTGATTTGCATTTTTCCCTCATTTAAGTCCTCATGCACCCTGCTAATGAGTTTTTTCCACCAACAATTTAGCACAACTAACTGTACAGTTACACTCACCTGGACTCAGTATGTCTGCAAACTAATAGCGTTGATCAAATGTGTTACAATCTGTGCAATTTTGCACATGATCATATCATTAAAACAACTTGACTAGCTCTAAATCCATTTATCCAAATACAACCTTAGATTTAAATATTTTCATTTTTGGTAGGAAAAAAATATCAATGTTTAACAGTTTCCTCCAAACAGGTCGATTTGGAGTGTTCGAATGGATACAATAGTACAGGAATCTTCAGCCACGAAAGACTATCTGAGTTAAGTCTTTCTTGTGTTCCTTCTGGTCAAATGATGTCTATTCTTACTTCCACATCAAATATTTTTTCTAGGCACAACACAATGACAAGCCACGCATATTATCGGCTTGTATGGTAGATAGTATCATAATATTATTGACGAATTGGATATTATCTACCATAATATTCGATTATATGGATCGTCTCAAAATGGTATATCTAATAATATAATTACATTTCCTTTGTGAAGAACTTCATCATAATTATATTATATGTGTTTTTTAACCTAATAAATATTTGTTGGTGTAACTATAATCAAGTTAACTATTTCGTATCACAAATTAAATTTTAAGTTTCAAATTAGTTTTGTCAATTGTTGACACAACAAAAGTTTTTGATCAGTACTATTGAGTAGTAATTTGTTTTACACACACACTTATATATATCCTATAGTTTTAGTATCTTTTCACATATTTTTTGGGCATGCTACATTTGTTTCTCATCGTCTGATAATATCTCCATAGCGGTGCAACTAATATGCATGGGACGATAATATTACAGTTGATATTGCGATTTTGAACCATGAAGGACTGCTCTTTATCGTACAACAAATTGTTTGACAAAGTTAATAAATTTATGCATTGATATATTTTCTTACATGTTACACTGGTCAATGTTTTCCAGATCAGTGGGAAATTCAACAGCTGCATTTGTCCAGGCCATTCTTGAGGGAAGCACTCAGCCTGGAGTTTGGTTTCCAGAAGAGGTATATATACTTCTCTTTTAAAAAACAAGTCTAGAGAATGCAAAGTTGCAAACCATACAATTAACTCTTTCTCTAAAAAAATGTTTTTTGGTTGTAGCCCGAAGGTATTGCAATTGAGGCAAGGGAAACTTTTCTCAACCGTGCTTCGCAAGGAACATTCAATTTCATCATGAATAAGTATGATAAATTTCTATTTTTGCATTAGTTTGTACAGTGTTAGGAATAAAGTCGAGATTTAGTATTCAGGGGTGAAATAGATATTTTGACTCCGCGAAATTAAATAGATTTTTAGAAGTTTAAAAGTGACAAATTATTAAGTTTCATTTAATTAGTTAATTTATAAAACTTGATACTATAGACAAGAGGGGCTGACGGTGTAGCCCTTACTTGCTCCATCTCTAGCTCAGTCCAACTCAAATTACCTTCCCATTTTGTAGGGCTTCTTGGATGGAAAAAGGTTCCAAGGACATAGGTTCTGGGGTTTACGTGTGACATTGGAACTTTGTAAACATCATTCATTTTAGCTGTACTTGTTCATACTATGAAGGTAAATCTAATTTGGTAAATCACATTTTTTATCTCATAACTTTCATCAATTATAATTTTATTTACTTCTACCTATTGCAGGATTCTCACATCATGTTTTGTAAGTTAATATAACTTTTCGTTCAATACTTAATTGATGTTTGTGCCGCGAGCATGCCCGTCGGTCAACATTGCTTGGAGGGAAAATAAGTGCGTAAAATGCACATGGACTATTTGGGAGTTAATTTGAGAAGGGAAAATGGATTAAAATGAGGGGAATTTGAATTTCGGGAAAATCCAGAGCTTTTTTGTAAGACATGAAAACATAGTATTTTACATGCACGTAATAATTCAAAAATTCGAGACCATTTGAATGTAAAATACTTGTAACTTATAATCATGTAGGAGTTATTTGTTGCGTCACACAGGTGTAAGTGAACCTCCTTGCGAGCTTTATGACTTGTTTCAGTCGTCTTTTGACTACTTCTCAATTTACTATTAGTTTTTCTACAAATTTTGAGTATTTTTTTTTAATTATTTCTAGTTGAAGCCTAATTCAACTATGGATCCAAGGTTAAGGTCAAGAAAGTTTTAGTTCCTTCGGTTTTGGAAATGTACTTATAGGTACTTATTGCAAGCATTTTTGATTAGCACAGAATATATATTTGTTTGTTATGTTTGAGAAGAAGAATTACCATTCGTTCCTAAAGGCCCAAATACTATTTTGCAATCGGCAATCGGAGAAGACAAAAACACTACCACATAATTGGAAGTGATGTTGCAGCTTTGCATTGGATATGTGCAAGCCTACATTGGAGAGTGGTAATAACAATAAGTGTGATCATGTTATTGGGTTGATTGGACGCTTGTTATTTGCGTTCAACATCAGAAACATAATATTTTCAAACTAAATCATATCACTATATATTGATCAGAAAATAAGTTGTATGATCATTAATTAGTAACGACAACAACCAATATAAAAGGAAAGATTGTGAACCGTTAAGAAGGGAAAGTGTATGTATTTGTAACTTTAGGATGTGTCGAAATTGTGAACGTGAATATTAATGTGAAAGTGTTCCGAAAAGTCTAACTATACACGATGAGACCATAAAAAAAAAAAAAAGAAAGAGGAGTGCTTTAGATGAGGTCTTGGTCCTCATAATCAAAGGTCATTTTTTCGGGTCTTGGCCCATATGTGATTCGGGTCTAAATGACTCGCTTAGATACACAATCTTCTATGGTCCAAATTCCAAATGTCATCACATCTTCCTTCGAAGGGTGTTTTAGTTTTTTAAATGGTTGCCTCTTATTTGGGCTATCCTAAATCACATAATATATAATCTTCCATACCAGGGTGGCGCTCTAGCGTATCAAGCTTGCTCTAATGACTTAAGAGCGGGAGTGTTGCTCTATTACGCTCTTAAAATTCTTAATTCTTATACTAAAATTTATAGACCATACTTCACGAAATAACAACGATTTTTCACTAATTGAAAATTATTTCATTATTGAAAATAAGTAAAAGGAGTTAGTTGTTTGTAAAACAAGCTTTGAGGAATAATGAAAAACATATGTGGATTTTGTAGATATGTAAAAATTTGAAAGTGTAACATTGAGTTTGAAGAATTAAAATTCTTTTCATATTATTAATCATTTTCATCTCAACGTACTTAAATATTTCTTAACCTATCTAGAAAAACAATCACATCATCTAATAACTTTTAGGATTCAAGTTAAATGATTACTTTAGCATTAGCTTATAATAGCAAAATAGTCCGTAAAGATAAATTAGTCTAACAATTTATAAAAGAAATATTTTGATTTAATTTAATAACATACGCTCTAAGGCACTCCGCTCCGAAATAATTTTAGATTCGACGCATTCATATTGCCGCCGCCCTTGCTCCCGCTCTAGGTGACTTAGGGGTTACCATGTGAAAAAAATAGGGTAAGAAATACCACGAAGTGCATGTGAACTGTCCAAAGTGCCCTTAGAGGCGAAAAGGCTAAAACACCCCTAAAATGTGAAAATTTGGTAAAGTTAAAGAGGGGGGGGGGGGGGGGGGGGGGGGGGGAATCAGAATCTATAATCTATAATCTATAACTACTATAAAAATATGGATGTAAATGAATGATTTACATTTTTTAACTTTTTTGTGAAGACCAAAATATCCCTACATGAATATTGTGCTAGGAAGAAAGTAAGGTTGATTATATAAATAAATTGATTGTATTAATAATTAATTTAATATAGCCTCCTCAAAAAATTTAATGTTGTTCATTGTACATACTACTATAATAAATGAGTTACTATGTTCATTGTTTACTCTTAGTGATCTACTTTTTTAATTAGATATTATTTTATATATTTTTTTAAAAATAATTGGTAAATATAAGTTAGTAAGAAATCTCTAAAATCTCAAATTGAAAAGCATGTAGGCCATACAAATAAGCCGGTGAGATTACATTTTGCAATTTTTACCGTACCAGAATTCTTATAATTGTGCATGCGGAAAAGAATGTGTACCATTTACTCTTCTAAGTTTTCAATCACCATTTATAAAAGCAAGAATATTGAATAGAGATAGTCACTAAATTTTATTGTAACAGTACCAATGTTGTTCATTTCTTATGCAAGGTTGGTCTATTGATTTCTAATTTTGATTTTCAAGCATTTGTGCATTTTTTTTATTTTATTTTTATCATTTTCATGTTCTTATTTTTGTGACACTTCAAAGTTATTTTTATAATGATCTCCAATTTTACCCCTACGTTCTCTATTTATGTAGTTTATTTCACTTTTCGGGCTTTCTCTTTGTTTTTTATTTGGAACATCATCTTTGTTAGTTAATATGTTGTTCAATCCTGCAATTTCTCTTAGTTATTTCATTTTTTTTTCAATTTTACATTCTGCAATATCAAGAAATTTATTAGGTACTCATATATATATATATATATATATATATATATATTGTGACATGATAAAAAAAGATCCTTACACTTTTATTCGACTTAGATACTTGATCTCAATAATCTAAATCTTATATTTCGATCAAGGCTTCGGCCGGTCATATCAAGAAATTTAATGGGTAATTCTACTTATATATATATATATATATATATATGTAGTGAAATGACAGTAAATGATCATTACACATTGATTTGACTTAATTAGGTATTTGATTTGAATAATCGATATTTTATAGTTCGATCAAGCCTTCTATTGCGATTCACATGTAATTTGTCAGTATATCTCAAGTTCCGTATATGGACCTTCGTGTTATGCTTCTCAATGGCGTTTCATTTTTAGTTTTTCTTCATGATCATATTGGGAGAAAAATTATACTGATGGGTATATAGATAAAGAAACCTATTATTTAATGATTATTACGATTTTCCCTTTTGATTATTTGTTAAATAGATTTAGTCTTTTTTTCCCACTAACAACCAGTTTGCTTAAAAAATTAGTTGATGTTTAGTATTTTTCATTTACATACTGTTTTTACTCTAACGTATGTCTTTTATAAACATCAAGATCACATACGTATTTTCCAACCATTTTATGTAGAATTAGAAATATGATATAGAAAAATTTATGCTATTCATATATATAATTCTCACCTTTTTGTTTTCCCTAAATAGTAATCATTCTCTTATCCTCTCACTGACTCTCTACAATATTAGTTTTGAATTTATAATTACTTGATCAATCAATTTTTTCTAGCTTTTTGTTATTGCTTCATACTATTTTCATATTTGTTAGTCGAATAAACAAAAGATAGTTACAACCATGAAATTCTCCTGGGCAAGCTGCTTTTGGAAATTTGGAAAAATATACTTAAACAAGAAAAAAAGCATAAAAAGGGAAGAATGGTCACTTATTTTGCTTAATTAACTTTGATGAAGTTACTTTGCTTCTCTTCCCTTTTTTTTATTTCTTTTTCTTTCCTAAGTGAATTTCTATAAATTTAAAATAATGGAATAGAATGAAACAAAGAAAGATGAAAACCCATTAGGCTGCTTCTCTTCTTTTTCACTTAGACTCTTGGTATTCAGGGCTATATGCTTTCTTATTACAATCCATGTACATATTCTTTTTTGATGCAATGAATAGTAATTGAATAAACTAAAATACATATATACGCATATATATGATATGATATGGGTATATATATATATACACACACACACACACATATATATGAACTATATTAAAAGTAATAAATAATGTCTATAAGGACTAGCGGCTGGAGCAGACTCGATGCGTGTGTAGCGTTAAAAAAGTTAAATATTAATTAAAAACTTATTATGTTATATGGAAGAAAAGGGATTAGATAAGGATGACCCATTGTGATCAATTGTAAGATTTAATTAATTAACATTTTAATTGAATGTTTACAAACGAAGAAACATTGTTGAATAATAAAAAGTAGTGAAATAGGTAGTAAACTAATAGAAAGTCGTGAAATAAGTGAATCTGCCAAAAACTTCATCATTGCTCTTTCAGAAAAGGACAGAAAAGTAATGATAAATTCACAACTCCATCAACAATCAAGCAAGCAGCAAAAGAACAATATGGAATCATAGGACAATAGGGAAAAAAGGGTGAAATAATTACCCGAGTGAAAAAATAATTAAATTGCCTTCACGTGAAATATAAATTGTCTTCCTTATGACTTAAACCATCACCGCTCACGTATTAAATTAACATAAATATAATAAAGAACATATAGAGAGGAACATGAGCATTTTGCATGATTTGCTTGAGTATGACAGAGAAGCCATGGAAACCGACTACAATTTATGATCTTCTCATGTTTGACTCTAATGTTAACGCCATTTGTATCAGTTAAGAAAGTGGGGGTGTTGGATAGAACGTTAGATGTTCGGTTCTCTCTTTTTCATTTTAGTCTTTTAAAAAAAATTAAGGTTACACCAAAACTCGATAGTCTAAAGGTGATTTCTCTAAGATTCTCTTTCTTTATATAATAGTATAGATAGTACAGACTAGGCATATTTTTCATAAATATATAAGTTTAGATGATACATACACGCATGCAGTTTAAATTAAAGACATCAAGATGCTTAGATAAAGGATTAGGAGTAAGGTGAATATGAATGGCATAAAGATAAAATTAATCTATATCTATATATATTCTATTATAAAAGTATGAATGATAGTCAATGATTTATATTTTTAAACTTTTTATGAAAACTAAAATATCCCTATGAATATATTATGCTAGAAAAAAAATCATGGGTTAATTTTGTAAATGAAATAATTGTATTAATAATGAATTGGGAAAATTACTAAAAACTCCTCAAAATTTAATTTTTATATCTAAAAAAATTCATGATAATATTTTTCAATCCAAAAAATCCATTCCATATACTTCTCATTCAAAAAAACCCAACGTTTAGTGTTAAAAAAATTATGGTCTTAATTGCCTTAACCTTCTAATTTAAAAATTAATCAATTGTACTTTTATATAGAAATTATCTATACAGAACTTTTATATTGATAATGGAAATTAATTATGATTTTAATTTTAATTTCTTAGATTTGTAACCTTTTTTAAAATTTTAAAAAATGGTATGTTTTTATATATGACCATGCTAAAGTCAAAAATAAATTACATAAAAACATTTAAAATATTGTATATCAAAAAATAAAACTTATATTATATAATATCAATTTAAAATTTTAAAACAAAGAGATTAATTTTAAAGTCAATTAATCTTTTATTGATTTAAGAATTGAAAGATAATTTAGTTCAAGTTGTTAATATTAACTTTTGGATTTTTTTTCGAATGAAAAGTTTGTAAAATAAGTTTTCAAGATTGAGGAATATTTTTATGGGTTTTCTGGATATAAATTTTTTTTGAAGGGTGTTTTAGTAATTTTTCTGATTGTTTTAATCTAGCCTCTTTCATTGTACACACTACTATAATAAATTAGTTATTATGCTCATTGTATACTTGTAGGTAATTTTATATCTACTTCTTATTATTTTATTTTATTTTTTGAAAATGATGATATATATAAGGTTCACATAGTAGTAAGTAAATTTATATATTCCACCACATTTTTTGAATAAGTCATTCTTTGTTGTCAAATGAGCAAAATATAATTTTGATGGACTCTAAATAAATTATAGCTTATCACAAATTCCGATGCATATGCCATGTGAACTCTATAAATAAATAAAAAATTGAAAAATCAAATTTGAGAGAAAAAAAGATGTGATTGTTGGTGACCTTTACCATTATGCATACATTACAGTTAAAAACTAACAACTTATTTTTAGTTCAATGACTATGAATATTATGCTTGGAAAAAAGTAAAGTTAATAATGTAAATAAATTGATTACATTAACAATTAATTTAATCTAGCATTTTAAAAATATTAATCTTTTGTTCATTGTACATACTGCTATAATAACTAAGTTATAGGTTCATTGTACTCGTAAGTAATTTTTATCTACTTTTTTAAATTGGATATTGTTTATATATTTTTGGAAATTGATATATATATATATATATGTTCACATAGTAGTAAGTTGATTTTTATATTTCATCACACATTTTTTTGAGAATAAATAATTTCTTATTGTTTAATGAGCAAAATAAGCATTCCGATCACAAATTCCGATGCATACACATGAGTGTAATAAGAAAAGTTGACAAAACAAATTTGAGGAAAGAAAGACATGATTGTTGGTGACCTATCTCATTATGTATATATTACTTTTTAAAAAATATTTTTTTAAAGGTAAATGTCACTATTAGCACATGAAGTTTCACATTTATATCATTTTGATTCATAAAGTATCAAATACTACACTACATTCTCTAAAATTTAATTTTTGTTTCACTTTCGTCTTTTTGTCCATTTTCCTAGATTTTGAACGGATCGGGCAACATGTAGCTCACATGTGTAACACAATAATTATGCACCTCGCATGTCTTTAAGAGGGGCACTTGAGGTGTAACAACAATAACATATGTACCTCACAATTTCCCTCACTACTACAAAAATACACTATTACAGCGCACCTATTACAATGATTCTGGTAAAACCGCTGAACGATGGTACCTATTACAGCGGTTCATGGGTGAACCGCTGTAATAGGCGTTCTATTACAACGGTTCAAAAGTGAACCGCTGTAATAGGAGGTTCACCCTAATACAAAAAAAAAAAAAAAAAAAAAACTCGGCCGCCGCCCCCCCATTTCTTCTCTCTCTCTTTATATAGCTTATTCAAAAGCGTCGCCACCACCGCCGCCGCCTCCACCACCACTACCACCGGAAGCTTCTTCTTCTCTCTCTCTCTCCCTCTCTCTCTCTATATATATATTCTCTCTCTCTCTCTATATATATATATAACTCTCTGTATATTTGTGTATGTGTGGGTGTATGTATATTTGTGGATGTGTGGGTGATATAGGCGAAAACACGAAAAAAAAAATTTACTTTGTGCAGAATGACATGAAATTCGCACGATCATAGCGAAACGACATTCTGAACTAAACGCAAGACTTTATGATTTTTGACTATTGAATAATATTTATCTTTGAGAACCCTAGCTGCATTGGCTATTTTCTAAGAAAATCCTCGCGGTAAGGTTTTCTTCTTAATTCGTATATTCCGCTGTGTTAGTGGGTGTATGTATATTCGTATAAAAGTTAATGTTCTAATACAATTTTGATTACTTTTGTAGTGCCCCGACAAACAAAGGACGTAGATTGTGGCTATTTCGTTATGAAATTCATGAAGGAGATTATTAGTTGCGGAGAATCTTCAATTCCACTAGCAATATGCATAATTCTAATACTCAGTTTCTTTTTGTTTTGAAGTTATTAAACCTTTGGTTAGTAACTGAAACGTCCTTTGAGTTTGTAATCTCTATCTTGCAGTACTTTCCTGATTGTTGATTCCCTTTCTACTCTCAAGTGCAAATTGATGAAGTACGTAGCGAATTGGCACAATACATTTTCGAATGCGCATAGAAATGGGGTATGGTATGTTGTAAATTGTGACTTGTTGTAAATTGTGATTTGATTTGTTGTATGTAAATTGTGATTAATTTAATTAGTTGATTGTAAACACGTGATCATTTGTTGGAAATTATAAAATTTTGTTGTTGGAGGAAAGAATTGGTTATATTGAAGTTTAGGGTTTTTGTTGTTTTTGTTACACTGTGCTGGTTTGTTGTGTTGGTTTGTTGAATTAATTTTGATCTTGTACAGAAAGTTTACAAACGAGAAGGCAAAAAAAAAAAACCTATGACAGCGGTTATAACTGTAACCGCTGTAATAGTTAAAAAAAAAACCCCGCTATAATAGGTACATCCGTTCAGCTATTTTACTAGAACCGCTGTAATAGGTGTGTTGTAATAATGTATTTTTGTAGTAGTGTTATTATATATGTGGACTAAATTCTTAATCAAGCTCCAAATGAAGAAAATAATCACTTAATAACTGAGAAATTGAACTTCACAAAATGCCTTCCCTACAAAGTTTTAGGAGGATGACAATTCAAATAACATGTTTATGTTCAGTTATTTTTCATATGAACGAATACGAAATATTAAATGTTTATATAATGAAATTAAATGGTAGATGATGTGTTCATTATCATTTATTTTAACGTTTGATAATAAAGCAAAAGTTAAATGTAACTCATTTTTAGTATTCAAATATATGATATTTAGTAATTTCATATTTACTTAATTACAAGAAATAATTTTTGAGATTATAATAAAAATTAAGAAACAGAACAATGAAAACTTACAAGCAAGATTAAAGTTTACTATTTAAACTGCAAAATTAATGACAATGAACAGTTAGTAAGAAAATCCATTAAAACGTGACAAAAATTGAAATGCAAATAGTTGTTTCAATTATTAAGAAAAAAATTATTGGTAAAACTAATTTTTTTTTCTCGCTTGGAATTTTTTATCACATATAATAGATGATGGAGTTACAAACTCTAGAAATATTATTATGCAAATAACATTAGGTATAAGCAGTTTTGATTGAATTATGCAATTTTTTAATAAATATTAGATATGAACCATATTTTAATCTTTTTCCAATGTTATGTTTGATTCGTGTTGATTACAAATTATTGTCAAGTTAAATGTCCTTTATTGTTTAATAATGTGTAAAAATAGAAAATAAAAGCTAAATATCTATATTATTGAATGGACTAAACTAAAAAGTATCAATTTATCAAATTAAATTAAAAATATAGATTAAAATAGTGCGTATTTTAGTATTATGATTGGTTGTGAATTACTATCAAGTTAAATATTCTATTCTATTAATATTTATAAATTAAAATTTTTATCTTATTACTATTCAATTTGTTTATTTATATATACTTATAATCTATTACAGTATTACGCAAAATTTCATAGTAAAAATTCAGATAAAATTAATAGACAATGTGCGTGCGTTTTACTAGTAACCATAAATGTCCCATTAACATTTGCACACGTAGAGAGAGTCTTCGAAGGAAGGAAGCCCACATATCTGTTGACGATAAACTGATAACTGGAGATTGTATAAAGGAAACCAAAAGAGAAAAAAGGAGAGAGAGAGAGAGTCTACGAAAATGGCAAGATTCTGCTTGCAATTGAACGCAGGAGGCATCAGCAGAAATGTTGGAATGGGTTTTGCTAAAGAAAGTACTCAAGCCAAAAATAACAGCACTAAAATTGAGAGGGTTGAGCTTCCAGATAAAGTCAAGAATTCTAGAATTCTGGTACTTGGAGGCACCGGAAGAGTCGGGGGTTCTACTGCCATTGCTCTCTCCAAATACTGCCCCGATCTTCGTATCGTCATTGCTGGTCGCAACAGGTATGTGTGTGTGTGTGTATATATGTGTATATGTCTGTATAAGCGTTACCAAGTAGATTCTTTTTGAGTTTTTGTTACCCCGTCTGTACAAGTTCAATTTACTTTTATTTCCCTTTTTCTGTTGCAATGGTTAAATGCGTCATTTTCATTTCATTTTGTGGAAATATCTTCTGAAACGCTTTTGTAAAGATTCTATCAGTGGATGTATTTGTGAAAATGAATATATATATATATATATATATATATTTGGATTGATGGATAGTAAATCTGACCAATTTGAGTAGCCAAATTGATTTGATGTTTCATTGTGCGAAATGTGTTTCGGTACTTGTTTCAAATTAGAACGAAGAATATGTTCTACAACGGAGATGCAGTAGTTGGATAATAAGGTAGGTTCTGAAAATATGGTGAAAATATGTGTGTAGGCTTTGAAATAAAGTTGTTTTTAAAAGTATTTTAGAAAACAATTTCAAAAGATGCGTAAAACAAACTGATTGCCTACTGAAAATGCAAAAACAAACCGTCGGAAATAGAACCAAACATTGTGTAAGTATTCTAGGCCTTATTCTATGAGAATATGTATTGAAGTATAGAAATATGTCTGATAAATAAGTTGGAGGCTTAATTAGTCCAACTTGCTATTGACTGGTGATGTTGCAGTTATTTCTTCCTTCCCATAGTTTTGATGTAATGCAGTGCGTGCTTAATATTTAGCTGTTTTCTTCTATTTGATCTTTTTTATTTTTCAAAAGTAGATGCTGAAAACACATTTGGTTAACCGACAGGGACAAAGGCGCTGCAATGGTGACTAAACTGGGCAACAACTCCGAATTTTCTGAAGTTGACATCAATGACACTAAATCTCTGGAAGAAGCACTCAGAGGTTTTGTAATTGTTTGAGTCGTGAATATACATTCATAATGAGTTCCTGATCCCTTTTTCTTTAGTAATTATACTATTTGCAATACGTAAAAAATTAAGAATTAATAATTTACCGTTTCTTGGCCTTGTGTAGATGTAGATCTTGTCATTCATACCGCTGGACCATTTCAGCAGACAGAGAAATGCACAGTTCTTGAAGCTGCGATTCAGAACAAGGTGAGACAAAGGTAATGAGCATGCCTTTAATAGATTTATTATCAGTTTATTACTAACTTCTTATCAAGAAATGAGCACAATAATAGTAATTGTCTCCATTAAACAGACGGCGTATCTTGATGTGTGTGATGATACAAGCTATGCGCAGCGTGCAAAATCCTACATGAATAAAGCCCGGGATGCGAATATTCCAGCAATAACAACTGGGGGAATCTACCCAGGAGTGAGCAACGGTTTAGTTGCATTATCCTTGTAAAGCTTTTATAGTGCATTAAATTGCTCCAAGTCTTTGTTGTTTGTGGAAAATCTCAATTTTCTTCGAAATAGCACTTGTCTAAAGCAGCACTTGTCTATAACACAAAGTGTAGAAAGAGTTTTCCCAACTAACACATTATCATATTCTTGCTTTGTTGATTATGGAGCCACAATTTCCTTGCATATAGTATTGACTTTACGGCATTTTATTCATTTCTCAAACGTTTATGTTTTCTGCAATATTATTACAGTGATGGCAGCAGAGCTAGTTTGTGCAGCCAAAAGTGAAAACAAAGGTGAACCAAAGAGGCTGAGGTGATATATATATTTGTTTTGTTTTGTTTTTAAAAAAAATTATTCATCATCATCTCTTTGGCATTTGAATTAAAAACAAAAGAAAACCACTAAAAGTTCATGAAGTGGAAGTTAATTGGAATAACTAGCACGGAGAGCTTGGTTTGTTTGTTTCTTTTGTATCATTTATACGTTTATTTCTTTTGTATCATTTATACCGATATGGTTTCTTGTTCATAGGTTCTACTACTACACGGCTGGCTCTGGTGGGGCCGGCCCGACAATATTATCAACTAGCTTTTTACTTCTGGGGGAGGAGGTAGTTGCATATAATAAAGGTTTGCGGATGAACTATTCATTTCTTTTTCTTTGCTTATTACCTTGTATTATTTATTTTCGTTGAATCGGAGAGTATTTAATTTGACAGGAGAAAAAATCATACTGAAACCTTATAGTGGAATGCTCAACATTGATTTTGGACTAGGAATTGGAAAGCAGGATGTTTTCCTCTTGTAAGTTAATTTTAATTCTCTCTTATCAGCAACGATTCCAAATCAAATTTGTTATTTACATTTGTCATTTAATTAATGTGCATTTCAATGAGAGTATTTAATTGATTTGTAAAAGAATCTTACTTTCAGGAATTTACCAGAGGTAAGAAGTGTTCATGAGGTGCTTGGAGTACCAACTGTCAGTGCACGATTTGGAACTTCACCGTTTTTTTGGAATTGGGGAATGGTAGCCATGACATATTTGCTTCCGGCTGTATGTTTGCCTTAATTGCTGAATAATATTTAACCTTTTATTTTGTTTGTCTCTCTTTGCAGAAGGAAATATTATTTGTTTTTCAACTTGAAAAACTGATAAGATTGTCCTCTACTTGTGGTTTATGTTTACTCTGTTGAATATATTTAATTATGATTCACAAAATGTACAGGAAACCTTGAGAGATAGAAGCAAAGTTCAACAATTAGTTCAATTATTTGACCCCTTAGTGAGGGCAGTTGATGAATTCGCTGGAGAGAAAGTGTCGATGAGGGTATAATTTACTTACATCTAACTATGTTTTAGGGAATTTTAAACTTGAAGATATTGTCATTTCTGTAGAATATGAGCTTCTTCCATTCCGTAACATTTCCCTCCAAAACAGGTTGATTTGGAGAGTTCTGACGGACGCAATAGAATAGGAATATTCAGTCACAAAAGACTATCTGAGTAAGTCTCTTTGTTTTTCAGTCTTGTCAAAGGAAGTTTCCTCTTTACTTTCAAATAAAATATTTTTTAGGTTGCGTTCGCTGTGAAACATTTGGGAGCTAGAGGTTTCAAATTCATAATAACAAATCCATCAAAACATGTTAGGAGAATTCAAAGTTACATTGGGTTTTAAATTCTTTTACACCCCTCTTGAGCTATGTTTTTTCAATCTTTCTGGTTTCTATCAAATTCACCTAAAATTGGAGTCGTTTTAAATCCTTAGTTCCAAATCACTCCATCCAAGTTCCACCTCAGATCCTTTTTGTCTAAGTTCATATTCGAGAGGGTTTTTTGTTTGTTGATATCTTCTCTTACATGTTGTACCAATCAATGTTTATTTAGATCAGTGGGAATTTCAACAGCTGCATTTGCCCTGGCCATTCTCGAAGGAAGCACAAAGCCCGGAGTTTGGTTTCCGGAAGAGGTACTGGCCTTTGCTAAAAGATCAAACATGCAAACCATACAATTTTACTTCATTCAATTAACTTGTTTTTCATTTTTTTTTTTTTTTTGTGGTTGTTGTTATTGTAGCCTGAAGGTATCGCAATTGAGGCAAGAGAAACTCTTCTCAACCGTGCTGCACAAGGAACAATCAATTTCGTCATGAATAAGTAGTGATTTATTGGCAGCAACTTCTTGATCTTCCCTTCCCAATGTTACGCTTTAACTAATGAACTCAAATTTTCACTTTATAGGGCACCATGGATGGTTGAAACAAATCCTAAAGAGATAGGTTTCGGGATTTATGACTGAAATGTTCTTATGAGGTTTTGTATACTGTGTCCAGTTTAGCTGTTGAGGCCACAAAGGTAATTCGTTCTCCCGAAAAGTGTGTACATAATTGACAAACGAAGATATATTGTCCTAATTGTCGTGTATCAGGCCGGGCAGAGTTCAATCGTTTCCAGGGATTCACTTCATGCAGTTAATAGCTATTGTGAGATCTGACAAATAGTTGTTTTGAGTAAATACTTTGCAATAAAAAATTTGATTCCCTAGAAATTTGACAGATATCCTGAATTCACTGTGCTGTGAATGCATGGAAAGACTTGTAAATTGTTTATTCATAATTTTTGATATTGTTTGAAATATTCCTTTTACATTTAGAATTACTTTCGTCCCTCAAATTTGTATCGCGACTTTGGAAGTCTTTATCGTTCAGTTTTGGTTTCATGTTAGTCTTCCCAGTCATTCTTGATTAACTGATCAAAAGATTTTATAATAAAAAAATGAAATGAAAAAAATATTATAATATAGTAAAGTATATTATTAGATAACACTCTCAAAATAGAAACTTTTCCACCCACTTCATTCATAAATCTCATCACATCCTGAAAATGAAGACATTTACAAATGTATTTCATTCTGGAAAAGACATTTACCCATCATTCATAATTCACATCACATCAACTCTGACAAAAAGATATAAATGATCCCTTAAGTTCATTTTTACCCTTAAATTGACATATATGTGGTGATAAAATACGAAGGTGTTGATTTTGATTGATGAGCCTTAACCTACGAATATATCTAACATAGTATGATGTTCTTTTTGAATATTTAGAGTTTAATATAACGAGTCCTCTTGAGAGTTCTTTGAGTGATGCCAACACAAATTGGCAATTTGATTCAAGAAAAATTTATGGAGCGACCTCATTATCTCCACCGTAGGAACTACGAGATCACGTTAAGAACGCCCATTCACGATATAATTCAGACAACAAAATATAACAATCAAACTTGTAGGATATATTCATTTTATTGAGTGAAAAAGTTGTAGGAAGATAATTGTCATCTTACTAAATATAATTTAAATTGGACTAATTAATCAGCATAGTCATTCTCATCCATCAATTAATCAATTCTACTTTAATCTCGTCAAAAAATCATTACAATTAACTAATAATTATATAATTTTTTGAAGTAGCGGATAACTCCATAAATCATTTGCAGAATGACAGGCGATTCACCGTGAATGTTGTGCGGATGTAACAAGTTCAAATTTGTTAACTACTGAACCGGAATAGTTTATTTGTTGTTATTGATAGAAAATAAATAACATGCATGTGGAATTCTTATTTAATAATAATGGACAAATGAGAGGAAGGTGCAATGCAACCTGGGAAACATATGAGAAATTAGAAACCTATGATTAGGTCCGACAGTTTCATAAAAACATATAACCAAAACATGTGCTTCATGTCCTGAAACATGGATTAATGAAAATGACATCCCCTCTCATTAATATTATCAATAAATACCTCAATTTTAAGCAACTTAAAACGAATAAATGTATTACCGTGAGCTAATAACCTAAACATAATTACAGCAGTGTACCGATTTGATTAATCAAGCATGGAAGAATATTCATTAAAAAATACGGAAAATTCTAGCCCAAATTCCATTTAACAGAACCCAAGAATATAACCGTGAATTATAATTAAATTCGACTAAACCAATTTCAGATAGCATGTCCCTAAAACAAGAAATGTTTCCACGGTAATGGATCAAGTTAAAATTCACAAAAGAAAATCATCAAAAAAGGTTCTGAAAAGTTTCAATTGTAATACACACGAGATCTTCTATTACAAAATAATATTGTATCTCATGTTGCATATTATATCTTCCCGACAAATATATATAATCCATAGTAAAATTATATTCAAAAAAATATTTTATATATATATCATTCATGTGCGAAGTGCAAAATCACAACATTTGTAATATAAATGCACACGGTTAGAAATAGAAAGCAATTTAGGACAGTAAGGAATAGTAATCATGTTAAAATAAATTGACTTGTAGGCTTTTTTTATTAAACAGTCAGAGGGAAAGGGAGGTGTTATTCACTGTGAGTCACACTTTTAGTGCATCAAGATCATTGGAAGAAGGATGGTAGAAAAAATCACTTTCAACCACGAAGTATAGCGTGATGTTAGCTTGCCTCGTCTCTTAACTATGAAGTTGGGAGTTCGATTCTCGTTTATGGGAATGGAGCACATTTCATGGTTACCCGTTTACCTCCAATGGGAGAGCTCCTACGGTGAAAGGAATTAATCACTGCTGCCGGCGGTGGACACTCTTGATTCAGATAAAAAAAAATACCACTTTTCTGTATGTAGTGCTCACCATTGAATCATGCACGCACATAATGACCTTAAAGGGAAGGAAAACTTAGGCTCTATTTGTTTGTGTTTTCATCCCACTTTTTCCATTTCCATTTTCATCTGAAAATGAAGATACACACTTTACACTGTTTTTAATTAAAATATTCTCATTTTTATTCTTGTTTTTACGTTCCCGAGAAATTTCACTCATTTATTTAAAATTACCTTTCACATCATTTATCTCACATTTTCTCTCACATACACCCATCACCATCCTCTCTCTCTCTCCTCTCTCTTCACCCATCACCATCATCTAATCATTACTTCTCAATCATTTCACACATCACACTCACAAATTTCAACCATTTTAAAAAACACAACCAAACACACCTTCTTTTTTCACTTTTCTCACACAAAAATCAAAAAGCACGTTCTCCCATACATTTTAAAAAATGACGGTTGAAAATGAAATGAAAACACATCCAAACAGAGCCTTAATTACTTTGCGAGGAAGTATTATAGGGCATTCGAAAAATCTCTCTTTAAGGAGCCAAAAACTAGTCAATTGTTGTCAAAATAGCCAAATTTACACAAAATAACCGCATATGAGTATATTGTTTTGGCTCAATGGATCCATCTCTGTGTGGCACCTTGCTTCCCTAGCACCATGGCGCCATCTGTTTGGTTCGACTATTGCTATTTATTTTGGCTCCTTTTAGCTCCTTTCTTAACTTCTATTTGACTTCTTGATCATTTGATCAAGGTTCCACAATCCCATAATAAGCATGACTCGCATTTCCTTCCAATTGGAATGGAGATATTAGTCGTGAGTGTTTTGAGTCTATTTTGGCATCATCTTATTTGTAAACAACTGAACGATTAAATTTATGCAAATTTATTTACCAAAAATAAATAAATCATAAGCATGATTCTCTTGCCTCCCCAACCTTGATGTTTGGAGAAATTCTGGCTTTAACTCAATCTATGCAAATCAAAGTCAATCATATGAGAAGGGTACCACACTTCGGCAATTCATATATATTTTAAAGAAGTTATCAATTAAGATACAATTATCATGTGATTGGTTCGATAATACCATGTAAATTAGAATTTTTCAAATATGACTTAGAATTTTCAAGTAGAGAGAAGAGAGAACAGGAGCGATATTTGGTGGTTTCGGGAGTCCAATTTCCGAGTCATATCCACCACACAATGTATTAAAACATAATAAAATATATATATTTTTTGGTGAGTGTTTTACAAGAGTGAAAGGGATTAGAAATTGAATAACAATAAAGATTTATCTTTTTATTGTATGTTTAGAGTGAGCAATTAATATTACTCCCTCTCTCTGTAAACATTCACCAATTTTTAGAAATATTTTAAACTCTGGTCGAATTTAGTCGAATTAAAGTTAATCATATTGAGTTCAATACATTTATTTGTGATAAATATATATAAAAATGATTGATTACATCACAAATATGTGTGTGTTATAATTCTACAAACTATGACCACCCCTTGCAAGAACGAAGCTGCCCCAAGTTCCGTGAGGCTTGTTTACTACTTGAGGTGAGACTTTTAATGATTGAGTAAGAGTGTGATTTTTGGTAGGATTTTATTATTTAATAGAACAATAATAAAATACGTTCTATGAGTGATAAGTTGAGAGGTTATATAAATCCAATCTAACATCATTTTCACTCTAGCACACAAAACGAGTGGGATGGTGGTGATTTACCATTAACGCCCTCAATATTTTGGCAATTACCCTCTTGCCTCCTCCCCTCCAATATCAAAAGTCAAGTTCATTTAAAATTTCGTTATCAACGAGCAATTGCGTTACTTTTATTTCAATTTATATCCATTCAAACGCTTCCAATATGCATCCGTCACTTCTATTTGTATTATTATATCGGGTTTGAAACCAACATAACATTGATACTATTAAATATGATATTTTAACAACATTCAATCTCAAACAGTCAAGAAGTCTCAAATTCGTAAGTAGAGCAAAGAGTAAATGACTGACAAAATTTCAAAGAAACCAAAAACAATAAAAGAAAAAAATTCAATTTTTTCCTTGCATGTCTAATGAGCAATTAGTATCTCCCCCCTTCTCTTTAAACAAATTTTAATTTTTCATAGGGTATTATGTAATGATTACCCAAATATACATATATTATGATAATAAATAATGATTACCCAAAATATAAGCACCAACTCATCATTTCCTTATATAACCTAATTAAATCTTAGCCCCACCTTCCCTTCCTAATAATTCCCCAAATTTAACACACCTCTCCAATAATCACCATCTCTCTTCTCTCTCCCAAAAGGTCACTCTTTTACTCACTATTTAAAAACCCTACCCCTCTTCTACTCTCTCTCACTTCCGTTTCTCTCTCCTGAGATGGAAAAACAAGTGCCCTCCTAGCACTACAACTCTCTCACTTGATTTTATCACAACACTCTTTACAAAAAACATAGTCTACAAATATATACAAGTAAAAAGAGAGATAAATCATTTCCCATGGATACATATGAAGCTACAAAGATAGTTATGTCAAGGATCCAAACATTGGATCCAGAAAACGCTTCAAAAATCATGGGTTATATACTGATACAAGACCATGGCGAGAAGGAGATGATTAGATTAGCCTTTGGACCTGAAACCCTTTTGTTATCTTACATCAACCAAGCAAAGGCCTGTTTGGGTCTCCCTTCAAATAGCCCCTCTTCAAACCCTTCAACCCCTTTGTCAAATCCCATGAGGCCAAACACCTCTTTCCCCCAAACTTCACCTAGAATTATCATACCCAAAAATGGGTTCCCTTTAAGCAACCCATCTTCACCTGCTACTGCCCCTTTTCAAAGAAGCAGTCCTAGGCCCTTTTCTTATGCTGCTGCACTTAATACTGGTACTAATAATAGTGGTAGTAATAATGGTTCAATTTCATCAAGTTTGCATTTTTATGGGGGTAATAATGATTTTGGTGATGGGTTCTTGAGTGGTGGTGGTGGGGTGCACCATCAAGTTCAAGATCAATTGTCATATTTTGATGACTCAATGGTGGATCCAATGATGAGCCCAAGTGGGAGGAGTGATTCTCTGGTTTTCCCTTATGGTGAGGATGCAAGTCGCATACCCTCCCCCCACCCCCACCCCCACCCCCTTCATAGGAGGAGCTGTTCAGTGAATGATGCTGCATTTTTGACTAGTATTGAGGAAGGGGGTGGTGGGGGGTTTGGGTGGAGGCCTTGCATGTACTTTGCTAGAGGGTTTTGTAAGAATGGTAGTACTTGTAAATTCTCACACACTGATATTAGTGGTGGTGAAGCTATTGATGTGGTGGGGTCCCCAAGCAATTCTGCTTCAGGGTTTGATGATTTGTTGAGGATCAAGGCTCTTCAGCAAAGGAGGTTAGCAGTCATGGCTTCTGGGGGTCATCATCCTTTTGCTTACAACAAGTGTTTGGATTTTCTGAATGAGAATCCAAGGTAAAATTCTTTTGGGAAGAATTACTTTTTTCTTTACTTTTCATAAAGTTTTAAACTTTTTTTAGAAGTATAAGTTTTTACCTTTCTGTAAAAAGAATGAAAATCTGAGCTTTTCTTTTTTGTGTATTTAATTTGTTTGACGCTTTTGCACTATTATCTGTATTTGTATTAGAAATGCTACTTTTTTTGCTTAGTGTTGCTCTTATTTGTTGTCCTTGGTTAACAATTGTGACTTTTCTTTTGGATGATATGGATAGAGAAGAGTATTGCATATTGTAGTTTTAAACAATTTGTTTCCAATTAAGCTGTTATGTTGGTAGCTTCGGTTTGAACTATTTCTCTATAATGTCTTATTTGCAATGTGGTGCATTGTTAGATCGGCTGCTGCAGCATTGATGATGGGTGATGAATTTCGTAAATTTAATCGATATCGACCCGACAGTAATGACTTTTCACCAATGGGATTGGGCTCGAGCTCCCGGCAAATTTACTTGACATTTCCAGCTGACAGTACATTCAAGGAAGAGGATGTTTCTAGTTACTTTAGGTAAATTAGTTGAACTTTTTCGATTCTTGGAAAATGCTACTAAAATGTGCCACTAAAGATGTGTTTCTTTTACTGGGCTTTGAAGTATGTTTGGACCAGTGCAAGATGTTAGGATTCCATATCAGCAGAAACGAATGTTCGGATTTGTTACATTTGTCTATGCGGAGACGGTTAACCTCATTTTGGCAAAAGGGAACCCTCATTTTGTGTGTGATTCTCGTGTTCTTGTCAAACCTTACAAGGAGAAAGGAAAAGTTGCTGAAAAGTAATATTTTTCACTCGATAACAAATTTTTATCTTGATTTTTCTGAACTTTTGTCTCGCTAACAATGTGGCATTATTGATCAAATGTATCATCTTGTAGGAAACAACAAATGGAGAGAGGAGATTATACGGCGTGTTTGAGCCCTTCTGGACTTGATTCTAGAGAACATTTTGATCTACCCTTTGGTAGGCTTACACAACCGGCTTTTTATTCTGCGGTGAACAAATTTAGTTTCTTTTAGCTGAATTTCCTTTTGTTTGTTGATGCAGGATCAAGAATGTTAATGAGTACACAAGAGATTATGCTTAGGAGAAAGTTGGAGCAGGAGGCAGAATTACAGCACACCATTGAACTTCAAAACCGAAGGATGATGAATTTACAACTAATGGACCTGAAAAATCAGAACCCTAATCATAATTTGATGCCAAATTTCCCGATTTCTTCGCCAAGGCAGGCTCAATTACTGATGAATCAAAAATTCACTGCCTCTTCTAATGGCATCAATCAGGAAGATTCAGAAGGTTAGCACAGCAGATAATTTGTGATTTTAGTTGTTAAAAGTATATATAGATGGACTATTATAATTTTATCACCAGAGTTCTGCTAACTAGCCTTTTTATTCTTTTCTTTTCTTGTTAGAATTTGATGGTAGCCAAGAAGTAGCCAAATCTCTAGCTGTTACAGCATCTAATAAGAAATTTGAGCTTGAAGGAGCTGAATCGTCCACTAATAACAACATTCATGGTGGCAATAAGCAGCGGCATGTAAATGGTGATGACTCTGATCTCCCCGAAAGGTATCAAATGTTTCTTTGTAAGAATTTATGTGAAAATATAACTCTTAATTTTTAAATTACGAGTAATTCTGTTGTGTTTGAATGAAAACAGCATGGAGCATATCCTTCCGGATAATCTTTTCGCCTCTCCTACAAAATTAGCTGCTGAAAGCATGTCTGTTTTCTCAGAAGCTTCAGCTGATAATAATATATCTGTAAAAATTACGTCCTCTAACGATAACCCTGAGCTGGCCAACAGTTCTCCCCTCAACATGGCTTCCCTCAAATCATGTTACTTTCAAATGCCAAGGTATTCTTATTATCCTCCTTTTAACTAGTTACCGTTTTACTTCCACCATTTGAAGAATTTAGATTCAGAAGTGTAATTGACTAGCAGGAATTCTTATGGGCAAGAAGCCATTGAAATGTAGGTGTTAGAGCTGATCTTGGCTAGCAAGCAGGGATTAACTTAGCTTGGTAAGAGCACTTGTCTTGAAAGCCCTATACTCTTGTGTAAAGGGTCATTCTTAGTAGCTCTCAAAATTCAGAGTCCTCACATGTGGTGGGCCCTACACGAGGTCCACCAAACAAAAACACTTGTTATTGTCACGGGACTTGAATTCTCGAGAATGTCTAAGAATCACTTTTATGTTAATTAATTACATGGTTTTTTTCCATTGGATTGTTGTGTTTGATGTTCTTTTACACCTTTTGATTATGTTTTGGTTGGTGCAGAAAGTTTGACTAGCATATACAAGGAAGTAAAGAAAAGTGATGTAGCTGTATATTAGCGAAAAAGAAGTGTGCAAGGAAAATCTGATCAAGATTATTATTATTTTCATCATCAATACACCATACTACTTACAAAAGAAAGAATTGCATAAAGGTAAAGGTAAAGGACAGATGAACTGATTTATGAGAGTGGGGTCTATCTATCTTTATTTTGTACCCTCTCTGTAGTTGTGTGTTGGACCACATAGAACAATAGCATATAATTATAACAAACAAAGTCTAGTAGTAACTCTTACTATAATAATAATAGTGGAAATTTACGTACCTCTCTTTTCTTCTTTTTATTTTTATTTTCTTTACACCTATTATCATTTTGTAAATAATTTGTAGTGTTAATTAGAAGGCAGTCTCAAACCCCTAAACAAAGGAAAGAAGAAAGGTTCGTACTTTCTTTTTGCTGCATGAGCTGCAGCCCAGGAGGGTTAAAAGAGCTACAACATCATAAATGTAATTTTTATACTCATGAGGGTAAGAATTGAACGTGGAGGGAAAAGTAGATTTACTTTCAATTCCAATTATTCTTGATGCTGTACCACCTTTGTATAATTTGTTATAAATCATAGAGTCCTTAGTAGATGCTATTCATTTGGGTACTATACTATATACTATAGTACATCAAATTGAGTGCAGCACTCTCGAACCACTTTTTACCGTTAAATCATTGCGAGGTTCGGGATGAATGATTTTCAGCACCCAGTCTCCCGCCATATCAATGACTATGATTGGATCTGAACTATTGCATTGAATCTTACATAGAATTGTTCCCTTATTAGACATAATACCTATTGTTTTATTTCATAATATCATCAAATATGAAATCTCTCAATCCAACTATGAAAAAGGATATAATTAAAACGAAATGAATAGGGGATTGTTTACACTATGTTGATTAAAGGATCTAGTTAGTAAGGAACGGGCTACTTTAATTCTATCAGAAGTTTGTGGATTCAATTTTCTATGCGTGGGCAGTGTTGTGGATGAACTTTAAGTACCTTTGTAAGTAATTTTTGATCTTAAAAGCATGTCTTGACCCGTGATTGGTGATTGGGGTCGATTTTACCATATGTAAAAAAAAAAAAAAAATGGATTGAAGGGTCAAGATTAGGGGGCGTATTTTGTCTCATTTTTATGCTTAATTTAAGATGGAGAAGAAGACGGGGAGCAGGGCCAGAGAGTCACATGGGTGCTGACACAATTTGAATGGGGGTACCATTATATGCACAGTCCTTTCACTTTCAGACCACAAACTCACAGCACATGGGGACACTATTTTGAATTGGGGGTATCGTATCGTATCGTATCCCACATGTGTTTGGCCTTTTTTGTTTGTTTTATGGCTTCCTCTCTTTCTCTTTTTCCTATGTTTTTTCCTTTTAATATTCACATCTGACTGGGCCTTCATGTGCTTCATTTTTTTGCTCCTATTTATTTCCCTTCAAACTAAGTATTAAATACCAGACATTATGGATATTTGGACAGGAAAATGCGGTTGGATTTATGTTTAGTTAGTGTTTGTTTAATCTGATGGAGCAGTATAAAAAAAGTTGTTGAATTTTGGTGCATTGGAATGAGTGACAATCTCTTGTTTTTATGTCTCTCGATCCTCTTGGGTACTTAAATCAAACAATTAACGTGTGATTATATTATATATGTATTCTAGTGAAGATAAGTATGTGGTGTCATGTGCAGTATTATATTACTAGATTTAGACTTTGTGCTATGTTTAGTTGGGGTGGGGAAAAGTAAAAAAAAAACATTAAGAGGAAAAGATGTATAAAAGGAATTTTGATTGGTTTTGTTAGAGAGAATTGGGGAAATTAAATAGAAAGGATAAGAAACCTTTATGCTCTTGCTTGATTTTATGCTATGTTTGATTTAAGGACATTTTTGGAAAAAAAAATTAAAAAAAATAAAAATTTCTTGCTTTGTTTGATTTAAGAAAATTGTCAGACAAAGACAGAGAAACATAAGTAAAATTATTTCTTTCGTTTGGTTATTGGAGAAAATGAAAAGAAAAAGGAACTAAGAGGAAAAATTGAATATTAAATTTGAGATAATTCGTTTTTGTCACCAAGAAAATGATGGAAAATAAAAAACTTTTTCTTTCTATTTCGTTTTTCCATCAAAATTCTTGAACCAAACCGAGTGTCCGAAAGCTCGGTTTTGTCCTGGTAAAAATTTGGGTAGAAAAGTGGAATATAAGGAGGTTCTAAATCTTTTACTACAACATCTTGTAACATTTAATGTAATATGTATATATATAAGACAAGTATATATATGGGTGACTATGATGTGCTGACACATAACAATGTCTCTTGACAGATTTTTTTTTTTGTTTCCAAAACGAAGGGGGTACCCTAGAACCTTAACTCGACAAGCCCGAGTTTAAGGTTACATATCTAGTCCAAGATTATGCCTGCTCTATCTTGTTCCAAAATGTGATGAAGATATTGAGGCGCGTTCTTGAACCGCTTGAGCGTATGACTGAGACCAACATGTGTCATTGTATCTGCCGCTTTATTTGCTTCTCTCCAAATATGAAAGATGATCACTTGCCAAGGGAGAGCAATTAAATCACGAATCTTAGAGATTATCTCAAAATATCGATGAGATTGAGTTCCCGTAGTAATACTGTCAACCGCCTCCCAACAATCGCTCTCAACTTCAACTTTCCAAATACCGATATCCCATGCAAATGTGAGACCCTGGAGAATACTCTCCAATTCAGTGGCTAATATAGAAGAATTAGGTACAGTACCAGCAAATCCTCCATGCCATCCGCCATGCATATCCCTAACTAAGCCTCCAATAGCAGCAAGAGCATGCTGATGCATGTGATCTTTTTGTATGGAGGCGTCAACATTGAGCTTAAACCAATCTAATTTCGGGCGAGTCCAGCCAACTTGAATAGCTTCCACAAGTGCCTCAGGGTCGTCTCCCACAAGATGCTTCGTCTCTTCCACTCTACGTCGGATAGAGTCTATCGTAATCAAATGGCGGGAATCTTCGTCATTGTGTGATGATTTATTTCGTTCTTGTCATAAAATATTCAACGTTTCAGTAAAAATTATAGACCACTCCCCCCCAAGCGTACCTGCTCGTTGACAGATTTTGATTGCTCATGGTGTGGCAAACAATAATATTGTGAATTTTAAGAGCTACACTATAGTATATACTTCTCACAAAATCAAAATGAACGGAAATTTTTTAAAATTAATTGACAACTTACTAATCACATTAAAAACGTAATTTGTTCTGTGCATTTATTCCGTATTCTAATTTTATGGTTTTAGTAGAGTTATAGACAATACAAAGCAAAGAGAAAATATGTAAAGATTTTACTACTTAAGGAACAAATGTTCTCGTAATATAGATAGATACACGTGAGATGAGTGGCATTTGATAACAACCAAATATAAAACTATATATGCCAAAAAAAAAGCAAAAATAAATAAACTATTCAGCTAGCTGAAATATAAGGCAGAATATTCAATCTATCTTCATTTTAACCATTGACTAATTTTCAAAAGAACTTAATAGTCAAGATTAATAAATCATGGAATTATTTTCCAAGGTTGAAACGTTGAGTGCATCATATGATGGGCTGGGCATCGAGTCGAGCCGGCTCAAGTCGATCTAGAGCGAAGTATAAAGAGTTGAGCTCGAGCCGAAAAATATTCGGAGGCCCGCAAGAATTCAAATAATAAAAAAATATAGTTATTTTTTTTCATTTGACCTTGAGCTCGACTTGAATTGACCCAGGCTCGTTGAGCTCAAGCTTAAGCCGAGCTATTTGGCCAACCTTGGCTCGTGTGCACCACATACATGATGAGTGGTTCCTATCAGATAATGCTCTTGGGCCACTGAATACAATGTAAAACAGTCTGCCAAGAACTAGACAGGCTTCTACGAGAATGCCTTTCCCAATTACATTACGGCCGATTTTATCTGTTCATGACGGCCCAAATTGTTGGTTTGGAATTGGACTCAGGCGCTCTGAGGGATTAGTTTGGGTCAAATTGGATGGGCCTGAATTGTATAGCCAGATAACCATCTAAAATAGTAAATATTCATTAAAATTCAGAATTAGCTAGAGCATAATTATTACAATTATTAACTTTTATTGCGAATACATGTAGATTAGAAGGAGACGAATGACTAGATTAAATCAAATCACTTCTTATTGTTTTCATGTGGCTTATCTGCCAAGAGTGCCATGAACTGATCTCTACGGCTGTTATATTCCTCACTTAACTCATTGAATTCTTTCATTTTCTCTGGATTTTCATTCTTCTTCTTTTCCAATTCATTCATCAAAGCTTCTTTTGTCCCCTTAAGCTCCTGGATTTTTGACAGCTTTTCGTCGTGTTGTTTCTGCATTGTTTTTAGCTCCGAAACTGATTTGGTTGATTCAGCAAAGAGAATTTAAATGAACACATATCGATTAATTACTGGAATAGTAAATAGTGTGGAGATGTATAAACTTTGATCATCAATGCAGAAAAAATGTTTATTTTTAACGAGTGAAGAATGATATGACCATGTAAATATAGGAGAAAAGGGAAGCTACAAGAGGCCCTTTTGAGCATTATAGGTGTTTCTTAGCTGGTCTCGAGATATCACATTCATCCGTTAAGTGGGCCCATGCGTTAATCTACGGAGCTGGCCAAGAAATATAGTTTAATGTAGGTAGATATGGTTGAAGAAACCAGTGAAATTTGTGGAATCATGAAAGTACGAAGCGATGTGGCTGAGATACTGGTCGATCATGCTAGATTCTTCGTGCAAATCGCCTTAAAAACTCGTTTTTTTTGGGTACATTTATTTGACAATTAAGCATATATATGTATATGTATTTATGACTGACGACCCTCCTCCAGTTTCAGTTTCTTGTCTTGAATTGCATGCTTTATTATATCCATCATGGTGAAAATCTGGCTACGAGCTGTTTACTAGAGCAATAATTGTTCATTTAACTTTTGAAAAAATAAAGTATACGTAGTACTTCACAATATGACTTAGTTCTTGAATAATATTCCATCTTATTTTTGCATTCGTTTTGGACACAACAAGAGACTACTGGACGCTTAAGTACCATGTTAGTTGTTACGTACTAAAATTAACTTTCAGATTTTATTCGAAAATTTGATACTATCTATCAAATATCAATCGGTTAATTTAATTAGCCGATCTTCGATTGAAATATATGCTTTATACACGCTAGCATCATAAAAGTCTCTAAACCAAAGGTCTTCCTAACTTGTACACATTAATAAAATTAAAGTTTATTTAAAAATTACAAAATAACGTCACGGAATAAAAGAAACGAGAGAAGAATGCACCTGCAACATTATGGGAACTGCCTCCTTCCATTACTTCTTTTTCCTGCAAAATAATACACAGTTAGATATCCATCCTATATATCCAGTAAATTATACATACATATATATATATATATATATATAT
Organism: Buddleja alternifolia; assembly: GCA_019426215.1. Taxonomy (NCBI): domain Eukaryota; kingdom Viridiplantae; phylum Streptophyta; class Magnoliopsida; order Lamiales; family Scrophulariaceae; genus Buddleja; species Buddleja alternifolia. The sequence continues at coordinate 52,363,973 of CM033391.1, forward strand.
TATGTTAATATCTTGATTTAATCTGCACACATGACTTTTTTATTCAAACAAAAGATTATTTTTTACTAACTAGAGCTTCTTGTTTGCTGACCTTTGGTTATTCAAACTTTCTTTACGGTGATCAGTGCTAAGATACCCCTTACATATATATATAACAGTATATTATTATATAAATTAACTCTTTCATGCATGGCAAAATCTTGCTGTGATGGGAACAAATTAAAATAGATCATGAGTACTGTTGTACATGTCTTTGAGTACATGGATTCTGCTCGTCCCTTTACGCGAAAGATTTAAATCTTCTTCATATCCTCGACTATTATTGTCCTATGGGAATCAAATATGGTCATATAAGCACTAGAAACATACAAATACTTAAGAGAATCTGGAAAACATATGCAGAAAACTAGCCAATTTGGATATATAGCCTCACAGGCCAATAATATAAGCTATGGCATTGTACAGGTTTGGCTGCTTTCAAGCTTTGACGTTTATTGTAAATATAATCTCATTCCATATTGCTAAGAAAGAATTAAAGATGATAATCAACGATACTAAGAGAAAAATCTATCAGAATTAATTAACCCATCAAAAGCCCTCTAGGGTTTTTTTCACTATTTGACCATGTTGATCAAATAGGATTATCATTTTAAGAAACGGATGTTGTTATTATTGAATTAAGATCGTTAGATGTTAAAATATGTAATTATTATAGCGAACATGCAATTATACCATAGCTTTGAATTTTTTGAACAAGTATTTTTATGATTGATTGGGCTGATAGTCTCGTGACAATCACAACTATTTATGTGGTGGGATCTACCTGGAGTCAAATTAAAAACAGTCAAACTTGAAGTCATGTGAGCTTCTAGTTAGAATCTTTCCCTTGAGCTTTCACTGGTGTATATTGTATATATTTGTTCATTCTTGTCATGTATTGTATTGACTTGCAATCTTTTAATGTGTGAGATAAATGTTTTGATCCATCACTAATGATAGTTGGCAAATAGAACAAATAATCCATCACAATCGAAAAAATATAAGTTACTATATATACTAACAATTGTAATTATTTTGAATATCATAAATTCATAACCTATACATATAGTAAGAGTAACCAAACACAACTTGGGTGAATAGATAAAAATGTTGGCTACTTCCCGAGAAACATCAAATAGAGTTAAAAAAATCTCATTTTCCCAAGTTCTCAAATGGACGAATCATATTTGATTTTGTGCGTTGTGAATTGTGAGTCTAGTTTTCATGTCTTGATGAAAATTACCATGCTGCTCTCAGACACAGTAATCACACCACATATTCAGACCTATTTTGACTCTACCTCTTATTCTAGCTTTTTTTTTTTTTTTTTTATAATTTCAAAAAAATTTATGTTAATTAGACCAAGTCCAATGAACTCTTTCACACAATAAAGTGTGTTGTGTGCAGCCTCCGCACACACTTGTGTAAAAGAGATAGACACAAAATACACAATCGTACTATTGAACTTGGTCTGACATAGAATTACCCGTTTTTTTCTCTCACCTGATCCTTATCATGTCAATCCTTATCATGTCAATAATTATGATTAAGCCGACACTCTTGTATTTCGATCTGACGTAGAATTATCGCTTATAATATTAGTTCCATACTTCCATTATTATGCTACAACTGTACTAGTACTTAAGATGTTTTTCGGCTCAAATCATGAAATGGATACACTAAAAGGGAAGAATATATCAATATTAGAAGCATACTCAGGCTCAAATCATTATTTCTTAAAAAGGTACAAAAGTAAAAAATGCTCTTTTTTCGAAAATTTTAAGATTTTTGTTTAGTTAGCTAACACTAATTAGCTTGTCATCTCCTTCATTAACAATAATTTGCAAATTGGGATCACGATAAGATTAAAACGGGGCTAATAGCGCTTCACCCCGTTAAGAATAGTATGTTTTTGCATAATACCTCCTCAAAACAAAAAGGACATCTCTTAGGCTATATGATTTATAATTAATCTGTCTGAGCTAATCACAAGATCCTCTATTTATTTCTACGCATGACATATATATAAATATGCAAATTACAGTGTCACTAGCTGGGTGTCAACAAGGCAAATAATATAGATTCAATTATTTATATTTAACAATGTAAATTTGAACTGCGGATAGAATGTGAGCAGGGTGAATGGTAAATATAACCATTATGTTAAACTGTAACGTCTCCTTAAATGTGTTTAGGTGATTGACAGTTGTCTTTCGCCCAATAATTATGACTATCACAATGGTATGTACCCTTTAGATTATAAAGTGTGTGAATTACAACTTTTTAAGGTTCAATTTTTCCCAAACTTCAGTAAATTTCGCCCTATCCTTTGCAATTACCAAAGCATGTAACACTAATTTTCCAGTTCAAAATCAGCAAAAAGTGCAATAAATCACACTTTTAAGGGGACATTCTTTGTTTCTCTTAGTTTTAGAGGATATAGTGCAAACACATTTTTTTGACGAGGTGAGAAGCAATTCGCCCTTGCAAAAAGAACTCCGGAATGACAAATATGCCCTTAAAAAGCCTATTTCTTGTCGGAGGAATGGGGCGTAATGCAAAAACAATTATTTTCGAGGGGGTGAAAATGATATTATTAACCCTTAAAAGTTGTGGCGATTAGGTCCGACATGTATAATAAATCAAAAAACATATAGCCTAGACATGTCGTCAAACAAAGAAATGAAAATGACAAAAGAATGCCCCATTCACTCACCCATGTGCACTAGACCCTCACCACTCCCAATCTCCAACTTAAAGTAACTACAAAAATAAGACAAAATAGTACCACTAAAGTTGCCTTTACAATTTAAAGCATTGCATTAAAGAATACAACACTTTATCTTTTTACCCTTTTTTTTTTTTTTTTATTATTTTCTGCGTCACAGCTTTTTCTGTTTTCTATATATGAAAATATGATGAAACAAAGGCTGTTCATCACATATAAATTGGAACTAAAAGGAGTAACAGTAAATCCAACTTTTCCATCAATTTTTTTACCCTTCTGAGTTACTGTAACAGCCTAGGCAGTTAAACTTCTATCATACCACTTTTTACCTTCCTACCTGCACCTCGTGCACACTAAGATTCCCCTTGCATCACTTACTTACCTCCTTTTCTTTTTCTTTTAAGAGCTCTCGAGACTTCAAATTACAATAAAAAAAACATATAGGGCCCACCATACATAATTGATTATAATAATAATAATCATAACTTGGAATCCCGATTCTCCTTAAGAACCACTTGTGTTACACATAGAGATGGTAAACAAGTATTTTAAAAATTTAAAAAAAGTAGAAAAGAATGGACAGGTAAATTTGCATTCTGCCATAGTAAAAAGTTACCATAGCCTTTGATTGTTATATATATATAATGCTATTCTTTCTATGTGGTCCAGCACAAAACTACACAGAAAAGAGAGAGAGAGGGTACAAAATAAACTAAAGAGAGACCCCACCTCCATAAATCAGTTCATCTGTCCTACCCATGCATTATACATATATATATAATATATATAATATGTACTCCTTTGTAAGTAATATTGGTATTGATGATGACAATAATCTTGTTGAGATCTTCCTTACAGATCTTTTTCTTCTGCTGTATATTATGATGCTACTCAAACTTTCTGCACCACCCAAATTCAAATACCAAATATTAGAAAAGGAACATTTAATTAAAAAGGCTTCATGATATAGGAAAGATTCTTTGATGGACCGGGTGCAGCAATTTCAATCCGTTCATTGACGCTGGATCATGGGGTTCAGTAGTGAAAACCACCCCACCCCTTATGACCCTATGGTCAAACATGGACCGGGAGTGTTGCACACGGACCACTGTCCTAAAGGAAAAATTTTTGGATTAGTTTTTAGAAAGTTCCACTAGAAATGTGCATCACGGGAATTTAGGTGAAAATGATGTGATGTGGTTAAGTTTGTGTTTTGAAAAAATGGTTGGAATTAGTAAAATGCACCATAGTCAAACTCAAATTTGATTCTTGATAAATGATATGTAGAATGACTGAATTACATATTTTTGTAATTATTATATCATTAAAAAAATATTAAAGTGGGAAACAATAGTTGAAGTATGTAATCATTGTTGGAGATGATGTGAAGTGATGAATCAAGAAAAAGTGTTTTTAGTTGAAAATTGGTTGCAAATAGAATTTTCAAAAAAATTGTAATACAGAAAACAGAAAACAGATTTCGAAAACATAAACAAATAATGGCCTTAATGCTCTTACCAAGCTAAGTTAATTCCTGCTTGCTAACCGAGACCGGCTCTCTAATACCTACATTTCAACGACTTCTTGCCCCGACGAAAACCTGAATGTAGTCAATTACACACTTCAAAATGGTGAAAGTAAAAGTAAAACGCAAAGAATAACTAATAAAAAGAGGATCATAATACCTTGGCATTTGAAGGTAACATGACTTAAGCGAAGCCATAGTGAGGGGAGAACTGTTGGCCAACTCAGGGTTATCGTTAGCGGATGTGATTTTTACAGATATACTTTTATCAGCTGAAGCTTGGGAGAAAACGGACTGGTTTTCAGAAGCTGATTTTGTAGGAGAAGCAAAGAGATTATCTGGAAGGATGTGCTCAAAGCTGCGATTGTGTTGAACACGACAAAAAAATGCAAAACTAAGCTAATGATATAAAACTTCAAAAATGTTATAAGACTAAAATAAATGTTATGGGCCGTTGACTTATACTTTCATTTAATAAATATATTCTCAGAAAGCAAATTGATATGTATAATTTCGTCCCAAGAAACAAAATGTACCTTTCGGGGAGATCAGAGCCACCAGCATTTACATGATGCAGCTTATTGTGATTGATATTGTTGTTATTCGAAGATTGAGTTCCTTCAATTACCAAATTCTCATCAGATGGAAATTTAGCTGCTTCTTGGCCTCCATCAAACACTGCAAAACGGTTAAAAAAGAAAAGGACATAAAGGTTAGTTAAATGAAATTTGATATTGAGATGTTATAAACTATATCTCTAAGTCATGAATAAATAAAAAGTAAACTTACATGCATTGGTTAACCACCACCAACTCCTGAAGTTTTGATACTTACCAAGACAGAAAGCATTTTTTGACGGGGTGAAATTGCAAAATTCTTTTATTGGCGGGAAAATTATGGTGATTTTTCAAACTTTGGGGTTTTTCTCGTAATTAGTTTCTCACATAGGGCCACGTATGTATTATGTAATTTACTCTAAATAAAAGCACACACTATCAACTGAACTAACCTTCCGAATCTTCTTGATTAACGGCATCTGAAGCGGTGAAATTTTGAGTCATCAGAAATCGAGACTGGCTTGGGGAGGAAATTGGGACGCCTGGTGGGAAGTTATGCAGAAAATGATGATCATGATTCTGATTTTTCATGTCCATTAATTGTAAATTCATCATCCTTCGACCTTGAAGTTCAATTGCATGCTGTAACTCAGCCTCCTGCTCCAATTTCCTCCTCAGCATCATCTCTTGGGTGTTGAACAACATTCTAGATCCTTCCACAAAAAACAAAAGAAAATTCAGTAAATAAATTCATCTATTCACCGCTGGAAATAATCAAGCAAAAAATCATGTAAGCTTCTTACCAAAGGGAAGATCAAAATGTTCTCTAGAATCAAGTCCGGATGGGCTTAAACAAGTTTGATAGTCCCCTCTCTCCATTTGTTGATGCTGCTGTTTCCTACAATTGGTTCAATCAAAAACCCGCAATTAATTAGCAGGAGAAAACTTACACAAAGATCATTATAGAGAATGAAATATATATATTCAAAGTATTACTTGTCTCGGATTTTCCCTTTCTCCTTGTAAGGTTTGACAAGAACACGAGAATCACAAACAAAATGAGGGTTCCCTTTTGCTAAAATGAGCTTAACCGTTTCCGGGTACACAAATGTCACAAACCCAAACATCCGTTTCTGCTGATATGGAATCCTAACATCTTGCACTGGTCCAAACATACTTCAAAGCCCAGTAAAAGAAAACACATCATTAGTGCACATTTTAGCGGCATTGTCCAAGAATCATAAAATTTCAAATCATTTACCTAAAATAACTAGAAACATCCTCTTCCTTGAACGTACTGTCAGCCGGAAATGTCAAGTAAATTTGCCGGGAGCTTGAAAAGTCATTCCTGTCAAGCCAAAACCATTAAATTGGTGGCATTCATCAGCCATAAAGAATGCACTATATTGCAAATAATACATCACATAGAAATAGTTCAAACCAAAAACCTTACAATGTCGCGCCAATAGGCGCAGTTCGATTATCATCATAACACTATAAATTGTTACAAAAAATATCCATTCTAAATTGTTGAAAACTACGGTACCAGAGCGTAATGCACCAAAATAGAGCCTATAGCAAAACATAAATTGAAGAACATAGCAATGCAAAAACATCACTATACTTCAAAAACAAGATGATGAGTCAGACAGTAATTGTTGCCCAAAAATAACAACTAAGAGCAAAAACATGCACAAATTTCACTTCCCAGAATACACAGCTATACACTAGTGTACAATGTCATTACAAACAAACAAGACAATGCATAACCAAAAATAAAATAAAAAAAGCCCAGAATTTCTTTTAACAAAAAGGTCAAAACTTTACTTCTAAGAATTGCAAAAAAGGTCAAAAAATGGAAATTCCCCCAAAATAATTACCTCTGATTCTCATTCAGAAAATCCATGCACTTGTTGTAAGCAAAAGGGGGATGACCCCCAGAAGCCATTAGAGCAAACCTCTGCTGCTGAAGAGCCTTGATCCTCAACAAATCATCAAACCCTGAAGCAGAATTGCTAGGTGACCCCACCACATCAATAGCTTCACCATTACCAATATCAGTGTGTGAGAACTTACAAGTACTACCATTCTTACAAAACCCTCTAGCAAAGTACATGCAAGGCCTCCACCCAAACCCCCCACCACCCCCTTCCTCAATACTAGACAAAAATGCAGCATCATTCACTGAACAGCTCCTCCTATGAAAGGGGTGGGAGTGGGGGTGGGGGTGGGGGGAGGGTATGCTACTTGCATCCTCGCCATAAGGGAAAACCAGAGAATCACTCCTCCCACTAGGGCTCATCATTGGATCCACCATTGAGTCATCAAAGTATGACAATTGATCTTGAACTTGATGGTGCACCCCACCACCACTCAAGAACTCATCACCAAAATCATTACTACTACCCCCATCCCCATAAAAATGCAAACTTGGTGAAACTGAACCATTATTACTACTACTACTGTTGTTGTTGTTGTTAACATTATTAGAGGCATCCAGCACAGCAGCATAAGAAATGGGCCTAGGGCTGCTCCTTGCAAAAGGGGGGGCTGCAGCAGCAGGAGGAGATGGGCTGCTCAAATGGAACCCATTTTTGGGTATGATAATTCTTGGTGAATTTTGGGGGAAAGGGTTGTTTGGCCTAATAATGGGGGGATATGAGAGAGGAGGAGGGGTTGTATTTGAGGGGAGTTGGAGGCCTAAGCCAGCCTTGGCTTGGTTGATGTAAGATAACAAAAGGGCTTCAGGGCTAAAAGCTAATCTAATCATCTCCTTCTCTCCTTGGTCTTGTATCAATATATAACCCATGATTTTTGAAGCGTTTTCTGGATCCAAACTTTGGATCCTTGACATCACAATTTTTGTAGCCTCATATGCATCCATGCTGCTACAAGTAGTAAATTCCCAGTAAGTCTTCTTCTACTGCTATGAGAGGGATTTTTCTTTTTTTCCCCTCACAGTATAGAAAAATGAAAGCCAGAGAGAGAGAGAGAGAGGGAGAGGGATTATAGGGTTTTGAGTAGCTGTAGAAGACTAAAAACCTTTTCAGAGAGAGAGAGAGAGAGTGATTATAGGAGGGGGGGGGGGGGGGGGTTATGTTTTAATTTGGGGAATTGTTAGTAAAAGGTGGTGGTGGCTAAGATTTGAATTATCTTATAATAAAAAGATAATGATGAGTTGGGTGCTTAAATTTGGATAATCATTAAAATCCATTTAGGTGTATGAGTGTGTATAGAGTTGGATTCTTGGAGGAATATTAATTGCTCATTAGAGACATAATAAACAAGGAAAGAAGAGATTTTTCTGTATATGTTTTTTTTTTTATCAGTTTTCTCCCCTCTCTCTCTCTCTTCATTTCCAAGGCCACTTTCTCTCTCTAACTTGTGAACTGATGGGACTTGAGAGAAGTTTTCTTTATTTATTTTTTTATTTGCAGAGGAGTGGTCAAAGCTTTGGTGGAAGGTAAAATCAAACAAATATAGGTTTGGTGGTATTAAAAACTACTTACTTAGAGCCAAATCAGACCTCTTGGTGGCTCTGCAAACCTGCAGTCAGTCTTGGGGAGGGTGTACTCAACTATCTTTCTTTCTCTCTCTAGAAGAAATGTACCCCCCCTCTCTCTATATCTCTGCATGTTTCTTTGTTTCTCTCTCTTATATATTGTGGGGTTGTCTTTATACAACCGGACAAAACAATGCTGAGTGGGAGTTTTTGGATTCAGATCTGCTTAAGGAAATGTTCGTGTGTCCACTGTCTATCCTCAATTCACTTAATTAAGATCCAATTTTGGAACTAACCAAGGGTTTCGGTTTACGGGTCAAGTCGGGTCGGGTGGGTTTTGTTCGAGTAGCTGTATTTTAGAAAGGGAACGCTCGTTTATCAGGACGGCAAATCGAGTTGAGTTTAACAAGACACCACAATTTAAGGTTGAGTTCAAACGTTATTCTATCTATTTGAAATTTTGCAAGTTTGTTTTTAAAAAAAATTATATTTTGATTGATAATTTAATTATGTGAAACATTTACAATAAATATATAATTTAAAACCGTAGCTTTTGTTTCATAGGTCAAGTCTGAGCTCCCCGAGCTCGAACTCACTATGTTCTTTATAAATTGAGCAAGCATCGAGCTCTCTCAATCAAGACAAACCTTGCTAGATTGAATTGATTTATTTTTCTCTCTTACAAGCCCGAGTTTGCGCCTTTAGATACATGCAAACATAGCTCAATGTTCAAGCATTTAAATATAGGATCTTCGAATCCGACTCGTTTTGTATCATAGAAATGTACTTCGAAATGTGTGATACTGGATAATGAAAATATGTGTGGTTTAATTTTCTTATAACACTTTTTTATATTAAAATTCATGAAAATTTCTACTTAAAAAATCTTGAAATTTATTTTAATACCCAACACAACCATAAAAATATTTTTGAACTTAAAATACCCTTTACATTTACTTTTTATTAAATTAAACAATAATTATGCATAATAAATTCAATAATTCTTATCCTTTTAGATTAAGAATTGATCAATTTATTTTATAGAAACATTTTACTTTATGTTTTTTAAATTGATGAATTGTGTAATACAAATCATACTTTCATGACGATTATCAACATACTTGTTTGTATATTTATAAATTTTAATTTGTTAATTATCTTAACAATATGTTTTAAATTTTTTAGAAGATTTCAAAAAATATGGAGGTTGAAATCGGTGGAATTATTTAGATTCATAATGATCTGTAAGAGCTGCGACATAATCAAGGAGTTGCGGACGAAGGCCTTAAAGGATATGGAGGTTGAGATCGGCGTGATTTAAGGAGTGTGGCAGGTAGCGTGTCACGCACCAGCATTTTTCCAAACCTCTCTCACACTTGAAAGGTTCCAAAAACATCATCACCTTACCATCTACATGTATTTATATTTGTGCAGGAAACTTGTAGAAGATGTCTAAAAGTGTAGGAATTGTGTAGAGGCTTTCTCGATGATCAATCATAGCCATTAGATCAAGATAATCACCATCGTCTATTCAAGAGGTGGCCTAGTATAAATAGGAGGTAGGATTCATTTGCAAAGCAACGAAGCAATTGAGCAATAGCTTTCTTAAGTTCTTTGCCAATTTCCCTTAAGGACAAGAGCACAAGTTTATCCGTGACAGGGGGTACTTCATCGGAAATCAACTTTGTTTATTAAAGGTAAATTTGAATGGATGAAACGCTTTTCATGTTCTGGAGTTAGAGAAGAAGTTGCATGATGTGAGCATACGATGGAGATGCAAAGGCGTATCCAAGAGTCGGCCACATATCATTAGAGGACGAGGCGTCAATAACTAGTTGGACATCTTCTTCCGATAAAATATTTATGACTACTCATCAGGAGGAGGTTGTCAAGTTGTTCTATGTGTGAAAGAGGTATTTGGTGAAAGAATACTTGTCGCAGGATCAAGTAGATGAGATAGAGGCGACAAGTTAGTCTCATTCACAAAGCCAAGGAGGCGCAACCCCATGATGAGAGGAAGGATTTGGGTGTGCGACAAGAAGTAATTTTCAAGGTAAGTAGGTGATTTCTTATTACCCGGCCCGGACTCGGCCAGGTCTTGAATTTCGATACTCGGACAACGCCCCATTTTTTTGGACTCATACCTGCTTTAATAGGGGTGGGTACTCGTTAAACCCGACCCTATGACCATCCCTAACTGTGAGAGGATTGGATAGGGGAGGAGAAGGTAGCTGAATAAAGAGAATCAAATTCAAAATTCTCAGGCCCTTGACTCATATCACCATTTGCCATCCGCATATAAGATACAAAGAACCAAGCATCAAATGAGCTAATGCTTCATTATCGATTATGGAGACTCACACACCCACATAATGGCTCTTGATTCCATCAGCTAGATGAAGTCAAAGTTATAGTTGTTACGCAAATTAATGAGTTCTTTCGTCAGAACAAAAACTGATTATATAACCAAATTGGACAAACAACGGAGGAAGTTGGCTCTAACACCACATTGATTCTTGGTAAAATAACTTTATTCATTCACATGAAATATGTTTGTAATTCAAGATATAAATAAACCAAGACTCCAACGCTAGTCTAAAAGACTTCCTAGAAGACCTATCTTGAGTACGAAACTAACTTTAGGAATATAAGAATACTATTACAAACATAAATAAATAAATAACTAGTCCTAATTGGATAAGGAACGTATGATTAATTTATGCGAGTTGAATTTCATGGGTATAAATATGGATATTTTTTTTTGGAAGAGATAAGCTTTGTATTAAACTTCAAACATTACAGCATATCCAAGCATACCTGGGGTCAATTGACCATCAAAATAAATATGGATATTTATAATTTATTTTTCACATATTTTTCAACTAATAAACATAATTTTATTTTCACATATTTTTCAAGAACATTTCCTACTACTCAAAATTACCAAATATCCAATTTGAAAAATAAATTAAAGTTTAGCAGTGATTTGTTTCCATCTCAAATTTATCAAACAATTTAATGATAATATCAGTATAATTAATTACTAGTATGATAATGATATATATGACTAGTTATTAATATATGAGAAAATGAGATAAATATACGTCTTCTTCGCCCTACTGACACGAATAGTCATCACCTGAATGCCCTTATTCTAATGGGATTTTTTATATCTTAAATCCCAATTAAACTGTTTGATAAGTGTGAGGTACGCACCATAATCAATCTGTCTTGCACATTAACTATTTGGCAATAAATCGTGATACATTATTTTAATATTCGCTCAGCATAGTTAATCTTGTGATTGCTTGTGACAAATTGGTCAATTACATACAGTTGTATTGATGTCCAAAATTGGAAAAAGATAATAATCTCAGTTGGATTTGTATTTTTTTGTGGAGCATTTTTTCACAAAAAGCAACTTTGGGACAAGGGTTTATAAACATGAATACGATATAACAGTAGGTAAATGTATTAATTTATTGAAGTTGAAAGAGATGTATAAAGTGTTTCAAGCATTATTGGACATGCATTTTGCTTGATGTGGACATTTAATTGCGGAGAGCCACCTTGATTGACTACCATTGGACATGTTTTGTAATTTATTTACAAGTATATTTGTAATCTGTTATGATTTTTCAACAAAATGATTGCCTTTTTATGTTGAAATTTGCTAAGTTGCTGACTGTAATGCATACTGCATTTGGTGAAAAAGTTTATTTAGTTTATTTCAACTTCGATTTGATTTCAAATCAATGCGACAAATAGATTATACATTTTAGATGGTTGATTCACATTTCTAGAAAAATAAATAATCATAAAGTAGATACAATTATCCTTGTTATTTGATCAATTGAACTTATTTAAATTGAATTTGAATGAGATTATTTTTCTTGAATGAAGCGATAAATTGTACTATATCAATGTATTAATAATTAATTAGCAAAAAATATATTAATAATTCAATTATTATATATGTGAAAAAACCTTAGGCGCCATGTCTCACTCTTGTAGAGAGACAATACTCTCCAAACAAGACAATTATTGACCTAAGATTCTGAAAATCACACTGAATATGATGGATTATAGCTTCTCCACCTTTTACTGTTTGTAAAAATTTATGCTGAGAAAATTGTAAAAGATCAAAACATTTGGAGTTGAGTTTATTTGTAAAAGTTTCTAAAACTTGAGGAAACAACTCAAAATCTATTGGTCTAATGGTATCCACTTCCCACTTTATGTTAGAGATCCTGTGTTCGAATCCAGACTGTTGCACGTTATGGCTTTTTCCTCTTTTATGGAGCTAGATATAGTTTTTATGACTCAAAATTATAACTTTTAACCTGAGTTTGTCGGGCTAGATATATAGGATATTTCCTTTTTTTGAATTAAACAAAAATAAAAACTTAAAGAAATAGAAGAAGATGTTAGACGTATCTTTAGAATTTAGAGTTTAGACTTGCTTTTATTTTATCCTAATTTTTTAACTTTTCTTCCAAAAAAGTAGAAGCACCAAAATGAAACAACAAGAAACAATTTAAAGTCAAAAAAAGAAACACTCAAAAATACTTTTTTCTAATTCCATCTCTTGCAAACCGAGCTAAACTACTGCCTCTATCAACTATATAACATAACACAACTCTTTAAGGAATCTTGCAATTTGCTCTAAAAGAAATAACTTGGAAAAAACTCCGAAAAAAAAAACATTTTCGAACGACTTAGGTGTTTTCTGAAAACCAATTCTTGGACTTCTTCTAAGATCCGAATAATTTAAACGACACAAACTAAAAGTTATTGTGCACTTTAGTTATTTTGAGATTTTGAATAACTTCAACAACATAGAGTAAAAATAATTGTACACTTAAATTCTTTTGCCATTTTCCCATGGTTCGAGTAACCCCACCCTATCTAGCTCCTTATAGAATCTGTATGCATCAACTTGGCAATACTTCAACTGGCAAGCTGTTTTCTTATTAGTTTTTTTCATGGATTAACTATACTAAGTACCTTTCTTATTTAGTGTACTTAAATTTTAACCCGTTTATCTTGGACCCATAAAAGAAACATCTTTTCTAAAAAAAGCTTATATTCACACTATTTGTTTTGCAACCCGTTTGTTTTGATCTCATAAAAGATATCTCATATATAATAAATCCATACGTTTACACCCGCTCTGACTAACAATTGTTAATCAAACGTGACAGAAAATGTAAAATCACAATTTAACCCTTGTTTCATAAAACAATAGAAAAATTAAAAATGGTCAATTGGACTACTCTTCTTATTTTTTGTAATTACAATTCAACCCTCTTATTTTGAGAATATAACAAAAATCTCTTATAATAAAACTTACATTCACCTCCCTATGACCAACTACCATTAGTTAAACGTGATATTACTCCTAAAATTATTCGAAACTTGATATTTATTTTCATGTTTTAAAAAATTTGGTTATGTTCAATTAGTTTTAGGATTTGTCGTATTGTATTTGACCAAATACAAAATTCTATTATGTATAATTTTTATTGATATCTTCTATTTTTTTATAAATAAAAGTTGACTCCTTATTAAAGTTTTCCTCTTTTCTAAAAAATGATTTATGGTTCGCCTAAATGAAAATTAAAATAAATTTTGAATCAAAATATTCAGCATGGTATTCGATACGACTTTTCTACAAACTTTATTTTGATGTCCGATTAGACGAACAAGTAAACTAATTTTTTTTTAAATAAAGAGAATAACTTAAATAAGGAGTAAAAAAATAATACCGAAGAACTATTTTGAATGGGTTTTTGAAATAAGAGGGAAACTGAATTTCCGGGTGTGGGAAAATTTGCCATTTTAAATGAATGCTATGAGCAGGTTTTTTTCTACAATGATGGTAAAATAGCCATTCATCATTTTCCATCACGTTTAACTAACGAGCGTTAGTTATAGGGATTTAATTATAAGAAGAGAGTGTATGCAATGAGCTCTAATTAAATGAGTCGAGCTGTAGTTACATGGATAATTAGTGTAATTACCTCTTTTGACAAAATATTATATTTATAACATTGTAGTTCGATTGAAGATTTCGAAACTATTTGAAAATCACTTCAATTTTATTTTGAAACTCTTTAATATATATGACCAAGGTCTAAAATATCGGTTTCGGGGTAGATATCGGTGTAGTAAATTTACGGAAATTTCGATGGAAATTTCGGGGATATTCAAAATTTCGGTTTCGATTTTAAAGAAATCATGGAAATTTATAAAAATATTTGGAAATTTACAATAAAATTTTGGATAACTTTAATTGTCATTCTTATGCATCTTTTACATTAATAATATTCTATATATAATATATGGATAATAAATTTGTTAAATAATATCACTAAAAACTGTTGCGAAAAATATAAAATAAATATATCAATTTGATAGTAAGATAATAATCAAATCTCATGAGAACTTTATTAAAACAAAATGTATCAAGATTTACGTTAAAGTTACTATTCAATACCACATCGAGTTTCTAGGAGGATCGAAATCGCTATCACTAGTATTTGTCTTACCTCTACTTTCATATTTCGAAATCCCCACTGTTGTGCTCTTCGGCTTTAATAATGCAGTACTTGTTTTGTTTTTTGGCCCATTTGGATAGAAAGTGACTTATCACTTACGTGTATGGTTGGGGGTAACCGGGTAAGTGGTAGGTGTTTAAATATAATTTTCTAATTATATGATATTTTTAAAAAAAATTAAAAATACAAAAAAAAAAAAAATTCGACTGAAATTTCGGTTTCGGGAAATATCGGGTTTCGGTTTCGGGAAATTTGACAAAATATTTTAAATTTCGGGGAAATTTCGGGTTTCGGTCGAAATTTCGGAAGATATTCTGCAAAATTGGATCGAAAGTTCGATTTCGCTTCGGAACCCCCCGAAACCAAAAATTTCGACCAAAATTTCGGTGTTTCGGTCGAAATTTAAGACCATGTATATGACCATGAATTCGCGGACAATTTTTTGTGTGTTTGTGCAAGAATAAAATAGTCAAACATCAAATATAAAGAGTTTATTAATGTCTTTGATTTTTCCCAAGAATGTGTTGAATTGCTCACGGTCACGACAGTGAAAATATAATTTCACCATTTCCGAACCAGTACTAGTAGTGGGACTTCGATCCACGCTCCACAAAACAACACACACGGAGACCACTTTTACAAGAGAGAGTAGAGTAGAGAGTAGTTCAGTAGAGTGCTTTAAAGTCAGTTTAGAGGTTTCACTTTTCTCAAGAGAGAGAGAGGACCCCATTCAGAAAGGCAAAACATTTTGAATAGATTTTTAGTCATGATGATTAAATATGTTGCAGTTGTACAACTATTGCATATTGGATTCTCATTTCTCATTACTTCGTGGGCCTTCTTTGTAACTAAATAATAATGATTCTAAGAAATCTTTATTACATACTATTATTATAGATAGCCGGTGAAATTTCCAACACCGAATTTTTCATCCTATGTATAGAAAAATGCTATGGTGCACTAAAAGTGTTTCTTGCGGTATATCATAGGCATATATTCAAGGATTGAGGGTAGTTTCTTTATGGACGGTGAGTGGTGAAAACTACCCATATCTCATGTATGTGTGGTAATAAATGCACCGAAAGCAACACTCCCGAATATTATTTCCCGTATGTATGTGGCTTGGTTTTGCTATTCAAAACCAATAGCTCGTTCCGATTCCTCAACAACGCTCGTGTATGAGAGAATTTGAGTAACTGTATTCGGATTTCTATATTGATCCATGAAATATATAAAGGACACAAATTTAAGGGTAAATCCAAACTTAAAAAAAAGAAAGAAAAAAAAGGATAATTACACTCACACCCCCTCAATGATGGGGTAATTACACAACTCTCCTCTCACTGACTGATAATTACAAATACACCCCCAAAAGGTCTATTTGTAAGGTTTATAGGGGTGCAATTGTAAGAATTGTTACACATACAGAGGGTGCAATTGTTAGAAATCTTTAACATGTGGGGGTATGTTCGTAATTATCAATTAGTGAGAGGACGTTTGTGTAATTACCCCATTATTGAGGGGGTGTGAGTGTAATTTTCCCTAAAAGTAAACTATTATCAACTTCCACTTTCAATAGATAGATCCTAGTTCAATCTTTAGGCTGACTTTCGTTACTTAGGCCCCGATTGGATGGAGTCTATTTCTAATTTCTCATTTTTCATAAATAAAGCAAGAGAAATTAAATATAGAGGAAGTGTGTTTAGATGAGTTTTTTTTATAGAAAAAAGTGTAATGATTAAGTGTGATGTGATATGTTTTTTTGGTAAGAAATTTTTTTTTTTTGTGGAAAATTGGTATGGATGAGTTTTGTTTTCGTAAGAATATTTAACATATTTAAGCTAAACTTATCGACTAAGGCATGATTAAGGCATCCAAAAATATACAAATCGGATCTTATTTCGTAGCTTACATCATTTCAAATTAAGATATGTGATTATTTTGATGATTATATCAAGATATTGGCGGATAAAGTACTTTTACTTATTAGGTGAACTGTCTAATTATGAATAGTAAAAATTCTGACTTTGTGAGAAAAATTTGACAGAAATGCTAAAAGTAAATCCATTTTTCAAAGAAATTTGAGATTTTTTTTTTGAGAAATTGTGTGTAGTATTTTTTTGGGATATTTTTGGAAGATGTCAAACAAATGCATTTTTGATGAAAAAAATCTATGGGAAATTGAGAAATGAGAAACACCCTCCCATCCAATCGGGGCCTTATCTGGAGTTTTTTAGAGCATGTGTTGTCCATTAATTAAAACTATCTATCTGGATTTCTTGGCCAGGTATCCTCTCGTCTGGAATTTAAAAAAAATAAATTAAAAATAAATAGTAGCAGTACAATTTTAGCACAAGCCGTAGACCCGGCCCGATTAAGAGCTCAACCCGGCCCGAAGCTGAGTTAAGGCTCTCCAGACTACGGATCAATGGAGGCTGTTGATTTCGAACTAGAGGACGACGATCTCATGGACGACGACGTCGTATACCGTTCCCCTAACAGTGAACCCTAATTAACCATTTTTTTTATATTTATATTTGTTTTTGTGTTACTTTTCTAGTTTGTGTTAGGGTAGGGAATAGTAAGTGTGTATTTATGTGAAGAAGAATTTATTAGTTGTGTGAATATTGTGTGGAGTGAAGTAGTGGGAAGTATTTAGTAAGGATGAAGAGTATAGTATTTTATAGATAGTTGGAATAGAAGAATAATTGGAAGTTGGAAGAGTGGGAGTTGTAGGAGTACTTGGAAGAAAACTTTGTATTGATGGATTCTTGTTGTTACAAGTTAGTACATCATCTCATATTTATAGGTGTAGTGACTACACCTTGAGAGACTTGAAGTCTCTAGATTTTCTACATACACATCTAGATAGTTCTAGAGGCTTCTTCTATCTTCTAGAACATTGTACATTGTTCTACAACATTCTACGACCTTCTACAAGATTCTAGATTATTCCGGAGTTTTCTATTAGTTTCTACATTATTCTAGATAATTCTAGACCATTCTAGAATCTTCTAGAATATTCTAGAACTAACTAGATAATTTTATTCTAGATTTTTCCGGAAATGTGCACTTATTTCAACAGTTTGCAAGTAGTTTTACAAATATAAACCTGATACAAAACGTAAGCTGTAGAAGCACGTTTCGCTAGATGGCATAAATGTCATTTGGTTCAGTCAAAATTGCAGCCTGATATTAGGACAACATTGGAGTTCTTATTATTATTGAACTTGTGTTGCTATTGAAGGATGGATTATTCTAGTGGTTTTCATATTTGGAGGTCATTGCATCGAACTTAAAATTTATATATATGCTCCTTCTCATGTTATGGAAGTAAACAGTAGTCATGCATTTGCTTCATAATAATATTGTCTGAATGTCGACAATCCGTAGTTTAAACTGTTCGCTTCACTTGGTGATTGTATTATATATATATATTTGGTTTGATTTCTAGTTATATATGGGCATACTCCTCTCTTTATACACTTGCACTACATGGGTGAGGCTATCATGTTCATTTATAGAAGGCGATGCTCTCTTATATTTGACCCTTTACTTCGCGTTTTCGTGAGAAGAAAGATAGGAAACTTGTCTGGGAAAATTCTCTCTTCAAGTAAAATTGTATTGTGCACGTAATCAAAAAGTTGTGTTCGTGTGTTGGACGTAGAAAACTGAGCAAGTTGTACGCTTAGGTATTCGTGCAAAATAGCAATGCTTTGGTCTTTTATTTGTTTTTGTTTCCATTAAGGCATGGACATCAAAGTAGAGCGAACATTTTCTTGAACTTAACAAATTTCATAGGCTTGTTTCCGTAGTCGTAGTTAAAACGATCCAGTTTGTTCCCGTGGATATGGGAGCAATAAGCACATTCTTTTCTGCTATTAGCTTAAGTATGTTGTGTTTTTTAGGGCCATGCGCTATAATTGAATTTGAGAAGTTTGAAGTGTCCCAGAGAGCTATAAATGAAATGGATGGAACTGAACTGCTCACCCAGACCATAACTGTTGATTTGGCATTCGGCAAAGGACCATTCTGGAGGAGGAATATGAGAAGGAGGTGTACATCCGCAATTCTTTCCATCTTTTTCTACGAGTGATATATAAAATTGCTTCCATTATAAAATGTTCAAACTCAAATTGAAGGTCCATTTTAACGTTGAACACTATTTCAAAACATAGGAGTAGGAAATAGTGGTATTAATAACTTGCATTATTGGTCCCCGTCTTTTCTATTAAGAGACTTACGATTGCTGAATTTTGAAAGAAAAGGTATCGAAAATTAGTACCATGTTTTGGCTTAAGGGTGACACAGGAACAGAAATCTTGAATTCTTTTTTAATGAGAAAAGCTGAATTTCCAAGGCACGGTCCGAGTAATTCAGGGGACTACATTAAGGAGGTCTCATGAATGGAAGGCTATATATATGCTAGAAGATTAAACTTAGGAAATAAATGTCTCAGGGTGGAGACAGGTAAACAACCAACCTTACGTTGTGTTTGGGTTGAATGATTTGAAAGCCGAGGATTTCAAATTCTTAATACAAAATTTATTGAGCTTGTTTGGATGACTCGAACTATAAACGGATTTCAAATCCTTTAACACGGAGCTATTTTTTTAATCGTTATGATGGATTTCAAATTCACTAAAGTCAAAATCCTCTCTCTTCAAATCAAAATCCTTCCATTTACATTTTCAATGCCATTCTAAGTTCTTTGCTGGAATCCGTTCTTCTATGATAAGGATTTTACTTGTTCTAGCTTCCATTGTTAAAGCAGCTTAATGTAGTACGTCATGTGTGATCCATCTATGTTTTTTTCTAAGACTTTGCCGTGTATGGAAGATAATAATGAAAAAATTCCCATCTGGTACCAGAATACTTTTCCTGATTTGTCTGCATGGTACCGAAATAATGATATTAGCCTCTAATTGAGATGCTCCATGTAAACGATGATCGATGTCTCATTGCTATTTTTACAACTTTTGATTTTTTACGTTTCTTGATCATTTTTTTTTGCAGATCACCTCGTGGTAATCGTTCTAGGAGGAGATTCTGATTTTTCTTGGGGAAAGGTTTTTTTTTTTTTAAGGGTGAAGTGAATGGTGTTGTGGATTGATGCTAATTGTTAACAATATGTAATTATAATTGTTATTTTTTATGAATTTTTTTATTTTCATTTCCATCGCAGTCGTACCTTTGTATATATGGAGGCTTACGAGAGAGTTCTCTTGTTGTTCTTCGATTATATACTGCTGTTTATGCATTGTCTGGAATTGTAGTTGAGCGCTCCGTTACTTTGGAGGGAATGAAAGCTGATATACAGAATCTGATTGGAAGAAATTTGATTGCCATGAATTTGGTTCTATTATGAGTGTCTGAATAGCACAAAAGCTTCTGAGGAAGAGCATAAAGTGAATTCCTATTTTTTGTGAACAGAAAACTGAATTCCTTTTACAAGTTAGGGATGGTATATAAAACAAGATGAATGAAATTCGTATTTCATAGTTAGACAAATTCAAGAAAATGTCTGTCACACTAAATTCAAATATAGTTTCACATATTTATGTGCATATAAACACAGACGCACACACACACATATATATACATATATATTATGTGTGTGTATGTGTAGAACCTCATATATTGATATAAATATAAAAATCTATGTCTACAGGAATATAATTTTATTTATATATTTTCATATGTATATAATAAAATATAATAATTATATACAAAAAGGAAATACAAACATGTAGATAATATTTACATGGTTAGAAGAAGACCGTATATGTAAAAGATAACAATATCTTCATTCTCCAGAGCAAGGGAATACTTCGTCTACTGGTACTCCTACTTGTTAATACAAATTGTTTTAATTACTTTGACTGGTTTTCTTGCTTTTGGTACTTCAATTCACCTTTTGTTTCCTGAAGCAAGCATTAACATGGAACCCCACGAAGATTAAATTCACCTTTTGTTTTAATAACTTATTTATAGATATCGTGAAAACGAATACAAAGCACAACAAATTTTACATTCAAAGATTAAATTTACTTTATATATATATTAATTAATTATTATTGAGCTGAGCTAGCATATTATGCCAGTACCACGCATGTATTTATATAAATAACAATAATAATAATATTATTATTATGACATTTTCCATGCACTATTATAGAAAAGATATGAGAGGAGCCTGTATTATAACCTAACTAGGTGGAGCTGGTAATTTTCCCTGGATATCAAGTTCCAAGTTGTTTTTATCTTAGAATGAACTTATATTTAGTTTTGCCTGCACCTTCATCTGCATGAGGTTTATTTTCTTTAATAATGGAAAAATCTTGAACATTTGTATCAACTCATAAAGTGCATCAAATACAAGCTAATAGAAAACAAGCTATGTTATAACAATACAAAGAAGCATGTTCAGCTAGCTTGATCAGCAGGAATAAAAAATATCAGAAGGATGATAGCTAGAGCTCACGGGTTCTAATTATTTGTAGCTTATATATATGATACATCATTATACGTGCAATCGATAGGTTGGAACAGCCATTAGATGGTTGGTCCTAGAGACTATATGTCACGCCCTACTTCACCTGTTTGGTAATTGAATCGCCAAGATATCCAATAATGTGGTTCAGAGCTCTACAAAAACCAAAAGCACAAAACTTTTAGTGAAATAGGACATGAAATTCTTGTTATATGAATCTGATTTAATATAACCTCAAATTAGAATACCTCCCTTTACGATACGTGAGTTAATCCACGATCTTAAGTAGGTTGCATCTATTGATCAATATTCCTCATATTTAGCCTGGGGAAGGGGAGACACGAGTGGTGAGCTACTAAGCCCAGTGAGTGCTGTGTGTGTAAGTGCGGGGTTATGCATGAAGTCATAATATATGTAAATGTCATGATGCATGATCATGATACTATGATAATAGTCAAACAATGCAATAATCATGCTGATATCACATAACACTCAATTGTTAGTGAAGAATTCTAGAGGTGGCTACCACCGGATTTGCCTCAGCAAAGCACTAGAGTCACTCATAGTGGTTCCTGAGATTGTGTCACGATGTAGCACTTAGGTCCTTCACTTCCAATCGAGGTCTATCACATAATAAAGGATACGGTTTTGTTGATAACCTCTTTATGACTCCCGCTTCATAATAACTACCTTATCCACCAAATGCAAGGAGCGACCTTGCTAACAAACAGATATGCCCGGGTACATGTCTAAATCTACGACCCCATGGCCATGATACGCTCCGTCCATGCGCGGGAGGGGAATCGGAAACCATGGGATTGTGACCAAGCATTACGACAAGCCCGATGCTGTCCGCACGGGTCACAAACCTCCATGCCGCAATTTGGGCCCAGATAATAATCAATAATCCACAAGGGATCCAAATAATCAAGATAACATCACATTTCGTGCACAGGCGAGATAAAGTACTACGCCAGACCGATATCAACTATTCCACAATAATTACGGTCCATCTTCCCACTGTCCCATACCAGCAGGAGACTTCACGTATTTCAATGTTCAACACATATTACACAGTCCCAAGGTGCGATAAAGTACGACACCTGGGTTATATAAATAAGTGTATGTGTTTGATCGTCATGTATATGTAATGAATGACAATGACACTAAATATTGCAAAATAAAATAAACTAATAAATAAAGTGCTCACGGTACGAAGGAATCTGATATCTCTACGTTAATCTCGTTTGTTGAAGCTTTGTAAAAACATTGGCATGCTAGCCACATATACCTAATTGTGAGTACACATGTCAACCATATGATAATGTATCTATCAAAGTATATTCAGCACGTACATGCGTGTAGTAAGGATAAATCTGCTTCTAATTTGATAATCATTTGAGAATAATATTAAATAATTAGTAGTTGATTAACTGATGAATTATCCAACAAGATAATATCTTAATAAAACAAATCATAAGCAATTATTATGGCACATAATTAACTAAACTATAATTAATCAAGGATTTATCTAATTAAATAACCAAATAGTAATAAAAGAAATAGGACTACCTGATTACTAACTAACTACTGTCCATTTGAATTATGACTAACCAAAAAATCTACGTACTATTAATTGAACAAATAAGAATATATATGACTTCTAAACTCATTTTCCCTTCTCCTCTGTTTTGTTTTCTTTCTTCTTCTTTGATTTCTTTATTCTCCTTTTCTTTCTTGCTCAATAGAAGTCCAGAAACACATAGCAGCAAACAGGAAACAACAACCACTAATATTTCTCAAAATATCCATAATGACTTAAACAAATTCATTAGATAGACCCACTAAAGTAATTAATTAAACAATTAAGTAATGATTCATTAACTAAAGCAATGAAAAGAAAATATGCACCTTCTGCCTCCCTATGAAGTTACGAGCCTTGTCAATTTCCTCTCTTTTATTTATTCTCCAATTTTCTCTCTTAATTCCTAATTCTTCATCTGTAATCCCTTTGTCGTGGCAAAAGAAATGAAGAGGTCTGATTCATTTCACCCTCCAGGCTATGTATGAAATGAGGCTTAGGTGTTAGTGAAAAGGTGCAGGTGTAAGCTCCTAAGATTCCCACGTTGAAGAATTCTTATTAAAGAAAGTTAGACCTCGAAATTTCTTAGTAATTCTATCTAGACCCTCAAGTGTTATGAAATCATATTCTGACCACTATGGAAGATGTCTACCAACTATTATGACAATAAAAACAATAATCAAAAGGATACCTGACAATTTGAGGTTTGTAATTCAATAAAATTAATGAAGAAGGCAAGATTGCATAGAGTGTAATTAGATAGAGTGCACATAATATCAATTTGGTCATATAAAATAAATATGATTCCCACTTAAATCTCAAATTGAAAATAACAAAAAGGGTATACATGACCAAAATTACCATTTGAAAAATACTGGCGTCACACTATAAGGCCAAATTCTTCAGCTATGTCCAATTCCTTTTGCAACATGTTATCTGGCGCCCATGTGTTTGGATCCCGCCCAATCGCAAATGTATTGATTAATATACGCGTTCCTTTGGGGATATGATATCCATCGACAGTGCAGTCTTCCATAGAATAGTGAGGAGCCAATAGTGGCGCCACTGGATGGAGCCTTAAGGATTCCTTCACAACAAAGTTGAAGTACTCAAGTCGCTCTAAGTCAGATTCCTCCACCATCCTGTCTAGGCCCACGACTTGTTCCAATTCCTTTTGGACCTTCTGCATTGTTTGTGGATTCTTAAGGAGTTCTGTGACTGCCCACTCAGCTGCTGCAAACGAAGTGTCGGTTGAGGCTCCGAACATGTCCTGCAATGACAAATCATGAGATATCTCTCTCATGAATTCAAGGATTTGTCTATGATTTGAGAAGGAAGCAAACAGAGTATTCCCTAGCTATTTCTCAAGTACTTTAGCTGTTTTTCAAGTCCTTGCTCCCAAATATAAATTCTTCCCCCCAAAATCAAGGATAGGAAGACTATAAAATTTTGAACATTATGAGTAAGAGGGATATGATAAAAGAAGTAAATGTACTTGTATAGATCACAAGGAAGAAGAAATGAAATCAGTGATAGATTTTATAAAAATACATATATTAATAAAATATATACAAATATACTAGAACAGGGTGTTAATATTTTTGTCAAACATCCAAATAGATAAAATAAGTTTAGATATATTCTTAAACACGTATTGAGTAAAACAATAATAAAGGTAACTTTTAGTAGGAAACAATTTAGTATAAGGAAAATAAATATTTGATCCTATGTTGTTTAAAAAGACTTAGATAATGTGCATAAATAATATTTTATACATGAAAAGATATAATAAAATATATATATATATATATATATATATATATATAGAGTTCTTAAATTTATGGCTATGTTTGTTTATATTTTTGGGTTAGTTTTTAGAGGTTTTCCGGAAAATATGCATTAAAGGTATTAGTGTGAAAGTGATGAGATATTGGTTGTGTTTGTTCAGTGAAAACTTTATGGGAATCAGCTACCATACAGGATCTTTAGGGGCAGAATCGTAATTTTTATCAAAATGTTAAGATTGAGACGAAGTGCTGCTGATTTCATGTTTTCAAGTTACACTTTGTTTTGTCTATTTTGAAGAGGGAGAGTGCTAAAATATAATTTTTTGAAGGGTTTAAGCACTATTATCCCTATTTTGATAGTAAAGACAGAAATATATTCTGAAAATACAGAAAAATTAAAATCTGCATAAGTACTTATCGAACTCTTTTAATAGATTTATATGAGGATAGAAAAGCAACTGGATGCTTGAACAAGTGAATTATCATATTATATGTAGAAATTCTTTTATATTTCTGGTTGTATAAATCTAGAAGTTTGTATGTAAATATTAGGATCAAAATGAACAAAACATGTAAAATTTTACTTGAAAATTAAATCAAATAAGTGTTTGAGTGAAAATAGAATGCATTCTTTATTTACTTGTCAAAAGAAAAAAAAAGGGCTAAATAAAAAATGCCCCCCTAAATTATTTTTAATTACTGTTGCAATTACAAATAACATGATTTAAATGAATGTTAGCTAATTAGATTTAATTAAACATGATCTAAATAATAATAATAATGATTCTCCATAATTTGTTAAATAATACATTACAAGATTTAAATGATTTGTTAATTTTGAAGACTTAAATTTAACAAATTAATTATTAAAAAAAATAAGAATCAACGGGTAAGTCAATTGTCAGAAATATATATGAAAATAATTAATTATTTTCTTTCAATTTGGCTTCTCATTTACAACCACGTGCGACACACGTGATATTTTCTAGTAGCATAGAAAAATCTTGTGATAGAAAGAATGTTTTCTGTATTTTATTTGTCAACTCATGTTACTAACAATATTGCTAGCTTAAAGCTAATTAACAAGCTTAACTTTCGGTGAAATATTACAATGGATGAAAATAGCTTAGATGGATGGGGAAAAATGTACACTTTTATCAACCTACTCAATATTGGCTTTATATTCTAATTAGTTATCCAAGCGTGATAGAAAGTATAAAATGTCAATCTTTCTTTTGTTTTAAGAGAATAAAATAAAATTTCAAAAATGATCAATTACGTTAACACCCTTATTTTGTATAATTACAATGTAGCCCACTTTATTAGATCATATTATAGATCCCCCTTCTTATAATAAGATTTTATATTCAACCCCCTACGACTAACTTCCGCTACTTTCTTTTTCTTTTTTTATATTTTCCCATAATAACTTTGTAATTTTTTTTTTATTATAACCTTGTGTGTGTGTGTATATGTGTTTGTCTTTTTTCAATTTTTTAAATTTAGTAATTAATTTTATTATTTTTGGCAACTTACTAATTTAAATTTATCTGCATTGAATTATAATATTGCTCCTAAAATAAATCGAAACTCAATATTTATTTTTATTTTATAAAGAATTATCGAATTGGCATAAATCCGAATTTGCACTTCATTATCAAGATGTTAAAAAGTATTTTATGAGATTATTTATTTAAGAATAAAATGTAAGTTGCAATTACATCTTCTTTGGTATGAAAGTTTAGCTTCATCCCCACAAGGGCAAAATGGAAAATTTAGAAAATATTTTTTGATGTTGTCATCAAATTTCGTTAGTTTTTTAAAGGAAGGGGGCGATTATAAGGTTTTATTATAAGAGGGGATATTTATTTGTGCTCAAAATAAGCGAGTTGGACTGTAATTACACTAAATAAGAGGGATAGTTAGCGTAATTAACCCAATTAGTAAAAAGATCATATAATCATATATCATTAGAGATTTTTCCAACTGCCTCTCATCGATTTGAATTTTTATTTTACTAGTAAAGAGCACGTGCATTACACGTGATTCCTATTTATTTGTTTAAAAAAATAGATTGATGTAAATAAAAATGATTATTAATTTGTATAATACATCTTAGTTTTATATATTTAAAATTATATATTAATGTTTTATAAAAGAGTATAACGTAAATATAAAAAATAGTATATTCATTCATACGCTAAACGATGTTGCATCCTTAACCTATAATGTTTTTCAGTATATAATTTTTGCAGTAGTATTTCTTTTTAGTATATTTGTTTGTATTTTTTCTTAATCCATTGGTAATATATATTTTTTGCCAATACTTATTGCTATTTGGAAATCAATTTGATTTTTGAAGATGGATGAGCCTATTTTTATATATTTGCTTACTGTAATGTAGTAATTAAGCAAAAAAATTTATGATTGAGAAGTTTTGATTTATAAATAAACTCAATATTGAATTTTAAAATTGCAATTCTCGATGATATTTGATTTGAATAGTGAAAATAATTTACAACCGAAAAGGTTGAAAAGATAGATAACATGATATATAAATAACTAATTTATAATACTATTTGAAGTTGTAATTATTCCTTTTCTTCCTTGATCATGGTGGAACTTGCAACCTTCTTTTGCTTAGCTTCACGTTTTTGCTTTTATATATCTTTGTGAAGCTGCATAATGTTTGCTCATCATCATTTGATATGTTATTCATGACTCCTTCATTTTTGTTTGTCGTCATCTTCTTTATTTTCTTTGCAACCTCTTCTTTAGAATCTCCTTTGCTTTCATTTTGAAGTTCATCTGGTTTTGTAACATTTTGTATATTTTCACTTGCCTTCTTCTTCGAACCCTTTTTTTTTCCTTTCTTTTTTTGTCTTTCTCAATTTGTGGTTGTACTCTGTCAATTGCATCTGCAATGACAAAAAAATATTCCCTTGTTCATATAAGATTTTCTATTTAGTGCGCTGGGGAAGATAAATTCATTAGATGTTTGTAAATTCAGGGCTTTATAATACATTGAGCTGTGTTCTACCTGAAAAGATGAATAATTATGTATAGAAAACCAAAGATAAAATGTATAATACTATAAAACTACCTCTTGGATTGTTAATATGTATTCATGTATGGGGCATCCAACATATAATGTTGCTGCATCTTCAAACATTGTGATACATGCTATGTCTTCGTCTTGTACAACTTTTAAAATCAACCCAGACCTTGAAATGATGCAAAGTTTTGAATAATTTTACAATGAATAAACCATATATTCTTTGAAAATGATACTAATAATTTTGTTACCTTGGTACGGTTTCTATGCCTTCCTCATTATGTTTTGTACAATTTGCACATTCAGTAATATTGAAAAATAGAACAACCGCATCTTTTGCACGAATATAATCATACCACAATGATGATTTATTCTCAACCTTATCAACCATTGTCTTGAAACAATAATATGTGTCCTACAAAAAAAGTAATTTAAGTGATTGTAATTTTGTTAGTAGAAATAATTTAACATCCATTATTTTTTCTTAATATACCTCCAATAGTTCTTGTCAATTGTGGATGATTTCTCTAAGTGTTACTTCCTTTGATATTTGTATTCTACACTTCATTTGCAACTCAGTTATTTTGATTGGATGATCATTTTTACTTAACCTATGTAACGTGGACATTAAAAGAAAACAAATATTAGTTTTAAAACAAAGTTTTGAATATTTTGCAATCTAATGAGTACCATTTTTGCATTTCTCCAATTTGTTTAACATCCGGACTAATTTGTATTATTGATGCTGCTGTTGTTTGCATTTGCGATATATCTGAATCAACAAAAAGTATTAAAAGGTAATAATTATATAAAAAAAATTAACTATCCCAATATTTTTACAATTAATAATTACCTAGGTACAATCTAGTGTGACATTCGCTATTGCTACAAGTGGCTTTTGATCAACAATTTCGTATAATTTTCCTCCTTCATTTGTTGCCAAATCTTTCCACAGACAGATTACCAAGGGATGATATTTTTAAAATTAAAAATATAAGTTAAATAGTTACAAATTGAATCAAATAATATGATATTATCTAAATTGTTATTGGCTTTTATCGTGGTAACTGTAAAAAAGATTTGTTATTTTTCAGTGTCATAGTGACATTTTTTTAATGCAAAACCTATTTTTTTATAAGAAGTTTAAGAAATTAAAGATAGCCAATTAGTTAGAAAATAGTATTTAAGTAACTAACGAAAAGGTGACCTGGTAAATGAACTGAATTGTTGAAATCATTTGCAGTAATAAAGTCATATGGTCTCTGTTTTTCATGAAAGAATTCCCTATTGAAAATCCTAACTTTATAAATCAGTGAAGTAAAAGTTCATAAAATTGAGATATATTATATTATTTTATATGCCTTTTGTCGATTATTGTTATTTCTCTCACAGGTTTGAGTCTTCCTTTTGGATTTGCTATCATTCTTGATTCTTTGACCTTGATAACGGTTCCATAAATATTTATCTGCACATTGGAATATAACATTTATATTTTTATATCGAAATTTGAATTTTAACTAAATATTAAAGGAAAAAAAAATTCTCCTTGTCCTTTGTTGTTGGTAGCCACGTGATCAATGCATTTAAAAGCCACAAAATTGAATTCTCCATTTGGATCACATGCATCATTGACTACCGTCTATTTGTTAAGAACCCACTCTTTTTCAGGGTGTGCATTATGAAACCTTGAATCAACATATTTAACTTCACCATTAGAGACGACATATGTGTGTTGTTTAGCTTAAATTTTTTGCCATGTAGATCAATCTCATTGTTGAACATAATTATTCCAATTCGTGAACCCTGCACATTAAGTTGTTAGTATAGCTTTATTTATAGTAAAAAAAAAAAATCGTACTTGATCATCTGTCATGATAAGTTTTTGTATTCTTGAAGCTAAGTTTTTGCCACAAGCTGTTTCGACTCCAACGCGTAAAGCCCTTAGTTGTAGCATGACCTTTGTGTGCATTATCTTCAGATCACTTATGGAAATCGTTGTTTCGCTCGACATAATAAAATTGTTACCTACATAGAATTGTAATTTAAAGATTAGTTGGACATTTAATTTGGTTACAAAAAAGGTTGATGAATTGGGAAATTTATATTGTTTGAAATTAATAAAAAAAACTTAAGTACTTACAAATAATCAATGTTTATCTAATTTATATAAGCAAAGATGCGAGTACAAGAGCAAATTGGAATCTTTTCTAAGTTAAGATTACAAATTGAAAGAAGTTACAAAATTTTCAGTTTGAAATGATTAAAATTTATAGTAGATTGAATCTATGATAGTTGATGAACCATTTTTTTTAATTTATGTAATATTCTATGAATTCTATCATGTCTAATGATTAATATTAATTTAATTAGAATGTTCTTTGAATTTGGTAATACAATAGCTTGCCTACCATGAATTGGAGCCATGTATTATTGTAATATCTTATTTGATTTGTAAATGTACATTCTTCAATTAAACAACCAATGGACCTTTTAGAATACATTCAATTGATTAATGTTATTCATGAATATCATTTGAAATTGTATTTTATGTATTGATGTATAAATTTTCATAAATTCTTCTTGTATGATGGAAAATACATACATGTCACTTTGTTGCCTGATGGAATGTATCACAATGAATGAACAATCAATGAATCATTTGAAAACATTAAATTGATAGATGGTATTCATGTATATAATTGCAAAATCTTATTTTGCCTAGTAGTTGTGTTATATTAATTTGATATTAAAATATTTTGTAGGTTTTAAATTTGATTAAGACTAAAATAGTATTAAAATTTAGCACTTAATTTACATATCTTTATCTTCGGATGAGTTTTGAAAAAATAATGGTACATGATCCTTAATTTATACCATATATAGATTATATATTTATATATATTGTGTGTGTATATATATAGATTCATATACGTTATAATAATACGTGATCAATACTATATATCATTCAGTAATTATTAAGTGGTATAGAAATTAACCTCCAGAGGATATTCTGCCTCTCATTTTGAATGATAAATAATTTTGTTTTGTTTTCTTTGGTTACCGAAAAAGAGAGACAGTGAAACTTGAAAAATAAAAACTTAAAAAATGAGTTGGATAAATATTTATATATGTTGCAATAAACAAAATTAAATAATTTGGAAGAAAATTAATGAAAAAGTAACAAAATTTTGAATTTAATTCATTGCTGCAAGGATTAAATAAGAAAATAAGTATTTTGATAAAATATTTATTTATCTTTGTCTAGAAATGATATATTGGTATAAAAAAAATGATATATTGGTATAAAAAAATGAGATTGTTTAGGCCTGTTTGTTTGTGTTTTCAAGCTCTTTTTTCCATTTTCATTTTCATATGAAAATGAAAATACACACTTTACGCTGTTTTTAACTGAAAATATTTTCATTTTCATTCTTATTTTTACGTCCCCAATAAATTTAAATCATTTCTTTAAAATTACATTCCACATCACTTGTCTCACATTTTCTTATTATCACTTTTCTCTATCATCCCTTTTCAATTTTTTAGTATTTTTATCTAATCTCCTTTAATTAAAACATCATCAATATTCAACATCAAATCCAACACTATCTATCTAATTATTACTTTTCAATTATTTCACACATCACACTCATCAATTTCAACCATTTTCAAAAAACACAACCAAACACATCTATTTTTTTTCTTTTCTCACACAAAAATAAAAAAACTCATTCCTCCATACATTTTAGAAAATGATCGGTTGAAAGTGAAATGAAAACACATCCAAACAGAGCCTTAGAAATTCTTTATTAAGATTTTTACAAACGACTATGTATCTAAATTACAATTGAAGTAATTGATACAATTAGATTGTAATGTTTCGAGTGATGGCGTCAAGAACAGTTTTCTATGAGGACACAAATAACAACAATGAGAATTCATGAACAATATCTATGAGTGATTCAGATTCACCTATTCTTGTTAAGAATACTTAATACTAAATCGGTGAAGTGTTATTCTTCTCCTCTCATCTCTCTCTACTTTGATAGTGCTATCTTAGTCTTATCAATTCTTTCATTGTACTACAAGTGCATGAACAAAAAGCACCAACAATTAGTTTGCAATAGTTTTCTGATGGCTCCTCTATTAATCTTATAGTTTTCAGTTGCTGTGGATTGTGCATTAGCAAGCATCTGAGCCAAAAATTCCTGAAAATACCAAAAATTGCATAATCAAAAGGGAAAAAAATACTCATAGTTTAATATATTTAAGAACTTCAAAATTAAATTGAGATATTTTGTTACATACCCAATAACAGGTCGAGAAAACTGAGGAAGGCGGCTTGCCTTCAACCAAACGAACTGTAGCGCAACGCAAAATGACGGGATAAACCCACTAAACAGAGGAGAACAGCCACCTATTCAGGTGGAAGCACTGGAAGAGCCGACATGTGCATCGGCCCTCGACATGCGGTGCCCCTGCGCTCATGCAGACAGAGACCGGCAACCGTCGCCGGCGGGTGAAAGTGGAGAAGAAGAAGCACGGAAGCGACCGACACTCGGCATGTCGGTTCCCCTTTTTTAAAACTGGTTAAAAAGGAACGGTGCCGTTTGTCCCTCAATACGCCGAAACGATGTCGTTTTGTTGGGGAGGGAAGAATAAAAAATAAAAAACAATGAATTACGACCAAGCAGGCCACTATGGCTTCCACACTTATTTAGTTTGGTAATATATATATATATATATATATATATATATATATATATATATTCACAGAACTACTAAAAATATATTAGTAGTTTCATATGATGAATCAAGATGATGGATGAGTAAAATTAAATATTTAACTCGACATTAATTTTAATTTCTCAGGTGGGATATTGAAGAAGTTGATCAACTCCCAGAATACATGAAAGTTGTTTACAGATTTATTTTGAAGGAGTATGAAGATTTCGAAAGCGAAGCAGCAGAACATGAAAAATCATTTGTAGTTCCCTACGCCAAGGAAGCAGTAAGGATTAACCCTTATCCGCTGATTTGCCCCTAAATCATTCATGAAATGTTACAAGAAATATCCTCAAAATAAAGAGTTTTTTTTTAGGCCGAAAAACCATATCATTCGCTATTTTACTAGCACGATTAAAATTTTGGGATTAAAATTAAATTATCCCTGGCTATCTTAGATTAAGAAATTAAAGTTTTATTTTTCTATTTCCAAATTAATATAGTCTATGCAGTTTTAATCAATTTTCAGTTTGGTACTAAAATAGACATTGTAAAATAACATTAAAATGTTAAATATATAAAAATAAATTTTCCTGACTTTTGAGAAGATTAACAAAAATTCATATAGCACAAATCTGGAATTGAATAATGAATTTAATTGATCCAAACATTTACGTACGTGCATTGGATGATTATCACTGAGAATTTTATTTTTGAATTCTTCTTAATATATATATATATATATATATATATATAGGATATGGATCAAATACATCCCTTGCCATTAAGTAAGATATAAGATCCAATCTAGGCTTTTGATTCAATTTGATCCCAAGGTCTACATTTAACACATTTAACTGATTTAATAATTTGTTTAAATTATGTAAAGGGCATTTTAGTCATTAAATTATAACTAACAGATTCGATTTAATACACAGTATCAAATCAAATCTCCAGTTTCACGAGCCATAACCGAGTTCATTATATTCTTTCCATAATCACATATATCAGCAAAATTGATAAGAGATATTTTTTTACCCATTCAATTCATCATCAAATCGATTGTTTTTCAGTAAAATTGATTCGAGATATCGTTTTACCCGTTCAATTCATCATCAAATCGGTTGTTTTCCAACAAAATTGATACGAGATATTGTTTTTTTCCCGTTCAATTCATCATCAAATCGATTGTTTTTTAGTAAAATTCGAGATCGAGGCTGTAAAGATCAAAGGATATGCAGAAATCGAATCCCTATTCATCATCTTCTTCTGTTTTCAATTCAATTTTTTCTGAATTCTTCTTCTGTTATCAATTATGAGTCTGCAAATCATCATTAAGCAATTGATCTAATGTAATAGATAAAGTGAATTTGAACAAATGAGTTTCTCTTTATTTCTCTGTAACGGACCATTATACACTACAATAACAAACCATTATACACTACAATACAAACCATAATACACTACAATATAAACCATTATACACTGTGAATTTTTATACACAACTATATAGAATGATATAACAGATTGTAGATTAGATTCATTATTATACACTACAATACAAACTATTATACATTATAATACAAACCATTATACACTGTGAATTTTATACACAATTATATAAAATGGTATAATAAATTATATATTAGATTTATTATTATATACTACAATACAAACCATTGGAAGTCTCCCACACACCATTGTTTTTCTTCACTAATAGAATTTATTTGACGTGTTTTGATGGGTGAACAGCTATCAGACATTCATTGGTGGTATAAGACAACAATTTCTATTAAATTTGAAAAAAATGTAGGCATATTATGCAAGCGTGCATATATGTAACTTATCAAAATACACATCAATATATATGATGTATATGCATTACACAAAAATCATATTATTAACACAGGAACTTATAGCAAGTGTTATCTTCTTCTTTATCGATTCAACTTATAAATCTTATTTTATAGAATAGTATAACAAATTATAGATTAGATTCATTATTATACACTACAATACAAACCATTATACACTATAATACAAACCATTATACACTACAATACAAACCATTATATACTGTGAATTTTATACATAACTATATAGAATGGTATAACAGATTATAGATTAGATTCATTATTACACACTACAACATAAACCATTATACACTGCAAAAACTCTTTTTGGAATTTGGTCTCAAGCTCTACTTCAATCTTGTAGGAAACGTCGTTTTAAAAACAATTCAGATACTTATCATAAGTATGCTGAGCACCACCCTCTCGGGTCCAAATTCCATCGTTTTAATAGGTTTTTTCGCATTTTTACGTTTTCAGTCGGATTTTTATTTTTATTTTTATTTATTTCCATTATTTTCGTACTTTACCTTGTTTATATTTACTGTATATTTGATTATTAACTATTATATAATGGATTAATTAGCTATTGTATTCACTGTATAATGACTTATATGATAGTGTATAATGTAATATAATATGATGTATAATGTGTTCAAATCACTATTTTCAAAGGGTTTGCAATCTCGATTTCCAGAAATTTTTTAGAGTTTCAGAATTTTTTTGTGGTGATAATCGATGGAATTATAGGTTTAATAGGATTCTATAACTTCTTTGAGTCAATTTTGGTAACAAATCGAGAGATTGTAGGTGAGATTTTCGCAGTCTCAAATGGAGAGATTTCAGGGAAGATTTTATGCCGTTATTTTTAAGAGGATGATGCTGTGTAATGAAAAAATTGACAATTATACCCCTTGAGCGAATTAGAACCCATTTTGCCGCATGTTTCTGGATTATTTTTGGACTGTTGGATTTAATTGATCCAATGGTATATAATGGGTCTTATATCTTATCTTAGATAGGGTATGTATTAGATCTTGACCCTATATATATATATATATATATATTCTTTTGACCTATCTTAAGTTTAAGTTTTAACAATTATGTGTATCGTTTCAAACCACTTAGTCTCTTAATTATGAAGAGTTTTACATGGAATTAGCGTAAATAATTAACTAAACATATGTATGTATATATTGGTCATGTGAAGGTCAAAGAACTAGGTAGAGCTTACAGCAAAGAACTCAAGTGATTTTTGGGAAGACAGATGCCTAAATAGACTAAATGTGAAATATTATGACGAATGAGACCAAAATCGGAACGAGAAAGAGTTGTTGGATGAAAAATGTGATTTCCCCTATCAAATGACTATTAATTATTTCTATGTTAACTTCTAGTATATTTGAATTTGAAAAGTGAGAACAAGGGCGGCCAAATGCTCACCCCAGTGGACTTGCTACATGAAACAACATAGTGTGTCAAAGGAAGAAACTTTGAATAAGTTTGTTGAAAAAGCAGAGGATGGATGGAAGGATCTGAATACAGAGTTGCTCAAAGTAACTTCCGATGTTCCTGAAGATATTGTGAAGATGTTTCTAAACTATATGCGAGTAGCAGAGGTCACTTACAAGAATTGTGAAGATGGATACACTTATCCTGAAAAGTTTTTAGCACCGCAGATTGTTGCTCTCTTTGTGGATCCCATAATAATTTGACTTTGATTACCCAACTTAATTATTAGATTGGGTTAATAAATCTTGTGGCAAATTATTGCATATATATATATATATATATATATATATATATATAGGGATAATTGGTATTATACCCAAAGTCTCAAGTATATATGTACATTTTCTTTCAAGAATTTGAAGAGAGTGCGTTTAATTTGAGTTTGAAGAAGACTGAAATTGAGCTTTGAGTTCTTCTTTTCCAATTCATACTAACGAGTGCATTAGTTTTCGGCGTCCGGCTGGGAGACTCCCTTAATTATAAACAAAAAAAAAAGAGTGCAGTAGACATATATAATTACTTTTCTGTAACACCTCTACATTATATAATTAGATGGATTCACAAACTAAATCATCATTCATTTATATTTCTTTTTAAGTATGAATCATATTAGGATTAAATTAGTACTCTACGTATTAACTAATAATTGGAGCATAATAAACATTGATTATGAAAATACAAAAAAAAATTAAAATTAAAATGGATCAAATTCAATGAATATAGTGACCAGCCTCTTTATTGATTTATTTGCATTCCTTACAATATATACAAAATATTATCCGGTCAAGTTAATATGGCTTGTTCTCATACAGCTAGAACTCATTTAGTCGAAATTGTCAATGGTATAATTCGAATTATAAAACCCTGCGACTTGAGATCATCGAGATATTAAAATTAAATCCCTATGATTCTAGGGGTAAGCTTTAATTTTCTTATTAATTATTTTCCCATTACTGTACAGGTTTGGCATTTTTAGTCGGACACCATATTTATCTTCTTGTGGTGTACGTAGAAACCCATCTTTAAAATGTTTCATTTT
Organism: Buddleja alternifolia; assembly: GCA_019426215.1. Taxonomy (NCBI): domain Eukaryota; kingdom Viridiplantae; phylum Streptophyta; class Magnoliopsida; order Lamiales; family Scrophulariaceae; genus Buddleja; species Buddleja alternifolia. The sequence goes on from CM033391.1 coordinate 52,400,927, forward strand.
GCTTTTTATGCTATCCTAATAAATGAGCTACAAGTATTTAAGGGTTAGAGTAAACGAACCTAGATCGTATAAACGTATATGAATAACGAAAAGGACCTTTTTGGAATTGGGTTATATATATGATAATACTGGATCAATATGGAACATATATAGCATTTACTTATTAAAAAAAAAGAAGACATATATAGGACTTGATTAGATGGACTCTTAAAGTTTCTTAAAATTTTATTGTGAAAAGCTAAAGAAATTGTTATTCAGATATACAGTAGAGAAATAATGTTAAAAATGTGTCGTGATTTTGAATGATTGTTTTTAAGAATGAAAAGTGCAATTATTATTGTTGATGTGATTTTTCTTTGTTTTTTGTTAGAACAGTTGATGGAACATATATATTTCTTGAGAAATATGTAGGAATAACTTGTTTTATAATAGAAATATCTAAGAATGGACGTGGATTATAGTTTTATGTATAGATTATGAACTACATAATATACATATCATATATCTATTTAATCAGTGTACGTAATCAAATGTAACATCCTATCATTTTGATAAATATTTGTGTATAGTGACTCTAAAAGCACAAGTCCCTATAGCTGCTTAAGTAACAACAACAAAACAACTCATTTTCGGACTAATAAAACTTTATTTCCTGAGTTTCTTTCACATATAAACATTAACTAATTGGTGCATTTATGATTAGTATTAATTAGTACGTCCGTAACATGTGACTCGTCACAAAATTCAATATTTTTGGCTAATAAAAATAGGAAAATGCTATAATATAACACCGTTTTCATACCACCGATTTTTCACCTCCTGTTGATTTAGAAAGTATGGATGTATTAAATTCATTAAAATTAAATAATTGAAAATGATTTATTGCCAAAAGCAAGGAATTAAAAAATCGATAATATATAAGAGGTGATATATAGTATCACTCTAAAAATATCCCATAAATTTCAATGCAACTGCAAACCATTTAGTTTGGACCCCATGGCATTAAATTGTGCCACCCCATCTCACCAATCTTATTGCCCACCTATCCACATTTCCTTGCAACAATATCAGCCATGCTACTTTCATGATCTTAATGCCACCGTTCACAATTGCACCGACTATTAAACTCCCAAAACCCCACATCAATATAAATGTGATTGATCATGGGTTTTGCAATTTAAGGAACAAATATTAGTGACAAGAAATAAATAAAAGAAGAAGCAAAAAGTAGAGATCATTTGATTTTTTGGGTGCCATTTCGGGTTTATTATAATGGAAATAGAGGTGGCGGGTGGTGGTGGTGGTGGTGCGGCGGGTGCTAGTGGTAGTGCCTCCGGCGGTGATATAGAGACGGGGCAGCCGCGGAACGGCGGCGAAGCGTACTTGGTTTGGGAGGACATAACGGTGGTGCTGCCGAATTTTGGGCAGGGTCCAACAAAGAAGTTGCTTCGTGGGCTTAGTGGATATGCTGAACCGGGTCGGATCATGGCTATTATGGGTCCTTCTGGCTCCGGAAAATCTACCCTTCTTGATGCCTTAGCAGGTTTTTCTTTTTTTTCTCTCTCTCTAAAAATAATAAAAAAAATAATGTATGTATTATTGTATAAGTCTCCTTCAAAAATTATATATGTATATATGTTATTCTAAATCCCTTACCCAATCCTTCACACTGAAAGTATATATTAACGATATGACAAGTGTAATTCACTTATTTTGCAATTCAATTTAGTTTATGTGGGTTTTAGTTCGAGCTAGAATTAATTTGGTCGACAAGTGTAATTAACTTAGTATATAGTAATTCGTTTTAGTTTATGTGGGATTTATTTCGGGCTAGAATTTGGCTGAAGTAAGTTTACTCATAATATTTTTTGAAATCAATAAATTACTCATCGTATAATTGTTATTTGTTACTGAATTTATCTTGTGATTAATTACTCACCAAAAGATACGTTTGCCAAATATGGGTATAATAGTTTTTTAAAACATAGATTGACAACTATTAATTTTTGTAGCAGCGTCATAATATGTTTAGGCCATCATAATTAGTGAAAGAAATTTAAATACTATTATCCCGTTCTATAATTAGCCTATGTCCAAAGAGATATTAATATTATTGTCACAAGTTTAATTGGTTTATTACTAGAAAAAATTACACACAGACCCCTCACTTATTGTGTAATTACCAAACCAACCCCACTTATTAGAAATTACCAACATACTCCCTCATGTTAAGGGTTTCTTACAACTACACCCCTTTTGTGTTTAATAATTCTTACAATTTTATCCCCTGTAAACCTTATAAATAAGGGATATTGGTAATTTTCAGTAAGCGAGAAATTTTTTTGTTAATTACATATTAAGTGAGGGGGGCTGTGTTATCCCTTATTATTATTGGTCCACATGAACAGGTTGAGACTCCCACAAAATAATGATAAAGAGAAACATTTGACAAGGAATGTTTGGTTGTTGCCAGATCTTTTTCTGGTAAATAAAATGGATTTGTAGCTATCCAGAATATTTTACCTGAACCTACATGAGTTAAAACTGTAATTCAATATTTCAATCTATCACAGTCAAAACCTTTTTACCACCATCAGGACCATTAAAAAAGTAATCCTTGAGTTTGCTACCAAAGAATGGAGTTCCTGAGACAATCACAACCATTTGATCGATATGAGACGAGTTCCAACAGAGGGTCATGTTCGTCTCGTGACTTGGGGTCCCGAGACGTTGTAAAAGTTAATTGGGTTTTAGGTAAAGAAGAAATAGATGCTTGAATTAATTGGACGGAAAAGTGGTTAGGAGCAGGACAGATGATGATGAATAAATGAAAAATAGCTGGTTTTGAATGAGAAGTCAGCTTTCTCCAGCTCAATTGCATTTATAATCATTTATTACTAATTCTATTCACTTCATGGCTACAAAACCCCTATACATTGGTGCATTCTCTTTTTTTTTTTTTCACTTACATGTTTCCCCTGTCATAGTCTCTGTTCTATTATTATTGTGCCAGCTGCAAAAGATTGTTTTGTAGTTGGAAAGAAAAGCTGAATTAATGGACAGAGAAAATAAAAATAATAATTTCCACTTAATTGGTGGGGGAAAAAAAAACTGAATCAAGTGAGATTTATTTTCATTCTTCATTTTCTCCGTCACTTCTGGATATTGCTAAGTGCTAGGTATGATAGAACTACTCGTGAAGAATAGAATTATGCTAGGTATTATAGAACTACTCAAATTTCTGATTATTTGCAGGAAAAGGATAAATGAAAATGTTATAACTTGGCGAGAAATATTTTTGTGTGTACATGTGTGCAGTAAAATGGATGAAACGAGTGAAAATTTGCGATACGAAGTCCTCTTGATGATATCATGATACGTTTGTGTATCAATATTATTCCTTTTCGATTCAGAAATTAATCCAGAGAGAAGAGATAATAATTTTAAGACTAAAACTTTTCTTCTCTTTTCCCTTCATTCGTTTCTAGACCCTTATATATACTACACCTGCTGGTCCTAAAAATTATGGATGCACAATCTAAACAATATAACCGCTAACTACCCGCTTAAAGCATAATTACATTGACCCTTGTCTCAAACAAACTACTAATTAATTGAAATAATTATTAAAATATATAAATAAGGCATATGGACTACATGCCTGGAACTAGTTGAGTTGGGTTGAGGATTGGGAATAACATATCAGTCTAGAGGTTTTGAAGATTAAAGACTACTAGTGTCAATGGCTTATAATGCCACCTTTTAGTAATTTTTAGGAGTGATGATGAATATATAATGAACCTCGACCGGTTTAAGAGTTGTGTATTTTGAAGAATTCAACTAAAGACCCTTACATAGGTTGCAAGTATAAATCAATCTACCTGCAAATTTAGACAAAATACACCTTAACTTGAAATATGGAGAATATACATGAAAATTGTAGACACACACACATCCCTTAAAATTATGCTAACGGTATGAAGCAAGAGTGTAAAATGTTTGCAAACAACAGTCAGAAGTGGAGAAAAGCTGGAGTCAGAATATGTGAAAAGAAAATGGCTTAACCATCTAATTTTTGCACGAAGACAAATCTCCGAGACTCTAGCCTCGAAGGAATACGGGGGCATGTTTGGATTATCAAATGTTGTTGTGGACCTAAATGTTCACATGTTACTGTATCAGTGTGAAGAATCAAACCTTAATGCACAAACTTTTCAACTCATGCATTCCGATTTAGATGAGTTTTATTTGAACACATTTTATGTATAGAATACCAAAGAACTACTGTATTGCTGGCAGAGTGTGAGGTCTCTAATGTAATTGGTAACAAAATAACGTGCTCATGAGCAAATGCAAATGTAAAATGCTATGTAGAAACCTGTTTATATCTTCATCATTTCATTGTTCACTAATATCTTTACTTTGGCCCAGGTAGGTTATCAAGAAATATTGTCATGACCGGAAATATTCTCCTTAATGGGAAGAAGCGGAAGCTGGACTACGGTCTGATTGTAAGTATCTCATTCAACAAATTTTTTGAATCAGATATGCGTCCTTTAATATTCTCAAGAACTTTTCCAACAATATTTCAAAAAAGAAAAAGAAAGTAGAACCAATTTTTAAGGATCTTGTTTCATTTAGGTCCTTTAAATTTCTTATTTATCTGTATTTTCAGGCTTATGTCACGCAAGAAGATGTATTATTGGGAACTTTGACAGTGAGAGAAACTATAACTTACTCAGCCCATTTGAGGCTCCCCACCTCGATGACTAACGAAGAGATAAAAGACATTGTAGAGGGAACTATTATGGAAATGGGGCTTCAAGAATGTGCTGATAGGCAGATAGGAAATTGGCAGTTAAGAGGCATAAGTGGTGGAGAAAAGAAAAGATTAAGTATTGCCCTTGAGATTCTCACACGGCCCCGTTTACTGTTTCTTGATGAACCTACTAGTGGCCTCGACAGTGCAGCAGCTTTTTTCGTCATCCAATCTATTAAGAATCTTGCTCGCGATGGAAGAACTGTTATTTCCTCAATTCATCAGCCGAGTAGTGAAGTTTTTACTCTGTTTGATGATCTTTATTTACTATCTAGCGGTGAAACAGTTTACTTTGGAGAAGCTAAGATGGCAATTAAGGTATTATATTTTGGATTCTAAATATAGTAATTTTTTTTTTTATGTTTTCTTTGTTTATATTGTTCATTAACAATGTAATATTTACTATGTTGATTTTCAGTTTTTCGCGGAAGCAGGGTTCCCATGTCCGAGTAGGAGAAATCCTTCGGATCATTTCTTGCGATGTATTAACTCAGACTTTGACGTTGTGACAGCCACATTGAAGGGTTCGCAAAGACTTCGTGTATGAATCAAATAACATCTTGTCAAAATTTTTATTTTGATTGGCTGCTTGAAACTTCTATGTAACACTAATATCTAGTTGGCTCAAAAAACAATTTTGGAAAATTGAAAAAGAATTTAAATCACTTAGAGAGGCAATCATTTAATAAATATTTACATTTGCGCAACAAGTGAAACAGGTTTTTCATAAATGTATTGGATTTTAGAGCATCTTAAAGTTAGATATTTCATTTGAGAATATAGACTCAAAGGAGTTATTGTTCTTCCTTTTAATGACAGGAAACACACAAAAAGTTGGATTCTTTGATGGATTTCGCAACAGCTGATATCAAATCAGTGCTTATTGAAAAATATCAGCATTCAGAGTATGGGAGAAAGGCAAAATTAAGGCTTCGAGAACTATCTGCTATTGTAAGTAATCCAAAATTCACCCTTCTACTTTTACGGTTGTGTCCAAATAATTCTAACCTTAAGGTTGCGTTTGGATTGAAGAATTTGGATTTAAGTGAAACTTCTTCTCGTTTTGTTGCCTTCAATAGATAATACTGTAATAATTTGAGATTAAACTATATGTAGTTTTTAGTACATGAACTTATGGGAAGCATTATTTATCGACATGGTTAGATTAATAAGCTCATGAAATTGCAGCATGGACATGAGATCGAAACAATCAAAGGAAGCCAAGCAAGTTGGTGGAAGCAGCTTATAACATTGACACAAAGATCATTCTTGAACATGTTTAGAGACGTCGGATATTACTGGTCTCGAATAGTCATATATACCATTGTTGCTATATGTGTCGGAACTCTATTCTATGATGTGGGCACCAGTTATACGGCTATCTTAGCTAGGGGAGCATGTGGTGGCTTTGTCACGGGCTTTATGACTTTCATGTCCATTGGAGGCTTTCCATCCTTCATTGAAGAAATGAAGGTAAACATGCTCGTATTGTATTGTAACACAGACAAATAAGAAAAGGTAAATTTTCATTGAAAACAAAAGCATAATAAATAAAAATTTGTAACGGGTTTTTCTTGATTTTCTTGATAAACAGGTCTTTTATCGAGAAAAGCTTAATGGTTATTATGGTGTTTCTGTGTTCATATTGTCCAACTTCTTTGCTTCGACCCCATTCTTGGTTGCAGTCTCGGTTATCACTGGGACGATAACGTTTTACATGGTGCAATTTCATCCTGGATTTTCTCATTATGCCTACTTTTGCCTTAATATTCTTGGATGCATTGCTATGGTAGAGAGTGTGATGATGATTGTAGCTTCATTAGTGCCTAACTTCATGTTTGGGATCATTGCTGGGGCGGGTGTTCTTGTAAGTAATCCTGTTTCAAAGCTTCAAATATCTATTTCTATTCTACAGCATTACCTTTTCTTATCAATTTTTTCTTTTTGTTTTCGTATAGGGAATTATGATGATGACTGCTGGCTTCTTCCGGTTGCTGCCGGATCTTCCCAAGCCAGTTTGGCGCTATCCAATTTCATTCATCGGATATGGTGCATGGTCATTGCAGGTATTTCCACAAGCCTTTTAATTTCTAATTCATCTAAATTTGTTTCTAGGATACATTTTAACACCTTTCTAACGTATTGATGGACAAAAGTGGCCTTGATCTAAAATGATAAAGGCACTTGATCTGCATTATACTTCTTCAAACGCATGGAGGACATAATAAAGGAAAAGGAGAAAATATTAGCATATGAGTTGGGTGTTGATTTCTAAAATACTTATATCAATACTTTAGATTCATATCCTGAGTTTGATGTTGACTGTTGAAATACTTATATCAATAATTTGGGTTAATGTGATTACCACAACACTTTTTATACAGGGTGCGTACAAGAACGACATGCTTGGAGTCGTATTTGATCCTCTAGTACCCGGTGATCCAAAACTAAAGGGAGAGGATGTCATAAAGAATATGTTCGGAATATCATTAGATCATTCCAAGTGGTGGGATTTATTTGCAGTATATGCACTCATAGTGTGTTACAGACTTCTCTTCTTCATTATTCTAAAGGCGAAAGAGAGAACATCGCCATTTTTCCAGTCACTTTATGCTAAGAGAGCTCTTCATCAGTTTAAAAGACGCCCTTCATTTAAGAGGAAGCAATCTTTTTCTTCCAAAAGGTACCAAAACCTCCATCCATTGTCTTCTCAAGAAGGTCTAAACTCTCCAATCCCCTAAATGCAACTATACGCGGTTACATAAAGAATTGAACTTTAGTTGGAGTCGTCATGTTACTGAAAAGCAATGCTCGTTTACTTGAAAATACTTTCGATTTTCCATTTCCATTGATGCAACATTACTTGTTAAAAGTATATTTCAGCAATGTGCCTGTAATAATTGTGCAAAAAATATAGTCGTTCGTTCTTCTAAATTTTAATCAGAGAAGTGGCTTATTGTCTTATGTACTAAATGTGTTATATTTTCATGCTGCATAATTTGAGATTTTTTTTGATGGAATTGGTTTATAATGTTGTGAAGAAGGCTGCTATTGTTGCCCTGTATTCACAGCCTATATTAGGTTGAAGGGTACCCTCTATATGTTACTACTTTTGAGGTATGGTTGATGATAATGTTGGTATAAAAATATGAGTTTTTGTTAGAACATGTTAGTGTAATATACAAGCCCATTGTGTATTAGCCCAAAGCCCATTTTTATACATTTATACTCTAGCATATATTGTACATGTGAAGCCACAATACACAACATTGATACAATAATATATATCATCTTCCTCTCTCTTACAACAAACACTAACATGGTATCATCCACCGGACCCGGATCCTCTGTGCCGCCGCCAGCCACCGCCACCTCTATGGAGTATTTGACCACCACTCTTCCTTCTCTTTTTTTCTCCTCTCTCACTCTACCTCCCTCATCTATCGCCGGCTCCTCCTCTTTCTCGCCGGAACAGTCGCCACCGCCGCCTCCTTCCGGTCACTACCATGATCTTCTAACCCTCATCCATCACCTTATGTCCCTTCCTCTCTCCTTCTCCCCCAAAGATGTGGCCTCCATTCTCTCCAACTCTGGCCACCCTCTCTCGGTCGTCTCTCTACCACGGTCGGCTGCGCCTCCTCCACCATCAGCCGCCGCCGCCGCCGCCCATTTTTCTCTGTCAAACCCTAATCCCCCAAATGGTAATTTTCATCTAACCCTAACTTTCTTACACCTCCCCTCTCAGCCGTCCCCTTCTATACTCCTCACGCCACCGCTGCCACACCTCTCCCCCACCCATCCGCTACCGCCGCCGCCGCCCTCCCCCAACCCACCATCGCCGCCAACCTCCCCCAACCCACCATCGCCGCCAACCCCATTTTTACCCAAACAGCCGCCTCTTTTCAGCCACCTGCTGCCCCACTCTCTTTACCCATCCTGCCTTCACCTCCCGCCGCTCTGCCACCTACCGGCGATCCCCCTCCAGCCAGTGCACCGCCGCCTCCGGCCGGCGCAGCAACCCTCATGTTGTCTCATCCTCATTCTCTCACCACAAATCCTCACCACTTGTCTCCTCCCTCTTTTATTCCACCTTCTCTCGATCCCACATTATCATCCTCGGGGTCACACATCTCTCATCTTCCGCTTCCCAACCTCACAAATCTTATATCCATTAAACTTGATGATGATAATTATTTGTTTTGGAAGTCTCAATTTTCTGACGTGCTTTCGAGTTATGATTTGTTTGGATATGTTGATGGCACTTTACCTTGTCCCCCTTATTATGTTCATGATAATTATGGTCAACCTGTTTTAAATCCCTCATACTCTCATTGGGTTCGTACAGATAAAAGTATCAAAACTTGGCTAACAACCACTATTTCTAAAGACCTATACAAGTCAATTCATCATCTCTCTAGTTCACGTGATATGTGGCTTACTCTTGAAAGTCGGTTTCTTCAACAATCCACTGCTAAACAGCTTCAATATCAAACTGAATTTAGTAACATTAAGAAAGGCGATCTCTCTTGTAATGCTTACCTTTGTAAACTCAAAACCCTTGCTGATAATCTTGTTGCTGTCAACCATCCTTTCTCCCCTACTGCTTTGGTCATACAAGCCCTACATGGGTTGCCCAAGGAATATGAATCCTTTGTCACTTACATCTCTCTGCAGTCTCCATGTGTCAGTTTTGATGACCTTCGTGCTAAACTTTTACAGTTTGAGCAATCTCACCTACATCTTCATTCTTCTACCCCGGTCTCTCCTGCCTTCGTAGCCCATTCTTATACTTCCCAAACTTCTTCTCATAGTGGTCGACATACTCGTAGTCGTGGTCGTGGTTCTGGTACTGGTCGTGGTCGTGGTGGTCGTGGCCCTTCTCACTTTCAGCAACTGTCATCTCACTATTCTTCATCTCGTTCTCCGGCTCCCTCACTGCAGTCTCATTTATCTTCTCGTTCCAACTCTCAGGGTTTTACACGATCTTTTGGGGCACCCAATGCCCCCGGGTTTTCTGGTATTCTTCCGACACCGTCATCTGGTTCTCTTTGTCAGATATGTGGCATACCTGGTCACTCCGCATCGTCCTGCTCGCAGCGGTACAACCATGCATATGTTTTGGAGGAATTGCCAAAATCATTCTCAGCTCTATCCACTTCCGAAACCTCTGATGTGGCATGGTATCCTGATAGTGGTGCTTCAGCTCACATGACGCCGGATGATGGTATACTTTCTCACCTTACACCTTACACTGGCACAAACAAGATTTTGGTTGGAAATGGTTCATTATTGCCTATTAAACATGTTGGTTCTACTATGTTACATACTTCTACCCAACCCCTTACCCTATCTAATGTTCTTCATGTACCTACACTATCTCATAATCTCTTATCCGTTCGTAAGCTTTGTCAAGATAACAAATGTCTAATTGAATTCTCTTCAAATGGATTTTGTTTGAAGGACAAAGTAACCGGACAAGTTCTTCTGGAGTCTCCTTCCACTAGTGGTCTTTATCCCATGCCTTCCGGTACAGTGTCACCATCCTCCGGTGCTTTCGTCGCTCGCGCTGTCTCTGGCGATATATGGCATCGTCGATTGGGTCATCCGAGTCTCTCGATTATTCAAAAGTTGTCCAGTACAGGTGTCTTAGGTTCAAAGTGTCGATCTTTCTCTTTTTGTGAACAATGTCAGTTAGGTCGATCTCATAGATTACCATTTCAGCATGTTGAACAGCGTAGTAGTGTACCACTTTTTATGATTCATTCTGATGTATGGACATCTCCTATTATTTCCCCATTTGGTTTCAGATATTATGTTTTGTTTATTGATGATTTTTCTCGTTTTACATGGTGTTATCCTATGCGCATGAAATCTGAAGTGTTTACTCATTTTTGTGCTTTTAAAGCTTTAGTTGAAAATTTATTTTCTACTAAAATCAAATTTTTTCAAAGTGATGGTGGTCGTGAGTTTGACAATTCTCAGTTTCGTACTTATTTCTCCACTCATGGGATTCACATGTGCCTTTCTTGCCCGTATACCCCTCAGCAGAATGGTGTCTCGGAAAGGAAAAATCGTCATATATCTGAATTAATTAGGACCTTACTTTTTACTGCACATCTTCCTTCCTCCTTTTGGGTTGATGCCCTTTATACATCTATCTTTGTTCTTAATCGTCTTCCTACACCTACTCTTAACCATCAATCTCCATTTGAAGTTCTCTTTCGTCACCCTCCTGACTATTCTCTCTTTCGTGTGTTTGGGTGTGCGTGTTTTCCTCATCTCCCACCTCCCCTGTCGGGTCATAAACTTGCCCCTCGCTCTATCTCTTGTATATTTCTAGGGTACGCTCTGGACTACAAGGGTTATCGTTGTCTTGATCCGATCTCTGGACGTGTCTATACTAGTCGTCATGTCATTTTTAATGAAGAATCTTTCCCTTACCCCACCATGAGTTACGTCTAGCAGTCCATCGGTCTCCTCGACCCTTTCTCCAGTGCCTATCTCCCTTCCTTATCCTCCCTATACCGGTACCACTGTCTCGGAGTCTTTACCTCGTGCCCCTATCATCCCAGTACCTCCTAGCTCTGTTCCGGATCTCTTACCTCATTCACCCCGCCCCTCTCCTAGTGTTCTATCTCCCTCTCACTCTATAAGTTATCTACCGCATACCCTTCTTGATACCTCTACCTCTGTCATTCCCTCTAGTCCTCCTGTACCTGTCGTGTCGTCTCCTCCTCTTGTCCCTGTCGTATCATCTCCTCCTCCTGTTATATCTCGTCATCCCATGGTTACTCGTCTTCGTGACGGTACCCGAAAGTCTCGTGTTCTTCCCTCTCTTACTGTTAAACCCATCCCTAGTGAGCCGACATGTTTTACACAGGTTGTCAAGGATCCTTTATGGCTGCTGCTATGGCTGAAGAGTTTAATGCTCTTCTAACTAACCATACGTGGATCCTTGTCCCTTCTCATTCATCTCAAAATCTTGTTGGTTCCAAATGGGTATATCGTGTGAAGTTAAAACCAGACGAATCTGTTGAACGCTACAAAGCCCGCCTCGTTGCCCAGGGGTTTAAGCAGCAAGCTGGTATAGATTTTGGTGAAACCTTCAGTCCTGTAGTGAAGCCCGCTACTATCAGGACCGTGTTATCCATAGCTCTTTCTCGACGTTGGATTATTCGTCAGTTGGATGTGAAGAATGCTTTTCTTCACGGTGATCTCACAGAAACAGTTTATATGGCTCAGCCTCGTGGTTTTATTCATCCTCAGTTCCCGGATCATGTTTGCCAGTTGCGGAAAGCTTTGTATGGTCTGAAACAAGCGCCCCGTGCTTGGTTTCAGAAATTTGGTTCCTATCTTCTTCGCCTTGGTTTTATCTGTAGCAAGGCTGATATGTCGATGTTTGTCCTCCGCTCGGGATCAGTCATGATGGTTCTCCTTCTCTATGTTGATAATATTATACTTACTGGCAATGATCCTCAAGCTATTGCATCTCTTGTATCTCGTCTTTCTCAGGAGTTTGCAATGAAAGACTTGGGGGATTTACACTATTTCTTAGGCATTCAGGCTACCCGGGATTCTCATGGATTTTTTCTTTCGCAAAAGAAGTATGCGACAGATCTTTTTCAGCGGTTTCACATGATGGATGTGAAACCTGTTACATCTCCTCTATCTGCGACGTCTACTCCATCTGCCTTTGAGGGTGATTTGTTTCCAGATACGACTCTATATCGTAGTATTGTTGGCGGACTTCAGTATCTTACTCACACTCGTCCTGATGTTGCCTACTCTGTCACTCTTGTGAGTCAGTTCATGCATGCTCCTCGCCTAGCTCATTATAAGATGGTTAAGCGTATTCTACGATATATACGCGGCACTCTAGATTTTGGTCTTCTTATTCGTCCATCTTCTTTGGATTTGCTTACTGTTTTCGCTGATTCTGATTGGGCAGGCTGTCCCGATAGTCGTTGATCTACCACAGGTTATGCCGTGTATTTTGGGGCCAATCTCATTTCTTGGTCTGCCAAGAAACAGGCTACAGTTTCTCTTTCGAGCACGGAATCCGAGTATCGTTCGGTTGCTTATTCTGTTGCAGAAACCTGTTGGCTTAGGTATATTCTCCAAGACCTTGGAGTTTTCTTACCCAGCCCTATCATCGTTTACTGCGACAATGTGAGTGCCATATACTTAGTTCTGAATCCAGTCTTCCACGCTCGTACGAAGCACATCGAGATCGACTATCATTTTGTTCGTGAAAAAGTTGCAGCTGGTGATGTTTTGGTGAAATATGTTCCTACTGCTGAGCAAGTTGCTGATATTTTTACCAAAGCCTTATCACCTGCAAAGTTTCTACAATTACGGACCAATCTTCGAGTTGGTCCCACGGCTGAGATTGCGGGGGGGTGTTAGTGTAATATACAAGCCCATTGTGTATTAGCCCAAAGCCCATTTTTATACATTTATACTCTAGCATATATTGTACATGTGAAGCCACAATACACAACATTGATACAATAATATACATCATCTTCCTCTCTCTTACAACAAACACTAACAGAACAAAACCTATATCAAGAACATAAATCCAATAAATAGGTACAAAGATTTACATATTCCGTCCAAATTGAGTTATGTTCCCAAAATGAGGATGAAAAAATTTCACTATATATAACATAAAGACCTGAAAAGATAATACAATGATTGTCAAAAGCCTAATAAAAACCTAGTCCCAAAAATAAATGTGCCTATTCACACCATTCAACAAGTGAAGTTGATTAGGCCTTTTTCCATCTCGACTTTCCTCGAGAAAAGACTACTTAAATAGTTACATTTCGACTTTCATGTACATATCACACTACCACGTATAAAAATATATTTATAATGTTAAACTGCATAAGTTCGGGTCCACAACACCAAAATTCAACGACGCCCCCCCCCCACCAAAACAAAGACCTGCCTTTCTTCTCAAAACCCGTCCCAATCTGCACGGGTTCATTGCGAGTTTGGATCTTACCTGGACCTATTGCCATCTCTAATTATAGGCATATGACTTGTATTTTTGTTTTGAGTAAGGCATTGGAGTAGTACTCAATGAATTAGGACTTCGAGTTAAGACGAGAATTGGCCTTGAGGAATTCCTTTTTTTTTTTTGCTAAATAAATCATTATATTTATATACGATGGGGAATTTAATATCATCTCTGGGCCTAAGACATTTAGTTTACTTTTTTTTATTTTAAGTGAAGCGGGCTATCCTAGTCTATAAACCCGACAGACCCGAGATTGTAGTCATATTTAGGAGGTTATTAGTCATGGACCAGTATTAATTACTACCTAAAAGAGCCCAAAACTGGCATTGGCCCAACAAAGGTTAGGAAAGGCCCACACCCATATAGATGAATAATAACCTTAAAGGCAAGTTATTCACCTATCAAATATTACTCTCTTGGATTTAAGAATATTCTCTGTTATCTAAATAAGTTATTCTCCCATATTGAAGTTACTCAAGAATAACCCAAATTTATCATTTATCGGTGACATCAATATAAATTAATCAAAGAAAATAAATGAATCAAAGTTGTTGCCAATTGTTTGTCAAAATAGAATTAATACATCTTATATCAAAATTACCAACAAAGTTAGAACGAAAAACCCAAACTCTTCGAATTATGGCTCAATTATGATTCTTTGTTTAAAATTGCTAAGGATATAAAATTGAGGACCCAACTCTTATTCTATGAGCCTAGTCCTAACTTAGAATTCACTACTAGAACTTGAACGCCGTAGAATTGCAATGCCAGTTCGATTCTAATCATAATTATTCAAATTCATAGAGCAAAATTCAAGTCCGAATTTGATTTGATCGAACTGATCAAGTTACTTACACGATTAATGATTTACATTTATTATGTGATTCTTTGAATTCATTCAAACCAAATTCAAACACATATTTGGTCTGCCACCATATTGATGAATGAACAATTCATCATATTGGAACAGAAACAAGGGCAATTAGAAATAAAGAAAAGAAAAATATCAAACTTAACAATCATGTGCAATTGTGATCCACAATTGAGACCATCATGTGTTGATTTCTGAGCTTGAATGGCTACCTTCCTTTTTGCTTCTGTTTGGGGTTGAAGGTTGATGTTTGACGTTAGATGGTTGCTGTTAGATGTTGGATGCTATTAGCTTTCCATTCGAATAGCTTGATGTTGGCTGTTTTGTTGCTAGAGAGTACCCATTTTTTCATTTTGTTTGTTTTGACTTTTTGAAACCTGTTGGTACTTTGGCTATTGTAAGGAGTAAGTACTCATTGTTTATATTTTTGTCGTTTTTCATGTACATCCTTTGATATATATTGAGATGGGATGGGATCCCGAAAAATTTTCCCACCATGACATTGGTGGTTTTTGATTAAAAAAAAAACTGAGACCATATGCAATTTAGGTCTCAATATATGATGGAAATAGTGCAATTAAATAGTTGAATTAATGGTACACGTGAAGGCATGTCTTATTTTCATCCAAAAGTTAATGAACATTAGGCATTGGGCTTGGAGTGAAAGTGGCATATTTAAGAAAAATACACGATGAAATGTGGCTAGTCATAAAATTAAACCCTAAACTTAAATTAAAGGAAAAGATGTTGGGAGATTAGGCTTTCATTTTGAAGAAGTGGTTCGTTTTGTTTCTATACGCAATTCAAGATTTCGTTTGTGTTCATGTTGAAAATATATAATGAACAACCAGTGGATCAATTAGGAAAGAATTATGTATACTATATCGTTAAAAATAATAATCATAGAATATACTGACTTGAAAATTAAATTTTCTTCGTAAAAATAAAAAATGGGAATATCACAAATTAGCATTTTAGTTAAAATTATGTACCCCCAAAAAAGAAGTTAAAATTGACTCAATCTTGGCCAAACACAACTCTTATATATAGATAAATAATGTAGATAATATGTCTATATTAATGTTGTTTACACTATAAAATAATTTGGGCTGTCGAATTACAAAGCTCAAATAACCCAAATTATAGAAATTCGAAAAGAATAAAATTGGATCCGCAGAAAATGGCAGCTCGAAGCGCTCCAGCTCGAGCAAGTCCTCAAATAGCAAAGAAATTCATGCTCGAGCAGCAAAGAAATTCATGCTCGAGCAATGTGTCATTCAAAACATACCCCACTTGAACCACTATATTTTATAATATAATTCAACACCTTTTTGCCCCACCACATACCAAAATGTCAATAAAGTTCTTTGATATATATATAACAGAAAGAAAGTCCCTAAATGTTTATTTCCAAGAATCGAATCCGAAGAAATAAAATAGTCAATAATCTGCAAAGACGAGCTAAATTTGAAAATATTTGAAAGAGCGGTTGAAGACGGTTGAAGGCGGTTCCCGAAAAAAAGGAACGTGGGTTCCTCAAAGACCAATATATATACAAGCCACAGACAGAGACATGAGGACATCACAAGATCATCAGACTTCTACATTTTCGTTTTCCTAGAATTAACTCTAGTCTTAGGAGTAGTTTAGCGTAATGTAGGAGTAGATCGTAACATAATTTAGGAGTAGCTGTAATGTAATTTAGTATTAGACTCGATGGAATTTGTCTTTTCAAAGCTTGTATCGGCATTCGATTGCCTGTAATTTTTCTGAATTGAAGACTTTCCTGGAGATGTAAATTACTTTGTATTCAGATTTAAGTATCGATAGGTAATTTGTATCTTGATTTGAGTTTTTCATTCGTAATTCTCATACTCGGAATGAACAACTAAAATGTCAATTAAAGACATGAACCACCATTTAGCGAATCGAATGCAGGGGTTGAAAAATAATACATTCGATCGAGAGATTCTCATGGAGGTATAAATTATCTCGTATCCAGATTTAAGTATCGATAGGTAATTTGTATCTGGACTTGAATTCTTCCTTCACTATGTTATTATTTCATTCGAAAACGATAAATAGTTTCATCAATTGCGGTCCACTTGAAGAAGATGAAGAGAAGTTCGAATACATTTAATCAACTTTTCGTTTAAGACTTGAACCACCGTTTAGCGTATCGAACGTAGGAGTTGAAAGATAATTCTAAGTTGTGAATTATCGCGGGGCTTGGAACGACTATTCGGATCCACCTCATTCGTATTTGTTTTATATTCGAAACAAATTCTACAATATAGAATTTTAGGAATACTGACGATTTTAAACAGAACCTTTTCCATCTATGTACCATTTGTTTTTCTTTTAAGTTTTTGGGATGATAAATGTCAAAAATCAGTGTTAAACGCATGCATTGCCATGTCTACTTCAAATTTCTCTTCGAAATCCACTTGAATGATGAATTCACCATGAAATCAGCATGTGAAGAACCACACATGAGAAAATATAATGAAACTTGTGGCTTAATATGTTTGTCATCATGCTAATCCCTTCACAATCGTTTTACACTATTGCAGACTTTCTACCCAAGATAGTGTTTCATCTTATATTTTAATTCACATGTACGTACATGATAAATGTACATAATTCATGTTATCTTTTATAGATGAAGCGGAATACATGATGAAAGATCATTTTAAAATAGATGATATGAACTGGTTTAATTACACAATGGTCTATTTAATATGTGGTTTTTTGGTAGAAACAGTTGCATTTAGCATCCAATGATAGTGTAATTCAAAGTTAACGGATAAAATCATACTACACAATATGAAAATCTAATTTTAACCCTTACTTTACGAATTCTCCATAATAATCTGAAATTTCGAAATACTAATCCATCTCCAACTTCCAATCACTAAAAATTAAGGGAACTGCACACGAGGATTACACGTGGCCATTAGTTTTCATTTGGAAGGAAAAAAAATAGGGGCAAAAATTGCTTTTCTAGTCCTAAAGATAAAGGTCTAAGTCGAGCCGAGATTGGACTCAAATTTTTCAAAATTGTAGTTCAACATTTTATGGCCTTCGAAGAATGGTCGTCTCAGTTTTTGGAAATACAGAACTTTCTTTTCTCAATGGTTTTTTTTTTAGTTGTCCACAATTTTGCTCTAGGTTCTTCTTTGTTAACAAATAAGGGTGATACTTGGGGCTTCCAAGACTTAAGGTCCTTAAGTGATCTCCACCCTACATATATAGATATTGATGTGTGTGATTCACCATCAAATATATATGTGATGGTGAAGATTATCCCAGAACCTCATATCCCTTTGATCCGTTGTCCTATTATCAAATGTTGGAGTATAATTCGGTTTGTAGTACAAGGAAGGTCGTGTCTTTATTGAGAGGTAGTGAGAAAAGAAGTGCAATGAGATGAGACAGTGCACAAAGGCTTTAATTCAATGAGATGACTCATAATCTTAACTTAAAGGTGACTAATCGCACCATGCATCAATAATTACACATAGTTAGGACAACTGAATAATTAAAATGACAGAAACCTAAGAACCTCATGAGTTGTCCTCGACGAAGACAATAAAATGCAAGAAGTAACTTCTATATACTATAGCCAAACTGTTTCGTTTTAAAAACAAACTAGACTAGGATGGATTCGAATGTTCGTCCCGAACTCCGTGATAATCTATATTTTGAGATTACCTTTCAACCCCCGTGTTCGTCTCGCTACAAGGTGGTTCAAGCCTTTATGACTCAATGATGTCGAATGTGAAAGTGAAGAATGAAAACTTAAGTCAAGATACAAATTACCTATCAAATACTTAAATTTGAAAAAAAAGATAATTTATACCTCCATGAAAGTTTTCAATTCTGAAGAGATTACAAACAAACGAGTGCTGGTACAAGCTTTGGAAGCCAAATCCAGCAATTCTTAACAAACTGTTACAAACTAGAATTATCGCTACTTTACGCTAAAAACTACTCCTAGTTAGAGCTACTCCTAAGAAGAAAATATAAAGTTGTTGATGATTTTTTCGTCCTCTCTTCTTTCTTTCCCTTTTTTCGTATTTATCTCAGCTCCGCGATCCCACATCCTTAACTGCTGGAACTGCCTCCAACTTCCTTTTCAAAATCCTCTCGTCTTGGCTGGCTCTCTTTCTTGTGGGATTTTCACCCCTCTGGACCTGTCTTTTGAGTCGATTCCTTGGAGCCCGAGATGTTATTCTGTGAAACCTGTGCTTTATTGGGCTTCTTTTATTTCAAACTACTTATATAAGTTTGCTTTATAATGGGCCTAACCTTTTATCTTGGGTTCATCATTTGAGGTTGGGCTATCTGGGTTTTTTAATTCGCAAAAACCCAATTTTGTTTTTAATGTAAACACAAACAGTAGAAAAAATCTCATTTTTGGTATTATAGGACATGTCAAATCCAATTTTGGTACCACGTTTTTGTAAAGTAACACTTTTGGTACCAAATCAAGTTTTTTGTCTCAATTTTAGTACTACCATTTGTTGACTAACGATCAACACTAACAAGTCTGTTAGTTTTCTAATTTGGGGGAGGAAAACAGATTTTGGGGCGAAGTGGAGGGAAAATATCCAGTCTAATTGGAGGGACAATCGATTTTGGAGTCTTTTTAAAGCAATTTTTTGTGGTTATTTGCTCTGTTGAGCTCTTCAACTTTCATTTCTCAATTACTTTTCAAAGTTAATGACTTCTTCTTCTTCTAGCTCGTTAGCCCGATTTCGAATGATTTGATTATCCAATTCTATTATATTGTTGCGTAGTTCGGTTATCACATCAAAAACTTTGGAGAATATGGTGGGTCATACCAAGAGAAGAATTTACAAGCTTTAGCGACGTAAACACAACCTTAGAATCTTCGGAGTGGGTTGTCCTTGGTCTTTGACGTCTACAAATTAGGTTTATTTCCACACTTGCATTTCATCTGAACATTTCGTCCTAGCTCTGCTCGAGGAAGAAAGAACAAAAAGAAGCCATTAACTTGGAAGAAGCATTTGGAGAATAAAAGTTGAAGAGCTCAAATGAGCAAAAAAACACAAAAAATTGCTTTACAAAGACCCCCAAAATCGATTTTTCCTCCAATTAGACCGTTATTTTCCATCCATTTCGTCCCAAAATCTGTTATCCACCCCCCCCCCCCCCAACCAAAATAGAAAACTAACAGACTTGCTAGTGTTACCATCAGTCAACTACCAAAATTGAGACAAAAAATTTGATTTAGTATCAAAAGTGTTACTTTACAAAAGTGTGGTACCAAAATTAGATTTGGTTGTTACCAAAAATGATATATTCTCCCCAACCGTACAAATAGTAAACGTGTGCAATCTTAGTTGGTTAATTATTAGATTCATTTCTGACTAAGAACACCTAAATAATGATGTTTATTTATTGCAAATAATTTTTTTTTTTTGGATGGAAAAGACGGTATATTATTACTGCAAAAGATCAAGATCAGACAAATAGGACTCGTGAGCACGCGGGGGCAAGTCAAGAACAGACTCTTGATCAAAACGGGCCTCCCGAGCTAAAAAATGAGCCACCTGATTACTACACTGTCTAATAAAAGAAATACAAACAGAATCAAACCACGGAACTAAAGCTTTAAAATCAAGAACAAGATTGCCAATATTCGACAAATCAAGATCAGGCGAATTGAGCTTCCTGATTAAAATCGCACAATCCCCTTGAACATGAATCCTTCGCCACCCCATACGACGGCTAAACCGAAGAGCCTCTACCGCCGCCATCGCCTCTGCTTGTTCGGGGTCACTCATAAAAGGACGAAAATTTGTGCACCAAGCTACACAGCAACCATGAGAATTCCGACCAATTATCCCTGCACCTGTGCCATTCAGCGCCCGAAAAATTGCTCCATCAAAATTCACTTTTACCACATCCCTCCTCGGTGGAACCCATCTGCAATCTGCCAGCTGCTTGAAACTAAGATTGCAAATAATTGTACTGTATGTTTTCTTTTTTTAGTTTCTTGCTTTTTCATCTTTTCCCCATATTTCAGGGCCAAACACGACCTAATTGTCAGCCTACATTCCAAGTCCTTTCCGTGGAGCAAATGTCAAAATTGTTAGATTAAAGCAAGAAATCAAGAGTATATACAAAGATTTACACAAATCGAGCTACGTTCACAAGCGAGATGAGAAAATTTTATGGGAAAATTATTATTTACGTTTTAGTCCTTTAACTTGACGCGCTGCAAAATCAGTTCATTATCTTCTGACTTTTTGTAATTTTAGTCCTTTTGTGCCTAAAAAATTAGTAAATTTTAGTCTGTCGATTTAGTCAGTGGCATAGTCAATTGGTAAAAATTGAAAAATCTGATTAGGTCGGTTTTCACTTCAATTTTAGGTTTTGAAATGCGTAAAGTTATCTCTTTCATACAATAAAGGTTGTGTGGCTTTGTGCTTTTTAGCTTCTAATTGATAATATCTAATAAGGGCTAATTGTATTTTTTGTCTTGTATCTTTTTCACTTTTGGATTTTGGTCCTTTTTTTTTCGATTTGCATAGTCGTCCTGTAACTATCCAACTTTTGGCAATTGTAGTCCGATTTTGACCGGAGCTGACCAATCTGACCGGAATTTGCCATGTGTGATGCTGATTGGACAAAATTGATGTGATGACATACCAAATAGACGCTGACTGACACGTGGCAATTGGAAAATTGAAAAATCTCCAAATTTTTGTCCATGTCAGCACCACGTGTCTGACACGTGGCAATTTTTGGCCAAATTGGTCGGTTCCGGTCAGAATGAGACTAAAATTGCCAAAAGTTGGATAGTTATAGGACGACTTTGCAAATCGAAAAAAAAAACAGGACCAAAATCCAAAAATGGGAAAGTTAATGGGTGAAAAATGCAATTAGCCCTATCTAATAATAATGTGTGATGGTGGTATTGATGAGTATCGACGGACTAAATTTACCCATTTCTTAAGCACAAAAGGACTAGAATTACAAAAAATCAGAACATAACAGACCAATTTTGTATCACATCGACTTAAATGACTGAAACGTCAGGGAGGACAAATTAACGAACTAAAAAAATAATTTTCCAAAATTTTATTATATCTAAAGAGGTAAAAAAAATAGTTCAAAAATTGTCGAAGTGAGATAAATCTAATTCTTTTCGAAATTCATCAAATAGTTATATATGTATCACACCACGGTGAATGCAAACTATATAAGCTATAGACCTTTTTGAATTTGTACCAAGTGATTTGAGGGAAAATTTATATTTTTAGTCCCCCAATATAGGTTTTGTTGCGGAATTGATACCATGGTTAAAACAATGCAACTTTTGACTCATAGTATCACTTTATATTGCAAAAATAGTTCCACCGTTAACTTTTGTTTACGAGCAAGGCCACATGCAGCGCACATGGCCATTAACTCCGAGCTTAGGACCTAATAAATGCAATTTTGGTCCTTTATTAGAGCATTTGATTGGAATTTTGGTACCACCATTATAAAGTAACGGTCGAAAGCCCCCTACAAACCCATTAACTTATCTATCCACTTCCTTTTATTTATTTATTTTGAGGGGGACAATATGCTTTCTCAGCATATCTTTTAGATGAAATATTAATTTTGTATTATTTTTGCATGAGATATATAATGTTTACAATATTATATGATATAGAAAATTTTATAGTTAATTGAAATTACTATATTATATAAACAATGATAACTTTTAATTAATTATGTTGAAATAATTGCTAGACTTTATAAATTAAGATGATTTTTTTTAATTTTTTTTTATCAAAGGTGGGATTAAAAATTGTGAGGCAAGTTGCCGTTCAAAGCCATTGAACCTGCATGATGTGAATGAAATTTGTTAAAAGAATTAGATCACAAAAGGCAAAGGAAAAAGATGATACAGACCAACAAAAAATTCATGTAATCTTCAAAATGCACTTAAAATTGTAGGAATAATCAATTAAAGATGCAAAAAATATATAATAATATGTTAGCTACCTTTTTGTTAATTTCTCATTTTTCACACAATAATGGATTTTTCTATGGTGGATCGGGAGTATTGTTACTCCTTGTGTCTATTTTTTTCATACACTGAGGTGTATTATACGTGGACCCCACATACAATTGTGTGAAAAAGATATATAGACACAATGGCACACCGTATATCTTAGAGTAACACTCCCGATATATTCTCCTCAACAGTACGAATAGTAAACGTGTGCAATCTTCGTTGGTTAATTATTAGATTCATTTCTGACTAAGAACACCTAAATAATGATGTTTATTTATTGCAAATAATTGTACTGTATGTTTTCTTTTTTTAGTTTTTTGCTTTTTCATCTTTTCCCCATTTTTAGTTTAGTAGATTCATCTTTTTAGCTTCATGCACAAAGGTTTAATCTAACAATTTTTAGCCAAAGGTTCCTATGTAAAATTCTCGTGTAACACTTTCTGTAATGTGTGATAATTGTATATACGAGTTATTGGGATGGAAAAATAGTTCGAATCTTTTATTACAAATAATATTGTAATCTCTTATTGCACTTCACATATAAATGACATATGTATTATAAAATATTTTTTTAAATATAAATTTAATATGTATTATATACACTTGTCACGTAAATATAATATATAACACATGATGCAATACTATTTTATGATGTAAAAAGAGAAAACCAAAAAGTGTATTACAGGAGATGGATACATTTGTTACGAAATTATGCATTACAGGAAAGTATTTTACGGTCACAAAAGATTTGATATCTATCTATATAAATGGCTCACTTCCCCACGACCTCCCAACTGCATATCATTGAATAACAGCATTTAAGTGTATCTGGAGACAACAATAATCTCTCCGCAAACCTGTTTATCAACAGAAGGAACTCTTTTAACATTCCCGTGCAATGTCCCCTGTGTAATTTTATATATGAACACTACTGCATATATATATATATATATATATTATATAAATAGGCTTTCGTCTCTGAGCTCTTTTAACTGATTTGAGTAAAAGGAGTAGTATTTTATATTTAGAAAATAATTATGGAGATAGAGATAGTGAATCCTCATGGGCCTCATCGGAGTAATAATGGAGGTGGAGATCTTGAAAAGGGCTGCGGCGGAGGCGGAGCAACTTTGGCATGGGAGGATTTAACGGCGGTGCTGCCAAACTATGGAAATGGGCCAACAAAAAGGTTGATAAATGGGGTAACTGGTTATGCTCTTCCGGGCAGAATTATGGCTGTTATGGGTCCTTCTGGTTCTGGAAAGTCCACTTTTCTAGATTCTTTAGCAGGTCATCTCTCTCTCTCTCTCTCTCTGGGGTTAATTTACATGTATATTTTGGTGCCATTTTTGCATTATTATACCTCAAGCTAGAATTTGGGGTTCGATACCCCACCAGCCTGACTCCGTCTCTGCTTATATTGTCCATTAATTTGCATTATAAAACTGATTTTCCGAATATTGATGGGAGGCTGGCGAAATTGTCATCAATATTTGCAGGACCATTCATGTTTATTCAGTTCGAAAAGTTCCTTTCGTAACTTACAGTATAATAAGTATACACGGTGAAGGTCTCATTACAATATTTTTTAAAATATAAATTTGACATTTACTCATGAAATTACACCATTTTAGAATATAGAAAAAGGAGTTGTTAAAGGCATTTATGTTATTTGCGCTCCCAAAATGCACATCTTTGTGGAATACAAAATTCTTGAAGATAAATACATTAAAAATTTTAGTGAAGCATTACTACAATATCTTACCTTTTATTTTTGTTTTTTTTTTTTTGGTTTTTAGTAGATAACACACGTAAAATGTAAAGATAAAGAATATATAATCAATTAGCAACATTATCCATATGATCAAATTTTGGCAATATTTTTAAATACTATAAAACTAAATAATACATTACACAACACATTGAACAAACCCTAAATTTTGTTTTTAAGAGTCTAACAAAATTTAACGAGAAAGAAGAAAAGAGTTAAAAAATATGAAAAAATAAAATTACCAATTTCATTATCACCGGCCTGAGCTCGAGTTCTTTGTCGAGTTGAGTTCGAGCTTAATAAATGTTAAAATATTTCAGCTTTTAATTATATTACTTATTTATATATTAATAATAGTTATGTATTTTTTGTAGATCGAGCTCGAGTCTTTAAAACTAGCTAGGCTCGTCGAGATCGAGCTCGATCTAGTAAATTTTATCCAAACTCAATTTTATTTGAATTATTTACACCCTTAATCAATCCATTGATCAATGGGTTGATTAGATGATTGATAATACTCTGAATTTTTCTCAAACGTTTAAGTATTTACGAGCTTCAATGTCTCATTCAACTCTATATACTTGCTTATTTGATCATTGTAAAAAGTTACCAAGAACCAATGAAGCAACTAGTGGATGATTCTTTATTTAAAAATTCAGAGGATTGAATAAATTTTGTTTCGTTCTAAGTTTCTTTGGAATGAAGCTTGAATTATTTTTGGTATGGTAAAATACTCACAATACATTAATGTAAATAATGGAGGAATAATTGTTTCTTGCAATTTTCTTATATTTTTTGGTATTAAGTTTATTTTTGTTGCGTGATTTGGTTTTATAATAGTTTTACATCTCGCCAAAATTTGATCATATTGGTATTGTTGTTATTTGATTATATATTATATATCACTGTATTTTACGTTTGTCATGTAATAAAAATGAAAAAAGGAGTAAATTTTTGCATTAATGCATTGTCAATATCATTAATAAAAAGGATACCTTTATCTTTAGGAATTTTATATTTTATAATAAAGGGCATTTTGGTCTATTTGATAAAATAAAATGAGAGTTGGAGTGCTATTAACAAAAGTTGGAGTGCCTATAACAACTCCCTATAGAAAAATATCATATGCCAAACTATAACCACCAATTATATCAGTGGCGGATCCAGAAATTGATGTCAGTGGGGGGCACTTGCCCAGACCTTCCATTTTTTGCCAAATAGATGAGGGATTTAAGGGGGATGCGGGGGGCTTGTCCCCCGCGGTACAGTACGCTATATTTATGGGAGAAAATATAATAAGAAATTAGGTTCAATTACAACTTTTGACATAATTTATACTCTTATGCTTCTTTTGTTATAGTCAGGATTTTGGGTTTTGGGGGGGCAAACTCAAAGTAAAGGGAGAAAACGTGATATTTTTCGACCTTGAGTGGGCAAAATTCAAATATAAAAATTGAGGGGGGCACAAATGTAATTTACAATTAAAAATTAAAAAATATCTATATACTAACAAACAAACAAAATTAAGTCAGTGGGGGCACTGCCCCCTCTTATTTAAGCTTAGATCAGCCCCTAATTGCAAATCATTAATCACGTATCCATTCATATATATAACAGTAATATGACACAATTACAAGGATTTGAATTATATTGCACATTAAAGGTTTTTGGAAAGAAGACGTATAGTTGAGTAAACGTCAATTGGGAAAATCAATTTTTTGGAATAGCTTAATTCGTTACATGCCACCTAAACTTTGGAAAATTCATTCATTTAATTTTAATTGTGAAGCTTTTTTAACCTTTTACGAGATAGGAAAAATATAACTAAGTGTTTACAAAATATGTTGTTTCCTTTTTCTTTTCTTTTTTAATTCCCAATTTGTTGGAAAGGATGACGTCATCTTTTTCCTTTCAATTTAGCAATTCATAACGTTATTTGTTTGATCGCACTACATATGCTAATTTTAAAGAAAAGCTTGAGGTAAAATATGATTTACTTAAGAAGAACTTAATTAATTATCCTAAAAAAGGAGAAAAAGATTAGAGAAAAGCATGTGTGAACAATGCTTTTTACTCTGAGTAACACAATGTTTTAAATCTATTGAGCTGTAAAATTTGTATTTGCGTGCAATATGATCGTGAGTTGAACTCAACTCGAGTAATTTGATTTGGTCAAGTTAATCTCAAGTAGTTTTAAATTTGTTGCGTTTATTTTATCATTTTTCATTAATTGAGTTGAGATTCAAAATTCACCCGACGAAAAAGTTTGTTTTAAGCTTGTAATGTTATGTCAATAAATCAAGTTCAAAACAATCAGAGGCGGAGCCCGGGAGACCCTTAACCGCTAAAACATTATTTTTTAAGCATAAATTTTTTTGATTTTTAAAATTTTGTCCTCCTAAACCAAAAAATATCAAATTTCCCCCCTATTTTTTTTGTATTTGCCCCCTTCACTCAATATAAAATCCCAGCTCTTTCCCAAATAACAATTGACCCTGAATTGAATATCAGGTGGTTTGATTTTTCAGTTTTCGTGGTTGAATAGATGGCCAAGCATATTCATTTGCTTGTAAATAAAAAAGAAAGATGGCCTTTCTAACGCAAAATTTGAATTTGGCTCAACGTTGATCTTGTCTTTTCCTTTCATTATCAAAGATTTAATAAATCAAATAGCGTAAATGTAGTACGATGGTATGCAATAAAAGTGAAGTTGGTTGGTGTCTATCTATTCCCATACTCTATAGTACACAGAAGTAGGACATAGTCATATTGATTAAGATAATGATAATAATAATAAATAATTTATAACGAAAAATGCATAGTATTCGTTGAAGATATGGTCGCCCTCATTACAATAAATACAAATGTACCTTTGTAGGAATTAATGGCGCCCATATATATTAAATTTGGCTACTGTATATCACCGTATCTTGGATACTACTATTTCTAGGGAAACCAATTGCATGTGCCCATCAGTTTCCTAAGTACACGTTTCATGCACAGCATTTATATATAGTATTCATTCACATTACGTAATTAATTACCCGCATTTATTTTGTCATGTACAAACAATAGATTATGTTATTTTTCTTGAGTAGCATAAACATTATATATTAGATATATGGAAATGGTGTTGATATTTACACTCGTAAATTTGATAATGGTACTCAAATCTCTTTTTTATTTTCAGTAATTGAACAAAATGACTTTATCATTTTAGAACATAATTTGCATCAATTGTGAAACAAAATATACTCTCCATATATTATTCTTTCTTTCTAACTCCATAATTCAATATTTTACTATGTTAGCACTTCTATTCTTTCTTTTTGTTGCATTTCTTCTATATATTTACTTAATATTATACATACGTAGTTAATTAATACAAATATATATATGAAGTAATCAAAGTTACATTATAATATAAGTTGACAATCATAACGTTGAGTTGATATTTTGAAAATAAAGCTAAATAAAAATAAAATAATAGACGGTACAATTATTAAAATAAAACAATTTGCATAATTCGCAATTATATTATTTTAGGGGGTGGACACCGAGTCAAACATGTTCATTAGAGTTCGATCGCATATGAATAAATAATAAAAAATTATTTAATTATTAACCATTTAATAAATAATTATTTTATTATTATTTGCTTACTGACTTGGCAAGCATATGTGCAGTTATATTTGAGCTCGAGCTTGACCCGTCAAAAAATTGTAAATCTATTGAGCCGATTCGGTTCGGTGCCCACCCCTATCCAAAAATAAATAAACATTAATCTTCGGCAATAAAAATATCGTCGTCCCAAAATGTCAGCATTAATTTTCTACGGAACCATAAAACAGTGTGTGTGTATATATATATATATATCAACTATTACATCAAGAATAAATATGTGAGTGTGACACACTTATTAACTATAAACAAAATATGATGAATTGGCAGTGCATTTATACCGACTTTTGAGACGGTAGTGTTTCGTTGACCTACAACTACAATTCTGAAAGAAGGAAGAATGCTGTTGAGGTATAAAAGCGCACTTTGCCACTGTTGACTTGACAACTCATTAGCGCTTTCTTTAGACTTTGGATTTTTTTTCCATTTTCCCTGCATGGGTCAATGTCGGGTAGTTGTGCAGTTAATATTATTGCACCAAAAATTAATCAACTGTCACACTTTTAATTAATTTTGCAGGTAGGCTCTCAGGAAACGTGGTCATGTCTGGTAATGTTCTTCTTAATGGAAGGAAGAAAAGGCTTCATTACGGTGTCGTTGTAAGTACCATTCTTATATTAATTTTATCTGTTAAATGTATTTTTTTAGGGAAAATTAAACAAACACCCCCTCCTAACTTATCGTGTAATTAGTTCAAAAAAACAACTTATCGTGTAATTGTAAAAAAAAAAAAAATTCACTTATTGAAAATTACGAACACATCCCTCGAGAGGTCTATTTGTAAGGTTTGTAGAGGGTAAAATTGCAAGAATGTTCAAATGTAAAGAGGGTGTTATTGTAAGAAATGTCTTAACACGAGTAGGAGTTCGTGTAATTTTCAAAAAGTGGGGGGATTTTGATAATTACAAAATAAGTGAGGGATCTGTCTGTCATTTTTCTTTTTAAAGCTTAATTATTGGACGCAGTCGGGATTTTTAGACTCAAAAGGATAGATAGATATATTAATTCATATAGATGGAGGACGATTTAAGAATTTGAAGGAGAATAAAAATTTAAACTTCATTCACTTTACATATACAAAATCTGTTTAGTTTTGTTTATTTTTTAACAGCCAACTAGTTTGGCTATAATACTTTTTAAAGCATGATATACTCGTATACATACTTCTCTGTCATTCTTTAGTTGTAAATACGGTTCGGATTAGGATTTCGCGTATTGTAAATAAAGAGAATTAATAAATATGGAGAATGATGTAAAATATTGTGCAAATATAGCACTTTTCCTTGCACGCGAATTGTTTAGGTGGACCTTAGGAAAATTATTATTTTTGATCTAAATGAAGGAACATGCTGCAATAAATAAATATCGTGAACTTATATGTATAACTCTTATATTTGATATATCACTAAGTAATGTTAGAATTAATGGGTGGTTGAAGTTTCAGACATTTTCTTCAACGTCTTAAATGCTTATCTGTACCGTAAAAGAAAAGATTTATTTTTTCTATTGCATACTGGTGGTTGACGACTTAATAATATATACACTATAATTGATTGAACATTTCTAACGAGTTGTCGATTGAGCTTTATGAGCTGAGAAGAGTTTATATTGGTCTAAGCTCAAATATTCGGGGTGTAGACTCAAACTCAACTCATATCATACTTTTTGGACTTGGATTCACATATTTTTAACAAACTTCGAGCATATTTTAGGGGCGCTCATACTTTTTAATAATTGGAAAATTTACACATATTATATATAGGCAATTGATATTGATATTTCACATTTTGATAAATGCACTCCACTTCACATTTCTTTTCACTGAAAAATTCTTGGATGCACTCGGTGTAAAACTCAATTACATATACCAACACACAACAAAAAACAATAAAAAATATTTTACTTATTTTTATATTGAATACATATTTTTTATTGTTTTTTGTTGTTTGTTGGCATATGTAACTGGGTTCCACACCGAATACACCCAAGAATTTTTCCCTTTTCATTTTAATAGGTTGGCAAGAATGCCCCTCAATGCAACGTATTTTTCCTTGGAAATGAATTTAAATAAATTTCATATAGACCTTGTAGGATGATGCCACGCAAAATTTATCCATAAATTTTTCCTTTAGTTTCTCTCAAGTATATTTTTTCTGTTATTTCATCTTAATGCTAATCAATGATACTTCGCTCTTATGTTACCTTTTAATAAGAATGTTATTCATAATCAAGTCAAAAAATGAATAAATTGTAACAATCCAAAAATGTGTTGTTGACTTTGAGAATATCCGGCCAATGTTGAATCAACAAAACTTAAACATCCAACATAATAGATATACAAACACCATAGTTTCATCAACCATCTCAAATCATGTATATATGTTGTTATTTACTTTAATTATTGTTCTTGTTAACTACATAAACATCAAATTCCTATTAAATTGGCTATTGTGCAACAAATACGTGAATAAGTGTATATATATATATATATATATATATAAGGATAATTACATTGAGCATCTTAAGGTTTTCTGAAATTACAAAAAACATCTCCTAGTTCAATAAATTACATCTAACATCCTTATGTTTCATGTATTGATCTAAGATTGGATGGAAAGTGTCAAAAGACATAAATGCCCTTACGAAATATTTTTTTTAAAAAAGAAAAAAATTAGAATTACCATATTACCTCTTTACATCTTTAGATTTACTTCTAATACTAATTTTAAAATAAAAATTTTAAACTCAAAAGAAAAGTAATTTTATATTACATAGGGAAAATTACATTAACTACCCCTGAGGTATTGCCCAATTACGATTTACATCCCCTAGTTCAAAATATTACATCTAACATCCTGTAGTTTAATATATTGATGTAAGGTTGTATGAAATAGGTAAAATGACATCTATGCCCTTACAAAATGTTAAAGAATAACATAAAAAATAGAAAAAAGAATTAAATTATGAAAGACTATCTTACCCCTTTACACCTATCAAATTTGTTCAAAATGCCTAAACCCTTAAATACATATTATATATATACATACACATACAAAAAACCGGTAAACTCCCAATTAAGGCTTAGCAATCGGAAATTGAAAACTGAAATTGACAAAGAGAAATTGAAACTTTTTGATCAGAACTTGAAATTAAGGTGGCGGTTGGTGGTTTGCGATGGGGAGGTAGCGGGCTATGGAGGAGATTGGAGTCCGACTCCGATGCGAAGATGGGCGACGGTGGTCTGTGGCCTGCCGGAAGTGGTGTTGTTCGGCGGGTGGTGGTGTCGTGTGTGTGTGTATATATATGTACATGTGTGTGTGAATGTGTGTGTGTGTGACTGTGTGTGTGAGATGGTGTGTGCGTGCGTGCGAGTGTGTGTGTGTGTGTGTGTTTGATTGTGTGTGTGTGTGCGCGGGCGAGTGTGTGTGTGTGTGTGTATTGTTGTGTGTAGGTGGCCATGGCGGTGGGGGTGGGGCTTGGAGAAGACGACTCTACCCCACCCCTTTTTTTTATTTAGTTTATAAAATAATATATTATTTAAGTAATTTAGTTTAGAAATTAAGTTTATTAAAATACAATTATTAAATTTATTTGTAAATTTCATCAATTAAACTAAAATATATAATTTTAAAATTATATAAACTATTATATATCTATTATATAATCTAAACTCTTATATAAACTCTTATATATAAATTTAAATAAAAGATTAAAATGATATTTTATGCATAATTTTTTTATATAATTTTTAATTTATTTTATTTTCTTGAGACTATTTTTCTTTATAAATAATTATTTGTATACTTTTTATACATAATATTGCAGATACTCCACTTATACTTTTACAAAACATTACAAATAACACCAAAAGGGTATAATTGTTTGAGAAAAGTAGGGTTTCCAAGTTAAAAAAAAAAATCAGGGACATTTTTGAAAATTCACCAAACATTTTAACGGCGCTGTACGGAAATCCTAACGGAAGGTGCTAATTGTTAGACGAAATGAAACGCTTGGATGCTAGATGTAAATTATTAAATTAGAGGATATTTTTTGTAATTTCAAAAAACCTTAGGATGCCCAATGTAATTATCCCTACATATATAGACTAAGAGTTTATCCATAAAAAACAGGGGAATTTAGCCCGAACCAGGCTCGAACAATCCCAAGTATAATGCATAAAGTGAATTATCAATCACATGACAAATATAATTCACTCACTTTGAGAATTAACGTGGATTGATTGACCCCGGTCCGGACAAATTTCTTCCCTAAAACAAAGTAGCTGGTGAAAACATGGTTCAAAGTTTCTTTTGTTTTCCACCGAAACGTCCGAAAAGTTTCTGTTTTTCAACTTACGGAAAAGAAATCACTATATAGTTTCAAAATTACATTATTTCCATGGAAACTCTCAATGTTTCCATGAAAACCAAGGAAACATTGAGATTTTGTTAATTTCTTTTCAGAAAGATTTGCTCTATCGTCAATACATTGAGAGTTTTAAAAAGATTTTCATGGAAACTATGGAAATATTGAAAATTTGGTAATTCCTTTTCAAAAAAAATTGCTCGATCGCAAATACTACAGAGTTCTCAAATCTCTCAATGTAGGGAAAAAGGTAAAAAAAAAAAAAAAAGAAGAAGAAGAAATGAAATGTAATAAATCTAACAATCAAACAAATATTTATTTTATCGAGGAGCGACTTTTTATCATGCGACTCAAGATGAAGATTATTGTATTATCGATTAAAGTAATTTTTTCATATGACTTGCAAATGAGTTTAAAACCATGGTTTCATCCATATTAACTTTTTATTTTTTTCACTACAACACTTTTAGAATTTTTTATTTCACAATTTAAGTTACTAAAATTTTATCAATTATATGTTCTGTGAATGCTAAATTTGAATCAAACATTACCACTTTTCACTTTTTTCACTACAACACTTTTAGAATTTTTTATTTCATAATTTAAGTTACAAAATTTTTATCAGTTATATGTTCTATGTGTTAAACTTGAATCAAACGTTACCACTTTATTTATTAGTGTAATTTGATCGATTATTGATGTAGATGCATAAACATTTTACACAACTATTGTTTTTTACTAGTGAAAAAAAGAAACAACCCTTCTTTACTTCTTTTTTCTCGATTTTTACTTTGTTTCTAGCATTTTTCAAGTTTTCCATGACGTTTCCGAACGTTTCTTATATTTAAGAATTCGAAATTTATTATCGAAACGAAATTTTAATCCTTGGGTGAAAATAGGTCAATACCATAAGTGATAAGCAACAATATTAAACATAAAAAAAAACTTTTGGATTACCATTTATGATGCACTGATACTCCTAAAATTGGACTCGTGCAGTATCATACTCGTATCGGATACGATACTCTGTGGAAATCACCCGAATACGTATCGGATACCCTTTTTACGTATCCAAAAATTAAATAAAAAAGAAAATTTCGGATACCGTATCTGATACTTCTGAATGCCATATTTCATTCAAAATTTGAAGTATCTGACACGCTTTGAATATCAAATATAGTATTCTTGAATATTTCATAATACTTTATAGGTTAAATAGGAAAATAACAATGATTTTGACCGTACATTAAAAAGTTAAACAAACAATAAGAAAATTTAGATAAGCAAATAACCATTTTGATTTCACTTCTTAATATATTTTTTCTTCTCTTGCTCCACGTAAATTCTATCATTTACACTTTATTACTAAAGATTTTGTATAAAAAGGTAAACGTTGGTATCAATAAAATGACATTCTTACACCGCCGCAAATGATAAAATATTATGGTTACCTTTTGAAATTTTTTGAACTTATAAACAATGAACCTGTGTCAGCATTACACTTTTATTTATGTTAATGAACTTACTGACTCAAATTTATTTTTATCTATTATATATATATATATATATATATATATTTGTATCCCCTACGAATCGTATCCTATAATTTTGAATTTTGCCATATTTCGTATCTGTATCGTATCATACCCGTATCCTCGTATCCGTATCCGTGCATCATAGATTACATTTCAAGACATAACAAATGTATGATAACAATTATCATAATCTTAGTTTTTGCAAACTAGCAATAATACGAGATAAAACTCGAGAATTGTTCTCAAAATCAATTTTATAGAAGAATTTGGCACTTTTTATCTGTATTTCCTCATCTCAGTAAGCTTCTACCCGAAAACGCGTGTACGTATATCTTACTTCAGTTAACTTCTAAGACAATTCAGTTGTGAGACATTCAACAATTACATGAAAGGTTTGATATGTGCTACTTTCGAAAGTGAAATAATACTGATATTTTTGCATAATATATATATATATATAGTTTGACCATTTGCTTATTCCCTGTCTGCTAATTTCTAAAAGAATTTCACTTTTTCGTGATGGCAATATTAGGCTTATGTAACTCAAGAAGACGTTTTCTTGGGTACTCTCACAGTCAGAGAGACCATCACGTACTCAGCATCATTGAGGCTACCGCACAACACAACGAAAGATGAGATGAACGAAACAATAGAGAACACAATAATGGAATTGGGGCTTCAAGATTGTGCTGATAATCTGATTGGAAACTGGCATTTGAGAGGCATAAGTGGCGGGGAGAAGAAGAGGCTGAGTATCGCGTTAGAGATTATAACACAGCCTCGTCTCTTATTTCTGGATGAACCAACCAGTGGTCTAGACAGTGCCTCGGCTTTTTCCGTGTTTCAGGTTCTTAAGAACGTTGCATGTAGTGGCAGAACAATCATTTCCTCTGTTCATCAGCCTAGCAGTGAAGTTTTCGCCCTCTTGGACGATCTTTTGTTGCTCTCATCTGGTGAAACAATTTATTTTGGCGAAGCTAAAATGGCGGTACAGGTATAAAACATTAATTTAGTGAATAATAATATGAGGTAAATTATGATGTAGGGATAATTACACACACGCTCCCTTACTTATTGGGTAGTTACCACGAGACCCTTGAGGTTTTGCAAATTACCGAACATACATCCTGAGTCCTGACAACTCAAAAACAGTAGGTGAAATTGGAATATGTTTATTTTGACAGGAGTGAATTTGTAATATGTTTATTTATTGACAGGGATGAAATTGTAATATGTTTTTACTAACATAGGAATTTGGTAGCTTATCAAACATGGTAGTGTTTTTCGTAATTAGGGTCTCACGCAGGGAGAGGGTGCCTATGTAATTTACCCTAAGATCTATGGCATTTAAGCACGTTGATAAACTGAGATTTACTTCTAATATGGAACTTCTTCCATTATATTCTTAAAGTTCGAGGCTTTGATTCTTTGGAACAATGACAAATGTTCATGAGGTTGAACGGATAAATCTCCGGTGCACGTCACCACAAACTCAGTTTGTGGTGGGTAGTTTTTACAGGGTGGGTGGGTGATAAAAACCACTCACCCCCACCTATTTTCGTGGTGTATAGAACACTATGAGCATTGCTAGTGCACCATAGATTTTTCCGTGGTCGAACCCACATGGGGTCCATAATCGATAGTGACAGTTGAGATTGTCGTGAGACTATACACTAATCTCCTTCCTCTCCCTACTGTCTTACAGTTTTTTGCTGATGCGGGATTCCCTTGTCCTAGTAGAAGAAATCCGTCCGATCATTTTCTCCGTTGCATTAATTCAGACTTTGATGATGTAAACAACACTTTGATGGGATCTCAACGAATAAGAGTGAGTACTTTACACTGACTTTACTCTCCTTGTTATTATATGATAAAGACCGTTCGAAGAACCGATGATCCGACACTTTCTACATTGATATTCCTTCTTGCTTGCAGGATCAAAAAGAGATATTAGGTCCAAGTATGAAATTAACAACAGTAGTAATCAGACTAAGGCTTCTTCAGAAGTATCAAATCTCAGAAACTGCAAGAAGAGTGAAAGCTAGAATACGAGAATTCTCCACTACAGTGAGCATCTTATCTATAGTTGCTGCAAAATGTGTTGATTATTGAAAAAAAAAAAATTAATCTCAAATTTGCATATAAATTCCTAGGAAGGAGTTGTTTTTGAGGAAAACATAGGGAGCCAGGCAACATGGTGGAAGCAACTATGGACATTGACAAAGAGATCTTCCAAAAACATGTCTCGGGATTTCGGGTATTACTGGCTACGAATCCTAGTATTTATTGCAGTATCCATTTGTGTTGGTTCTGTTTTCCACGACATTGGAACCAATTATCATGCAATTCTAGCAAGGGGAGCATGTGGTGGATTTATATCGGGTTTTATGACATTCATGACCATCGGAGGCTTCCCATCATTTATTGAAGAAATGAAGGTAAAACAGTCTTCTCTTAAAATAAGTAATACTCCTAAAAATAGGGCTAATCCATTATCTATCTCTCTTCCCTAGTAAATATATACTACATATAAGGAATGATTCATAATTTTCTTTTCCCTGTTATAAGCAGATATTTTACAAAGAAAGGCTCAACGGGCATTACGGGGTTGGAGTATTTATTCTTTCTAACTTCATCTCTTCATTCCCATTCTTGGTTGCAATGTCGTTTAGTTCAGTATCCATCACTTATTTCATGGTGAAGTATCATGCGGGCGTATCCCACTTCATGTATGCTGTACTTGACCTTTTACTCTCCATATCCGTTGTTGAGAGCTGCATGATGGTTGTGGCTGCAGTTGTTCCCAATTTCATGATGGGGGTTGTAATTGGGGCTGGTTTTATTGTAAGTATTCTCTTCTTCTATTTTTTTTTCTCACCGTATGCTAGGGTATAAAGTTCGAAACCTCCTTAAGCACTCAATTGATTCAACAATTGGATTATTGGAGTTATCGGGTTATTAGTCTAGGATTTATCTTTTTAACCATAGGAATTCTTTCTGGAGCAGTATGGGCTAACGAAGCATGGGGATCCTATTGGAGTTGGGACCCAAAAGAAACTTGGGCTTTTATTACTTGGATCGTATTTGCGATTTATTTACATACTAGAACAAATATAAAATTGAAGGGTACAAATTCAGTGTTTAAAAAATTCAACACATGCAAAAACACAGAAAGAGGGGTAGAAAGTATGCACAGATCATAACAGCTGACATTGTGCATGTTAATGCAGGGAATTATGATGGCTACAGCTGGTTTTTTCCGGCTACTACCTGACCTGCCGAAGGCATTCTGGAGATATCCGGTTTCATATATCAACTATATGGCATGGGGTTTACAGGTAGAGTTTGTTTAATCAGTAGTTCTAAACTTCTTGCACATTACACAGGGTAAATTACAGCAAGCTTCCTAAGTTTGGACTAATCACACATACACCGTCCCTACTTTGAAAAATTACCAAAATCTCCCGGTCTGTCACATTTCACCTCAAAATGGAAAACAAAATTGGCTGTGTTTGGTTTTGTTTTCAAATCAATTTTGGCCAAAACTTGTTTCTTTATGTTTTTTTGACCAAAAAGGATTTTTTTGGTTAAAAAAATTGTCAGCTATTGTCTCACTATTTGTCTCTACTTTAGGGTGCCTACTAATTACATCAACTACAATATAATCATTTAAAACTTATATTCTATTATATTTTTCAATCATTAACTAATTATAAACACAACTTTTCAGACAAAAACTTACATGATTTGACTGCTACAGTAACTTTTGTCTCTTTTGAAAATAAAATCAAACACAAAACCAAACACATTTTTATCAAAATACACAACTTCCAATAAACTTTTTCACCAAAAAAAAACCCCAAAACAAAACCAAACACAACCAATGATGTTTGCCAAAAATAGAAAAATAGTTCATGATTTATCCTTCTTATATTGGGGGTCATAGTGTAATTTATCAAAACTTAGACAAAATGTAATATATAACAAAATCACTACCATTGACGAGGTCAAGGGGCCTATAGGTAATAATACAAAGATACAAGGGGTTTATTTGTAAAAATACTCATTTTGAACAAAAGGTGTCGTAAATAGCCCCAGCCCCCAAGGGCAAATAAGTAATTGTATAGTTGTCATTTAGAATACAAATCTCAAAGGAGGGTTTGATCGCAATCTTCTAATATACCGTTATCTTTGATCACATTCTCGTTTATATGATAATCTTAAAACTTATATGATAATATGCTGTAAACTTATAGGGTGCATACAAAAACGACATGATCGGGATTGATTTTGATTCCCCCCTGCCCGGACAACCTAAAATGAAGGGAGAAGAAGTTCTTACTTCTTATCTTGGCATTTCACTAAGCCACTCGAAATGGTGGGATTTGGTAGTGGTTGCCGTTATTCTGATATCTTACAGATTGCTATTCTTTGGGCTTCTCAAGTTCAAGGAGAGGGCTCTGCCTATATTTAACACATATTATACAAAGAGAACTCTTCACCATCTCAAGAAAAGGCCTTCCTTCAGAAAGACACCATCCTTTCCTTCAATGAGACATCATGTTGTTCATTCATTGTCTTCTCAAGAGGGACTTAACTCTCCATTACATTGAAACTATAGGGTTTTGAAGAATCATTTTTACTTTGGTTTATTTATACTTATATTGTCTCAGTTTCTAATTTTGACATTTTCTTTATGGTCGTTTTTGGCGTAATTTAAAGTTAGTTTTCTTTATGGAGAATGGTGATTACTTGTCAAGGATTACGACTATAATGGTTTCGATTTACCCACTAATGCATTTGAACGATAACCATTCATGTGAACGGTAACGAATCATGTGTTAATCGCAACATTATATACTTATCATGTGTTTGCCCAATAGCCCTCTGAAAATAATGATACAAGTCCAAATGTGATTCTGGAAGCTCCAACCTTGTTACCTTATCTAAATCCACTTTCTTACTTCTTAAACATTTCCTTTTCAAAATCGCATCTTTTTGTTCTGGCAAACACAATAGTTCATAGCACACGTTAGCAAACGTACGATATCATCATTGATTTCTACATGTGCATCTATTTGTGTATATTTATATTCGTAAATGAAAAAAGTTCATATTAAACAACCATGTCTAAGTCGTGTCTTGTTCTAACATCTTCAAGAATTAATCGCATCCCACGCCATGACCGTTCCCGAGTGTATTACAGTGAAGCCCAAGCTTTACTACTACTCGGGCTAAAGACACCCCCCCCCCCCCCCCCAAACAAAGGATTATAAGGGGTTATACAACATAATTACTCCAACTCATATTATCCTTGTGGTTCTTAGGGGTTCCGAGACTTAATTTAATCACAACCATTTATGTGGACTCTGGGCAGGTCTCATCACAGGACTGATTGCAATTGTAATAGGACTCCAAATTCAAAAGCTCCTAAGAATTGACACGTATCAATGAGAACTTTGAATTTAGTTATTAAATGAATTCATGTCACAATGAAAACCTCATTCATATTATTAACGCATTTCACAAATTATCATTCACTCGGACAAAATATAGTCTATTTCAGATTGAAAACTATATAGAATCATTTCACAAACAATCATCACCACATGCATAGTTATTAAAGGTGCGCTATGGCGCACGGCGACCAAGACGCAAGGGGTGCGCCATTTTCCGAAGTGTGGCCCAGCCCTCCACTAAGCCATGCTCCAGGGTAGCTAGAGGCACAACCATGGCGGCCCTTTTCACTTTTTTTATTTGGGTCATCTTCTTCTTCAATTTCTGAACCAAATCAGAAAAATATTCTCGCAAATCGCCCCTTCTCTCTCTTTCTCTATCCAAAAATAGTGCTTCTTATCTATCTCTCTTTCTATCTCAAATTAGAAATACATTAAGAAAAGAAGATCAAACAGTATGTGAGAGCTCACTTCCAAGATGGTTTGAACCCACCAGGTGCAGGTGTCAAAATGTGAATGTTCATGGCATTTGAAACTTGAAAGTTAGAGAAAATAAATGTTAGTTTAACTAGGCAAGCCAGTGAGGGAGAAGTCGGGAAGTTGTATATTTGGTGTGTCCTTTTACCTTAGAGTGTGGCATACAAGTGAGCTTTACATATTGGACCAAATGAAATTATCTTTAATTTTTCTCAAATAAATACAACGTGCAGTTATCTAGTATTATCTATAGTTCTATACTATTATACTATTTATAAAGGCAAAAGGTCGAAGAGAAATCACCTTGAGTTGCCAACTCCACATCCTCTAAAAATTTGACAAGTGTCAAAGACTATTTCTTTCTCTCCAAATATTTTATTCTTTCTTTTCTTTTTTTTCTTCTCTTGCGCACTAATTTTCAACTAATTGAGATAAAACCATAGATAAAATTAATAATTGCAAAATTTCAAGCAATATATAAGACAATGAGAAATTTTTATATTGAAAAAAAAATTAATTTGTTTGTTTATAATTTTTAAATGATCAAACATGGCATCGAATGTGCCACCACGACAAGTATTTATAAGGGCAACCACAAGAGAACAAAAAATCTCTTAAACATTGTTAGAGGTGATGCAAAAGAAGATAGAAGAGACTTCAAAAGTACTTGTACCTCAAATCAAGTAAGCTAACATCTTCTTCTCTCATTCTCATGTATCTCTTTACCAACCACCCAGTGAAAATAACAAATCCAATTTTTTGACCTTTCTTACTGACTTCAAATATATCCTTCAATGGGAACTCCAACCTTGATCACATAATCTTCCACCTAAATGTGGCGCTCTCCCTCCAAACTTACTCTAGCGATTTTTATGTGATAGCTTTTATTCTACTACGCTCTGGAACTCAAACCTTCTTGCATTTAAATTGATAAATCACACTTCAAAAAATGACAAAAGTTCATCACTCGTAGCTGTCATTTTATGGTTAAATTATATGAAAACTCTATTATCGGTGATGATAAGTGAAAGAAATACCCAGAAATTATTTAGGACACATTGGATCAAAACGTTACTTTGGACATTGACAACATGTTTGGACTGTACATCATGTTTTTGAACAAAGATTCAGCACTGGAAATTTATAACGATACAATGGCAATATAGAGCAGAACATGTTGTAAATGATTGAGCACAAGCCTACCTGAGTGTATGCTCAAGCTTAACCGAACCATTTAAGCAGCTTTCATAATTTTACTGTCTTCCTCTTTTACTCCTCTCAACATAGAGCACATTCTGGTAGTATTCCATGGAATACCTGTCATCACAAATAAAGATTTCATCAACCAATCAGAAGCTTCCCCCTCCCTTCTTCTCCTCTTAAATAAATAAGACAAGCAAGCTCAAAATCCGTGTTACATGTTCATCCATATTTAGTGGCAAAAAGGGCTTCAGTTGTCCTATTGTGCCACTTAAGAAGACAATACTCAAATTAGAGAAACTAAGATGAAAAAAGGAGAAAGAAAAAAAAGATAGAAGAATAACAAAATCTGGCCAGTTCCTTATCCAAACCTCGATAATCCACAAGCAAATTTTAAATGTCGCAAAAGGCATCAACGGGAACAAATACATTATCCAAAAGTGGTTAATATTTCAAAGGAATGTTAGTAACACGGCATTACAGTAGTCATCCATACGGTTTACAAGAGAATTCAATAATCTTTGAATTTGTATGAAGTCAATTAATTCCTGTTTTACTAAAAAAACATCAAATCCAATCCGAAAAGCCTTCCCTTTTCTCACTTTGCTCAATCTGTGACTAATTTGTTATTTTTCGTCCCCCCAAAAGGGAAAAGCAAAATGAAGTTTTGCGCCTCCAAAAGAAGTCAAGTTTACAACTAAGTTACTGTTCACATGTCAGTAGAGTCATCAGCAGTAACTAAAATTACAGCGAAATTCAAACTAAGTAACATCCTGGTTGACATTTAATTGATAAATATGGAAAAAGATTTTATAGCTACTGTTGCTTCTCATTGGACACACCATTCTCAATTGTGCTATCATAACTTTGATATGGAACTTCAATCATAGGCCTTGGGACAGGACGTTCGCCAAAGTCTTCTGGAAACTTTTCAAAATCAGGACCAAAATTGAACTTAACAACGCAATTCGATTGATTTGGGAGAGTGTACATCGAAGCAGCGGGGTAGTAACGACCACCATAAAGATCTCTGAAAGCAACTCCTTGGCATATTCCATTCTTGAAATACGATATCTCGCTTCCTGCATGCCACAAGTAATATTACATACATGACTTAATGGATGGTTTTCCCAGTATTAGAATTTCATGTGTAGTATTAAGCTTCCGAGAAAGATAAATAAAATGGATTAAATGCACATCACATTAATTAGAACATAACTGGAAGTGTACACTTTTGAGCAATAACTGCTGTTTGGTTGAGATAATTTCATTCTCAAAGTTCAGCAAGAAAAATGTGAAGTAAGAGAAAGATGCTTATTCTATTGTCCAGCAAAATTTCCTGGATATTGATTAAATCAGATCCAATCACAGATATTGAAAATATCCTAACTTGTAAGGCATGGCATGTAAGAGAATTTAACCATTATATCCAACAGATACAGCTACTTACTCTGTTATATCAGAGCAAAATACTTTAAATTTCGGAAGAACTTATTCAGTGTATAATCTACATCTACATGAACTCTACTTACATACAGTTGCACTCGAAAAAACAGAGCAGGAGATATAATTCAGCAGAAGTCTTCATCAATCAGTAATCACTTGTGCCACAAAAGTATTTCACCATAAAAATATTCCCTCCAGTTAAAATGCCATAAAGGATATATTCAGAAATCCACGACGCACTGAGATTTAATCAAAAAATTATGATTTCAATAATATGTTTCACAATTTTGACGTGATTTGATAACTCACCTTATTTATCCCAACTATTAATTTATTTTATTTAGCCAGTCAAGTGCCAACACTTCCTTACTTTCAGTCGCTTAGATTGCTAGATATCTTTCTTATAAGTGAAGGAAATTTTAAGGCCCAAAAACCAATAGTAATCTTTGATAGTTTTTCTAAAGGTTTTTAAGTTGGTCTTAAATGACCTTCTAGGGTTTTCTTGTAAAAGGGAGCCCTTATAAAGTGCCTGGGGCCTTCCAGAAAAGCGCACAATAATAATTAAAAACCCTTTGTAACTTCCAAAAGAGGCATATATAGGTGTGTGCCTTTGTGAAGAAAAGGCGCAAGGCTTGCACCCACATGCGACTTGAGCCTAGGTGCATGCCTTATGCGCCTTCTACACAATGGATTGTGCTAGTACAACAGAATAGCAGAGGCATGGGTGACGAACATTGTCACTCTTAGTGCTAATCAGATTGCATTTCCAAGATCAAATCAAGTGACAAACTTTTGTTCTCCCTATTTAAAGGTTTTTCCTATTCCAAACGGTTTGGATCCACTATTCCAATTTGGTATTTAATCAAATATCTCTATTATTATAAAAGTATGGGTGGTTTTTTGAAACTTTAGATATACCTAATATATCCCCATTTAATCCACTTTTTTAATGGCAAAAGAGTCAAATTATAAATAATAAAAATAAATTATATATAGGTATATTATTTTATTAGGTCTCTACAATGGAATATATACAAATAGATGTTGAAGTGCATTAAGTCATTCTTCTTTATTTTATTAATTTTAATTTTATTGAAATTTAGGATTTCCATATAATTTACTATTTATTTTTATTTTTAGTGTGTCCATTACTGCAAGATCAACGATTAAACTATTCGATAATTCGAATTTGATAATTCTTATACCTATTATTAATTCAAATGAACTAACAGAATGATTTAATTATTTATTAAATTATTTAAGAAATACAAAAAAATAATTATTATTGACCATTTATATTTATAAACCATGCTATGGAGTTGAGATCCTGATCTTTTCCAAAAATATAATTGAGGTTAAAATTACATGATATCAAATTTTTGAGTCGTAATGAGGAGACAGTTACAAAGTTACAAATACACAGCACAAAATAAGATTGTTTGATCTATAGAAAGAATGAAAAATTATGTAATAATTTACTTATTATATAATTATCAAGGTTTCAATTTTTGTACGTAATTATTTTACATTTTGATTGGGTTTTACATGTCAACCAATATTTAATTTTTTAAATACTTATAGTTTATTGAGTAAAAAATTTACTTAGTTAAATTAAAATTAATTAAATTTTGAATAATTCATTTTCAACTTGAATAAATATCTGTATAGTTGAATTGTTTCAACGAGATCATATGATTCACCTGCGACGAACTTGTTGTTTACTAGTATAACAAAAAGCAAGGGAACAAGAAGCGATATTCTTGAAATACAAACCATAACAAAGCTACAACTCAAGCAACATGCAGCTTTATACCTAGAATAATGAGAAGAAAAACGTAACAACAATGCAATATATTCATTCTCTCATTTGAATCAGAATGCAATAACAGAGATCTCTAATTCATTATTAGGTTCGTAATAGCTAGTTTGCTACAAAGAGAGTTCAGCCAAAGAAAAGAGGTACTTATCAATCTCCATCGAGAAAATTCAAGAAAACCAA
Organism: Buddleja alternifolia; assembly: GCA_019426215.1. Classification (NCBI taxonomy): domain Eukaryota; kingdom Viridiplantae; phylum Streptophyta; class Magnoliopsida; order Lamiales; family Scrophulariaceae; genus Buddleja; species Buddleja alternifolia. Next base: position 52,445,613 of record CM033391.1, read on the forward strand.
ATACATAACATAACTAAAGAATTATATAACTCATTTAGCACATTAGAAAATAGGCATTGAATCGCACAACACAACCCACTGTCGTAAGCTTAGGTTCTCATAAATGTACCTATGACCTATCACCTATCAAAGCATAAATCCACAATCAAGTATAACCAAATTCAAAGCACACTCTATGGCAAGCAACATTAAGTTTACAACAATTCAACCAAATATTCCAACTGTACACAAACAACACAACTCCAAATCCTCATCAAGACAAGATAATAGCATAAAACAGGATACTACTAATCATTAGAACAACTGGCATGCTACAAACAATGAAATACTCACCAGGCACAACTTTTGGGGGATCTTCCTTGGCATCAGGAGCACAAACATAGCGCTGCCCTTTGTACCAAACCAATCGCGGAGGATTAGGTGCATACGACCCTCCATCTGGCAAATTGATATAAAACCCAATAACATCACCTTCTCCATAACCTCCATCCCCATAATTCTCTCTTAATGCCTTGTGCACTTTACTCCCATCAATATCCCTATACCCAAAACTATTCCCATCATATCCGACAGGCGCTTGCAAGTCCCCTTTCTCCGTCGACCACCCCAACCTCGTGTGCCCCGTCTCTCCCAAATGCACCACTTTAATCTCAAAGTACCAAGCACCCTCAGTCACTCCACGCGTCGCCCTCGCCATTCTGTACCCCTTTGAGCTCCCTGCACTCAATCTATCCTCACTCAATTCAACCTTTTCAGCCTTGTAAACCTTCGATAGGCAGATTTCTAAGTCCGGATTATCGTCGTTTTTATCGGGGAATCTAGGGATTGGGGTTATCATCACTTTATCTCCGGGTGAAGCGTCGAGATTGGCGGCGTTCTTGGAGGTGTTGTTATTGTTGCTGTTTGATGCGTGTTTGGTCTTCTTCTTTCCCTTCCTAGTAGTGGTAGTCCAAATATCCTTGCTCTTCTTCTTCGATTTTTTTACCGTTGCAGCAGTGGGTGGCTTTCCGTTGTGGGACTGAGAGGTAATTGTGCCGGCCGGTGAGGCCAATTCTGTAATTTCAAGTTCGGAGAGGTGCTTTTGCTTCTTCGAAGACGGTTCTCCTTCTTCTTCTTCTTCTTCTTCGACGTCGCCATCTGTTTTAGGGCTCAGTTTGGGGTCGTTTTGGTCGGTGGCCGGAGCTTGTGCGGCGGAGGTTTCGTCGGAAGAAAGATCTTCGGCGGCATCGATTTGTGGCTCTTCCTTGATGGATTGGGGTAATACGGGGTTGGATTGATGCTCGGTCAAGTGGAGGTTGGTATCGGAGATAACTTCGGCGGTGGTATCTCCAGCGCCTCCACTTATGGTGGCTGGAAGAGCGGAGGCTTCACTGGTATCGTCGTCCTCGTCGTCTCTGTAAGCTGCCTGAAGGGTGTCCATTGGGAGTGAAAACTGACAGAATTTTGGAAGAAATTGAAAAGAAGTGGCTTTGTTTGTTTCTATTTTCAAACCATGGACAAAATTTTGGTCAAAAATGGCTTATCCATTTTTGGCCAAATAATTATTTTTTGACTAAACATTTCTGACAACTATATTGCTAGAACACCCTACGTACTTTTTCACTTTTAGCTTATTTTTTTCTATTATATTAATTTTATATTATATTTTTTAATCATTAACTAATTATAAACATAATTTTTCAGACAAAAACTTACGTGATTTGACCGTTACAGTAATTTTTGTCTTTTTTGAAAATAAAATTAAATACAAAACTAAACATATTTTCGTCAAATTACACATCTCCCAATAAACCTTTTCACCAAAATTTTTAACAGAAAAACCCTCCAAAATAGAAACAAACATAGCCAGTGGATTTTGTAATGAGCTGAAAGATGAGATAATTTATTTTAGGAAAAATCGCATTTTTCATAACGTAATTGAACACAATATATTTTTAATAGGGATGTACATAAATTCGCCCGACCCGCTCAAATTGACCTGAACCGTCCGAATATTGCCGGTTTAAAATTATTAAAAAATGATGGTGGGTTGAAAAAATTGCAACCCGCCACTTTTGGGTCGATGGTGAGTTTAATAATTGTAACCCGCCTAATCCTCCGTCCGATCGCTAATTGTATATGTGTGTGTGTGTGTCTGTATATATATATATATATATATGTTTAAAAATTAACCCTAAACTCTTAAAACTATATATGCATATATATAAACTCTAATAAGAGTAGTTTTATTCATATTTATGTAAAACATTTTATTTTTAATTTGAGTAAATAAGAATATTTGTTTTTACTTGATTTGAACAAAGATGTAGATGTATATTTTTATGATAAACTTATAAAATAATTTAATTTTATTAATATTTTAGAGTTTACAATTCATGACAAATATGATTTTTATTTAATAACATCACTTATTTTTGTAATTTTCACCAACTCAATTTTTTTTAATTAAATATCCAAGTATGTTATTTAGTTTCTTACTTACTAGTTGAAACTTAAAGGAACATAATTATAATTCGATAACCCGCCAAACCACCCGCTAAATACATTAAACCTGACCGACCTGAACCGCTTGGTTTGAAACGATAATTATGTGGTTTGGGTTTGTTATTTTGTCAATCCGCATATATCGGGTCGGGTTGAATTTTTTTCATAAAACCGCCCGAACCCGACCGCGTACACCCTTAATTTTTAATACCAAACATTCTTGAAATCTCACTTTAGATACAAACTTAGCAATTTTTTCTCACATTTCATACCATCGGTAGTTTTCTTCACAAAAAAAATTGGGGAATTTGGTGCGATTTCTTCACAAATTGGTAAGAAGGGGTCGATTTCTTCACAAATTCGTAAGTAGTGGTTCGATTTCTTCACAAATTGGTAAGAAGTGACCGATTTTTTGTGAAGAAAACTAACGGTCGTATGAAAAATGAGAAAAAATGGCCAAGTTTGTATGAGAAGTGAGATTTTTAAAATGTTTGGTATCAAAAATGGACAGGGGGTCAATTATGGTATGGAAAATGCGATTTTTCCTTTATTTTAATTCAATAGGAAGGGAAATGAGGGGATACCTACATATTTAACCTAACAAATTCGAGTTAAGTTACAATAAATCCAAGTTAATATTTATAATTTTGAGCAATAAAGACTCTATCTAGTTTCCTAAAGGAGGAGAGAGACACAACTTGGGGTGGTTTGGATTTGAACCTAAGATTTTTCATGTAAAGTAAGATTTTTCACGTAAAGTGAGAGTGAGAGATGGATAGCATTAAACCAATATGTTTTAGGTGAAGATCAGAGAATTGTTCATGGGCGATTAAGCCATAACGACGATGTGATATGTTTCGATATTTTTTTAATGAATTGGTTACATTTTATATTTCTTAAATATTATATTGCAACATGTTTTAAATAATTAACAAATATTATTATAAGCTACGACTACTGTGAAAATAGAAAAAAGCTCGTGCTTTTTTGGTGGAAGTATAATCCAGACCTTGTTGAGAAGAGAGAAAGAAGATGAAAAAGGAATTCATTATTGATTAATTGAAAGGGAATTACAATTCTGGAAATATAAAGAAAGGAAAAAAGAGTTATATACTAACTCAACAACCTAGCCGCCTCACTTAGTCAAGATAACTAAGTAATCTAATCGAAAGTAAATAAAGGTAATTAAAACAAAAAATAATGCTGAAAAATAATATTCTCAACACTCCCCCTCAAGTTTGTGGTCTAAAAATATCCAAGACCATAAACTTGCCAAGTAAATATTCTAACTGTAAAGACCCCAAAGCCTTTGTTAAAAGATCTGCTGGCTGCTCCTTTGTTGATATATGACATGTTGATATAAGACCTTCCCTTAACTTGTCTCTAATGAAATGGCAATCCACCTCAATGTGCTTGGTCCTCTCATGGTAGACAGGGTTAGCTGCTATATGAATTGCTGATTTGCTGTCACAATGTAGCTTCACTGGTTCACTCCTTTTAATCCCCAAATCCTCCAACAATCCTACAAGCCAAACAATCTCACAAGTTGTTGTAGCCATAGCTCTATACTCTGCCTCTGCAGATGATCTAGATACCACATTTTGCTTCTTTGTCTTCCAAGACATTAAAGAATTTCCAATCTTTACTGCAAAACCAGTTACTGACTTTCTTGTCATTGGACAAGCTGCCCAATCTGAGTCACAATATCTAGGGGTGGGCTAACGGGTTGGGTTTTCCGGTACCCACCCGACCCGATCGGGTTCGGGTCTATTGGGTGGGAATTTTTGCAGAAAATCGGGTATCGGGTATTACCCGATACCCGATTGGGAATTTCGGGTTGAGTGTCGTGTAGGAAATTCCTACCCGATATTTACACCCAAAAAAAAATATATACATATTAGTAGTATATTACACACACAGCAGCGGCGCAGTAGACAGGCAGTAAAGAACCCCAATTTTTTTTTTCTCTCAACTTCTCCCAAATTCAAACTTTAAATTACTCTTACCTACTTCAAATCATCACAAAGATTGTTCTCCTACCTATCATTGGAGCTTATTGAAGGTAAAAATTTATTTTTTTCTCCAAAATTTTGAATAATTATCTCTTTTATTCATTGTCCACAAAGTGTTTGATAAAATGTGTATTTGAGATATTTTGGAGTTTTTTCAATTCTAAATAGTGAATTTTATTATTAAACACTTACTCTCTTATTTATTGTTGTTAACATTTCATCATTCTATATTTAATTTAAGTTGAAGTGAAAGGAAATTATTTTGAAAATTTATCTAATAGTATTTAGTAATATGTTTTGTAGATGTCAACCTCACAAGGAGCTCCAAATGAAACTTTGAAGCGTAAAGGAACAATGAGAGAAGAGGTTAGTAATGACAATGATAATCCTATTGATTTTGATGATGAGGGTGTTGGATTTGATATTGAGAATGAGTGTGATGTGGAGGATGAAATTACTAGGAAGGGTAAAAAACGTATTAAAACGGAATCCGAACCTAAGAAAAGATCACCTCGATCGGAATGGTGGCCTCACTTTGAAAAGTATAAGGATGATGATGATGTTTTGAGGGCTAAATGCATCTATTGTGGTTCTAGCCTTAAAGCCGACTCAAAACTACACGGGTGTTCATCTCTTAAAAAACACATTATGTGTTGTAAAAAAGCACCCGATGAAGTTAAAAAAAAAAACTCAAACTCAACTTGTATTTCAACTTGTAAAAAAACACATTATGTATTTTAAGTTGAATTGTAATTTTATTTGAATTAGTTGTTAAATGTAATGGACGATTTACATTTGGTGTTGCTTGTTGGTGCTTGGCTTGTAATTAGATTGGTGTTTAACTTGTGTTGGACTTGGACACTTGGTCTCCTCTCAATGTTAATTTAATCGAATGAGTTATCCTATCTATTTTCAATTCTCATTTCATGTGGTAAATTGTTGAATAATTGTTATAAATTATAAATCGATTGATTAATTATTAATTGTTAATTTGTTATTCATTTCAATTTGGTTAATTAACAAATTCGAATTTAAAAAGAAAAAAGAAAAAAAAGCAAACCATGGCATGGCAACAAAACAGAGGTTGTTTTGCTGCCTCAAATTGCCTTTGCAATCTGCTGTGAAGCAGATTGCACAAGGCAACCGGGTACCCGATACCCGAATTATCGGGTACCCGGTTTTTTTGGGTACCCGATCAAACTTTCGGGTATTTATTGGGTACAAAAATCCGATACCCGATACCCGAAAACCCGAACCCGATAGCCCCAATACCCGATACCCAGCCCTAACAATATCCCTCGATTTTAATTTCTCCCATTGATGACATCAATAAACCAAGGCCTGGTTTTCCTTTGAGATACCTTAACACTCTGAACATAGCATCCAAATGAGATTTCTTAGGTAAGTGCATGAATTAACTTAATACCTGGACAGCATAACTTATATCTGGTCTGGTCATACACAGATATATAAGTTTGCCAACAATCTTCTGATAAAAATTGATATCTTTGATGACAGGATCATTCTCTTCTGGTTTAAAGGTTTTGTCATACTCAACAGAAGTCAATTTTGAATTTTGTTCCATAGGAGTTGATACCGGCTTACTCCCAAGCATACCTGCATCTGTTAGTAATTCTAACACATATTTTCTTTGGCTTAAATAGATGCCTTTAGTAGATCTGGCAATCTCAATACCCAAGAAATATCTCATTTCTCCAAGATCTTTCATATAAAAGGTCTTTTTCAAAAAATCTTTCAATTCAGTAATCATATCATTGTTATTTCCTGTTATTAATATGTCATCAACATAAACTAATAAAACAACAATATGTCTCTCCCTTGTTTTAACAAACATAGAATAATCATGCTTTGATTGTTGAAATCCAGCAACATTCATAGCATGTGAAAATTTAGTATTCCATTGTCTAGAGGCTTGTTTTAATCCATATAAGGATTTCAAAAGCCTACAGGCCTTACCTTTAACTACTCCCCCTGGATTGCTAAATCCTAAAGGGATATCCATATAAACTTCTTCATGTAAGTCACCTTGTAAAAAGGCATTGGTGACATCCATTTGCCATAGAGGCCACTGTTTTAAGGATGCTAAAGCAATGACAGTTCTCACAGTGATATGTTTGGCAACAGGAGAGAAAGTATCAGTGTAATCCAATCCTTCTTGTTGAGTGTAACCTTTGGCAACTAGTCTTGCCTTATACCTATCTACAGAACCATCAGATTTAAGTTTAATAGTGTAAACCCACCTACAACCAATGGGAATTTTACCACGTGGTAAATCCATAATTTCCCATGTTTTGTTTAATTCTAAAGCTTCAATCTCAGTTTTCATGGCTTGTTGCCATTTATGATTTTTAATAGCTTCATAAAAAGATTTAGGTTCATTGTGAGCTGTTAAAGATGATAAAAAGGATGTAAGAAGCAGAAATAGAATCATAATGTAAATAATTGGATCGAGGATAGATAGAGGAACTATTTAGAGATTCAGAATAAAGAGAAACATAATCATTGGACCAATAAGGAGTTTTGTGAGGTCTAGTAGACCTTCTAAGCCCATTATCAGGAGGTGGTGGTGATGAAGAATGATTTTGAGTATCTGTAGAAATCATATTAGAAGGTGGATCTGATTCTGTATCAATGGATATATCAGTAGCAGGAGTAACATTATAAGGATAAATGAAATCATCAAAATACTGTTGTGTGTCAAAAGTAGAGAAATTTTGAGAACCAACAGTAGTGGATAAGGAAAAAGGAAATATGTGCTCATAAAAAATAACATCTCTAGAGATTAAAAAATTATTTGTTTCCAAATCCAGTAATTTATAACCCTTTTGTGTGGGAGCATATCCCATAAAAACACAAGGCTTGGACCTAGTGTGAAATTTGTCAGGTTGAGGTAAAATCTTAGCATAAGATAAACAACCAAAGAATTTTAAATGAGAAAAAACAGGCACAGTTCCATGAAGAACTTGAAAAGGAGTTTTCCCTTTAAGTAAATGTGTAGGAGTTCTATTAATCAAATATATTGCAGTTTTAATGCACTCACCCCAATATTTAATAGGAATATGAGATTGAAATTTCAAGGCCCTAGCTACATCAAGAATATGTCTATGTTTTCTTTCTACAATCCCATTTTGTCGAGGGGTATATACACAAGAACTCTGATGGACAATTCCTAGAGAATCAAAATATTGCTTGCTTTCATTTTTAAAAAAGTCCCAAGCATTATCTGTCCTAATGCATTTAACATGAATAACATACTGTTTATGAACATAAGTAAAGAAACTCTGTAAGATAGGAAGTAAATCAGACTTATATTGCATCAAAAAAGCCCAACACGCTCTAGAGTGATCATCCACAATAGTTAAAAAATATCTTTCATTATTGTATGTAGGTTCTTTATAAGGTCCCCATATATCAATGTGAACTAATTGAAAGTTATTACTAGTAGAAGTTGTTCTCATAGGAAAAACAGATCTACTGTGCTTAGCAAGAGGGCAAATAGGACAGTGATTATGATCTTTCTGAAATTTAATACCAATATCAGGTAATAAGGAAAGTTTATTAAAGGACATATGTCCAAATCTATAATGCCATAGAGTAGTCTGATCATTTACATTGCTTTGAGAAATATGACCAGAAAAGACATTATTACAAATAGGCTCAAAATTCTTAAAAGAATAAGAAGACATATCATAGTGAATATCAAGAAAATACAAGCCACTCCTAAGCCTACCAATCCCCCTTGTCTTTCCATTCCAAATGTCCTGTATAAGGCAAAAATTAGGGTAAAAACTAACAAAACAATTATTGTCATTAGTGAATTGTGAAACCTGGGATATAAAGGACTTTATGCAAAGTAAAATCTGAAGATAAGGTAACTTTCCCAATATGTGAAACAGTACTAACAAGACCATTAGGAAGATTAACATTAGCATGAGTCTTATCAATAGGCATAGGATTTTCAAGAATGTCAAAATTTGAAGTCATGTGATGAGTTGCCCTGTGTCTATTATCCAATCAGTACCATTAACATGAGCAACTAATAGACTAAGATAAGTTGGTAAAGTACCTGCCAGATTTGCAGTTGGTGCACAACCTGAAATAGAAACATTGTTGCTTTGAGGAGTAATCAACTGGAGTAGTTGTTGATATTGCTGTGGTGTAAAGGATGTTGGTTGGTGAAGGCTTCCAGTGTTATCATCACACATCACATTATTCTGATCAGTTGAGTTGGTCTGGTGTACTCTAGCATCAAAATCAGTTATGATTGAAACTTGATTGGCTTGAAATCCTCTGCCAATGCCATTGTTAAAGCCTATGCCATTTCCATTGTTTGATCTGCCTCGACCTTGATATCCTCCTTTGTTATTCCCATTATTTCTTCCACCCCTGCCTCTACCATTCTGTGGGTAACCATGTATTCTATAACAAGTATCTCTTGTATGGTTTGTGCCATGACAATTGTCACAATAGAGGTTCTTTTTAACTCCAAATGGTCTACCTTGAGAATTAGAAAAAAAGGAGGCAGGAGATTCTGAATTCATAAGAGGCAAATTGATCCCCCTTTGTGTTTCTTCATTACTCACTATTGAATACACTTGTCCATGAGTTGGTAAGGGAAACATCATAAGAATCTGGGACCTAGTACTACTATAGCACTCGTTTAACCCCATAAGAAATTGCATCATCTTTAATTGTTGAGTAAAGTCAGTGTATTCTTTAGTGACTTCTTGAGCAGGGGATGGAATCAAGGATTCATACTCATCCCAAAGATTCCTCAATTTTGAGTAATATACTGTAACCGAGTTAGTACCCTGTGTAATTGTATTAATTTCTTTATATAGGGCATACATTCGAGCCTCATTAATCTTGTCAAAACGTTCCTTTAAATCTTTCCAAATAAGAGAAGCAGATTCACAGTATAAAACTCTAGGAATTAATTCACGAGATAGAGAGCGATGAATCCAAGATTTTACCAGGGCGTTGCATCGCTTCCATTGCGGAAGAAGATGTGAGTCGATTTCTGGTGCCTTGCAAGACCCATCTACGAACCCTAATTTGTTCTTGGCTTCTAACGCCACAATCATCTCTCTACTCCATATCCTGTAGTTTTCAGCCCCTTTCAATGTTTTAGAAACGAGATCGATGTTTGGTGAATCGGACGGATGAATACAATGTGGATCTTGAAAATCCACAGTGGTCTGCGATGTATTCCCAGGATTTTGCCCCTTTGATTGGGTGCCAGAATTTGTCATATTGATGCTGAAGGAAGAAGATTATTCTATAAGAATTGAAATAAGAAAAATCTGTGTTTACAACACACAGATTGAATATCCTAATAGGAGAAACCAATTAGGCTTGAAGATTCACCATGGCTCTGATACCATGTTGAGAAGAGAGAAAGAAGATGAAAAAGGAATTCATTATTGATTAATTGAAAGGGAATTACAATTTTGGAAATATAAAGAAAGGAAAAAGAGTTATATACTAACTCAACAACCTAACCGCTTCACTTAGTCAAGATAACTAATTAATCTAATTGAAAGTAAATAAAGGTAATTAAAACCAATGTTCTGAAAACTGGACCGGACAGCGAACCGGAAAAGTGACCGGGTCACGGGTCACCGGTTCAACCGTTGGGTGAACCGCGGTCGAACCGGTGACGTCATAATTATGCAATAAATAATATTTATTATACAAATAATATTAAAAATTTATATATATGCATATATATAAATATATATATATATATATATATACACATATATATATATATACACACAAACATTTATATATATAATAATAGAAGATTAACTCCAAAACAAGAGATCAATTTAGATAGAAAACTTTCTAGTTTCTAATGGGCTGCAAAATAAAATTACAAAGGAAAGAAAAAGACATAAAAATATGTACTCTTCACAGGTCACGCACAGCAGCAGCCAGATGTACTCTTCTTCCCTACTTTTCCTCTTCACAGTTCACACACACACTCTTTTCGCATTCTTAAAAAAAAAAAAAAAGTTCACACACACAACAGCCATTTGTACTCCTCTTCTTCTTCTTCACTTCATAATTTTTCTTCTCTATTTTCCTTTCTAATCTTCTCATACAATTTCATCTCCTTTCTAAGACTGCAATAGATAAACGAGAAAGAGAAGAAGAAAGCATAAGCAGAGGACGAGGACAGAGATATATTTTCTTTGTTTTGATTTGTGAAAAAACCCATCTTCCTTCTTCACAGTTTCCTAAAGACTGAAGGTGGATCTATTTGTGAATTTGGGCAAAAAAATATGTCAGATTTTCTACCATCCTACGAACCGCCCGGTTTTGCTGACCCACGAACGGTTTGAGCGGTTTACCGGTTCAACCGGCGGTTTGAACGGTTTTGAGCCAAAAGTACCGGTTTTGAACTAAAAACGGTTTTATGATATACCCGGGCCGTTTTTTGGACCGGTTCCGGTTCTGAGCGGTCGGACCGGCCGGTCCAGTCCGGGTTTTAAAACACTGATTAAAACAAAAAGTAATGCTGAAAAATAATATTCTCAACATATAACATTTTGGAGTCTCAGCTTCGTCAACTTCACCGAGCAGGAATTCATTGGTTGTTTCGGTTTTATGCTATTGAATTATGATTAAATGATTAAGGCATTCTTTATTAATTTTAGAACGAAGTTACAAAATTACTCATAGAATATTATTATACTATTTTACAATAAATATATAATATGTATGAAATATTTGTTTTACATGTACGGCGGAGCATTAACATTTATATGCTATTGTTGTTGTTTCTTTTAATTTCTTTATTATCTAAAATATTAATTTATGTTTCAATTTTTATTTATATATTTTATCTTACATTAATAATGACATGAAATAGTACGTAATAGATATTTCTATTTGTTTGTTCGAGCGTTAAAACGATACACTAAATACTATTAGCATTATATATGTTGTTTAATGTGAGTTTATTGACCATAAAATGTATGTAGATGACAATCTTCTTTACTATATTAGTTTTTTCCGCACATTCATATTTTACATGTTCATTCTTCTCTTTTTCTCCTTTTTATTTTATTTTATGTAAATGGCACAATCTTCTTTACTATATTAGTTTTTTTTTTGATCTTCTTGCAACATTCATTATTACTTATTTGAATCTTTCTTTTCTTTTCCCAAATTCATTTAAAATAACTTGTTAGCTCTAAATTAGATTATCATTTATTTTAATATATTATTTTGCATGAATGTACTAAAAGAAAAAAAAGGTGCTTCATGACCATGAAGAAATGATATAAAGTATCGGGTATTATGTAAAACAAATGAAACAAAACTAAAGGAATAATTAATAACTCCTTTTAATCATGCAATGTGCTCGTACGTTTTTAAGTTGATTAATTAATATCAACTAAAACAATAAACATACAAAATATATAATTTCTCAAATCTAAAGGGCATTTTAGCACATATTCTAAGAAAAAAAGTCAAAACGAAGTGCACTTATCCTTTTTTGGAATGCTAATTCATTTCCCTTTTGATTATTGTTCAATCTCTCCTTAGATTTTCTCACTTTGTAGTTTTTGTATGATACTTTCTAATTAAATTGTCATATATACGGTATACCTCTAAATTCTTTCTTTATTTCCTCAATTGAGAACCCAACCAACAAAAGGGATGAAAACTTCACCATATAACCCAAAAAATTCTCCATGTCAGCCACCAGTGCACGTGCCACTGCACCCCCCCCCCCCCCCCCCCCCCCAACCCCCACTGTTGCACCAGGACGTTGGTTCCGCCATGTCAGGGACGGACGCCGGCCCCCCCGAGACTTCAAACTTTTGTTCTAGGGTACATATAATTTTACGATATGGCCCCCCAATATATTACAATATATTTAAGTTGTAAATATGTAACAATAATGCGCTCGTAGCAGTTGGTTTGTATAGAAAGTTAAGGCCATATCAATAGGCTTGGTGGGGGGACGATTCAGTTTGGTCTATTTTTATGTATTCTTTTTTTAAACCCTGTTTCTTGTTAAAAATGATTGGTTTTTACTTTTTAGTCTTGTTTCGTATTCAACCCATCTTTTAATGTCATTGCATTTTTTTATTAAAAATGTAATTACCATTAAGAAAGTCAAACAAATAACAATAACTTTCTTTTTTAAATTCTTTCTATACTTATTAGAATTAGAAATTTAGGATATATAAGTAACATTTTTCTCTTTGAAGTTCAACACTTATTATGATTAAAATTAACAAACACTTATTATGGCATGAACAAATATAAACACAAAGAAAAAAAAAAGTGGTTCATCATTTAATTGTTTAGAATTTATTCACCACAAGGTATGAAGTAATTATATTATATTACGTCATAATGTTTTCAAAAAGTGTCATAATATTGTTGAAAATTTGAAGTTCCATAAACTGATTATATTAATTTTAATAGTTATTATTTTATTTCTTTTGAGAAATTGTCATTATTATATTGTTAAAAAAATTGAGGTTGATTTATCTTTTATTTTTAGTTTTGATGTTATTTTTTTTTATATCAAATAATTGTACATTGATTTGTAATAAGCATAGCATTCTTTTAACTACTTCTTTTAGCACACTTCGATAAAATATTATTATTTTATTTCTTCTGAGAAATTGTCATTATTATATTGTTAAAAAAATTGAGGTTGATTTATCTTTTATTCTTAGTTTTGACGATGTTATTTTTTTTTATGTCAAATAATTGTACATTGATTTGTAATAAACATAGCATTCTTATGACGACTTCTTTTAGCATACTTCGATAAACTTTTTTACGAATAGCTTATATTTTCGAAACTACTATAGGTTTATTGAAAGTTTGTATCGTTTTCTTTATGAAATGTGTATCATTAAGATAAATTAAATTTGAATGTATGGAATTAATTTTATCCGTACATCTTGAATAATTTTCTGCTATTGAGTGCATGACATAACACTAGTTTTATGTTTTACGCTATAAACACAGTAACCGTTCATAAATGCAATACAAATTTAGACAAAATACAACAATCTACTTGTTTATTCTGACCACGACAGATGTTGACACGATAACCTTTAGAGTTTTTAAGAAATATATGCAAAATAGATAATGGAAATTTTTTATAAGAAAATTTAAAAAATAATTAAACAAAAATGAAAAATAACACGCCTTTAATTTAGTTTGTTAAAAAATCAAAAATGAAGTTATTTCCATAAAAATGCCTCATTGTTAGATTATATTGATTTAAGAAAAAAACCATTTATCTGTATATATTTATATATATCTTATCTTGTCTTTAATATACATACATACATATATAGATTACTAAAAGCACGAGTTGTTCAATTTTTCTTTTTTTTTTTCTTTCGTTTTTTGGAATTTATTATAATACCTATTTTGGATAAGACTATGTTTTGAAGAGGCTAAAATGGTATGAAATCGAGTTTTAGTATTTTTCAAGCGTTATAGTTTGAAAATCACATCAAACTTCTTTTTATTATCAAACTAAATCTTAAATGAGCTCATCGATCAAGTTTTATGTATCATGTAGTTTTAATTTAATCATCTTCTTCAATATTTTATTAATGCATTTACCTATGAATATTTACATTAACCATCATATAATTTTTTCAAAAAAGAATTCAAAAGAACTAGATAATAACCATAATTTTTTTTTAGCAAGCTATCGTAATTAAAACCACGAAATCACATTGGACAAAAGCAATATGAATCTACCAAATGCAAGAAGAGAGGGATTGCCAAACTTGTACACTTGGGCACGAAACTACTAAAGCATTTAAACCTTTTCTTCGCATTTTTTGAACTCAAGGGACATGAGTTCCAAACAATTATAATCATCTATGTATAATAAAATTATACGATATCTATTATACATACGCAAATTAATAATTATTTCAAGGAACCAAACTCCTAAAAATCACTTTGTTTACACTATAAAATAATTTGGGCTGTTGAATTACAAAGTCCAAATAGCCCAAATTGTAGGTATTCGAAAAGAAAGAAGCTAGGTCCACAAATAGATAAGACAAGACCCATTAAATCCAGAAAATGGCAAAAACACGGGCTGAATTGACAAAAGCCCAAGAATCGAACTGAAGAAATAAAATGAAGTCCAAATAGCCAATCATCTGCAGAGGCGCGCTAAGTTGAAAAGATTTGAAAGAGCAGTTGAAGACGGTTGACAGCGGTTCCAGAAGTAGAGGAGAACGTGGAGGTTGCGAAAAAACCGACAAAAGAAGTGGAGTATATAAGCCCGAAGAGAAAGAAAGAAAAAAAAAAGACACAAGATCATCGGACTTCTACATTTTCAATTCTCTGAGAATTAGCTCTAGCCTTAGGAGTAGTTTCTAGCGTAATGTAGGAGTAGATCGTAGCGCAAATTAGGAGTACCTGTAGTGTAATTTAGTATTAGACTCGATGGGATTTGCCTTCAAGGCATATATATCAGCATTCGCTTGCTTGTAATTTTTCAGAACTGAAAACTCTCATGGAGGTATAAAATTATCTTTTATTCAGATTTAAGTATCAGATAGGTAATTTGAATCTTGGCTTGAGTTTTTCATTCGTCATTCTCATATTCGAAATAAACAACTACAACTTCAATTAAAGCGAATCGGACGCAGGGGTTGAAAAATAATACATTCAATCGAGAGATTCTCATGGAGGTATAAAATTATCTTTTATCCAGATTTAAGTATTGGAAGGGTGATTTTGATCTTGACTTGAATTTTTCCTTCACTATGTTATTATTTCATTCGAAGATGATAATTCGCATTGAATCCAAGACTTGAGTCTTTCGATTCACTGTTTTTCATACTCGAAATCAATAATTAAGAATTGTGATCCGAACAACTAAATTAAACAACACGTCAAAGTGTTAAAGTCTGAACCATCGTCTAGCGTATCGAACTCGAACGCGGGGGTTGTTAGATAATTTTAAGTGGGGAATTATCACGGAACTCGAATCAATCATATTGATTCCTCCCTATTCAATTTGTTTTTATCCAGAAACACACTCGTAATTAAGGTTTCCAAAAGAATCAACTAAACCTCACATGTTCTCATCCATTCTTAGGCTTAATTAAAGGGGAAATAGATGCATTCTCAACTTGATCACTTGGGCGGAAAAAAAACCTAGAGCATACACATAGTTGTAACTATTCATACAAAATTCCTATTATACACGTATATTTAATTTGTGACTATAGCCAAATTTGAAGTTTCGAGACACCCCACGAATACATTTAAAGTTTCGAGTAGATAGAATCAACTGCAGTGCACTGAACTGCACATGTTGTCATAATGTTCTTAAAAATGTAAGATCTTCTTTGCATTTCAATATAATCAAGGATCCACCGTCCTTTCTCATGTGAAATAGAAATGGGCACCGAGACAAAAAACGAAAATCAATCAATTATACAACTGCTCACTTAATGTGTCACACTCATACCCTTAAAAGAAACATCCCTGCTGTTTGTCCCAACTGTCCAACCATTATAAAAATGCCACAATCAATGTACATTTATTATATCGGTACTAAGATTTAATTTGCTCCAAATCTTCATTCGATTAGGAATCAAGGCTCTCAATGGTGAACTAATAACGAAAAATATAAGAAAAGATTGGAAAACAAAAGCAATAAAAAAGACAAAGAATTTTATGGCGGAAACCCAATCAAGAGAAAAACCACCTCTAAGTAGATCTTTTATTTCATCTCTCTCAAAGTGATTCGATTACAATTACAAAATGAGTTCTATATTATTTAAATAGACAAAAGTGAAGTTAGAACCCTAATAGATTTAGGAAAATAATTAAAATAACAATGATTCACGTGTAAAAAAAATCTTGGAATCTTGGAATTTTTGTTATAAAAGATACTTAAACACTTGAGATTGTGCAGTAGCCAATTTGTTCATTAGCCCAGCTAAATTGCACTCTATCTCATTGCAGTTAAAGTTAACCACAAATTGGGAAAAGGAATCAGGAAGAGACTGCAAGATTAAGTCAGTTTGAAGGGTGGCGTTCATGGTGAATTCGAGAGCTTCCAATTTCTCGATCCTCGAAATCATTTTGAGGACATGATCACCAACCTTCTCACTTTCTTTCATTTTGGCTCCGAAGAACTCTTTCGATATCTCATATCGAGCAGTTCGACTACGCTCTCCATAGAGCTCTACCAGGTGAGCTAGGATAGCTCTTGTAGTGGGCATATTATCATGTGACCTTTGAAGATCATTAGTCATAGATCCCACCATGTATCCTCTCACCCGGATGTCGTCCTTAACCCATTTTTCATGTGCTTGGACCTCTTCCTTGTTGGCATGTGTTCTAGCAGGAACCGCCGGGATATCAGTCTCCAAGACATATCCCAAAGATTCCACATTGAGGACAATCCTCAAATTTCTAAGCCAGTCCACATAATTGGGTCCAGTCAGGGTATTCTTTTTGAGTAGAAATGAAAGTGGATTTGTCATATTTGAAATAGATAAATGAGAAGATAACTGAAAAAATAAACCAGATTTATTAGATTACTTGTTTTGACTTAACCAAGAAAAATTAAGGACTTAAAATTTATCTTGGCTCGCACTGCATTTTTCGAATCCCACACTCCCATGTGAAAATCGGGAATCATCATTGGCATCGATTCTACAACGGGTATTGAGGTCCTCAATTAACTAAATGGGTTGCAACCTAACCGGTTTCTGGCCCATTAATTATTTGAGGAATTTGATAACCCATAAAATTAAGGTGAAACATATAATCCTAAGTCCATGATTAGTGTTACAATCACATAAGACATGTCACAACATTAAATCACTTATATTGATTATTAAAATTTTAGTCCAATTAAAAAGTCCTTTATAAAATTCCCAATGTTTTATACATTCACTGTTTCAATTAAAATCATTCTAGTCCAACTAGATGACTTAGATGTACGAAATTCAAATTCAATACATCTACCTTTAATTAAAATAATATTAGTCCTACTAATAGAATACATAAAATATGGAATTCTATTTTATTTTTTTATAATTTAAAGCCATCTATTATTGGAAATATTTTTATTTGATCAAAGAATTAATTATTAATCTTTAAGAAAAATAATTTATATTCCTTATTCAAAATTAAGTAATTTCCAAGTCGAGGAAAAATAATAATATTTAATCCATAAATTAATTATTAATCTCTAAGAAAAATAATTAATTAAGTCTAATTAAATATTATATTCCAATTAATCTTATTGGACTCGATTTCATCAAACCCAAGTCACCATCCTTTTGGTCCACTTGGATTCAATTTAATTGGGCTCAAAATAATTAATTAGAATAACATGTACGCTTTATTAATTTCTTATTGGGCTAAATTTAATTTAAGTCCAAATCACCAATCTAATTGGCCTATTTAGATTTAATTAGATTAAGTCCAAACTAATTAACAAATCAAAATTGGATAATTTTCAATTGGGCTTGATTTAAATTATTTGGGTCATCATCTTTTTGATCCACCCAATTAATTAAAATCACCCAAAACCCAAATATCAATTTCGACTCAAACATAGCTCGTTTTAAGACCCGAATCCAAGACCTGATTCAACGAATTGGGTGTCATACACATGACCCGTCGGGCCACGCACACTGCCCGACGGGCCGTGACTGGGCGTGGCCTGGCCACTTGAACACCTGTGCACGAACAATTGTTCACGCGTGAACAGTGCGCTCCCAGTGCTGCGAGCGTTTCTTTCGGGGCTTTCGAGCCTCGTTTTTTCTCGGTATTTTTTGATTTTCAATATCATCAAATATTCCAAGATTTACAATAACTAAAAATCAAAAAAATCTAGGCAAAAACCATAAAACGCAGATTTAAGAAAACATACAAGCATGCTTCGTGGTTTTATTTTAGTTTTAATAAATAATTAAAATAACAATGATTCATGTGTAAAAAAAATCAACTTCTAATTAAAACTATGATTGTTTCGTAAAATATAAACCATTCTTAAAAGAGTTTATCATCATACATGACGTTCTTTAAGTATTTTTTATAATAAAATTGAATAAGTAAATACACAAAAAAGTACATAACACTCTAATTTTGAACCTAATTGCTCATATGAATACTCATTATATTTGTAGTTCATCAAGAGACATCATGGTTGAACTTAACATTTAATTTATTAGTGATAGAAATTATTTTCAATATTTTTCATTCTACTTGGCTTTCTATCTCATTTTATCCACATTTAGTGACTTTATCTATTTTGTTCTTATTAGATACAAAGAATTAGTTAAAAAAATGATGCTGTCTTCATCACAAATCGATGTATAATGAAATCAAGAAATAGGATTAAATCAAAAACCAAAGATAAACCAATTACGGAATTTCTACTATATTGTAATGATGATTTTCCAAACGAATATAAAGTAATAATATTTAGGCCAAAATACACTTTGTACCCCTGAATTATTTAGTTTGTATCATTTAAATCTCTGAACTATAAATATAATAAAATAATTCTTCAACTATCAAACGTAACAAAAAGCAAAACTGTGGCTCTTGCTATCTAAGTTTCCACTTCCCACTGCCATTCTACTATTTTCTATTGTGAGTTCTCGTCTCTTAAATTAGATAGTGAATTTCTTTGTAGAATTACCCAATAAAATATATAAGACTAGAAAATGGTAGCTAAAATATCTAACACCCCAGCTGTTAGTGATCCCCCTTGTGAGTTATGAGTTGAGCTAGCTATATATATCTATTTATGCTTTATAGCTTGGCGGTGCTTCACTAATGGGTTTTGTTAATTAGATATGACTTGCGAAATCTAGTGGAAACTTTTGTATTATATATGCTTGTAGTGTAGTCGTCGGCTGCTATTCCAGTATAGGTTGTAGGATCACTGATCACATTAATTCACTAAAATATTAAAAGGAAAATGTTATATACCACCGTTTTCATACCACCGTTTCATCGCCCCTTGATTTAGAAAGTATGGATACATTAAATTTATTAAAATCAATTAATTGCAAGTGATTTCTTACCAAAACTAGAGGAGGTGAAAAATCGGTGACATATAAAAAATCGTATATAACATTACTCATATTAAAATTCACTTTCACTAGGCTAGACTACTTGGAATTGTATTAGGATAAATGCAGTCATCATTTTATTCAAACCATTATTTATTAGATAACTGAATATCTTAAATTATGCATATAATTTATTAGTCAAGTTATTATGGTAATGATGTTAAGTATTGACAATTTTTTTTTTGCTTTAATGATAAGACGACCCCCAACAACCCATTTATGGATCCGTCCCGTCCCAGATGCCAACCAATTCTCGTTCGATTTCGACGCCTTTCTTCTCTTATTTTCTCACTTTTAGTAATTTTCTTCGTGCCAAGGTCAAACCTTCTCCTTTCATTTCTCTTTGTATTTAAAAGGGCAAAATTCATTTTGTCCCCCTCTATTATAGACACCCCAAATACCTCCCTCTACTCCTAAAACCTTCAAACACCCCCCCCCCCCCCCCCCCCCCTACTATATTAAACTACATCAAGCACCCCTTGGGCATATTAATTGATAGACAAAAATACCTTTGATTTAAAATGATAAAATTATTAAGAACTCATCTAGTACAAACAAAAATACCTTTGATTTAAAATGATAAAATTATTAAGAACTCATCTAGTACAATCTATCTAGTACTTTGCCCCCCTCTATGATTAAAATAATTAATTTGATCCCAAACTTCATTTGAGAATAATTTTATTAAATACAGAATCTTCGAATTAATTATAATTTAAATTAATAAAAATATTTTTCTATAAAATAGAGAATAAGGAATGAGTTAATTTATATAACTAATTTGTATATGTTTTTTCTTTAGAAGGAATTTAATAAATTTACTCTTTTTTTATCTTTCAATAACTTAGTTGCATTATATGAAAACTTTCTTGTTATTTTGTACTATCTAACTTTAGTTGTATATTTGTAAAAGTAAATGACTAAATATAATATTTTATTTAATATATCTTGAACTATATTGACGTCTTACTCACATAGTAATATTAGTTATACCAATTAAAGAAAGAGTAAAAATGAGAAGCATTTATAACTAATTAACGTAAAAAAAAATTGTGCTCTTAAATAAGGGTATACATGTTTTATAATAAAAAGATGATACAAATAGGTTTATCACATTATCTTAATAAGTAATATAATACTTAATAAAATAAATTATTAGTGTTATATAAAAACTAACAATGAATAACATGGATTATCAATAGTTATTTAAAATAAAGTTGAAGTATTATATACATAATGTATTGATACTAATCATAAACATTTATGTAAGATTTCTTAAATTTAATATGTCTTATTCATAATACTACAATCATATTTTACTATTTATTTTATATATAATTAAGATTATTTTATTAAATAAATTTAGCATTAAATCAATTTTAGAGTCAAATTATATTGACATATAATGGTAAGGGGCAAAGTACTATAAATTATTATAGATGAGTGGGAAATAAATTTATGATTTTATATAAATCAAAGGTATTTTTGTCTATCAAGTGTGTAGGGGATGTTTGATATATTTTAATATAGTAGAGGGGGATGTTTGAAGGTTTTAAGTGTAAATGGGGTTCATGCAGTGTCTATAGTATGAAGGGCACAATAAATTTTGCCCTATTTAAAACATCAATAATATATATTCATATACATGTATTACATACATCTAGTGAGTTGGAGGTGGCTAGGAATTGAATTGTAACTTTCTCATTATGACACGTTTAGCCCCAAAAAGAAACCTGATCATCTAATTCTTCATTTCCTAGAAATTATAAACTGTTCCCTTAAGTTTTTAGTACTACAATTTGACCCCAAAGCCTTATAAAAGTTTCAGTTTAGTCCATAAATCATGAAATCGATTAAGTCCCTTAACATTAAATTATTTTTTTATATAGTTCCGTCCTAGTTTATTCTCACGACGCCCATCAGAATTCTCAATTCAGTATTCACATGGCTAAACTAAACGAAGATAAATGATAAATTCATTGTATTTCATTATTCAAATTGAAATAGCTAAAGATAAAATACTCAAATTTACTACTCCAAGATGTGGGGCGCTACATATTTAGTCATCTTCTTCAATATTTTCTTAATGTATTTATCTATAAATGTTTACGTTAACCGTCCTATAATTTTGTCAAAAAAAATAAAATTCAAAAGAATTAACTATATAATAGCCCTAAATGCCTTTGGGCAAGCTATCATGATTAAAACCACGAAATTGCATAAACCTCTCATTTCTTGATCCCCGGACATGAGTTTTAGACAATTATAATCGTCTATATATATTATGAAATGATACTGTTTTCATTATATATACACGAATAATTATTTCAGGGAATCAAAACTTTTCAGAAATCACTCATAAAGTTTTGAAAAGAATCAACTTAACCTCACATGTTCTCATCCATCCTTAGCCTTAGAAGGGGATTAGGTGCAGTGTCAACTTGATCACTTAGGCAAGAAATCTTCATTTGGCCATACACATCGTCTGGAGTTGTAAGTTGTAACTATTCATATGTCTGAATCACACGGAATGCCTAATATACATATTTAATTTGTGACTATATCTAAATTTGAAGTTTGAATACCCCTTCGAATATTTTTAAAGTTTCGAGTAGATTGAACTGCACTGCACTGCAAATGTCGTCATAATTTTTTGTGCTCAAAAGGGTAAAGTCTTCTTTGCGTTTCAATATATGTAGAGAAAATTGCATTTTCATCCCTGTTTGGCCTTTTAAAATTTAGGTTTCAATCATTATGAGATTCTCACATTGTGTCCCACAACTTTTAAAAATATTACATTTGGTCCCAACCGAATTTTCTATCCAAATTTAATGGTCAACTGCGTTAGTCAACATTTTTACCGTTTTTCCTGGGAGATGTTATTCCATATTACGGATTTTAATAAGTTCTCACATTTTTGACTTACAGATGTTATTCAATATAATTCAAAATTTAAGGGTCAACTCCATCAGTCAACAATTTGATTGATTTTTCAGGGAGATTTTTCGAATGAGTAGCAAATGATAATTTGTTATTGAATAGAAATATCGTAATATTGAATAAAATCCATGAAACCAATCAAAATCTGTGTGGCACTACACACATGAATTTTATTCAATATTACAATTTTTTTTTTTTACAATGAGACAAAAGCTGAAAATTAATCAATTATACAACTGCTTACTTAATGTGTCATCACACTCATATATTTTTTGTAGGGAAAAGCGGTTATTTTATTTTATTTAATAAAAATTTCACAACATCAAGAACAATACAATTTATATTATATTTAACGATGTAGTACTAACAATTGAAGCACCAAATATCAAGTTTTTTAAGATAATAAATCTTAAGAATTAATAAACAAGCATAATAAAACTTTTGTGCAAAAGACCACACTCTTATTCAAGAGAGAGGAAACTCTAAAGCAAACTTTCATATGAGAGAGAACAAAATACTAAACAAAATTTCTAAAAAGATATATAAAATCTAATATATTGTCCATTTTAATCTCGTCAGATCCATCTCGGTCTCGCTAGATCTATCTCTGTCTCATCAGATTTAAAGTTGGGATATACAGCTTGAAAGAGGGTACTCCAACACTGCCCACCGATGATTATGGTGACATTAGTAGTAGTGATGGAAGTAATCTTTTCACCAAGTCATCGTCATCAGAGAAAAAGAAAGAAAAGATAGTTAGGGTTATGTGAGAGAGAGGAGGGGTGAGGCGGCTCTACTCTAGTGTTGTATTAATATATCACACTCATATTTAAACATCCTGCTGTTAGTCCCAACTGTCCAATTATTATAAAAATGCCATAATCAATTAACATTTTATTATATCAGTACTAAGATTTAATTTTCTCCAAAATCTTCATTCATTCACCAAGAGAAAAAAAAGTTGGCCATGAATATCATGTTACTTTTGGATCTCATTATTTCTAAAATTACCACAACCAATATTCTCGATCTCACTTCCATTAAAATACTTTTATTAACAGTACTATTGCTTGTTGTATGCATGGTTCGCTGGAACGGTCGCGGTAGTCGTCGCGGAGATCACCGTTCCAGTTCCATGACAACGTCGCGGAACGGTCGCGGCCGTTCCATACTTTTATCAATTTTTTTTTTTTGATATTTTGTCTATTTAAAAAAAAGTTAAAAATATGTTTAAGTTTTATGATGTATAAACATGTTTAAGTTATTTTTTAAAAGTTAAGTATATGAACATTGACACAGTTATAAAATGATATTTCTAAAATTGTGGTGCAATTTTATATATTAAAAATTAAATCATATCACCATAATTGCATTGTCCAAGTCCAAAATTCAACCAATTTTCCCTACCTGTTAATTTATTTTTTTACTTTTATCAATGTCAGAAGTTATTAAATATTTTTTTAAGCAAAATGTGGACAAAATCTTTTTATTTTATTGTCTATTTCTCGTCTTGTCCTTTATCTCTTTTTTCTCCTTATTTTTTCCACTCTCTTTCTACTGTTCATCTCTTTCTGTGCTACTTTTCAAATTGCACGAGTTTCTCTGTCAAAGAAAGGAAACCCATACACAAGCAACACAAAATTCATCAAATTAAAGCCTACATAAAATGCACTTTTAACAAATAATTATGAAAGCCCATAAACTTAATCCACAACCTCATTCGTCTCTCACTAAAACCCAAAACCAAAAGCGTTAAAATTCAACCACAAAGAACAGTTAAAAACTGCCTTCTTTCGTTCCGGCCGTTCCATGGCCGGGAAATCGCCGGAACGGCCGATTTTCACACTAATCTCGCCCGTCTCGCCGTTTTTCGGCCGTTCCACTAGGTTTCACGTACAAAAACGAAATGTCATGGAACTTTGGAACGCCGGGGGCCGTTCCCGTGCCGGAACGGCCTTTCTGGCCGATTTCCCGGCGTTCCGGCGAACCATGGTTGTATCATATATATTTTATATGACGAAGAATTCCTCACAGAAAGTTTACTTAGTAGATTTTGCATGTTACAAGCCCCCCGACAGCAGGGACGGAGCCAGGGGGGCTGGAGGGTGCGGTCGCCCCTCCTCAATTTTGAAAAATCATTTTTTTACCTTACAAAATTTTTGATATTTGTATTTCGCCCCCTCTCAAAATCGAAAAATATCATGTTTTTTCCTTTTATTTTGAGTTCGCCCCCATCCAAACCCAAAATCTTGGCTATAATGAAAGAGATATAAGAGTATAAAATATGTTAAAAGTTGTAATTGAACCTAGTTTCTTATTATATTTTTCTTCACAAATATAGCGTACCGTACCGCGGGGGACTAGCCCCCGCACCCCCTTTCACTTCTTCAACTATTTGCCGAAAAAAAATGTATATCTATATCATAACAATCTCGCCCCCCTCATTCACATTCCTGGCTCCGTCCCTGCCCGACAGCCAAAAATGCAGCAAAATATCAGCGGTGGATCGAGCCAGACAAGTGGGATACTCAGAGGATAAGTTGGATTTCATGGCGAAAATACTGCAAAAAGCGCGTTTAGGAGACGCGACTTACATGGCGGAAGGTGCAATGAAAGTGCCTTTAAATATGTGCATGGAAGCAGCAAGAGAAGAGTCAGAAATGGTGATATTTGGAGCTGTAGATGAGGTGCTGGCGAAGACGAAAGTCAAGTGCAGTGAGATAGGGATATTGATTGTGAACTGTACAGTGTTTAATGCAGTGCCTTCTTTTACTAGCATTATTGTGAATCGATATAAGCTCAAGGAAGATATTCGCAGCTATAATATCTGTGGGATGGGATGTAGTGCTGGTCTTCGTGCTATAGGACTTGCAAAACACCTTCTTCAGGTCTATTTCTTTTCATTAATTAATTTTACAGGAGAGTAAACATGTATATAGATAATAGGAAAATTGCAATTTTGATACTCTAGTATAGCATTAGTTCGCAATTGGTATCACCTTTTTATTTATCTCACTTTTAAAACGAATTTTTTTATTCTACTGTTAGTCACTTAACCAAAGTCGACATGTGCCAATTACTTTTTAGCAGTACCAATTACCTTTTAACTTTGGGAGAAAAAATCTATTATCGGTCAAAGGGGTCAAATTTAGGGCTTTAATTGAATAAATGATTTTGAAAAATACGGGTTTCAATTGAATGAACTGAAGAAATCTTGGGCTTCTATTTTAGATAAATTGGGTTATTATATTCATTGAATTTTCTTCTATCACAGTTTTTTTCTTCGAAAAAAACTTCTCTCACATTCACAGGGGCATAAATATACTTGTGCATTAATCGTGAGTACGGAGAACACTACAAGTGGTATATACACTGGCGTGGATAGCTCCAAATTCCTAGTGAACTGCATATTTCGGGTCGGAGGATCCGCCATTCTCCTCTCAAACAAACCATCTCACCGGAAATCTTCAAAGTACGAGCTCCTCCACACTCATACAGCTAGTTCCGAAGTGTCCTACAAATCTATTTTCCGCGAAGAAGATGCACAAGGAATCACAGGCATAACCATAAACAAAGACCTCTTGATCGCTGCAAATCACGCAATCAAACAAAACCTGAAAGTATTAGGTTTCCTAATCCTTCCTCTCTCCGAGCAATTTCGATTTCTGAAAAATCACATAATCACGCGCCTCCTCGCCAAAATCCAGCCCTACATTCCGAAATTCAACACATCTGTCGAACACTTTTTGCCCCATGTAGGCGGAAAGCCGGTGTTGGATAAACTGCAGAAGAACTTGGGGTTCAGCGATGAGGATATGGAAGCTTCGGTGATGACGCTGCATAGGTTTGGGAATACTTCGAGTAGCTCGGTTTGGTATGCATTGGCGTACGCCGAAGCTAAGGATCGGGTGAACAAGGGTGATCGGGTCTGGCATATAAGTGTAGCAGTGTGGTTTGGCGTGCTTTCAGGGATGTTAGGGTTGCTGATGAGAAAAACAATCCATGGATGGAGGATATTGATGATTATCCTGTAGATTTGGATAGCACTGGCACATTACCTTATTATTTAGAACCATCCAAAATTTGATGATCCCTCTGATTTTTGGCGGGAATTGCTTTCAAATTAAGACAATTGCTCCACCACAAGAGTGACCTAATTACATGCACCAGGAAGTTTTATAACTTATCAAAATATTTTGTATTAGATCCTAATAATTCGAAAAATACGAGTGAATTGTAATATGCATTTACCAACATGAGTGTGAAATTATAATATAGTTTTATTGATAGGAGAAATTATGATAATTTTTCAAATATCAGTGTATTTTTTATCATGCAAGGGGACAAAATAATAAAATCAGTTCTTAAACTCGTGAAATGCTACTTTGATCAAAGACTGTTTAGTTACATTTGTTGTAAGATTGATATGTTGATTGTGGAAAGTAATTGATTACAAAATAAAAGTTATAACTTGGGCTTTGTGATCCATTAGTGTAGTGAAACTCCAATAATTTTCGGGTTAAATCCAGCCTTATGTAGCAAAAGTTGAGCATTGTGGCCCAAAGTCCATACCTGATTTGAAGAATTGCAGCCCAACTAGGTAACATTAATTTTAATAACTCCAAGTTGAAGACATGATTTTGGCCCAAATTCAAATTTAAATTTAAAGTTGAGGCAAGCTAGCTTAGAATAAAACCAAAATTCAACGACCAAACAAAGCCTAACAAAATAATGATGTTAAAAGTAAGGATAAAATAATTTTTAGAGATAAGATAACAGACTGAGTTGTTGGAGCATCTATATCTATACTATTATAAAAAGAAAGCCTGAAACTGAGCGTAGAAGAGAAAGAGACCTTGTTCGTAGAAGAGAAAGAGATCGTGTTTGTAGAAGAGAGAGACGAGCAGCAATGACTGCAGAACAACGAGAAAATTATCTTGCAAGAGATCGCATTTGTAGGAGACAGAGACGACAAGCAATGAGTGCAGAACATCGAGAAAATCATCTTGCAAGAAGACATTGTTACTACCAAATTCGACGAGTAAGAAGTGCAAATACTGAAACACTTGGTCAATAAGCGACTTCTGACAGATTGCCTATTGATCCGAGTTAGTCTATTTTTGGGTTACAAATCTCACAATACATATTTTCTTTTCATTCATTCCAACAAAAAAATATGTATATAGAAAAATAAACAACTAAGAAATAGAATTAACTTTTATATTTTGACAATTTCCATTGCAAAGCAGGAATTGCATGTACTGTTATTGACTCTTCATGTCGTCCGGCACGGTCTATCCCTACTCTAATCCCTGGCCATTCGATGAACGGTGACCAAATTCACGCATCATCTTCACATGCTTCGACATCATCTGATATAGGTATATGCAATTTACTTTTTCCTGTTTTGGTAATGTTCAATTTGTTTAAAATATCAGGACGTCGCATCTTTATATTTTTTCAAGTAATGTTCAATATGTTCTATTTGTCTATATTATTTTTGAAACGAAAGTGATACTACAAATTCAAAATTTAACATCCAATTCACAAGCATGCATTAAATGGTATAGTTATAGGAGGATCAAGTTTGTCAAATAACTCTAGAGGAAGGGGCCGCCTAGCGAGATCAATTCATGTCCCTCTTCAACTCAACTTCAATTCAACTACAATGATGACTGGTAATATTACATTTAAATGACACAACTAAAAGATTTTATGAGTATTTAATGTTATTTTCTTAACAAACCAATATACGCTAAGCATAACAAGCACTTAAAGACTTTTTGCTCAGCATGGATCAACAAATTTCATTATATATTACATTCTTTTGTTACTTCTCTCACCTCTGATCTACTTATATGTTACCATTGCAGCAGCATCTGTTCAAAGGGGAGTTATTGGAAACAATCGTTTGATGCGTTTAAATTATTCAACCTTTGTCTCTAATCGGGATTCTACTGATCAATGTCATGGATCAAGTTCACCTGCAGAAGGTATTTCTACGTTTAGTCAAGTAAATTTAGTGTTATTTAAAAATTATTGCATCTTTATATTTGTAATTGTCAATCTCATTTATATCTTCGACACTTGATAAAAACTTTCAGCTACAGGATGTCCTAGAGATGATGGACACACAAATTCTTCAGAAAATAATGAACATCAAGACATTGCCCATGATAGGATACAAAGATCAATTCGGTCTGATTCTTGCTACAATTGTGCAAGAGATTTTACTGAAATACAACAAAGTCCTCGATTGCAACTTTCAGCTACAAAGATCAATTCGGTCTTATTTAATTCTAATCAAAAATTTTGATTGGTGGTTACTTGCAAAATGATTTTTTTTCTTATCCTCTTAATTCATTTTTTTTTGAATTAGTAAATCTTTTATATTGATTGACACTAATCAAAATAAGTAGATTACGCCTAGATTAGATTTAACACAAAGGAATTTGTTATCATTTCTTGCTTTATTTTGTCTTTTTCATTTTTTTTTTGTTAATGTTACAATATTGATTTTTGTTGTAGTTTTGCTTCACGATAATTTACATAATTTTTTTTGTTCACTGTTATTCATATTTTCTATTTGTTAGGTTGATATGCTCCAAATTATTTAAGTCTTTCATTTTTCAAAATTCCTGCTAGTTGGATTTATATTTTTTTTTGGCAATTTCTTTAAATTATCTACTTTATACGTGCATTTATACTTTTCATTTGTTTCTTTATTTTAGTTGTTGCTTGCTTCGAAGTTTTAAAGGCTATTTTGCTTGATTTGTAAGTTTTTTTTTTCATAATTAAATTTTTTATTTAAATAAATTGAATTTGTCGGCTACTTTAATTGAAATAGAAATTAAATATTTCTAATACAATTCAATTGGGAACTTTCTTAGTTTCTCAGTCTTTACTAATTGTCAGTCTTTCTTTCACGTGTGTGCAAGAGTTTTTGTGTGTGCAAGAGTTTTTTTGATAGCAGTACCGATTAGCCCATAACCATATAATTTCATTCTATTCGGTTGATCTACAGAAGAATTTTGATAATGAGATGTGTTGCATTCTTCAACTATATGCAAGTATGTATCAGTAAGGCTTTTTGGTCCAATTTTTTATTTTGCTTCAACTTTAGAGATTTTTTAGAATAATGTATTATTGATTTCTTTTGAATATTTTTTACATATTTCAATTGACACGACGTTGTTAACTTTTTTTATATTTTTCTCTTTATCTTAAACAAGTGGGTCAACTTTTTCTTCCATTCATCATATTAAACAAAACTATATATTATTCTTTCATTTTGGTACCCATTCATTTCATAAAACTCAAAAATTGGTATTTGCAATAAAGGTTTAATAGAATTCTGAAAACCATTTATCAATCCATGTTTTAATTTTCAATCAAAGTTCACAACATATCAAGCTCAACCAAAAACTTTGGCAACATTTATCTTGCTTAGACTTCATATTTATATGTAAAATTAATTATTGTAGCATTTTTCTGAATACGTATAAATTTTATAAACTTTTGAAATATCAAGTACTTTGCAAAAAAGAATGAATTATGTAACTGTTAATTTGGTAATCTCTCGTGTTTATTTTTTTGTTTATAAGTTTTTCATTTTCAATTTTACATGATAAAAGCATATGCTCTCACTTTTCACCCATGGATATCAATATATGACAATATATTTTGATTTTCTTCAACATAGCAATTAAGGATTTTTATTACTATTCAATATAATAATCATAAAATCTACTTTGTCATAATTATTTAAGTCCAAATTACCTATATTGTCTTTTGTTTTGTTCTTTTTCCCGTTTTTATTAAATTTTTCGATGATAACTAACAAAATTGAGTCAATTTATTAATGATGATGGGTGCCTCTCATGTTATCTTTTAATATTTTCTTTGTTAAATTAGCTTACAATGTACTATTTTTGTTTTTTGTAGATTATATATAAATATATTATGTATGATAGATATATATCTTTAAATATTTTTTTACATAGTCAATATCCCGTGCCTTGGCACGGGTTATATCTAGTTTGATATATAAAAGACTAGATTGAGATGAAAACTAAATTTAAGGGATTGTTGAAGCCAATTTAGGTTTATGAAAGTACATTAGTTACATGGGTATTAATTATGAATAGATTACGTTACCAAATAAATAACTAGTTCAGATTGAAGGACCATGTGAGGTAAGTGCCGACGCCATTAAGAGGCAAAAAATAAAAAAATCAAAGAGGAACCCCACAAAGAAATTAAAAAAAAAAGAAGAAAAAATACTGGTAATTGGCAGGAGGGTTGAAAGACGAATTAAATATTCAATTCGAGTTTGATTGCTAAAATTTTTTTTGGGCTCAATTCGTTAATATATCAAACCAAACTTGAACAACTTTTTCTGTTCGATAAGTTTTGAAATTTGAATCGAGCTCGACTCAATTAATAAAAATTAATATAAATATGTAAAAAAAATCAAATTAATTGAGATCAATTAATGTTCGGCTCGATTCGATAATCCCTAATTGGCTTGTCAAATTTTCTTCGGCCAACCCCCACTCTCTTTCAAGTCTCCCTCTCCAGCCCTGGACGACTTCCCACGCGTCTGCTGTTGTGGGTCCCACCACCACCTCCTACTCTCTTTCTCTCTCTAAAAGAATTAAACTTTCACCAAACCACTTCCTGCATTTTCCATGCTCTTCCCCTAAATGTTTTATCTGATCTATCTATCTATCTATCTATCTATATATATATATATATGTATGTATGTATATGGAGACGTACAAATATATATACACACACAATAATCAACAGCTTCATTTTGCGTCTGACTCCCCATTTCCTCGGTTCTTGTCGTTGAGAATTTTTGACCAGACCTTCACTTCTCTCTCTGACTCTAACTGTGTATACATGTATAAGAGAGAGAGCTCCATGTCTCCAAGCAACTCCGCCGCCGCCTCCTTCAATGTAAGTGCTTTATTTCATCTCTAACGCAAATTCTTGAATTCCGTCTAATTCTCTGTTTTTGTTCATTAATTTTGCTTGTAAATTGACTATCATTTGCGTGCCTTGGTGTTATTGAATTCTTTTATGGAATTCTTAAATCTGCTAGCCTATTTGTTTCTTTTCAATTTATTTAGGTTGATAGCTTCTAGTGTTAACTGCCGACCCCTAATCCAGCTAACTAAGTTTAAGTATACTATTTTTCTTCTGGTAAATGCATTCTGTTGTTTGATTAAGGTATATGATTGACCTGTTGTACTTGAAGAAAATTGAACCTTTATTTAAATGGTGCATGTAGTGTAGAAATCTTTGTAAATCAATCAACTTGCAGTCTTTGACTTTGAAATTGAGAAATAATTGACATATTCAATGTGTTTTCTTTGAGTTCAGTTACAACGAAGGTATTGGGGAAATTGAATAAATAATTTATTTGATTGAACACTTCAACACAGAGTCTGCAGTCGCACATTTAGCCGTGTGAGACGTCGGTTGCTCAATTCGCCTCCTCCATCTCCTTCGTTTTATTCTTTTGTGTGTAAAAGCTGGATCAAATTGCTTCATCAATTAAAACTAAAAAGATTATTTTATCATGAAGACTGCTTGAGAAACAACACTCATTGAGAATTAAGCTGGAGGGCTGCAGCACTCCTCATTAAATGTGACCTTCCTCAGTAAATGTTACCTATGGAAGTTAAAAAAAAAGAAAAGTGAATAAATGTTATCTATTGGTCTTTGTATTGCACTAATAACATTTGACTACCCCCATGTCTGCATATCGAAAGAATAGCATCAATCAAACTACTCAGAAAAGTCAGTTGTTGCAGTAACTAATTTATATTTGGAGAAAAACTGGGCAATTAAGAGTATGCTCCTGAGGTAGATATTCATGCACTTTTTGCTTCTTGGTCCTTGTTATAATACTTTCACATTAACAAACTAGAAGTGG
Source organism: Buddleja alternifolia (assembly GCA_019426215.1). NCBI lineage: Eukaryota > Viridiplantae > Streptophyta > Magnoliopsida > Lamiales > Scrophulariaceae > Buddleja > Buddleja alternifolia. The sequence goes on from CM033391.1 coordinate 52,478,138, forward strand.
AAATATATAATAGATACTATTTGTAAAGCAGATGCTAAAAGACAAAGATGGGATACTTACCGAAGAAAAAAAAAAAAAAGAAACTAAGATGGGAGGGGATGTCTCTGCACCTACTAATTGCATATTTCGCTTCATAAATCTATTTCAACTGAATTTACCTGCCATATTACCCTTCTCTTTGTTTCTAGTATGTTATTATATTCTTTGCGAATTCATTCCGATGTAAAAATGATGAAGAAAATACTCCTCTTTAATGAATACCAATATGCATATAGCAAAGGGGACTTGGATGTCTAATAATCTAGGTTGTCACAATAATGCTATATGGATTCTCCAGATTTGCAATTGCAATTTATGAATAGAGTAGGATGTGATTTACGCAATGTATTTAACTATAGCTGCACGGTATATTTCATTTGTTTTGGTTTTGTGGACTTGGTATTTGTTCATCGATTGACCTCCATCAATGATAAATACATATATTGTGATTTTACTTCTGAATAGGGCAATGCTACCGTGTCACCAGCAGAGAATAGCTTTATTGATTCTTTCTCTGTATTGAACTCTGAAAAAGCAGTTCAGGAACTTATTCAACAGGCTCCTGTCCAGGGAATCGATGATCATCTCATTGAATTCTCAGAGGCTTTGAGAAGTGAGTTTTTGAAGCCATCATATCTAGAAGTGCTTTTTTATTTGAAACTGTCTGCACAACATGTTACTAAATACTTGATTCTGAAATGTGTTTTAAGCTGTTGCAAAGGCACTAAGAAAGGTCACTGAAGGTAAGGCTTCTGCTCAAGCTGAGGCTGCTGAATGGAAACGCAAATATGAACTGGAGAGGGCACGTAATTTGCGATTGGAGCAAGAAGGTTTGTTTTCAATTTATTGAATTCCCAAATTTGACATGTATTAAATTATGCTCATATCTACTACATGAAATTCTGTAGACTATGCATAAGTATTTGGTAACCTAAAAATCATTATGTCGATGTTGGTTGATGCTTCATTTGGAGTTGAGAAAACTTGTCAATGAACTTGAAAAAAAGTTATTGACCTATTTAGTAAGGTTGAAATGGACTCGTTTTCATGTAGAGGGTTCAAAAAGACAAGCCAAAGATAGAAACAATAACATTTATTCAAAATTTCCAAAAAAGTGATTGACTACAATTAGAAATTGGTAGAAATAACTGACAAATTAACTAAAGTTTGTTAAGATACTCTGAAACTCGAGAATAATTGATTCACATGAATGACTTTATACTGAATATTGCTTAAATTATTTTGTTTCATTTCCTTAACAATCTCTTTGTTTTATACTTTTGCGTTGAAATTCCTTTCTGAAGAAAATGCGACGCCTCTATATTTTGTTGGCCCATAATCGGATATAGTTGAGTATTTGTCTGCAACGCCTCTATCTCTTTCAGTGCATCATTCAGACAGCTGAAGTTGATTGCTTAACGTCATGTTAGTCTGTGTAATGTTACAGAATAGATGCATTTATAAATCAATTTCCCCATCTCTCTTCTTTTGCTTTATTTTTTGATAGATTTTTGGTCAGCAGAGGTTCCCCTCATCAACGGGTCGATTTAGTGTTGACTGCATTGTGTTGCCCCATTTCTCAATTCCTTTTGTTTTTCCCTTTCTGTGCATTTTGGAGTGGTTTTCTGCTTCTGACTTCTTTGTAATCTAAAAGAATGAAGAACATTTAAACTTCAAATGCAAACCAAACTCCTTAACACCAAACCAATCTGTCCTTTCGCTGGGGTTAAAAGCTGCAAAGCAAATGGTACCAAAATTGTGGCAGCAGAAAAAGCAAGTGACCTCATTTAACAGCCTACACGTGGATCAAACTGAATTAGGTGCTAAGTCTTTAGACTTTGCTTATCATGCAAATTTTATATCAAATCATTAATTATACAGACGTGCCTCCTTTGTCAAATATGCGGTTCACTAATACCAAATTTCATGACCAACTTATGATGTATGCACACAAGAAGTTGAAAGATCAAAATGATTTAGTTTTTCTTTATTGGTTTTCTCATTTCTGAAATGATATTGCATTTTTTTTTTTGCTGTAATTGTACTTCAGTATTAAATCAGGTTGGTTATGAACTCAATTATTTTGCTTCATATTCTGTCTGAAAGTTCGGTGATTGCCTTGCTTTGCTGTCATTAGGATTGCATTGCGGTGAGTCAAATTCCGAGAGTGCTGGAAACTTGGGAAACCAAACTGTTTTTCCGGATGAAAATATTGATCAATGCGAGTTGTGCATTGGTAAAGATGATATCTGTGCTCATGAGGTTCTTCGAGATGGTGGATCTAATTCTGACTCCAGTGCCATCCCGAATAAGCTGATGAAGAAGGTGTGTGTTATTGCATAGGTTTATCATAATTGAGGATCATGTTGATTGTTTCATGCTAATCTTTCTTCTAAAAAATAAAATAGTGTTGGTTAGTCTTTTCACAATTTTCATAGATTTGTATAATTACTAAGCATGCTTGGATTTGAAATTCTTCAGAAATAAGAAGAAGCAAAGGAAATAAAATATGAGATTTGTATGCGTGCAGTTGTATCGTATTAAATGGCAAATGAGCTGATAAAGTTTGCGATTCAGTCTATTTTTTCCCCTTACTTTCATCCTGAAAATGAAAAAAATAAAATAAAAAAACTTTCATACTTATAACTCATTCAGATAACTCTTAAATAGCTCAAAGGAAAAATCTAAGTCATCTACAATGAGGTGAAAGGACAACAAAACACTCACTGTAAAGAATGATCACCATGGACCTTCATGTTCATGAGATACTGACTTGTGAGATCTAAACATTACTGTTTTGGGGCTATATTGAGTCTGTTAGATTCATTCTGCTTTCCACTTTTGGTTATCAGATCACCAAGATAAACAATTCACAGATGCCTTCTCTTGGCTATATATGTTTCTTCTGCTGCTTCTTTTTTTTTCTTTGGTGAAATATTTTCTCCTAGGTCAATAACTTAACTAAAATATTTGCAATTTAATATATACCTGGCCACTTAGTCAATATATTGATGTGTTTCTTTCTTGAGATAGGCATCATTTAAATTATCATGGTACTGCAAAGGTGAAAAAAGTGATCGGCACAAACACGACATTGTCTCTTTTGAGAAGGGTAATATAACAACTGCAGAACGCAGCAGCAAACAGGTATAGTGATTATCTCGTGTCGCTTTGATTTTGTCTCTTGTTCTATGGTTATTGTGCATTCCATTACTCAAAATGTACTATAAGTAATGTTGTATAATCAAACATTCTTGTTTCAGATTTCTTTGAAATGGGAGTCTCCTCCAAAGACTGTGCTTATATTGACCAAGCCAAATTCAACTTCGGTCAAAATTCTCTGTCTCGAAATGGTCAGGTAGCTTCCTTTGATTTAATGTCAAAGTTGTATGCTTTTCCAATCCGGTTTGTTTCGGGTCTAATTTAGTACTCATGAATAGTAGTTGCTGCATCCGCTTTAGATGTCCTCTTAGTTATAAATCTTATTCTATATTCATCTCCAAATATTAGCTCTAGGGGTGTGCATTCGGCGTAATTTCGGTTTACCGAAAATACCAGGATAAACCTAACCAAAGTGGTCGGTTCGGTTCAGTTAAAAATAAAAAAAAATTCGGTTGGTTTGCTTCGGTTTTCGGTCGACCGAATTTTCCAAATAAAAAATGAAATAAATAAAACTGCTCCCTGTATGGATTCTTTTGGAAAATTTTTGATGCAACATATACTTGTTACCTGGCCATTCGATAAGATGTGTAAAGATAATTAAGGTTTTACAGATATATTAGTTTTGACTTTTGATGGATATGGCAATAATGTATTTCGTATTGAATTCTGTTATATAGAAAGAAGTTTTGAAGTGATTAAAAAATGAAGTTGAAAGAAATCAATGTTTTCAATTGGTTAATTATATATGATAAGTATATGAAAAAAAGTAGCTACTAGGTTAAAATGATGTACATGTTTTCTTTTATATTTTATAAATTAATAAATAATATTTATATAAATTCGGTTTTTGGTTCGGTTCGGCTAACCAAAACAAAAACCTTTCCATTCGGTTTCGGTTGGGACCGAATTTTCGATTCTCAGTTCGGTTCGGGTGGATAACCGAATTTTGCACACCCTTAGTTATCACTTGATAATAAGTCATAAGATGTGTTAAAATTACTGATTCCTTTCTCCCTTTACCAGATGGTTGAAAGAGCAGAAAAAGTTAATAATATTTGTGGAGCCACGAGTGAAGTCTGAGCTTTTGACAGAATCTTCATACTACAACTTTGTACAAACCTGGCTAGACGGTAATGCATTTTTGTTTGGAATTCCTAAAAATTGGATGCTGCTTGATTCCCATTTATGCCTCTCTAATACAAGTGGCTTCGCAATGTACAAACTAACAGCGGTTTTATAGCTATATAGTTTCAGCCATGTGGTTTGCTTGAAGTCCTCAAACTCTCTTTTTGTGCTAAGTTTTGACCACTGTAAAGCAGGGAATACTAGTCAACTGGATGATTCCTATTCATATTAAAACTATTCTTTCTGGCTGTTGACTCTATCTTTATATTGTGGAAAAGCACTTAATTCAAATAAATTATATGGCCGTTCTTTTATTATCACATGCTCCTTTAAGAAGAGATTGCTGGTGATATTTGATATTAGTTTCCATAATAGCTGCAGTTATAGTGTAGCAGTGTACACTGGCGTGGTATCTGTGATCATTTTAGCATAAATAGAGGATGCATACTAGAGATGCATCATTAATTGAAAATGGGGTGTCTGAAGAGTTAAGTTGACATCTTTTGAGCCATTTATTTTGTATTGTATATTGTACAATTGACTAAGTGAATCCCATGTGATTAACGGATGGAGGCTAATTTAGTAGTAACTGCATATAAAGAATTTGGAAATGAATGCCTCATGATCAAAAAGTAGAAGCCAATTTCCATGTGTTAGTCTCTATTCCTCATACTGACTGAATTTTTTGAATCTTGTGCTGCTATTTCCGAATATTTTCTGAAGGTATACTACTTTCTTTTGAACTATTATCTCAATTTTCTGTTTAGAAATGATACTTCCTTTTCGGCGCACATTTCTATTTCAATTTGGTGTTTCATCATATGTAATATTCGATATTACATATGAAGGCTAAGTGTATTTTACACTTGGCATGGATGCATATGCACGTGGCATACATGTGTAATATGGAATGAACGATGAAACACCAAATTGCAACAAGCAGTCAAAGATTTTATTTTCTTGATTTGATATACGAAATTAACTCCTGTATACAAAGTTTTCTGAATTTTTTTGGAGTAAAAAATATAATTTGAAGGGCCCAACTGTGATCGAACCGGTGACCTCTTGATCTGCAGTCAAATGCTGTACCACTGAGCTATGGACCCATGTGTTGACAAATACATTCATAGAAACTTTACGTAATGGTCAAACATTTATGCTTGTAGTACATGATTGTGCTATACAAGGAAAAAAAGCAAGTGGGACATTGCCCTTATTTAATGGTGCAATACAAAATGGTAGGTTGACTTTTTGGGATTGCCCCTTTCGGAACAAAATGTCATGCCTTTGATCAAGTTCCCGAAAGGAAAAGAATCTCACCTTTCTTTTTTGAAGTAATAGCCCATCTTAATTTCATTTGATTTATGAAATTAACTCCTCTATGCAAACCTTTTCTCTCTAGTACATTCACGATCTGGAATAGTGGCAGCACATGTTCTCCATTAGTCATGAGCTTGTTAAACTTAGTTCTCCTGTGGACTTCTGATTCTGATTGTTTGCACAGACAAGGATATGCTGCTCTTGCATACAAAGGTTGACCTCATTGTAACTCTCGGTGGAGATGGAACTGTCCTTTGGGTATATGTCCTTTTTTGTCCTTTAAATGATAATCAGGAGGCATTTTGTTTATTTCCTTTCTTTCTTTAAGTAAATGTTACTCGGTCATACTGCAATATCACTGTAAACATATCAGAACAGGAATCACGCCTTTTAAAATAGAATTGAGAGTACTACTTACATGAAGAGGCTCCATGTGCACCCACGGGCGGATCTACAGCCTTCAAAGGGGGGGGGGGGGGGGGGGGCGCAGTGCCCCCACTCAATTTTTTTTTTTATAAATATATACATTTTTTTTAATTTTAATTTATAAATTGCATTAATGCCCCCACTCAAATTATTAAATGCCCCCCCCTCAATTTTGAAAGTATTAAATGCCCCCCCTCAATTTAAAAAAATCATTTTTTTACCTTACAAAATTTTTTATATTTGAATTTCGCCCCCCTCAAGATCGAAAAATATCACGTTTTCTCCCTTTACTTTGAGTTCGTCCCCCTAAAACCCAAAATCGTGGCTATAACAAAAGAGGTATAAGAGTATAAATTATGTCAAAAGTTGTAATTGAACCTAATTCCTTATTATATTTTTTCCCATAAATATAGCGTACCGTACCGCGGGGGGCAAGCCTCCCGCACCCCCCTTAACATATTTTATAGCTATATCACAACAATCTCACCCCCCTCGGTATAATCCCCGGTGCCCCCACTGAACAAAATTTTTGGATCCGCCACTGTGTGCACCAGTTATTGCATAGGCTCAAGCCTAGAATGCTTAGCATTCTATTTCTTATTCATTATTGTTGAGCACATTTCACCGTTCACTGAACTATTAGTGCAGCATGTTTGTTTTCTTTTTATTTTGAAACTAGAAGCTGTAAAGATGGACTTTTAGGGTTGATGGCCAATTTCGTTACTCCCATGATCTTCCACAATAGTTATGCGAGTTTTTTTTTCCATTTAGCTGCTTTGGGTGATTAACAACAACTATTTTTACAGGCAGCATCTATGTTCAAAGGCCCGGTTCCGCCAATTGTGCCATTTTCTTTAGGTTCTCTTGGTTTCATGACCCCATTCCGTATCCTCAATCTTCATTAAAGGGTTTACTATCTTACATTTTAACTTTTTTAGGTCTATGTAATTGCATAATTACAGCATATCTATCAAATATCTCATAGGAAAGCATAAATTCTTATATGGACCAGGGTATGCATATGAGATGACACTATGACAGCCACACAGTTCACTAGACTTGGTCTAGAAAACAATCTTCCTCACCAATTTATCTTTAACAGAATCAGATAGCGAACATTATCGCGAGTATCTCAATTCGATCCTCCGTGGTCCCATCAGTATCACTTTAAGACATCGATTGCAGTGCCATATAATCCGGGATGAAGCTAAAAGTGAATATGAGAATGAGGGTCCCATGCTTGTCCTGAATGAGGTAACTATTGACCGTGGGATTTCATCGTTCCTCACAAATCTGGAATGCTATTGTGACAACTCTTTTGTCACCCTTGTACAAGGGGACGGTCTGATATTGTCCACTACATCTGGGAGCACAGCTTATTCCCTTGCAGCAGGAGGATCAATGGTCCACCCTCAGGTATGTTTTGTACTATTTTGTCGGTTGATCAATACTTCTATTCATCAAGATATACTGTACTTTAGTATTTTCCCTGAGAGTTAGTCTAGCTTTACTGTACAAGAAACACCAATTAAATCCATTTGGGGGGATTTGCTTCATAGAACTTCGATTTTTTTTGTTAAGTTTGTGAGAAAACTGTTTCTTAATATATAAAACCGCATTGATGACAACCAGAAAACTTATATAGAGTTAAAAAGTTATAATTTAAGGGCCCAACCGGGATCGAACGAGTGACCTCTTGATCTGCAGTCAAATGCTCTACCACTGAGCTATGGACCCTAGCGTTGACAATTATGCTGATGGAAATTTTATATAAAGGTCAAACATTGATGCCCATGTGACATGAAGGAAAAGGAAAGGAAAGTCAAACAATTAATCCCAAGATTATTTTGGCAGAAAAAGACCTTATCTAATGGTGCAAAATAGGTAGGTTGATATATTGCATGTCTCTTTTTTGGAACGAGTGTCTCGCCTTTAATTAGGTCCCCAATAGGAAAGAAATCTGAATGTCTCAAAATCTTTTTGTTAGGTTCCATATAAGTTAAACCTTTTGTTAGGTTCCATATAAGTTAAACCTTCTACTTAACAAAATGCGACTCGCGGTGTCGCGCTTATAGGCAAGAAATCTCTTAGATTAGTCATCATGTTAAGTACTAGTTGTTACTTTAGAAAAAGGGACACTCCATTGATTGGGCTTTGTGGGGCCACTTTAGTCGCTGAACTTTTGGATTTATGCTTTTTCGCCCTCTAAAACTCATAAGTTTAGTAGAATTGAAAAACTTGCTCATTGTTATCCATGACCTTGGGTTGGTTTCAGGCTGGACTGGACTGGACTGTTCATCACTAAATTAGCAAAAAAAGAGAAAAAAGAAATGTTCATCACTATTTCTATACATTTAAAGTTTCGTTTTTCAGTTTTTGGTGAATAACCTTTAGACAATGAGCAGAACTGAGAAAAAAATTCTAATAGAAAACCTTTAGGGTCACTATGTTATAATGTGTTCAATCACCTAATTTACACAATCTCTGCGTCTTTTTAGAGGCAAAATCTTGATTTCAGTTGAACTCGATAACAATCCTATGTTATAAACTGATTGATGGTGAATGATCTTGTTATATGTGGTGCTGTAAAACACTCCTGGCTCCTTTCTGTGGCTACTAGATTGCACCAATCACTATTACTTAATTTGAAACCACATCTAGGATGCCTAAAAAAATTATGGAGTAAAAAAAGATAAAAATCTGAGGGCCCAACCGGGATCGAACCGGTGACCTCTTGATCTGCAGTCAAATGCTCTACCACTGAGCTATGGACCCTTCGATTGACAAACATGCTGATGGAAATTTTATGTAATGGTCAAACATTGATGCCCATATCACCCGAGGAGAAAGGCAAGCCAAACAGTTGATGTCAATTGTTATTTTGGCAGCAAATGTAAAATAAATTGGTAGGTTGATATACTGTATGGCCTCTTTTGGAACAAGTTTCACGCCTAATAGTAGTCTATCAATTTTTTTTGGTTAGATGGATTTGAATCTTCTGAAAACAGAGGACTCCAATATAGGCAATAAATCTCTTAGATAGTCATGATCATTTTAACGACTTATTCTTACTTCTGAGAGGACACTCTTGATGATTGTGCTGTGCGAGCCGAGTGTAGCTGAGTTGAATTTTCGGGTCTAGGCATTTCCTATAAAACTCATAATATTAGTATATAATTCAAACACTTGCCCACTAATATCTACAGCATCGTGCTGATTTCAAGATGGTACGAACTGTTACCAGTAATTTACTCCTTTCCCCATGTTTCACAGGTTCCTGGAATTCTTTTCACACCAATCTGCCCCCACTCGTTATCATTTCGGCCTCTGATATTGCCAGAGCACGTGACAATAAGAGTTGTAGTTCCGTTCAATAGCAGAAGCCATGCATGGGTATCATTTGATGGCAAAGACAGGAAACAGTTAGCACCTGGTGATTCACTCGTCTGCAGCATGGCTCCTTGGCCTGTTCCTACTGCATGTCAAGGTGATTCCACTAGTGATTTCCTACGCAGCATCCACGATGGTCTTCACTGGAATTTGAGGAAGACTCAGTCGTTTGACGGTCCTCGTGATCTTTAACTATAACCCGTTTACTCTTAATTTCAGTATTTGAATTCATATCGTTTGGGCCATTTACTATATATCGACATGCAAATTATGATGAGTTGGAGTACAGGTTACTTAGTTTTATATACAAGTTACATATGCAGGTTGCTTAGTTTTATATACAAGTTACATATGCAGTGAAGATTGTAAGTAATACTGATTCATTATAATTAAGGCATTGGAAAAGAAAAACACGAGTCATATTTTATCTCATTGTTTCGCGTGATGCCATGATCTTTTACTTGGCAAACTTTATATTCAGTTAAGATTGCGCAAAACACAAGTATATGATTCTTTCAGTTGTATTTGCTTTAATTATAAAAAAGAAATAAAAACCAGTCAAATAATATACGATGCCAATTTTCCCACCTCCTATCGCCACATGACTGCTTTGACAATTTCACCAAAATTGGAGGGTAACTCACATTTGTGACCCGGTTTTGGGGGTCATGGAGAAAAATTGGCTACTTTTTTTATCCTTTCAAAAAACCTCTATATGTTCTTACCCATGGAACGCATACGGTAGAGTTATGACTACGCAAAGCTTTAAGTTTACTTTGTCTTTTTTTCTTATTTATTGAAGCTTATCTTCTTAAGGTTGATCTACGCAAAGCTGCTCAACTTTTCACTACTAAAATTATTTTGGGACCCAAGTTGATCGATATTCAAAGTGCGGCCGGATGACTTGATTAATACCAGAATTTTATCACAATTGTCAAAATTAATGGTGTATCACGGATAACTTTCAGAAATTGTCATTATACTTTTTATTTTAAAAAATATTATATTCCCAGTTGTTATTACAAAAAATAACAAATGGGTATTATAATTAAACTAAAACTTGCTCTTATATTATTTTTGTAAATTTTGAATCTAATGAACATGGCTTGATACTTTTCCTGAATGTATCTTTTATTGTTGTCTTATATATGACAAACTTATTTTAATGCAATTAATTTAAGTTCTAAATAATAAGCTAATTTTAAATTTAATTGAATTCAAATAATGAAAACAATATACTAATGTGTTATATTGAAAGTTGTATGATAACAATAACTTGTTATATTTCAAGTCAAATAATTATTTTACATGTAAATACATAATTGAGTAGATTTATAAATTATAAAGTAGGTATACATAATCATATATTTGCGATTTTGAAATAAATTTATGAGTGGACATGCAAGATTACATTTTCTCTTATTTGACTTTAAGTTATCAATATAATTGCCTAACATTATATAATCTCTTATAATTCAGGACCACATACTTTTTCTAGGGGCATGCTCATTATTGTGTTTTATTTTAATATTTTGATAAATCTTTAAGATTTATGCCATTATTTTGCTTTATTGTAATATTTCAATTATTTTGAGCAAAGAACTATAAATAAGGGAATATCTTTTATTTCAAACCTTTTAAATAAATATACATTATCACTAAATATATATAATTCTACTTATGTATATTTAACGATATTATTTTAAATAACTATGACAATGCAAAAAAAGAATGAATAATGAAGAGAAAATTTAGTCATAGTTAGATAATGGTATTGTCATTTTTATTTTGATAAATAATAAGGAATGAGGGTCATATTAGCCTAATTTATACCAATTTATTGATGACGTACTATTTTAACAGTTGTAGTAAAATTGAAGTAATAACGGAGTCATTTGTGAGTTTGGATACCAAAACAATTTTTACCCACGTTAAAATTGTGGCGCTTATGAGAAATGAGAAAGAAAGATATTATTTAAAAGCGAACTTTTTTTTTTAATATATTCTTATAAAAAATTCGCATGTGCCTTTGTCGATATTGCAGAATCCGACAAAATTTTGTAGACTGCTTATACATAAGGTTACTAGCATTTAAAACTATCCCGTATATAAAAGAGTGTGATTGTATTGACGACATCATAATAAAGAACATCTCTCTCGCTTATCTCTAAAAACCCTAGCCGCCTTCTTTTTTTTCTTTCCCATTGCATCAGACCATCCACCCCAATCTCCATTGTTGCCACCAGTGTTGTCAGCGAGCCGGGTTGGAAATGAAAACAAGCGGTACATCCATAATTCAATTATTATTTATATTTATTTTATTCGCTACTAATTTTGTTTTATTTCTAGTAAGAGTTTCTAGTTCTTGTATAAGAGTATGTTGTCTCTTGATTGAGATGTTTGATCATTTGAGATCTGTTTGAGATAGTTGCCTTTTGTGCTTCAATAATGTTAATTATTTTGTTAAAGTAGTCATGTATTGGTCTCAGCACTGTAAACTTTAATTGACATGAATGACCAATTTTCTTTTAGAAAAAGGAAAAGAAAGGAAAACGGTCTCGCATATATGTGGCTTAGCAATGGCTAATTAATCTATTAAATTAATTATCATTATTAAAAATTGTTTTATGCTCTTTATCATATATATATATATATATATATGTGATGATTGTTAAACTCCATATAGATAGTTTCGTTAACAATTCATGAGTATAAAGATTTTACTATAATACTTGCTATATGGCAAATTATATTGAAATATGTTGAGTTAACTAGATTCTTCATTTTTCCCATCGGATAATTAATAGTCAAAATTCTAGTCAACAATAACATAATCGGACCTACCATTTATTTTGGAATGGAGTATATATTATGTATTTAAATTACAATCATCAACCCGAATACATAGTAACTTGAAAGACAATAACTGATATATAAACAAATTGTTCTATGTATCATGACATATATATTTTTTTTGCAATATATATATATATATATATATATTTTGTGTGTGTGTGTGTGTGTGTATGTGTGTCTTAAATATGGAAATACACCCCCAGTCCTTAGTAATATATGACTTACTAAATGAAAAACCAAAACATTAAGGATTGACAACATATATTTCAAATTATAAACATAAATAGTGAACACAAATAATAATTAATTAAATTTCCTCCCTGTCACCCGAAAACAGGTACCATATATGAAACAATGCACTGCTAATACTCTCACCAAGTATGGAAATTATGACAATCCTATTAATTTTTCTCCCGAAAAAAGACTTTTAAAATACAGTAAGCTGGTACTTGTTACATGAACATTCTCAGTTACCATGTGATGTTCACATGAATAAGCAATCCAATTCACCTTTGAGTTGAAACCAATTTATATATATATATATATACACACACACCATTAAACAATAATATTATACTCTCATAACGTGTAAGTTTTTTTAATCCAATTAAAAACCCTAAACTTATTCTTCTATCAAATCTTTATCTCCCATTTCTTCCAAAGTACAATTAATGGCTTCTTCTTTATTTTCTAGTGATTTCTTCACATCAAGTGGTTTTTGGAAAACCCTAATAGCTACAGGCCTGTTTCTCTATTTGATTATCATTCCTCTATCAAACACTCAAAACCCTCATCTCTTCTTGATCAAATGGGCTGCACCTTTATCATCACCAAAGTCCGTGATGATCTCCACCCTCGTCGATTCGACTCCGACCAATCTCAGCCACATAGCATTCGGGATGATGGGTTCAGTTAAAACATGGCCCCACAGAAGGGGATACCTAGAATCATGGTGGAGACCAAACAAGACGAGGGGCTACGTTTACTTAGATAGACCCCCCACACCAGATCTCCTCCCATGGCCACAAACTGCTCCACCTTACAGAATCGTCGATAACCTAACCGAATTATTTAAAGTAACAAAACCCCGTTTTGAACTCATGCCAAGAATGGTTCATGGGATTCTTGAATTGTTCAGAGAGGAACACGATAACCTTAGATGGATTGTGATGGGAGACGATGATACAATATGTTTCGTGGATAATATAGTTGATGTCCTTTCTCAATATGATCATAACAAGTATTATTATCTCGGTTGGCATTCGGAGAGTGTTATATCGAATTTGTGGTTTTCATTCAATCAGGCGTTTGGCGGGGGTGGGATCGTGTTGAGTTATCCATTGGCGAGGGCTCTGGTGAAGGATATGGATAATTGTCTGATTAGGTATGCGGATAGTACTTCTGCAGATCTGATTACCATGACTTGTATTGCTGACATTGGAGTCAATCTTACACCACACAAAGGGATTCATCAGGTTAGGACGATTTATAAATACTTGCCTTTTTTATTTTCTGCCCAATTGATTTATTTACTTCATTAGGGATACGCATATTTATGGCCCTATATATATATATATATACTTTGTTATGTTTCTTTGAAAGTTTAAGTATTGATCTTCACCAAAATTGTGGTTTGAGAAAATGAGGTCATTATTGGTGTCTTCCTATGTCAGGACGAAATATGTTGAAATTAGAGGAAGAAAAATGTTATATTTATAATTTTACCATTTAATTGCCTATCTTTATATCGTAAAAATATCAATTTATTTTGGTAAATATTAACAGCTTGAATCCCATCTGATATATTTATTGCATGAATCCAACCTGCAATATTTATTGTGTCTGAAACATGTTGTCTTGTAACATTTAATTTAATGCAAAATGGGATTCGGATTTGAAAAGAAAACATGTTTTGATTTAAAATATGATATTTGGGGAACATTAGACTAGTCTAAGAATTTAAATTGATTATTTACTCTCTTTGCACTTAGTATTTATGAAAATAAAATTACTATTGTAAGATTACATTCATTTTCAATTACAATCAAAATTCCTTGAAGATTTGATCCGTCATTTTCTAGAACACTTCAGTTTTGGAATTTTCTGTCAAAATCCCCTTAATTATTCCAAATACCTAGAATTGATTTTGTAAATCAAAATCCTGTCAATTATACAAATGACCAACTCTTCCCTGGCCTAACACATTGTTCAAAAACTATATATGTTGTCTGAAATAATTTATCTATTAAGCAATATTGGAAAATGAAAATGTCTATATGATCAATGTTTTGGCTCATTTAGATTTCAATTCGTCAAAGTCCAATTCAAATTAATTAATTAGTTTACTTTTGGAATTCTGGCAAGTTCTTGTCATACTCCCAATGTTCATCTTAGTATAAGATTACTTGGTCAACTAGTCTTAATATAGCTTAAGAATATCATATATATGATTTTATAATGAATTATATTAGCCCCAGCCTGTGGGCTAAACCCTGGTCAGCCGCATTTAACATTCGATTATGTAATTTGTAGCCAATAGCATTTTAGTCAACAGTCAACTCGCTATTTGTGTATATCTTCTTGCGATGAAATGCATGTATGCATACATTAATTTACATTTCTACTCCATCTACTCAAGATTGTTTTCTAATTATGTGGGTTGACTTTGACTTTTAACAGTTAATATAGGAAATTAAAATAAGTATACGGATCCCTATCCATTTCTTTTCATACGTGCCTCTAGCAAAAGTGAGAAATTTCATATTAGGGGTATGCCAGTCAAAAGATGAATACTTTATATTTTAGTAATGCAATTTGTTTAGGCAATAAATTCGGTGGGATGGGGAAATAAACAAATTAAATGAAATCTTTATATGGCTTGATTAATAAAAAAAAATCTTCAATTAACATATACTAATATTTATATACAACTAGTAAATATAACTATAATTGCTGATATAACTTATCTAGCAGTTAATCAACAAAAAACATCATGCATATATACACATATATAACAAATTATTTCAATATATACGTACATATATTCAAATTTCATGTATGTCATTAATATTTGTACTATAAATACTCGCATGTATACCGTGAGAAAACAAATATCATAAGTACTTATTAAAATATAAGCATATTTAGCATCATTCATTACTAGAAATTATATAATGTAATTGAATCATAAAAGATACAGTCCTGACCTGCGAAATTTGAAGAGAATATATATTCAAATTATTAATCTCAATTGTGCAGGTAGATTTACGTGGAGACTTCTCAGGTTACCTATCAGCTCACCCTAAAGTTCCCGTAATGACCTTCCATCACTTTGATGCAATGGATCCCATATTTCCATCCATGGACCGTTTTCAATCCACGCGCCACCTCATGAAGGCGGCGGACGCCGACCAGTCCCGGTTGTTGCAGCAAACCATCTGCTACCATAAGAAAAATAACTGGTCATTTTCCATTGCATGGGGCTATTCTGCACAAATATACGAGAGAATTTTGCCTCGAAGCTACCTCCAAATGCCCATCGAAACGTTTAGGCCGTGGGCAAAGGGCCCCAAGCCACCGTTTTACATGTTCAACATACGGCCGTGGTCAAACAATCCATGTGAAGCCCCTCACGTTTTCTTTCTTGAATCTGTTTATAAGAGTGTTTCAGGTGATCAAATTATTACCACCTATTTACGCGCCCGGCCGCGGGGTTTACCGGCGTGTTCTTCCGGTGGCAATCATTCCGCGGATCCCATCTCTCAAATAAAGGTTTTTTCGTCGGGGAAAAAGCGAATCCAGGTTTGTTATATATCACCTATTTATTGTAGATATATAGGGGGAAATTGCAGTATAAGTCTCATACAGTATGTTCCTTTTTCAATTTTAATCTCGATGCTTAGAATTTGCAAGATTAGTCTCATAATCTCTAGACTGTTATTTTGGTCAGTACGACGGATTTCATCTATTTTTTAATGGCAATAACCTCCCCAAAAAAAAGGTATTCTTTGGGATTGCTTTTGCAAATTTATAAATAATTGTATTAAAATTGTAACAAATCCCATCCGATGGGGTCAATAATGCAATTTTCTCATATTATATCTTATGAATACATTAAGTGAATTATTTTACCTTAAAATTGGGTTGCAAATTCTTTTAACTTTGTTTTTGCAGATTGATAGAAGTGAATGCTGTGACATCGTTGGAGTAGATGATGCAAAGGCGGAGGTCAATTTTAGGGAGTGCAGAACAGATGAGATCATTGCCTAACTTCCTTATTGTGGGAGAGCTAGCTAGGATCAAACTTCAATTAATTTCAAGGACTGTAGTTGTAGGGGAGTACTTGTTATTCAGTCTTAATTAGTTTTAATTACCAGTCCATTCAATCAGTATGTTAATTATTAAACATTATGATACAAGGATGCACATGTTTCAAGAGTGAGGTCTTTTGAACAATAATTTTTTTGTGCTCGTTTGGGAAAATACTTGCTCAGACCGGGTCTTGGGCCTATTAGACAAGTATTTTCCTTTGTTTGTTATTTTGAAGGAACTTAATATTTAATGTTTCAATTGTTCTTAACTACATCATTAAAAACAGTCAATTATAGTTATTTTGTTCTTGGCAATTTAAATTTTCTCAATTAACAAGGACAGGGTTGGCAGTGGTAGCTGGCAGGAGTGGCAAAGGTGGGGACTTGGCAGGTGGGGAGGGCTGGGAAAGTGGGGGCTTGGATCTGGGTATGTTGGGGAAGATGACGAAGTTTACCTTTTTCCTTATTCCTTAGCTTTTTCAAGGAGGTAACAGACAAATAAGTTATTATTATTATTATTTTCTGGAACATACAAGCTATGTAGTTCGGGGGTAAATTGCAATTTACAATGGACTATTCGGTTATTTTCTGTTACCTTTCGATGAAAATAAAGAGGGAAATAAACGTTGCTTAAAGACAAGGGCTAACATTGCAATGTATTCAAATTATTGAGACGATTTTTGAAATCAGGACCAAGCACGAGACTATAATTAAAATGATTTTATCATATGAGACAAACATTTTGCCTATTTTCCTCAGCACAACCAACAATCGTAAGGCTAGTTTGCACGAGTATGGATTCAGAGATACAGATACGATACAATATGGATAGGGCGACACGATTTCAAAATATTAGGATAGGACATGGCAAAGATACTACTATTAATATATATATATATATATATATATATATATATTATTGATTCTCTTATTCAATATCCAAGCAACCATAAAACACTTCAAACAAATAAAAATATAAATGTATCCCACTGCATCCATCAATAATAAAAATAAAACATATCAAATAGTATGTATATTATATATATAGGAAAAATCACACTGAGTACCCCTGAGGTATTGCCTAATTATGGTTTACACCCTCTAGTTTAAAAAATTACATCTAACGTCCTAAAGTTTCCTTCCGTCCAACAATCAGCACCTTCCGTTAGGGTTTCAGTACGGCGCCGTTAAAATTTTTGTGAACTTCCGAAAATACCCTTTATTTTGGCGGGAAATTTTTTTGAACCTGAAAACCCTAATTTTTTGGACAATTATATCCTTTTGGTGTTATTTGTAATATTTTGTAAAGGTGTAGATGTTATATGTAATGTTTCAATATTTGAGTTATAATTTCAATATTATTTGAAAATATTTTAATTATTTTTAATTACATTATAATTTATTCGAAAATAGTTTTTTATTTGATTTTATTTTTGATAATTTCATGAATAAACAAATTAGTATTATTTGATAATTTCAGAAAATAGTTTAACATCAATATATGAAACTACAAGATGTTAGATGTAATTTTGTAAACTATGGGATGTAAACCGTAATTAGGCAATATCTCAGGGGTACTCAATGTAATTTTCCCTTAGGGGCAACATGGTAATTCAGTCTTTTTCATTTTTCTAATGTTTTTTCTCTTTTTTTTTAAAATATTCTATTAGGGGTATTTAGGTCAATTTGCAACTTCTGTCCAACCTTACATCAATATATGAAACTACAGGATGTTCGATATAATTTTTTAAACTAGGGGATGTAAATCGTAATTAGACAATACCTTAGGGGTACTCAGCGTAATTTTCCCTATATATATAGTATAAGAAAATCTATTTTTAAGTGTAACTTTTGGAATCCTTAGCGCGCCGCCCATCTTTCTTATTTTTGTTTTTCTTGTGATTTTTTTGTTCTTCATCCACTATCTCTAAAACTTACCAATGTTCTTTGTCATTTTTCATGTCATATTTTCACTTTCATATTCATCTATTTTTTCATCTTAATATCAAATTGTCATTACTTAATCAAGCATCGTTAGGGCGACTAACCCTCGCATCGTCACCTTTACCATATACTACAACATTACGAACATTTTTATTTGGAGTAATGGTGTTTTCGTCAAGTTCCTGGCATGGACACGTTTTGGATACATACATTCCGGACACGATATCCGTATTTTTCTTTTACTTTTTATTTTTTGAGATGGCACATGATATGTCAGAGGAGTATCCCACAGGTATCGTATTCCCCAAATATCCGACACTGCATCCGTGCGTCATAGCCATAAGGTAAGAACATCCTATGATATACATACCGTAATGATTGCTTGCACTGGCAATAAACTAAGAAATTACCTATTCGGTTGAGTTTATATGTTCTTTTGAAAAATCTTTTAAAATGTTTGAGAGCTTATAATACAATGAAAACATCTAATAAGATGTCTTAGAACTTATTAAAATATGCCAAATTCTTTATTTTGATATGCTAATAAAATTTGATATATATAATGAAAAAATAAAATAAAAATAATTAAACCAAAGTATTAAATAGAATTACATTTAATATGTTACTAATTAATTTAATCTATATTAATAATAAAAATTTCATACGTAAGTATGAATTTAATATATACGATGTGATATCAAATTCTGATCCTCCACAATACGCATATATATTAGGCAATGATCTCATCTATTCTGCACTCCCTAAATTTGAACTCCACATTGGCGTCGTCTAGACGAAGGATGTCACAGCATTCACATCTATCAATCTGCAAGAAATTAAAAGAAAAACAAATTAAGGGGAAAAGTCGCTTAAAATATGGATAAGAGTAAATAGTTTATATACTTCCTTGATTTTCCAAAATTAGAGTTCTCATTTGATTCACATAATCTTAAATGAGAGTCGGAAAAGAAAAAAAAATGTCGTCTCAATAAATGTAATTCTAATCTTCGTCAAATTGCACTATTAATCTCATAGGATAGAGGTATCACCATTTTAGGTCTAGAACTACACTTAAAGTCCGTGAAACAATTTATTTTTATGTTTTAGTTTGTTTTGCACACTAATGGTGCAAGTTATATGACACATTTAGAACGGACGGAGTCAGAACGACTGAACCTATTAGTTATGAAACTATAAGTGCAACCCACACCACATATGGGACTAAAAGTGGTCAGGTCAACCCTTAATCATATGGGGACCAAAGTTGAGGTTTTGTCTCAAATCTTCCATTTCAATTTTCAAATTGTTATTTCATCTTCCACTTCACTTTTTTAGAAAAAATAATACTCCATAATTCCATGATTCAAATGAAGTTTAAAATGTTCTGATCTATATTATCTATACTATTATAGAAAGTGGGAAGCTAAGGGTACTAGTAACTACTTTAGACTATCAAATTTTACTAAAACCATTTCTGTTATATAAATATCACAAGTGTCTCAATTATCATTTTTATATATTTTACAATCCCTTTCTTATTTTTTCTCTCATATTCTCTGTCCTATATATTTATCTCACATTCTCTCTCATTTCACATATTCTCTTCTTCTCCTTCATTTCTCTATGTTTACCGAAATAAATAAATATATATATATATACACACATATATATGTATATATTCATATTTTATTCATGCTTATTTAAAAAATTAAATAGCCAATTTATTTTATTTTATATTAACTTGGGAATTTTTTTTAAACTTTTTTTTTTGATTAAAAAAAAAGGGCAGAAGGAACATATATACAACGTAACATACCTGAAGTCTTTTTTCAGCCGGAGAAAAAACTTGAATTCTGGAGATAGAATCGGCAGAATGATTGCCACTTGAAGAACACGCCGGCAAACCCCGCGGCCGGGCTCGTAAATAGCTCGTAATAATCTGATCACCTGAACCACTCTTAGAAACAGATTCAAGGAAGAAAACGTGAGGGGCTTCACATGAATCGTTCGACTGCGGCCGCGTATTGAACATGTAAAATGGTTTCTCAGGGCCGTTTGCCCACGGCGTAAACGTTTCGATGGGCATTTGGAGGTAGCTTCGGGGCATGATTCTCTGGTATATTTGTACAGAATAGCCCCATGCAATTGAAAATGACCAGTTATTTTTCTTATGGTAGCAGATGGTTTGCTGTAACAACCGGGATTGGTCGGCGTCCGCCGCCATCATGAGGTGGCGCGTGGATTGGAAACGGTCCATGGATGGAAATATGGGATCCATTGCGTCGAAGTGATGGAAGGTCATTAAGGGAACTTTAGGGTGAGCTGATAGGTAACCTGAGAAGTCTCCATGTAAATCCACCTGCATTATTGATGCAATTGAAAGTGATTACTTGATTAATTATACTCCTTTCAAAATTAGTTACTCTGGACTGTCTTTTAGAAAAATTCCAGCCCGGCTTAGCCGTACCCAAGTGTATTTCACGAGGAGAGTGTATTACACTTGCCATATAATTGTTAAATTATTTCAAAATATACACATAGGTTTGGCTGAGTTGGGAGCGGGCTAGAATTTCCCATGTCTTTTATGTATTTAATTAGATTTGTACACTACAATAAAAAATAATATTAGTGACAATATTATAAGTGATGATTTAAAATTGTCACTAGATATCTATAATAAGTGACAATAACTTTTACTTTGTTACAAAAAGTATTTTTAGCGACAAAAGTTTTTTTAAAGTTGTCACTATTAACAATTAGTGACATATATATAGTGACAATACAAATAGAGTTATCACTAAAGATATGTCACTAATTGTTAATAGTGACAACAAATTTCTTGTCACTAGGTACTAAGAGTGACAATTTTTATGCAAATCTTGTCACTATTAAACATGTAAAACTTATTCTTGTGACTAAACAAAAAATCTTGTCACTAATACTTTATAATTAGTGACAACATTTACATTGTCACTTGACATTTTGTCATTAAAGTATTATTTTTTTTGTAGTGGTAATAATGAGTAATTACTAGACTTTCTTGGACAAAAATAAAAATAAAAAAAAGAGAGGCTAAATTACAATTAGTGGTCCCTCAACTCTTATATTTGTCCAACTTTAGTCTCTCAAATTTAAAATGCGTCGGGATGGTGCCTCGGCTATCAAAATCGTCTCACTATGGTCCTCAGGTCAAAATTCTGTTAGAAATTGATGGAATGTCCCCAATATTGATAAAATATTCCTATGTAAGGGCAAAATTGGAATAAAAAAATAATTGTTTGTCAATTTCTAACGAATTTGTAACATCAGGGACTAAAATGAGATGATTTTAAAAGTTGATGAACCATCTTGACGCATTTTAAACTTGAAGGATAAAAATGAGACAAAAGTAAAATTCGAGAAACCATCTGTGGTATTTGACCAAAGAAAAACGAATAATACTACTTCATTCGTATTTCTAGTTAACAATCATCCGTAGTAATATATATATATATATATATATATATATATATATAGAGTATGGATCAAATACATCCCTCTACTTTAAATAAGATCTAAGACCCAATATACACCATTGATACCATTTGATCCCAAGGTCCAGATTTAACTACCTTTTTCAGTTTGTATAATTATTTCTAATGATGCATGGGCATTTTAGTCAATGATCCCTAACCAACTCATGCAGGATCAAAATCAAATTCACTCATTAAGCTATAACAGATTCCTTTATCCCCAATTAATTTTTTCTTTCCAATTATAATAAATCTTTCCAATTACAATTACAATTACATTATTCATCATCTCATTGACGCGATCAGTTCACAGAAGTGTTCACAGAACAATTCGATCAGTTCGAAGAACCTAAATCTTTCCAATTACAATTACATTATTCATCATAAAACGGAATTAATCATCAAGATCGATTCATCATCATCGTCAATTCTGTGTTGTTACTGATGATGATGATGATGATTTCTCCTCAAGAACAGCCATGACGGAAGAAGAAGAAGTTGTTGTTGTTACTTAAACAATTAGTGATTTCAAACCATTATACAATATCTTATAAACAACTGTACAGTATGTTATAACACATTATACAGTATCTTATAACCTATTATACAGTGTGTTTTTATGCATCATACAGTTACAAGACAGTATCTTATAACATATCCCATTATGTTAAAAGCTATTATTTATACTAAAAAGTCCTACTACTTTGAAATGTAAGAAAAAAAGATAAGAGTTTTACAGCAAGACTAATTGAGTTGCATGATTGAAATTAAAAAACATAACTCCATTTCGACATTTATTCAAACATAAAAGAACCCATTTTCATTTATATAATTATAATCAAAACACACAAATTGAAAAAATAAGTGACAAAATGCAGCAGATCCATAAAAAAACCATAAGTTTGAGCTGCAATTCAAACAAGATACAGTAGGTTGTAAGATACTGTATAAAATGTTATAACATACTATATAGTTGTTTATAAGATACTATATAATGGTTTGAAATCACTAATTGTATGTCACTAATCACATACTGTATACCACCGTTGTAATTATTGTATAATGATTTATAAGCTACTGTATAATGGTTTATAAGCTACTGTATGATGGTTTAAAAAATCACTAATTGTGATGTCACTAAATACCACATTGTATATCACCACTCATGTACTACGTTCTGCTTTAAAAAAAATAATAAAATATATATTTTAAATTTCCGAAAGGCAAAAATTGTTTTTGGAATTTGGTCCCAAACTTTGCTTCAATCTTGTAGGAAACGTCGTTTTAAAAAAAACTCAGCATACTTAAGTATGCTGAGCACCACCCTCTCGGGCCTAAATTCCATCGTTTTAATAGGTTTTTTCGCGTTTTTGCGTTTTCAGTAGGATTTTTATTTTTAGTTTTATTTATTTCCATTATTTTCGTACTTTACCTTGTTTATATTTACTGTATATTTGATTATTAACTATTATGTAATGGATTAATTAGCTATTGTATTCACTGTATAATGGCTTATATGATACTGTATACTGGGTTATAATATACTGTATAATGTAATACAAAATGCTGTATAATATATTCAACTGACTGTTGGAAGGCGCACAATCACATGTTGTACATCCATATTGTATGAACGAACTGTATAATGTAATATACTACGCTGTATAATAATGTAATATAATAGGTTGTATAATGTGTTCAAATCACTATTGAAAAAAGTAAACGAACAATATATTGTATATCCCCATTATAGTTTACTAATTAAACAACATACAGAACATTTATTGATATTATACAGTGTGTTATTCAAAAATCAAAACGCAAAATAACAGATTCTTCAAAAACAGATTATTCACAAAAACAGATTCTTCACAAAAACAAATAACAGATTCTTCAAAAATCAAAAATCAAAGCAAATAACAATGATGTAAGCAAAAACATGTGGAATTCAATATTTTCGGATTTTGGGTTTGCAATCTCGATTTCCAAAATTTTTTTAGAGTTTCAGAATTTTTTTGTGATAATCGAACGAAATCTGAGGTTAATACGATTCTATAAATTGATTGCGTTAATCTTGGACTGAGATTGTGATATTGAATTGGAGATTTTCGTGGGTATCAGTTTTGAGAGATTGTAGGGGATCATGTGCCGTTATTTTTGGTAAATGGGTGATGTATAATTTTGCCATTTTGTCCATTATACCCCAAATCCCTATTTTCCATTTTTTCCTGCCTGTTTCTTCCTTATTTTTTGAACTGTTGGATTTAATGTATCCAATGGTGTATATTGGGTCTTAGATCTTATCTAAGAGAGGGTATGTATTCGATCTTAACCCTATATATATATATATATCATTTACTATATATATATATATATATACACATGAGTTTTTTTATTTATTAATGAAGTTATATTTACGATCATAATATATTTACGAGCTATATATATTTCTATGCCTTAATGGAGTCATGTTCATCATACATATTTAATTTAACTATTACAAATTAACTAATTAAACAAAGAATTTCTCCAAATATATCTTGAATTAACTAAATACAAAAATTTATGATACGCTGCATATGTGCATCCCACAAACTTAGATCTCTACTATTCTACTTCTATTTATCCCAACATTTTTGTACTTTACAACAAAAAAAAGGCACTTGCTGTAATATATAACAATAAAACCCTTCATTTACATGAGAAAGCTTGAATCAATATCATTTTCGCTATAAAACAATAATTATTTCTAAGGAAAGAAAGTTTTGTATATAAATCCATCAAAGCATAATAGCTAATTTCTGTGAAGCAAATCTGAAAATTTGCAGTTAAGTTATATTTTATAAAAAATTATGTATTTAAGAAATTTGGATTCCCTTTTTACGAGAGAAAAAATGTCTTCTTACAGTATTATATATGTACTTCTATTTTTCAAAATTTGTAAGGGCAAAATAGAAAATACCAGATTTAAATTCTAATTAAAGTACCTTATGATCTCGAAGACAAAACATCAAATTGCAAATCCAATTTCTTTCAAATTTGAATCAAATTATGAATTGGTACATGAAGTAGTGTGAAAAATGAGTCGGGACCAGGGTAGTAATATTTTGGCCAAAATAATTTGGGAAACGAGTTTCGGTTTGACCACTACACGATAAACCTATTTTCTTGTCTGATAATGACGTTTAGGGGAGTTTTTAGAGTGATTAGAATCTTCCTCCCCCAATGATCTGATCATTCTGATCATTCTAATATTTATTGAGGTGCTTATTGGACATTAGTAGCCTTAATCTTCTTTTAACCTTTAATTTGGTGAAACAATTAACAGGTCAAGCCTTATAATTCATAGCCCATTTATAAAAAGCCTATATGCATGTACATTATTATTTAAGATTAAAATGTCTGAATTGCCCTTAATCAAATTATGGCACGTCAGTACGAAAACAACGTAAATGGACTCAATAAATATAATTGATTAAATTTAACTAATATTTTTAATGACCAGTTAACGTATTATACCTCAGTGCAGATCTCTAATAACATAATTCGTGTAACACTTTATTTTGTATGTACAAACTTCTGACAAATGTAGAGAGAGAGAAAAAAATAGTTTTTTTATCCGCATCACATTATTTCTTCTTCTTTTTACATCTTAATAATATATATACATTATGTTTGTCATATGTGTGAAGTGCAAAAACAATTATGTTTGCATGACATCTGCACTATTAGTATTTTATTACATCAAAGGCAGCTCATAAAACCGTTAAGCATTGACTTGTTCCTATAAAATATATATAGTACTTTTCTTCTTTTAATTTCAACTTAATTTTGTCTTCCCACATAGGAACACACTATAAAAATATAGCCAATTTTCTCAAAACAAAACAAAACAAAAAAAGATTTTTTTTTTTTTTTTTGCTAAATCAAAGTGCACAACTTTCAAGAAATATGACCAAATAGGGCTTAATTAAATTCTGAATCCTGAATGAAGAAAATTAACATGAGTAAAAATTACAAACGGCAAGTATACATATATATATATATATATTTGTAAATATTACCTGATGAATCCCTTTGTGAGGAGTAAGATTGACTCCAATATCAGCAATACAAGTCATGGTAATCAGATCTGCAGAAGTACTATCCGCATACCTAATCAGACAATTATCCATATCCTTCACCAAAGCCCTCGCCAATGGATAACTCAACACTATCCCGCCACCACCAAACGCCTGATTGAACGAATACCAATAATTCGATATAACGCTCTCCGAATGCCAACCAAGATAATAATACTTGTTATGATCGTATTGACCGAGAACATCAACTATATTATCCACGAAACATATTGTATCATCGTCTCCCATCACGATCCATCTAACGTCGTCGTGTTCCTCTCTGAACAGTTCAAGAATCCCATGCACCATTCTT